>JANAVB010022593.1:11684115-11976230 GCA_029216955.1 Iris pallida
TGATGTCGTATAAATATAAATTACAAGATGCATCAAAACGACATATTGAATATCTAAGATACAAAGTCATCACAATATATATATATATATATATATATATATATATATATATATATATATATATATATATATATATATATATATATTTTTTTTTTTTTTGGAACCAGGTAAATTGTTTCTGGAATCGCTCACACTAAGCATAAAAGTTGAATCGGTACAAGATGTATAAAAGAATGATTCTCTTTATTGATATTACAACAAATTTTATGATGACTCGAAGCCAATATAAAACTCGATTACAAATCTTGCCTTAGGACCAGTTACATGGCATAGTAGAATTATAAAGCATACTTGTGTCACAAGTATATAAGTGTCGCGCAACAAAATTTTAATTAGCCCAATATATTTACCATCGTTCCCTGTCAAATACAACAATTATAACAACATATAACGAATCAAAAGCATCTTTACTCAAAATGTCACGAGTGTGTCTTTGTAGAAGACAATCGTTAGGCTCATAAATATAGAGTGCAATCCAGACCAGACCTGAACCGGACCTGAATCGAATCCTAACCGGATCACCGACCAGTCCGAACCCTGATCCTATATGGACCGGGCTGGGTTCTGGACCGCCCGGCACAGCTAACACCTTGAGTAAAGGAGATCAAAGTCCAAAGGCCACGGAAGAAGTTCACCTACAAATGTTAACGGAAGAAGTTCGCCTACAAATGCTGTGTCTTTTCTTGATTGTGATCACTACTTTAACAATATTAAGGCATTGAGAGAAGCCCTGTGTTTTCTTATGGATCCAAATGTTGGAAAATATGCCTGTTATGTGCAATTTCCACAGAGGTTTGATGTATGGATAGGAATGACCAATATGCAAACAGTAATACTTGGCCATTTTAACTTTCTGACCGCTATCCTTTCATTTAAGAGTACGGGAAGGTATTCAAGGTACTGTTATATGGGTCCAAATGATATACAATACAATATATATAAAGTCTAGTACGTTTCATCGGACATTTAGAAAAACGCTAATAAAAATGGAAAAACAAGAGCGAATTTATTAATAAAATACATATTTATTAATTTATTAACATGTGTTCTTAGGATACGTATTAACAATATTTCTTTATGAATAACTACCGAAAGGACCGCAAAAATTTTTTCGAACTATATTCCTATTAGATTTAAACAATCATAATATTTCCAAGTTTAAGACTGTTTTTAAAACTGGATCAGACCGGACCGGCCGGTTGAACCGGTCAACCCGTGAACCAATAATTTATTCGGGTTCGTTTTTCTTCCAAGAAATGGTTTCTTTTATGTAACCCAGTCGACCAGGCGGATTAGACCACTGAACAGTCTGACCCGGTTGGATTTTAAACCGGTTTGAACCTGACTTTTCCAATTCAACTTTTTTTTGGGATTAGCTTTTGACTTTTAGTTTAGATTTTACATGCAATAAAAGTTTATATGTTTTTTTGACTAATTTTAGCACAAGTAGTATATGTAGTTGTGTACTATATAACATATTTAAATAAAATTATAAGCTTATAATATGGTTTAACCCGGGTTAAACCACTGGTTGAATCGGTTTGACCCAATCCAGTGTCAACACAGAGTCGATCTTCGGTCCGACTTTTAAAACATTGGTTTAGGAAACTTGTGTCAATTTCCAACATCCATTTTCATTCAATTATTGTGTGAGCATTTGATTTCGTTCAATATTGTGTGGGCAAGGGTGAATCATGAGAAGGAAGGTGATTTGGTTTTTTTCAATTATTGTGTACTGTTGTTTAAAGTTATTTGGTTTCATTCAATTATTGTGTACGGTTGTTTAAAGTTATTTGGTTTCATTCAATTTTTGTGTAACCTCGTGAATCATGTTGCAGTTTGTGTTGGTAAGTACATTTCCATACATCTGCTTATATATATATATATATATATATATATATATATATATATATATATATATATATATATATATATATATATATATATCTGTGTGTGTGTGTGTGTGTGTGTGTAGCCTAGTGGTTAAGAGAGATGCATGCGGCCCAAGTGGTCGGAGTTCGAGCCTCAGTGGGATGAGAGTTCGTCACAATTACCCATTGCTTCAATATATATATATATATATATATATATATATATATATATATATATATATTGAAGCAATGGATAATTGTGACGAACTGAGAGTTCGTCACAATTACCCATTGCTTCAATATATATATATATATATTTTTATATATATATATATATATATATATATATATATATATATATATATGTCATTTTGGATCAGAGAATGATAAAGAAGAGGAGAACAAATTAAGATTATTACTACTACCATGCATGCATGCAGGCATCTATCTTCGCAATTTATTTTCTATTTTAAAATTTGTCTTTAGTGTTATTTCTTTAGTTTTTTAATGTACTCTCTTAGTTCTGATCTTGAATATAGGATTTAAGATCTCATATTATAGTCATTAGTTACTTCTGGAGCTTGCCCTTAACTAATAGACTTGAAATCATCTTTTATCTGAAACCGTAACAAAAAATACTAAAACAAATTCATTCAATCATAAAAATAATAAAATTTCATTTAATCCTAAATTATGAAATATGGGCGTCTTTGTAGTATCATTATATAGATTTGTCTTTACTTCTTATTTTTCTTAATCGCATGATCGATCTTGGCATATGTGGGTTTTTCAAATTATTTCCTTGAAAGTGATTTCATATGCATGTGGCAAATTTCAGATATGTATTTTAATGTAAAATTCTTCTTTTATTGATTTGCACATATGGAATGTGGTAGCCTATGTTTGACATGGTGAGATATTTTACTAGGGGGTAATGTTCAAATCCTCTAAACATATTTGTTTTTGTCACTCATTTTTTTTTTCTTTTGGAGATAGACTTGAGAAAATATGATAAGAGAGAGAAGAAAATGCAGTTATTACTGGGTTTTTTTTACTTGAAACATATTATTGGCGATGATTTCCTCCTTCTGTAAGGGATAATCCTATGGCTACAACCAAACCCCTACAACCGCCATGTGGGACTATCACTTCTCCTTTTTTCTTTCTTTTTTTCTTTCTTTCTGTGAATGACAATAATAAGGACATTTTTTAAACGCCAGTAGCAATAACATCTCAAAATTACTGCATGCAGATAAACAGTTGTTAACAATGTACAACAACAGTGCACAGATCAATTTCGTAAGTTCCTTGCCAACCAGTTCAACTAGCCGGCTATGATAATTAACTAACCTTAAGAATATTAAGGGCATTCACAAAAAAAGAAAAAGAAAAAGAAAACCATTATTACTTGTGTTCACAGGGAAAAGAGAGAGAAGAAAACGTAGTTATTACTGGCTTTTTTTTGACTTGAAACATATTATTAGCGACGATTTCCTCCTTCTTTAAGGGATGATCCTATGGCTACAACCAAACCCCTACAACCTACTTACAACCGCCATGTGGGAACTCACTTCTCCTTTTTTGTTTCTCTTTTTTTCTTTTTCTTTCTTTCTATGAATGACAATAATAATGATTTTTTTTTTAACGCTAGTAACAATAGCGTCTCAAAATTATTGCATGCAGATAAACAGTTGTTAACAATGTAGAACAACAGTCCACAGATCAGTTTCGTAAGTTCCTTGCCAACCAGTTCAACTAGCCAGCTATGATAATTAACCAACCTTAAGAATATTAAGGACATTCACAAAAAAAAAGGAAAAAAAAAGAAAACCATTATTACATGTGTTCATAGGGAAAAAGAGAGAAGAAAAAATAGTTATTACTGGTCTTTTTTACTTGAAAAATATTATTGGCGACGATTTCCTCCTCCTTTAAGGGAGGATCCTATGGCTGCAACCAAACCCCTACCACCTACGTACAACCGACATGTGGGACTCTCACTTCTCCTTTTTTGTTTCTTTTTCTTTTTGTGAATGACAATAATAATGACATGTTTTTTGAACGCCAGTAACAATAGCGTCTCAAAATTACTGCATGCAGATACAGTTCTTAACAATGTACAACAGTCCACAGTTCAGTTTCGTAAGTTCCTTGCCAACCAGTTCAACTAGCCAGCTATGATAATTAACTAACCTTAAGAATATTAACGACATTCACAAAAAAGGAAAAAGAAAAAGAAAACCACTATTACTTGTGTTCATAAGGAAAAGAGAGGGAAGAAAATGTAGTTATTACTGGCTTTTTTTTTCTGACTTGAAACATATTATTGGCGACAATTTCCTCCTTCTTTAAGGGATGATCCCATGGCTGCAACCAAACCCCTACAACCTACTTACAACCGCCATGTGGGACTCTCACTTCTCCTTTTTTGTTTCCTTTTTTTTTTCCTTCTGTGAATGACATTAATAATGACTCTTTTTTTTTAACGCTAATAACAATAGCGTCTCAAAATTACTGCATGCAGATAAACAGTTGTTAACAATGTACAACAACCGTCCACATATCAGTTTCGTAAGTTCCTTGCCAACAAGTTCAACTAGCCAGCTATGATAATTAACTAACCATAAGAATATTAACGACATTCACAAAAAAATGGAAAAAGAAAAAGAAAAAGAAAACCATTATTACTTGTGTCCATAGGGAAAAGAGAGAGAAGAAAACGTAGTTATTACGGGCTTTTTTTAACTTGAAACATATTATTGGCGGTGATTTCCTCCTTCTTTAAGGGATGATCCTATGGCTACAACCAAAACCTACAACCTACTTACAACCGCCATGTGGGACTCTCACTTCTCCTTTTTTTTTTCATTCTGTGAATGACAAAAATAAGGACATTTTTTTAACGCCTGTAACAATAGCCTCTCAAAGTTACTGCATGCAGATAAACAGTTGTTAACAATGTACAACAACAGTCCACAGATCAGTTTCGTAAGTTCCTTGCAAACCAGTTCAACTACCCGGTTATGATAATTAACTAAACTTAAGAATATTAAGGGCATTCACAAAAATAAAAGGAAAAAGAAAAAGAAAACCATTATTACTTGTGTTCATAAGAGAAAGAGAGAGAAGAAAACGTAGTTATTACTGGATTTTTTTTTTACTTGAAACATATTATTGGCGACGATTTCCTCCTTCTTTAAGGGATGATCCTATGGCTACAACCAAACCCCTACAACCTACTTACAACCGCCATGTGGGACTCTCACTTCTCCTTTTTTTGTTTCTTTTCTTTTTCTTTCTGTGAATACAATAATAAGGACATTTTTTTAACGCCAGTAACAATAGCGTCTCAAAATTATTGCATGCAGATAAATAGTTGTTAACAATGTACAACAACAGTCCACAGGTCAGTTTCGTAAGTCCTTGCCAACCAGTTCAACTAGCCGGCTATGATAATTAACTAGCCTTAAGAATATTAAGGGCATTCACGAAAAAAAGGAAAAAGAAAAAGAAAACCATTATTACTTGTGTTCGTAGGGAAAAAAGAGAGAAGAAAACGTAGTTATTACTAGCCTTTTCTGACTTGAAACATATTATTGGCGACGATTTCCTCCTTCTTTAAGGGATGATCCTATGGCTACAACCAAACCCCTACAACCTACTTACAACCGCCATGTGGGACTCTCATTTCTCCTTTTTTTGTTTCTTTTTCTTTTTGTGAATGACAATAATAATGACATTTTTTTTTTGAACAACAGTAACAATAGCGTCTCAAAATTACTGAATGCAGATAAACAATTCTTAACAATGTACAACAGTCCAAAGATCAGTTTCGTAAGTTCCTTGCCAACCAGTTCAACTAGCTAGCTATGATAATTAACTTACCTTAAGAATATTATCGACATTCACAAAAAAAGGAAAAAGAAAAAGAAAACCATTATTACATGTGTTCATAGGGAAAAGAGAGGGAAGAAAACATAGTTATTACTGGCTTTTTTTTTGACTTGAAACATATTATTGGCGACGATTTCCTCCTTCTTTAAGGGATGATCCTATGGCTACAACCAAACCCCTATAACCTACTTACAACCGCCATGTGGGACTCTCACTTCTCCTTTTTTGTTTCCTTTTTTTTTCTTTTGTAAATGACAATAATAATGACTCTTTTTTTTGAACGCCAATAACAATAGCGTCTCAAAATTACTGCATGCAGATAAACAGTTGTTAACAATGTACAACAACAGTCCACATTTCAGTTTCGTAAGTTCCTTGCCAACAAGTTCAACTAGCCAGCTATGATAATTAACTAACCTTAAGAATATTAACGACATTCACAAAAAAAAAAGGAAAAAGAAAAAGAAAACCATTATTACTTGTGTTCATAGGGAAAAGAGAGAGAAGAAAACATAGTTATTACTGGCTTTTTTTGACTTGAAACATATTATTGGCGACGATTTCCTCCTTCTTTAAGGGATGATCCTATGGCTACAACAAAACCCCTACAACCTACTTACAACCGCCATGTGGGACTCTCACTTCTCCTTTTTTGTTCCTTTTTTTTTCATTCTATGAATGTCAATTATAAGGAAAAAAAATTTAACGCCAGTAACAATAGCGTCTCAAAATTACTGCATGCAGATAAACAGTTGTTAACAATGTGTTGGTGTTTTATTCTTTGTGTTGTGTGTGTTCACAACATTCTATTGTTAAAAGATAGTCCCACATCGGAAAATCACACCAATATGTATCTCTATATATTACTTATGAAGGAATAGAGAGATGCACATGGGTTGAGGCCCAATGGAGGGTGCCATGTGGGGGGATTTTACATAGAGGTGAGAATAAGAAACCAACTTTTGGCCAAATATAAATAGATTTAAATCTATTGGAGCTAAGCCCCGAAGGGGCTTAGCGACTTGGACTCGGACTCGGACTCGGACTCGGGCTTGGGCTTGGGCTTGGGCTTGGGCTAATGGGCTTTTGAGGCTTAATGTGGCTTTTTGATGGCACTTTGATGGAGCGTACGGGACGAGCGGGACGAGCGGGTCGAGTGGGCCGTTCAAATTATGTAACGTCCGCGGGACTTGTGGGCTCAGATCCGGAAATGGCTCAGATCCAAAAAATCTGGATATGGCATTAATCCAGGGCGTGCGTTCAGAATTTGAAAAGCCCATCTCGTGCCTATAATATCAGCAGCATCTCCTCTCTCCAGAGTTACAGAAAATAATCAGAGAATTCCCAGAGAGAGAGAGAAGTGCTGCTGCTATTCCGAGGAGTCGTCGACATTTTTGGCCAGCGTTCTAAAGGTCTCTTCGAACTTGCTGGTTCCTGGAGGCTTGTCCGTAAGGCGGATATAGCTTTGAGCGCCGGTGATCTTTCACCCCAGCAGGCTTTCTTCTTCTTCTGTTGCCTTCGAGAATACCGTCGCTTCTCTTTAGAAGTTATACCGTCGCTTCTCTTTAGAAGTTATATTAGTTAACAGTGGGTACTTGTTCTGCGGAACATGGAAGGGTTTCGAACCCAGAACCACGGTTGTCTACTATGAATTTTCTACGGAAAATTGATCCTGTGGGAAGGATGGCATAATGCCTTAATGAGTTCTCAGACTGAGTGAAGGTCTGTTATGCTTTACAGGAAGCATGGTAGCACAGCACTACAAGGAGTGTGACTCCATGCTATGTGTGGCGGTGACTCCACCATGAGGTTCTCGAAGGAGATAAATCCTCGGCTATGTTAGCCAAGTCACAGCGGCGTAGCACCGCAAATAGGCAGTTGGCCTAATGTTGTATATTGAATTAAAGAGGGATGTAGTCAGCACTACAAAGAGGAGGTGTTCCTCATGTTACGGGTGGCACGACACCACAATGAGGTAAACCCGGCTAGGGATAAAGCCTCGGCCTTGCAAGCCATGTCGTAGCGGCAAAACACCGCACAGAAGCGTAAGGCTTCATGCTGGGTAGTTTGGTACTACAAAGGGGCTAGACCTCATGCTACGGTTAGTATGACACTACGATGAGGTTCCCGGTGATTCGGGGTAAGGTCCTCGGCTTAAGGCCATGTCATAGCGGCGTAGCACCGCAAAGGAAGCGTTGGACGCTTCATGCCATGTCTCTTTAATAAAGAACTCACCTATAGTGTATGGACAAAAAGATATCAGGCCGTCTCTTGAGGGTAAATGTGTAGACGCCCAAAATACATACATTGAAATCCAGGCTGGCACAAGGCCTTTAATGTGCAGCCAGAAGCACAGATAACTACGTTATGTGAGTGGGAAAAATTACAGCTGTGGTACAGAATTCAAGGCATAGTCCATTCTTGTATCATACTGTTGTTCAACCCATGCGGGAAGATTCAAGTCGTCAGCGACATCTATCCTAATGCATAATGGACAGTTATTATGTGGAACGCTTAACTCATATATATAGAGATATGTGGAGGATTATTGGTGTTTTATTCTTTGTGTTGTGTGTGTTCACAACATTCTATTGTTAAAAGATAGTCCCACATCGGAAAATCACACCAATATGTATCTCTATATATTACTTATGAAGGAATAGAGAGATGCACATGGGTTGAGGCCCAATGGAGGGTGCCATATGGAGGGATTTTACATAGAGGTGAGAATAAGAAACCAACTTTTGGCCAAATGTAAATAGATTTAAATCTATTGGAGCTAAGCCCCGAAGGGGCTTAGCGACTCGGACTCGGACTCGGACTCGGACTCGGACTCGGACTCGGAATCGGACTCGGACTCGGACTCGGACTCGGGCATGGGCTTGGGCTAATGGGCTAATCTGAAAGTGAAGAGTCCTTCATTCAAGAATCAGAAGTCCAAGTCCCATGTGACTTGTTACAAATGTGGCAAGAAGGGCCACTACAAAAGTGACTGCAAGGAACCAGGAAAAGGTGAGCCTAGTAAGGTTTCTTTGGTTACTAATCTGGTTGCAATGATAGCACAGGTTGCAAATATGGAGGTTGACTCGGACTGGTGGATAGACCCTGGTGCGACATGTCATGTCTGCTCAGACAAGGAATGGTTTGACTCATATGAGCCAACTTCCGAGAAAGTCATAATGGCAAACCAGGCACAAGCTGAAGTACTGGAGATCGGGACAGTGGAGCTGAAACTCACATCGGAGAACACTCTGACGCTTCAAGGAGTGAAGCATGTTCCTGCAATTGCTAAGAACCTGATCTCTGGGAGCCTGCTTTGTAACGCAGGCTTGAGGATGGACAACAATGCTGGCCAGATGGTGATGTCCAAGAAGGGTACATTCTTCGGAAAAGCTTTCCAGACTGAAGAAATGTACAAAATTCAGCTTGTTGTAACCCAGAAAAATGATATTAATGCTATTTCTACTTTGAACTATTCTTTTGAGTTGTGGCATAATAGGCTAGGACATGTTCATTGTAAAAGAATTAACAAAATGTCTAGCCTAGGACTTATCTCCAAGTGTGGGGGTAAGGTAGAGAAACGTGAAGTGTGTGCTCAGACAAAGATCACAAGGAAACCCTTTCACAGGGTCCATCGAAGCACAGATCTTCTGGAGTTGGTTCACTCAGATATCTGTGACTTCAAGCAATTCTCTACAAAAGCTGGGATGAAGTATTTTATTACTTTCATCGACGACTTCTCAAAGTATGCTTTTGTCTACTTGCTCAAGTCTAAAGACGAAGCATTCGAGAAGTTCAAGGAGTTCAGGGCCGAGGCTGAACGGCAAACTGGACAACAACTCAAAAGGCTAAGGAGTGATCGAGGCGGGGAGTATCGGTCTCATGATTTCTCATCATTCTGTAAAGAACATGGAATCATAAATGAGATGACGGCTCCGTACTTTCCTCAATCCAACGGAGTAGCAGAAAGGAAGAACAGAACGTTGACAGAGATGATGAACTCTATGCTGTTGACTGCGGGTCTTCCAAAGAGCTTCTGGGGAGAAGCTGCATTAACGGCTACTTTCATTCTCAATAGAGTATCGTAAGCAACTTCGGACATAACCCCTCATGAACTCTGGTTCAAAGTCAGACCTAACTTGAATGTCATTCGAGTGTGGGGGTGTCTGGCTTATGTGAAGCTCCCAGATCTGAAGATTCAGAAGCTGGAGACTAGGACTACTAAGGCTATCTTCTTGGGTTATGCCGAGAAGAGTGATGCTCGGAGATTCCTTGATATAGAATCAAATCATATCATTGAATCTCGCGATGCTGAATATTTTGAAGACAAGTTTGCAAGGCACAAAAATATTGTTCTCGCGGATCTTCCGGAGAATGATGAGCGTGCAAAGCAGACAGAAGTCCTTAAAGAACCAGTAGACCAAGAAGAAGCTATTGTCGAAGAGACACCAGTTGAACCAGAACTCGCTGAGCCGTCAACTAAGCGAGTAAGGAGGCCGAAAGACTTCAGAGATGACTTCGTCACCTATCATGTGGAAGCAGATCCGCTTACCTATGATGAAGCGATGAAGACCAGAGATGTTGTATTCTGGAAGGAGGCGATAGACAATGAGATTGACTCAATCACCTCCAATAATACATGGGTGTTAGTTGACCTGCCAGAAGGAACAAGACCCATCGGATGCAAATGGATCTTCAAGAAGAAGATGAAAGCAGATAGAACCATCGACAAATTCAAGGCCAGGCTAGTGGCCAAAGGGTTTGCTCAGAAACAGAGGATCGACTATTTTGATACTTATGCTCCAGTAGCTCGAATGACAACCATCAGATTGTTAATTGCTCTAGCAGCAATACACAAACTAGTGATACATCAGATGGATGTGAAAACGGCATTCCTTAATGGCGAATTAACCGAAGAGATCCACATGCAACAACCAGAAGGATTTGTCGTCAGAGGTCTGGAAGACAAAGTCTGCAAGTTGATGAAGTCTCTATATGGTTTGAAGCAAGCTCCCAAAATGTGGCATGAGAAGTTTGACAAAGTGATAAGGTCAAATGGCTACAAGGTCAGTGAAACAGACAAGTGTGTCTATACTAAGTTTGCTGACGGAAGAGGAGTTATCGTTTGTCTATACGTTGACGACATGCTAATCCTAGGTACGGATTTAAGCTGTGTCACAGAGACAAAGAAATTTCTCTCGACCAAGTTCAGTATGAAGGACTTGGGGGATGTCGATATTATCTTGGGGCTCAAGATCATCCGGACAGGCACGGGAATAGCACTGTCACAATCTTATTACATTGAAAAAATGCTCACTCGATACGGGTATCAAGATCTTCCTATAATTGATACACCGTACCGGAGTGATCAGAAGCTGGAACCAAATTCGAGAGAAAGCGTCAAGCAGTTGGAGTACGCCAGCGTCATCGGAAGCTTGATGTACGCTACTACTGCCACAAGGCCTGACATAGCTTTTGCGGTGGGAATGCTGAGTCGGTTCACTAGCAACCCAGGCGTTGAACACTGGAACGCTGTGAAGCGTGTTATAAGATATCTTAAAAAGACTCAGACATTTGCACTATACTACAGCGGAGATCCGTCAGTAGTGGAAGGCTTCAGTGATGCTAGCTGGTGTTCAGAGGTGGAGAGCGAGTATTCTACAGGAGGATTCATATTCGATTTGGGCAGAGCTGCTATATCGTGGAAATCGAAGAAGCAGACAATGTTATCTCGCTCCTCCATGGAATCTGAATTCTTTGCATTGGATGCTGCTGCAGATGAAGCAGAGTGGCTTCGGGAGCTCATGTATGATCTTCCAGTGGTTGGAGCTCAGATACCGACAATCCCGATATACTGTGACAACCAGGCGACAGCAGCAGTAGCATCAAATGAACTCTTTAACGGAAAGAAGAGGACTGTGCGGTTAAAGTACAGAGCAGTGAACGATCTCATCAAACGAGGCGTCATTGCAGTGATCGATGTTCGGAGTCAGGAGAACCTGGCGGATCCGTTCACGAAAGGCCTCAAACGACAGCTGGTCGAGGACACAGCAAGGAAGATGGGTTTGAAGACATTCTAATATTGTGTCATTATAATCCTATCAATAAATTTTATGTTTTTGGTTCAAAGAGAAATCTACCAGATATCTAATTTTTTGATTCAAGGGAGAACTATTGACTGGAAAAATATTAGTTAACAGTGGGTACTTGTTCTGCAGAACATGGAAGGGTTTCGAACCTAGAACCACTGTTGTCTACTATGAATTTTCTACGGAAAATTGATCCTGTGGGAAGGATGGCATAATGCCTTAATGAGTTCTCAGACTGAGTGAAGGTCTGTTATGCTTTACAGGAAGCATGATAGCACAGCACTACAAGGAGTGTGACTCCATGCTATGTGTGGCGGTGACTCCACCATGAGGTTCTCGAAGGAGGTAAATCCTCGGCTATGTTAGCTAAGTCACAGCGGCGTAGCACCGCAAATAGGCAGTTGGCCTAATGTTGTATATTGAATTAAAGAGGGATGTAGTCAGCACTACAAAGAGGAGGTGTTCCTCATGTTACGGGTGGCACGACACCACAATGAGGTAAACCCGGCTAGGGATAAAGCCTCGGCCTTGCAAGCCATATCGTAGCGGCGTAACACCGCACAGAAGCGTAAGGCTTCATGCTGGGTAGTTTGGCACTACAAAGGGGCTAGACCTCATGCTACGGGTAGTATGACACTACGATGAGGTTCCCGGTGATTCGGGGTAAGGTCCTCGGCTTAAGGCCATGTCATAGCGGCGTAGCACCGCAAAGGAAGCGTTGGACGCTTCATGCCATGTCTCTTTAATAAAGAACTCACCTATAGTATATGGACAAAGAGATATCAGGCCGTCTCTTGAGGGTAAATGTGTAGACGCCCAAAATACATACATTGAAATCCAGGCTGGCACAAGGCCTTTAATGTGCAGCCAGAAGCACAGATAACTACGTTATGTGAGTGGGAAAAATTACAGCTGTGGTACAGAATTCAAGGCGTAGTCCATTCTTGTATCATACTGTTGTTCAACCCATGCGGGAAGATTCAAGTCGTCAGCGACATCTATCCTAATACATAATGGACAATTATTATGTGGAACGCTTAACTCATATATATAGAGATATGTTGGGGATTGTTGGTGTTTTATTCTTTGTGTTGTGTGTGTTCACAATATTCTATTGTTAAAAGATAGTCCCACATCGGAAAATCACACCAATATGTATCTCTATATATTACTTATGAAGGAATAGAGAGATGCACATGGGTTGAGGTCCAATGGAGGGTGCCATGTGGGGGGATTTTATATAGAGGTGAGAATAAGAAACCAACTTTTGGCCAAATGTAAATAGATTTAAATCTATTGAAGCTAAGCCCCAAAGGGGCTTAGCGACTCGGACTCGGACTCGGACTCGAAATCGGACTCGGACTCGGACTCGGACTCGGACTCGGGCTCGGGCTCGGGCTTGGGCTAATGGGCTTTTGAGGCTTAATGTGGCTTTTTGATGGCACTTTGCACTTAGCACGACAGCTCGTCGCAAGGCGCATTGTGCACTTTAGTTGCGCTCGTGCGCGAGCCTCTGCGCGGCCCTGCGTGGCGTGCGAGGCGTACGGGGCGTACGGAGCGTACGGAGCGTACGGGACGTACGGATCGTACGGGTCGAGCGGGTCGAGCGGGTCGAGTGGGCCGTTCAAATTATGTAACGTCCGCGGGACTTGTGGGCTTAGATCCAGAAAATTCAGATCTGGCATTAATCCAGGGCGTGCGTTCATAATTTGAAAAGTCCATCTCGTGCCTATAATATCAGCAGCATCTCCTCTCTCCAGAGTTACAGAAAATAATCAGAGAATTCCTAGAGAGAGAGAGAAGTGCTGCTGCTATTCTGAGGAGTCGTCGACATTTTTGGCCAGCGTTCTAAAGTTCTCTTCGAACTTGCTGGTTCCTGGAGGCTTGTCCGTAAGGCGGATATAGCTTTGAGCGCCGGTGATCTTTCACCCCAGCAGGCTTTCTTCTTCTTCTGTTGCCTTCAAGAATACCGTCGCTTCTCTTTAGAAGTTATACGGTTCTGTTGCCTTCGAGAATACCGTCGCTTCTCTTTAGAAGTTATACGGTTCTGTTGCCTTCGAGAATACCGTCGCTTCTCTTTAGAAGTTATACGGTTCTGTTGCCTTCGAGAAATATTACGAAATCTCTTTAGATTCTCGTAATACAACATCACCTTCTTTAGGGTGTTGTTGCTGGAAACATTGTCTTTACAATTGTCTCTGAACTCGTGTTTTTCCATCGATTGTTCGCCAAGGGACTAACACAATGTACAACAACAGTCGACATATCAGTTTCGTAAGTTCCTTGCAAACCAGTTCAACTACCCGGCTATGATAATTAACTAACCTTAAGAATATTAAGGGCATTCACAAAAATAAAAGGAAAAAGAAAAAAAAAAACCATTATTACTTGTGTTCATAAGAGAAAGAGAGAAGAAAAAGTAGTTATTACTGGCTTTTTTTGACTTGAAACATATTATTGGCGACGATTTCCTCCTTTAAGGGATGATCCTATGGCCACAACCAAACCCCTACAACCTACTTACAACCGCCATGTGGGACTCTCACTTCTCCATTTTTGTTTCTCTTTTTTTCTTTTTCTTTCTTTCTGTGAATGACAATAATAATGATATTTTTTTTGAACGCCAGTAACAATAGCGTCTCTATTACTGCATGCAGATATACAGTTGTTAACAAAGTACAACAACATTCCACAGATCAGTTTCGTAAGTTCCTTGCCAACCAGTTCAACTAGCCAGCTATGATAATTAACTAACCTTAAGAATATTAAGGGCATTCATAAAAAAAAGGAAAAAGAAAAAGAAAACCATTATTACTTGTGTTCATAGGGAAAAGACAGAGAAGAAAAAATAGTTATTACTGGTTTTTTTTACTTGAAACATATTATTGGCGACAATTTCCTCCTCTTTAAGGGATGATCCTATGGCTACAATCAAACCCCTACAACCTACTTACAACCGCCATGTGGGTCTCTCACTTCTCCTTTTTTGTTTCCTTTTTTTTTCTTCTGTGAATGACAATAATAATGACTCTTTTTTTTGAACGCCAATAACAATAGCGTCTCAAAATTACTGCATGCAGATAAACAATTGTTAACAACGTACAAGAGCAGTCCACATATCAGTTTCGTAAGTTCCTTGCCAACAAGTTCAACTAGCCAGCTATGATAATTTACTAACCTTAAGAATATTAATGACATTCACAAAAAAAGGAAAAAGAAAAAGAAAACCATTATTACTTGTGTTCATAGGGAAAGGAGAGAGAAGAAAACGTAGTTATTACTGGCTTTTTTTTTTGACTTGAAACATATTATTGGCGACGATTTCCTCCTTCTTTATGGGATGATCCTATGGCTACAACCAAACCCCTACAACCTACTTACAACCGCCATGTGGGGCTCTCACTTCTCCTTTTTTGTTTCTTTTCTTTTTCTTTCTGTGAATGACAATAATAAGGACATTTTTTTAACGCCAGTAACAATAGCGTCTCAAAATTACTGCATGCAGATAAACAGTTGTTAACAATGTACAACAACAGTCCACAGATCAGTTTCGTAAGTTCCTTGCCAACCAGTTCAACTAGCCGGCTATGATAATTAACTAACCTTCAGAATGTTAAGGGCATTCACAAAAAAAAGGGAAAAAAAACCATTATTACTTGTGTTCATAGGGAAAATAGAGAGAGAAGAAAATGTAGTTATTACTAGCTTTTTCTGACTTGAAACATATTATTGGCGACGATTTCCTCCTTTTTTAAGGGATGATCCTATGGCTACAACCAAACCCCTACAACCTACTTACAACCGCCATGTGGGACTCTCACTTCTCCGTTTTTGTTCTCTTTTTTTTCTTTTTCTTTCTTTCTGTGAATGACAATAATAATGACATTTTTTTGAACGCCAGTAATAATTGCGTCTCAAAATTACTGCATGCAGATAAACAGTTGTTAACAATGTGCAACAACAGTCCACTGATCAGTTTCGTAAGTTCCTTGCCAACCAGTTCAACTAGCCAGCTATGATAATTAACTAACCTTAAGAATATTAAGGGCATTCACAAAAAAAGGAAAAAGAAGATAATGTGAAGTTAGTTGTTTAGTTTTAGACAATGCACTTGTCAATGTTGAAGGTCCAATTTTTTTTTTAGAGTGATTAAAAAAGGTCATTTTTTTAGTATTTGTTTAGGGTCCCAAAAAGTGAAAGGCCCAAAAGAGTTTAACCTTCGCATATATTATTAATGTGAAACAGTCATTTTTAGAACGATTAACTTCGCATATATTATTAAGGTGATATCTTTATTTTTTAGGAGTGATTAAAAAATGTCAAACAAAATCGACCAACGTCACTAACGTGTAATTTATAATGCTTTTTGTTAAAGCAAAATCCGACCAATATCATTAATATATAATGTTTATTGGCTTTTTTAACATGTGTCATAAGAACACATGTGGATAATCAATACATAATTTTTTTACTTTGAAAATTGTTGTCAGCATAAAATAAACATTACAAAAATAATTTTTTGTATTGAAAAATGTTATCAAGTTCCAATAAAATAATTTTTCAATATAAATTTTTTTTGGCATTAAGTCATAATAATATTTTCTAATGCAAAAAATTATTTTTTAATATTTCTTAAGTATTGATAATAATTTCTAAAATAAAAAAGATATGTATTAATTATTTTTAATATGTGTCGTCAGGACACGTGTTAACACAACTCAATGTTTATTAGCTTTCTTTTTTAAGTCAAGCAAAGTCATATATATAACAGAAAATTCACTGTAGAGTAATGAAGTTTGAAGAAATTGCACGGAGGATAACAAGTTTTAAGAAATTACTAATAGGAGAACTTTCCGACAGACGATCTGGCGAAAATTGGACGCGTCTAATTTCCTCCAGACAGTCTGGCAAAAATCGCGCAAAAAAATTTATTCAATTATAATATATATATATATATATATATATATATATATATATATATATATATATATATATATATATATATAAAGACATAATGTATACTGGCTGGGTGTGTTTTCTACTGGAAAGTGTTTATTCAAAGGAGAAATCAGAAAAGGTTGGGTTAGGCCTGGAATATGAACCGGCTCATATGAAAACAAAAACATAACCTATAGGACAAAAGCAAAAATTTAATGTGGGACGGAATCACTTCAGCCTTTAAGTTAGTAAATCTATTCATCAATGCAGAGAAAGTGAATATGAAGGTGTGGTTGGTATTAAGAGCAAAATGGATTTGGTGGGCTGCCATTGTTGGACTTGCAGCTTGGTTGTGCTCGTCGTCGTTATTGGTGACCGAAGTCAAACACAATAATAATACCTCCATTGACAAAGTGGAGTTCAATGTCACGGGGTGCACTAAGAAAAGCTACAGTACTTTTCTAGTGTCGCTAAGAAAGAATTTAAGTAGTACAAATAGTGCGTATAATATTCCGTTGCTGCCTAATCCATCCCCTCCCAGACAAGATTTGCTCTTCGTGGAAATTTTTGATTGGGAAGATAAGTCGATCACGTTATTGTTAAGTCGCATCAATGCATACGTGATAGCTTATAAAGCCCAAGATCGTTATTACTTGCTAGCTGATACTCCCGACAATCCACTTTATGGCAACAACTCATGGAGGTTTTCTTTTAATGGTACCTATGCAGCACTTGAATATAAAGCAGGACGAAGAGAAAATATTGATTTGGGAATCATTGAACTAGCACAATCAATCTCAAATCTTCGCTACTGGTCTTCGGATAAGGAGGAAACAACCGTGGCTCGTTCCCTTATTGTTTTGATCCAAATGGTCTCCGAGACTGCACGATTCAGAGCGATTGAGCAAAAAGTTACAAAAAACATTATAGACGATGGAAGCTATCAAAGTTTCCGTCCTGGTGTTGGCGTAATGGACCTCCAGACTAACTGGGGAACCCTCTCCATTGCAGTTCAAAATTCTACAGGAGGGGTCTTTTGGAAACCGGTTATATTAAAGATTACCCTCACTGACACAGTAGTTATCCCCAATGTGGAAAAAGCTCGGACATTTTGTGGGTTAGCACTTCTATTGTATTGGCGCAAAGGTCAAGCATCGTTCTCCTCATAATCATTCTTTAGTTTTGTCCACATCGCTTGATCTTAATATAAGGTCTATGTTGGATATTGCGGCTTAACACTTCCAATTACCCTACTGCTTAAAATGTGTCGATGTGTGCTAGTATTTCTTATTGTGTGTTGTGTAACATTTGGAACTCGTATATCTTCTATGCAAGTTTTCTATGATCAATAAAATTGTACTGTTGAGTGTTCCAAATATATTATGTGCCATCTGCTGGGCTAATTATACAAATAAAGCAAATCAAATCAATGTTAAGACACGTTTGCAATAGCAATAGTTTTACTAATTATTATGGAGTGAAAAAGTAATATATCGTCTTCCCAAAGTTGGGTAATTGGGAGAAAACATGGTTGCTTAGCTTACTTACTCTTGAAGCTTGGATGTATCGGACTTTGGATGTATTGATTTATTAGGACTTTGGATGTATTGATTTATTATGTAGACTATAAAGTCCAATTTCCAGACAGTAGACATCCCAATGCAAGATGTAGATATCTACTGAATGTACGTGTAGCGTTCAGGAATAAAAGTTGGAACAAATTCATTTGCTTCATGCACATGGACATTAACAAAATCTGGATCAATATATTAAGCATGCAAACAAAATTAGGATCAACATTATTCCATTCAACCAAACCTTACACAATTTTGTCACTAGAATTCTTGCATGTTCTATAGTGTCTAGCAGCCAACTAATAACTAGTAGGTGCATGAGCCCTGTAGATAACAATGACCATCATCCCTAGCTGTAGCAACTCCTCCATAATCAAACTACAACTCAACAACAAATATTACTCTTTATCAATTTATTTTAGAAGTACTGTAGATGATTTGTTCAGGCCAAATTACCACATTAATTTTTAAATCATTGATTGACCTTAATATTCTTGAGATACCATTATTTTGACAAAGAAATACCAAATGTTAGGTCTTCCTTTACTCAAACTCAAAATGCTTAGTGATACTTGCACCACTGTCCGAAGCTTGCCAAGCTTACATTGACCGCAATGTCCAGTAAGCAGCACAAGAAGATGATTTTGTCCAAACAAGATGCATTCATTTGGCAGACAAGAAGCAGCACAATTATCACCTTCTCTGCCTTTCCACTAACTGAATATGTTCGTTCACTAACAGGAGTCTTAAATTATTGAAATGCACAAAATTTGTCATACTAATGGGCAATCAGGATCTAATGACCTTACATGCCTAAAATCCTTTATCAAAGCTCCCATTGTCACACTCCGATTTCGCAGAACTAAATATTGACACTGAATGTGATGTCGTATAAATATAAATTACAAGACGCATCAAAACGACATATTGAATATCTAAGATACAAAGTCATCACACACAATATATATATATATATATATATATATATATATATATATATATATATATATATATATATATATATATATATTTTTTTTTTTTTTTTTTTTTTAATATATATATATATATATATATATATATATATATATATATATATATATATATATATATATATATATATATATATATATATTTTTTTTTTTGAATATCTAAGATACAAAGTCATCACACACAATATATATATATATATATATATATATAAGCATAAAAGTTGAATCGGTACAAGACGTATAAAAGAATGATTCTCTTTATTGATATTGCAACAAATTTTACAACGACTCGAAGCCAATATAAAACTCGATTACAAATCTTGCCTTAGGACCAGTTACATGGCATAGTAGAATTGTAAAGCATACTCGTGTCACAAGTATATAAGTATGGCGCAACAAAGTTTTAGTTTACCCAATATTTACCAAATACAACTTCGGGAGGAAGGAGGCAAGAGTGCTATTACAACTTCGGGAGTGCCATTACAACTTCGGAAGGAAGAATCGATGGGTGTTCAGAGTGAAGCAGACGGATGATGCTACTCGCCCTCGATACAAAGCGAGGCTGGTAGTCAAAGGCTACGGTCAGCGAAAAGGCGTGGATTATGATGAGATCTTTTCGCCTGTCGTCAAGCATTCGTCTATTCGGGTGGTGCTAGCATTAGCAGCCAGTCTCGACTTGGAGGTCGAGCAGATGGACGTGAAGACGGCATTCCTCCACGGTGATCTTGAGGAGGAGTTGTACATGGAGCAGCCGGAGGGATTCTGTGAGAAGGGCAAGTCACATTTGGTCTGCCGGTTGAGGAAGAGCTTGTATGGTCTGAAGCAGGCTCCGAGGCAGTGGTACAGGAAGTTTGAGTCGTTTATGGGGGAGCATGGTTATGCACGGACGACGTCGGATCATTGTACATTTGTGAGGTATTTTGCCGAGGATGATTTCATCATTTTGTTGCTCTATGTTGATGATATGCTATTAGTGGGTCGGAATGCCGCTAGGATAGCGGAGCTGAAGCGCCAACTGGGCACGGCCTTCTCTATGAAGGATTTGGGCGCAGCGAAGACTATTCTTGGGATGGAGATCAGCCGAGAGAGAGTCCAAGCTGCTACACTTGTCCCAAACGAAGTACATTCACCGGGTACTTCAGCGTTTCGGAATGGACGGGTCGAAGAAAGTGAGTTTCCCTCTTGCGGCTCACTTTAAGCTCACTGAGGAACAGTGTCCATCCACCGAGGACGAAAAGGAAGATATGGAGCGGGTTCCATATGCCTCAGCTGTGGGAAGCCTTATGTATGCCATGGTGTGTACGAGGCCAGATATTACTCATGCAGTTGGTACGGTTAGCAGGTATCTTTCATATCCTGGAAGGGTACATTGGAGTGCGGTCAAGTGGATTCTACGTTATCTTCAGGGCACTGCTGGTTGGAGACTTTCCTTTGGTGGTGACGAGCCGAAGCTGGTTGGGTATACCGACGCTGATATGGCTGGAGATGTAGACACGAGGCGATCGACTTCGGGCTACGTGATGATGTTTGCGGGAGGAGCGGTGTCGTGGCAGTCGCGGTTGCAGAAGTGTGTTGCCTTGTCGACGACAGAGGCAGAGTACATTGCGGCGACTGAGGCTTGCAAGGAGTTGCTGTGGATGAAGAAGCTGTTGCAGGAAATGGGACTGAAGCAAGAGCAGTATACTTTGCTTTGTGACAGTCAGAGTGCTATCCACCTTGTGAAGAATCAGACGTTTCATAGCCGGTCCAAGCACATCGAGACTCGGTATCATTGGATACGGGATGTGGTTGAGAAGAAGGACGCGGAGCTTGAGAAGGTTCATACAGATGACAACGGAGCTGATATGTTCACGAAGATTCTACCAAAGGGGAAGTTTGAGTACTGCAGGCAGGTCGTCGGGATGACGACATCCTCCCCATAGTAGTGAAGGGGGAGATTTGTTGGAGTGGGTGGGGTTCCCAACCTATGTGAAGAAGACCCCAGAGTGCGACGAGCGCCATTCATGTGTCGAAGAAGCTCGGGAAGTAGGCGACGCGGAGTCGCTACTGCTGCTGCTGCTCCTGAAGGAGATTCTGGACTGGGTCTGCCGAGTTCGGCCCGAACTCGGTCCCAGGCCGAGTTCTGGCCGAACTCGGTCTGGCCGTTCCAGAATGTTGGCGTTAGGTGCTGTTTGCTCGACACAGAGTTCTGGCCGAACTCTGTGTCGTCGGGGGCTGAAGCAGATTTTACGGTGACTTTTCACCACTGGATCTAATCCAACGGTCCAGGTTGGCTGCAGGATTAGGGAGTTAAGTTGAGTTTTCTCAACCCTAATTTATAACGCAAGGCAACACAATTGTGGTGAACACAACTTGGAGAGAGGAAGGAGGCAAGAGTGCCATTACAACTTCGGAAGAGAAGACGGAGGATTGAAGGTCATTTTCGAAGGAGATCGTGTTTCGGGTAATCTCTACTCGTCGTTCTCGCTCTTCGTAGCCTTGTAATCATTGTTCTTACTTCTGAGTGTTGTGGGGATTCGATTTGGATCGGGAGGAGTTTGTAGAGGGTATAATTCTTATATTTCATTAGTGGAGGCTTCTCAGGGTTGGACTCCGATCGTCCCGTGGTTTTTCCCGCAAGGGTTTTCCACATCAAAAATTCTCTGTGTCTGCGTGGATTGTTTTGTGTGGTTGTTTTTGGGTTCGTGCGTTGTATTGCTCGGTCCTCTCGCAGGTACTCTCCGGTTTGGGGAAAGGTTTTCGCGTTTCTTTCCCAACAGAGTGGGTGGGGTTCCCAACCTATGTGGAGAAGACCCCGGAGTGCGACGAGCGCCATTCATGTGTCGAAGAAGCTCGGAAAGTAGGCGACGCAGAGTCGCTACTGCTGCTGCTGCTCCTGAAGGAGATTCTGGACTGGGTCTGCCGAGTTCGGCCCGAACTCGGTCCCAGGCCGAGTTCTGGCCGAACTCGGTCTGGCCGTTCCAGAATGTTGGCGTTAGGTGCTGTTTGCTCGACACAGAGTTCTGGCCGAACTCTGTGTCGTCGGGGGCTGAAGCGGATTTTAGGGTGACTTTTTACCACTGGATCTAATCCAACGGTCCAGGTTGGTTGCGGAATTAGGGAGTTAAGTTGAGTTTTCGCAACCCTAATTCATAATGCAAGGCAACATAATTGTGGAGAACACAACTTGGAGAGAGGAAGGAGGCAAGAGTGCCATTACAACTTCGGAAGGGAAGACGGAGGATTGAAGGTCGTTTTCGAAGGAGATCGTGTTTCGGGTAATCTCTACTCGTCGTTCTCGTTCTTCGTAGCCTTGTAATCATTGTTCTTACTTCTGAGTGTTGTGGGGATCCGATTTGGATCGGGAGGAGTTTGTAGAGGGTGTAATTCTTCTATTCCATTAGTGGAGGCTTCTCAGGGTTGGACTCCGATCGTCCCGTGATTTTTTCCGCAAGGATTTTCCACGTCAAAAATTCTCTGTGTCTGCGTGGATTGTTTTGTGTGGTTGTTTTTGGGTTCGTGCGTTGTATTGCTCGGTCCTCTCGCAGGTACTCTCCGGTTTGGGGAAAGGTTTCCGCGCTTCTTTCCCAACAGAGTGGTATCAGAGCCAGGTTCTGGAATTCAGAAGGGTGTCAGGAGTTGACAGAAACCAGAGAGGAGAGATGGACGCGAAGCCGGTGTGCATGGTGAACCTGAACGGCACCAATTATCACTATTGGCGGAGCAAGATAAAAGATTTGCTATTTGTCAAGAAGCTGTATCTACCCGTGTTTGCATCCGAGAAGCCCAGTGATAAGTCCGAGGAGGACTGGACATTCGAGCACATACAGGTGTGTGGGTACATACGGAAGTTTGTTGATGAGAACGTGTACAACCACGTTGCCAATATTGAGCACGCGAAGACGTTGTGGGATAAGCTGGAATCCTTGTATGCGAAGAAGACCGGGGTAAACAAGTTGTTCCTGATCCGAACGATGATGGGTCTGCAATATAAGGATGGGGCATCTATTTTGGATCACTTGAGTGAGTTCCAGGGCGTGGTTGACCAGCTATCTTCTATGGGAGTCAAGTTCGACGACGAAGTTCAGGGACTGTGGCTGCTGTGTACTTTGCCAGACTCGTGGAAGATCGTACGAGTATCTATGAACGCTTCTGCTCCAGAGGGCGTGGTCAGTCTGGAGTTTGCCAAGAGCGGGGTGTTGAATGAAGAGATGCGGAGACGTTCTCAGGGCACTTCATCCACATCCCACCACTCAGAGGCACTTGTTTCAGAGAGCCGCGGAAGGGGCAAAAGCAGGGGTCCAGGTGGTGGCAGAGACAAGAGCAGGGGGAAGTCCAAGGGTCGTTACGAGGACTCAGAGTGTTACCATTGCGGTAAGAAGGGCCACATCAAGCGGAATTGTTTCGCTTGGAAGAGAGAAAAGAAGGGCGACAAGGGGAAGCAAGATGAGAACACAACAGCGGCGGCCTCGATACATGGAGGCGATGTGATCGTCGTAGGTGATGAGGTCATTACTAACCTCGCCTGCGATGACAATTCTTGGCTGGTGGACTCAGGGGCTTCAGCACATGTATCTCACAACAGGGCACTGTTTGCCACTTACACGACAGGCGACTGTGGCGTGTTGAAGATGGGCAACGGAGATGTGTCGAAGGCGGTTGCCGTTGCAGATGTGCATTTGAGAACGAAGACAGGTGCAGTTCTTGTTCTCAAAGATGTTCGTCATGTCCCTGATATCCGTTTAAACCTGGTGTCGGTTGGAAGGTTGGATGATGAGGGATTCTTCGGTCTCTTCGGGAATAGTCAGTGGAAGCTTTCCAGAGGTTCGATGGTGATTGCCAGAGGAAGCAAGAAGTCCGATCTCTACTATATGGAGGGGAGCGCACAGGGGGCACCGGAGGTGAACGCAGTCAGTGATGCATCTACCGAGTTGTGGCACAGGCGGCTCGGCCATATCAGCGAGAAGGGGATGAGCTACTTGGTGAACATGAAGGTGATTTCGGGGCTTAGGTCTACAAAGTTGGAGAAGTGCACGCACTGTTTAGCTGGGAAGCAAAATAGGGTGTCTTTCCAAAGTCACCCAAGTTCGAGGAAGCCGGCGTTGCTCGAGTTGATTCACTCGGATGTCTGCGGTCCTATGAAGGTAAAATCTCTTGGTGGTGCTTCTTACTTTATAACCTTTATTGATGACTGTTCTAGAAAGGTTTGGGTTTATGCCTTAAAGACCAAGGATCAGGTGCTGCCTACTTTCAAGGAGTTTCAGGCCTCTGTTGAAAGAGAGACGGGCAAGAAGTTGTTGTTTGTTCGGTCCGATAATGGCAGCGAATACATCGGTCCCTATGATGCGTATTGCAGAGAGCAAGGGATACGACACCAGAAGACTCCACCAAAGACACCTCAGCTCAATGGTGTAGCGGAGCGCATGAACAGGACACTGATGGAGAGGGTGCGGTGTTTGCTGTCAAAAGCAAACTTGCCGGGCAGTTATTGGGATGAGGCTCTTCTCATAGCTGCTTATATTATTAATTTGTCTCCTAGTGCTCCTTTGCAGGGTAATGTGCTTGACAAAGTATGGTACGGCAAAGAGCCGTCATACAATCACCTGCGGACGTTTGGTTGTAAGGCCTTCGTGCATGTACCGAAGGACGAGAGGACCAAACTTGAGCCGAAGACGAGGCGATGCGTCTTTGTCGGCTACGGTCGGGATGAGTTTGGCTATAGACTCTACGATCCAGTGGAAGGAAAGCTCTACAGAAGCAGGGACGTGGAGTTCGTCGAGGATCAGACCATGACCAATACTCAGGATTCCGAGACGCCTTCTGAGGCTGAGGAATTGCCTGAGTTAGAGTCATTTCGCTTCGAGCAGTTTCCAGAGGACATCGCAGAGGATCCAGTTATGGGGGAGCCGGTACATGGAGTTGCTCCCAACCTTGATCATCAGCCTGCTGATGGTGGTCAGGGTGTCCCTCAGGAGGATGAGCATGCCGGAGAGGTAGTTCCTGAAGGGGAGGAGGCTGTTGGTATACAGCCAGCACCAGTGGTTCCTTTGAGGAGGAGTGACAGGGATCGTCGACCATCTACGAGATACTCACCAGATGAGTATGTGCTATTGACTGACGGGGGAGAGCCCGAAAGTTTTGCGGAGGCTATGAAAGACGAACACAGGCAGGAGTGGATGGAGGCTATGCAGGAGGAGATGAGTTCCTTGCACACCAATTCCACTTATGATCTGGTGCGGTTGCCAAAGGGCAAGAAGGCTTTGAAGAATCGATGGGTGTTCAGCGTGAAGCAGACGGATGATGCTACTTGCCCTCGATACAAAGCGAGACTGGTAGTCAAAGGCTACGGTCAGCGAAAATGCGTGGATTATGATGAGATATTTTTGCCTGTCGTCAAGCATTCGTCTATTCGGGTGGTGCTAGCATTAGCAGCCAGTCTCAACTTGGAGGTCGAGCAGATGGACGTGAAGACGGCATTCCTCCACGGTGATCTTGAAGAGGAGTTGTACATGGAGCAGCCGGAGGGATTCTGTGAGAAGGGCAAGTCACATTTGGTCTGCCGGTTGAGGAAGAGCTTGTATGGTCTGAAGCAGGCTCCGAGGCAGTGGTACAGGAAGTTCGAGTCGTTTATGGGGGAGCATGGTTATGCATGGACGATGTCGGATCACTGTGTATTTGTGAGATATTTTGCCGATGATGATTTTATCATTTTATTGCTCTATGTTGATAATATGCTATTAGTGGGTTGGAATGCCGCTAGGATAGCGGAGCTGAAGCGCCAACTGGGCGTGGCCTTCTCTATGAAGGATTTGGGCGCAACGAAGACTATTCTTGGGATGGAGATCAGCCGAGAGAGAGAGTCCAAGCTGCTACACTTGTCCCAAACGAAGTACATTCACCGGGTACTTCAGCGTTTCGGGATGGACGGGTCGAAGAAAGTGAGTTCCCCCCTCGCGGCTCACTTTAAGCTCACTGAGGAGCAGTGTCCATCTACCGAGGACGAAAAGGAAGATATGGAGCGGGTTCCATATGCCTCAGCTGTGGGAAGCCTTATGTAGGCCATGGTGTGTACGAGGCCAGATATTGCTCATACAGTAGGTACGGTTAGCAGGTATCTTTCAAATCCTGGAAGGGTACATTGGAGTACGGTCAAGTGGATTCTACGATATCTTCAGGGCACTGCTGGTTGGAGACACTACCAAATTACAGTATTTTAGCGACGGCCATTTAGCGACGGAAATTTTCCGTCGCTATTACCGTCGGATCACCGACGGATTTGTGACGGAATACCGACGGAAAGCAGTGGACAATTTTTTTATTTTTTTATGTCCATATCCGTCGTTACGCCGTCGATAGGTCGTCGGCCAAGTAGCGACGGTTTTATATCCGTCGCTAGAACGTCGCATATTTTGGCGGCAAAAGCCTAAAATATTGGCGCGAGATTTACTGACGACTTAGCGACGGAATAATCCGTCGCTACTCCGTCGCTAATTTCTGTACCCTAACTTAAATTGAACCGACGGGGGGGAAATTTTCATTCCCCCCCAAAACACTCTCTCTCTTCCCTCTCCCTCTCTCCGACGATCTCCCTCTCTCCGACCGGCGATCTCCCTCTCTCTCTCTAAGGTATGCTCTTTCTCCCCCCTCTCTCTCTCTCTGTCTCCCTCTCTCTCTCTCTCTCTCTTTTACGATTTGGGGGGTTGGGGGGCTGTCGTAGTGGTCGGAGAGGGTGTGGGCAGGGGGTTTCGGGTACGGGGTGGGGTGGTCGGGGCAAGGATGGAGTGGGGTGGTCGGGGGCAGGGGGGTCGGGGAGGGGGTCGGGCAGGGGTGGGGGGGTGGTCTAGGCAGGGGGGGTCGGGTAGGGGGTGGGGTGGTCGGGACAAGGGTGGGGTGGGAGAGGGGGCAGGGGGGGTCGGGGAGGGGGTCGGGCAGGGGTGGGGGGTGGTCTGGACAGGGGGGTGGGAGAGGGGGTCGGGCAGGGGTTGGGGGGGTCGGGCAGGGGTTGGGGGGGTCGGGGCAGGGGGGGGCCAGGGGGGTGGGAGAGGGGGTCGGGCAGGGGTTGGGGGGCAGGGGGGTGGGCAGGGGGGTGGGAGAGGGGGTCGGGCAGGGGTTGGGGGGGGTCGGGCAGGGGTTGGGGGGGTCGGGGCAGGGGGCGTAGGAGGGACTCTGGAGTCCCCGCGCAGGAGTCCTCCTCCTCCTCTCCCACAGACACACACACGGACACACAAACACAGACACACACACACACGGACACACGGACACACAGACACACACACACACACAGACACACACACACATACACGGACACACACGGACACAGACACACGGATACACACACACAGACATATATATATATATATATATATATATATATATATATATATATATATATTCATATATATATATATATATATATATATATAGGCATAATTTTAAGTAATTTATTAATAATATATATATATATATATATATATATATATATATATATATATATATATATATATATATATATATATATATATATATATATATATATATACACAGACACACGTCGTGAAGTCTAGTATATATATTTGATTAGCTAAGGTAGAAGTTTAGCCTAATTAAGGTTAGTTTTGACAGAGTTGACTTGGACTCCTAATTTGACCAAGAACTAGCCTAGTTGACCTATTTGTATTTCGATTGATATCATATGAATAGTTTGCCTAAGATTTGATTGGGTTGGTTTTAATGTGTGGGTAAATTAGTTTACCTTATTTTAGAGTATGACTACGTAGCTAGTGTGTAGAGTAGTATATGGTTACTAGATCCTAGTGTAGAGTAGTATGTAGAGGAGTATGGCTACTAGTGATATATAGATATGTAGGTCCATGTGTATCTGTATCGGACTATCGCTATCGGTATCGAACTATCGCTATCGGTATCGGACTATCGCTATCGGTATCGGACTATCGGTATCGATCGAACTATCGCTATCGGTATCGGACTATCGCTATCGGTATCGGACTATCGCTATCAGTATCGACCGTATATACTTAGTATCGGGCGTAGCGGATTAGTATCGATCAGTATATAGGTTTGGGTTAAGATCAAGGTTTAAAGTATCGGTATCGGAATAGTAGGCCGAATAGGAGGCCGAGATAGTCGAATGAGAAGAAGGAAAGAAGGGAGGAGCAGATGGGTCCAGAGCCATGGTGAAGGAGGAGAAGAAACATGAGAGCAGTTTCCGCCGTAACATCTCCTGGCTCTGTTGGCAACTGAAGTCCAGATGCTACAAAGGATGATCCTTCGCTGAAATCGACTACAACACCCATCAGTTCAAGTTCATTCCTATATGAGTAGATTCCAATGCCATAGAAGCCATCAGTTTGTTGACCTTCCTCTATGGCATTGGAATATACTCATATAGGAATGAACTTGAACTGATGGGTGTTGTAGTCGATTTCAGCGAAGGATCGTCCTTTGTAGCATCTGGACTTCAGTTGCCAGCAGAGCCAGGAGATGTTACGGCAGAAACTGCTCTCATGTTACTTCTCCTCCTCCACCATGGCTCTGGACCCATCTGCTCCTCCTTTCTTCCCTTTTTCTCATTCGACTATCTCGGCCTCCTATTCGGCCTACTATTCCGATATGCGTTTGATACGGTCTACCTAACCTATATACTGATACTAATCTGATACTCTCTGATATTAAGTACATCCGGCTTACTAGCTAGCGGATCCACCAGTTACATGATTATATACTAATTATGTTAGATTGTGATACTAAGTAGCCTCGTTGTAGGCCTAGCGTGTTATCCACAAGTTTAGTTTTTCTTACGATATGAGTATCGGTATCGGGCTATTAATTCTTATGTTTAGTTTGTCTTACGATACAGATATTCACATCAAATCGAGCATGAATCGTTACTTTGTTGATCGTACATGGATGTACAAACGACAACACGAGAGCAGAATTGGTGTGAGTGACGATTTTCAGGCAGGTGTGGAAGTATTTCTTAAGTATGCCAAGAGCAAAACTCAGTACATGGACGATAACAAAATCAAGTGTCCATGTGTTAATTGTCACAATAGACGTTTCGAAGAAGTGATGACTGTGAGAGATCATTTAACCCGTAAGGGTTTCGTACGTGATTACGGCCTGTGGTCATCGCAAGGTGAATTATATTCAGAAAGACAGGCTGCAGAAGCTGGTACTTATGCTTTTGATGATAATGCTGCAATGGATGTCCTCGAAGACGACGGATGCTCTGTGGATTATGGAGACATGCAGAACCTTGCACGAGATATGGTGTATGCTGCGGCAGGGCCTAATTTTGATCCGGAGGATCCTAATCCCGAGGCAAAGGAGTTCTATGATATGTTTAAGGACGCAGGTACTCCTCTATATCCTGGTTGTGAGACTCATTCCGCACTGTCAGTGACGATGCGGTTGTTGAACATAAAGTCTGATTTTAACTTGCCACAAGCTTGCTATGATCGGATCACACAATTAACTAATGAGGTGTTACCGAAGGAATCAAAAGAGCTCCCAAGAAACTTCTACAAGTCAAAGATGATGGTCCGACAACTGGGACTGGGGTATGAGAAGATAGATTGCTGTCGCAACGGATGCATGTTGTATTACAAAGAGAATTGCGTATTAGAAAGTTGTTGGTTCTGTAATGCGGATCGTTACAAGACAGTACAGGAAAAAGGAAAGTCAACTAGAAAACGACGTCCTTACAAGTATATGCATTACTTGTCGATCACGAAGCGCTTACAGAGGATGTATATGTCTCTGAATACAGCAGAACACATGACGTGGCACAGTAAAAATCGCATAAAGAACGAAGGAGAATTGTCACATCCTTCGGATGGGGAGGCGTAGAAATATTTTGATTTGTGTCATCCAGATTTTGCTGCAGAGCCTAGAAATGTACGCCTGGCGCTATGTTCTGATGGCTTCGCCCCTTTCGGACAGTCGGGATCTCAATACTCATGCTGGCCGGTCATTCTTACCCCTTACAATCTGCCACCATGGATGTGTATGAAGACTCCTTATATGTTCTTGACAGCTATCATACCCGGTCCCAAAAATCCGACAAAGAACATCGATATATATTTACAGCCGTTGGTGGATGAGCTGAAACAGTTGTGGGAGATCGACGTCACGACCTATGATATTTCCAGAAAATAAAACTTTCAGATGAGAGCTTCACTCATGTGGACAATCAATAATTTTCTAGCATACGGTATGCTGTCGGGATGCAGTACGCACGGCAACATGTCTTGTCCGATATGTATGGAAAATAGTAAGGCATTCCGCCTTAGACATGGAGGAAAAACTTCTTTCTTTGACTGTCACCGTCAATTTCTGCCAACGAGACATCCTTGGCGAAAGAACAAGGACGCGTTCAGATATGAAAAACAAGAATTTTCTGAACCTCCTGCCAGATTGTCGGGATACGATATTTGGGAAGATGTAAAGGAATTGCCCACCGCAATGGAAGATCCATCGAACAATCTGTCGAGGGGTTCGGACAAAGCCATAACTGGACCAAACGGAGTATCTTCTGGGACTTGCCTTATTGGAAAGATAATCTTATTAGGCATAATCTTGATGTCATGCATATCGAAAAGAATGTGTTCGATAATGTCTTCAATACCGTTATGGATATTAAAGGAAAGACGAAGGACAATCCAAAAGCAAGACAAGACATGGCCGAGATATACAAACGTCATAATCTAAACTTGATACAAAGGGGAGCTGATGGACAAGTAACTAAGCCGATAGCGCCATACGCATTGAGCAAGGAAGATAGATTAATAATCTGCAAGTGGATATCTACTTTAAGATTTCCCGACGGCTATGTGTCGAATTTGTCTAGATGCATTGATCTCAATGAACGCAAGCTAACAGGAATGAAGAGTCACGACTGCCACGTGTTTATGGAAAGATTACTGCCCATTGCGTTGAGAGAGTTGTTGCCTTCTGCTGTATGGGTTCCGTTGGCCGAGCTGTCTACATTCTTCAGGGATATCTGTTCAACTAAGCTCACGGTGCAACATATGATACAACTTGAGGAGAAGATTGTCTTAACAATTTGCAAGTTAGAGAAAATATTTCCACCGGGTTTCTTCGACAGTATGGAGCATCTACCGATTCATCTAGCATACGAAGCCCGTGTCGGTGCATCTGTTCATTATCGATGGATGTACCCCTTTGAAAGGTAAATAAAAATCGATATAATTTAAGTGGATTTTACAATTCATTGTTAATTCTCAAGATAATTTGTCTCTCTAGGTATCTACATCATCTAAAGAAGAAAGTTGGCAACAAGGCTCATATAGAGGCTTCGATATGCGAAGCATATCTTGTCGAGGAGGTGTCAAACTTTTGCTCCATTTATTTCGATACTCATGTTGAGACAAATCGAAATAGACCTCAAAGGAATGACGAAGACGTTGATGAAGGAGGTATATTCAATTTAAGGGGCAAGCCTATTGGGGCTAGTAAGAAACGGTGGTTGAGTGACGATGAGTATGATGCCGCTCACCGATATGTCTTGTTAAATTGTGACATACAAGAAGTGAGAGATTTGGAGAAGTAAGTGACTACACCTCGTTATAATCTCTAATTTGGTGAGGTAAGTGACTACACTAATTTTTATTCTCTCTAACAGTATATTTAGAGATGAAGTCAAAATAAGGACACCCGATATTACCGATGAGGGACTTCAAAGAGAGGTTGATTTTACCTTTCCGTCATGGTTTCGAGATTACGTAAGTAACTGAGATAATATGTTATGCGGCTACCATTTAAATATATATATGCAACTAAAACATTTAAAGTTTACAGGTTTTATTAGCTGAACCAAGTACACTCACAAATGAGAGCATTCGTTATTTGTCATTGGGACCGAAGAAGCATGCAAAGACTTGGCCCGGCTATGTCGTTAATGGCTTCAAGTTTAAGACAACTCAACATCCTATAAATGCCGAATTTCTCAATGACGGCTTCAGTACGAAGGATTCTGGTGTTTGCATAAGAGGCACAATCTATGACGACGAGCCGGACTTTGACTATTATGGAGTGCTTCGGGATATTGTAGAATTACAATATAGTGCCCCATTTGATATGCATATTGTTATGTTCAAATGTGAGTGGTTCGATACGACACCAAATATCGGTTGGAGAATCGATAAACAATTTGGATTCGTCGATATAAATCATCGCAGGAGGTATAGAGGGTCCGACACGTTTGCGATAGCAAGTCAGGCTGTTCAAGTCTACTATACAAGCTACCCAAGGCGTCGTAGAGATCGCTTTGACTGGTGGGCAGTATGCAAGATTAAATCTAGAAATACATTCAACGTTGGAGACCCAGCATACCAAGAGGACCAGATCGAAAAGCCCCAATACTTGGGACAACAGTCTTGTGACATGGATGTTGAATTAGAGATTGATATACCTCTTGCTGATGAAAATAGAGGGGAGGAAGAGGTTGATATACAAGACTTAGATGTCAACCAGGGGAGAAAGAGGTGTCTTGTCCCAAGTATTGAGACTGAAGAAGAAGAAGAGAAGAAGAAGAAGAAGAAGAAGAACTTTATGAGGATGAGGATACAGATGAATTCGACGATGAGGATGATGATGATGATGAACCGAGGCCGAGGAAGAGGACGATGACGATGATTAAATATCGCTATATTTCAGTTGTATCTTGAAGCACCCAATATCTAGTCTCGAATCCTAAATTACCCTATTACATTTGGATTTACAATTACAAGTCTAGTGGAACACAAGATGCCCTTTCATCAAAAGTTACAAGAATTGTACTTTGTTGTATTGGTGCGTGATTTTATCAGATTTTGTGTATCTAGCTTTTATTCGTACTTCACTTCTGATTGTAATATTTATTTCAGTTTGGGATATTTGCGTATTATTGTATGAGTTTCTTTTTGCAGATGGCACTCCTAGGCCTACTCGTCTGGGCGGCACTCATCGCCCTGCTGCTGGTATGGATATGTTTAGTTTTATATTCATTTATAAATCTATGTTGTCGGTATTTTATTTATGTGTTCTATTTACAGGGCATGGTTGCGAGCACCCGTACTGGTGGTGCTGGCCGTGGTCGTGGCGGTGGCGGCGGCGGCGGCGGTGGTGGTGGTGGTCGTGGGCGTGGGCGTGGGCGTGGTGGTAGCGGTCGTGGTCGCCAGCCGCATTCCCCGGATGTGACCTCCGATCCCGACTTGGAGAGCCCGGACACAGGCTCTTCCCGCCGTCATTCTTCCTCGATGCCACCGACATCGTCGTCGAGGCCTGTGACTCCATCCGCTAGTGGATCCGTTCCGCCACCGGATGTACCAGCGGATGCAGCAGCAGATGCAGCAGGGGGCCCAACAGTTTCTGCAGGGTGGGCCTCGGAGTACCCCGGGTTTCAGTTTCATCCTGTTACCGGGGAGTACATGCGCGGACCCGCGGATCCCCCGACGCCACCAGAGAGGCTGGTGGGCGAGTTCCGACGAGAGCTATGGCCCGCTGGTGAATCGTAAGTAAATTTAAGTTAATTTATTAAATTTGTTTCATTTATTCAAGTTAATAATCCAGTCGTTGCTTCTTTATAGGTTTTTCCCGTGGGATGCTGCCCGGATTCTAGGGCGCATTATCCGGGATAACTACCATGGCCCCTACCTCAATTTTTCTGAGGTGCCTCAGGACATGAAGTACGTCTGGCTCGACGAGATGAGGGTATAAATCCGTCGGTGAATTATTAATTATTCTTTAAATCATTAAAATTTTTATTACGTGATATTTGAATTTGTATGTCAGAGGACGTTCTGGTGGCCCCCCCATCGCGAGGAGGCGATCCGCAGGACCTACAAAGCCGCCGCCGGGAAGAAGATACGGGATGCGGTGTACGACCTTCGTACGGCACATACGAGGAAGGACTGGATCCGGGCGGAGTACTATGAGCAGATGTTGGAGAAGATGGATACTCCGCAGTTCAAGCTGAAATCGGAGAAAGCTAAGGCTAATCGACAGGCCGCGGGTCTGCATACGGGGGGATCAAGGCCCCACGCATCGACGCGTGCAGATTTGGTGAGATAGCACAAATTCAAATTCATTCTATTATTTAATTTCGTACTGTTAATATACGAAGTTAATTAAATTCTACGTATGCAGGCCCAACGGGCGGTGAAGCAGAGGAAAGAGGCGGAGACGGTCACCGCTCACGATGTATTCGTGCATACGCACAAGAGGCGGAAGGACGGGAGCTTCGTCGACGCGAGGGCCGAGGAGACTGATGTAAGTACTTACGTTTATGAGATTTATGTTAAAAATATAATTATTGTTAAGTTAATTAGATAAACTTAGGATTCAGACTATAACTTAGGGAAACATAGGATTTAGATTATAACTTAGGAAAACTTATAGTATAAACACATTCATTGGATAGGCTGCGTATCGTGAGGCACTTAGTCGGCTTGAGATCGAGCCCCCTTCCGAGAATGTCGGCGAAACGACGCCCACCCAGACGCACTCTTCTATGGCCGCTCGCTACGACGACGTGTTCGTAGAATCCGTCGGCGGCGTTAGGAAAGGGCGCGTCAACGGCTTAGGTTCCATGGCGCCCTCGTTGCAGCCGTCTCCGAGATATCCACCGGCTCCGCCTCCTCCAGCACCCCCGGTTGACGATGTGAGGGCGCAGCTTGCGACTCTGACCTCCGCGATGTCAGATTTGCGGGCGATAGTGTTGGGACGCTATCCGTCTGCTCTCGGTCCGTCTGCTCCCGGTCCGTCTGCTCCCGGTCCGTCTGCTGGTGCTCTCGGTTCATCTGGTGGTGCTCCCGGTCCGTCTACTGCTGCTGCCGGTGCTTCGGATCGACCTGGTCCTTCTTCCTCCGGACGGCTTTCGTTTAACCGCTCTGCGGACGCCCGCATCGTATCGGATAACACCATCTTGACGCTCCTTGACATGTTGTCGCCAGAGCAGCTACGTGCGCTTCCAGACCATGTCTTGTCCCAAGTGCCGGCACACACGGTGGAGGAGTACATACGCACAGCGGATGCGGCGGCACGAGCACGAGACGATCCGACGGACGGGGTTTGATTTTGTTTATGTTGTTGGTTTTGTAGACATTTGGATGTTCGGATATTTTTTTTATGTTTGGATAATTTAATGTTGGATATTGGATATATTGTGTTGGTAATATTTTGTTGGATATTGGATACGTTGGATATTGGTGTCGGATATGGATATTTTGCATATGGATATATGGTGTTGGATATTGGATACGTTGGATATTCGTGTTGGATATGGATATATGGTGTTGTATATGGATATTTTGCATGTTTGATATTGTGTTGGATGTGTTGTATAAACAGGAAAGAGTCTGTTTGCAGTATTTTTTTTTCAAAAATTAGAAGTTAGCGACGGACTGGCGACCACTCAGCGACGGATAGTCCGTCGCTAACTGGAGAAACTGAGGTTAGCGACGGAGTGGCGACGTAAAAACCGTCGCTACCTGGAGCATTTCAATAAAGCGACGGATTGGCGACGGACGATCCGTCGACCTGGTGCTGTTTGATGTCCATAAATTTTAGCTTTCGCGACAGATTGGCGACTAACTTACAGCGGACTGACGACAAAGTCCCGACGGACTATCCGTCGCTAACTGTAGGAATTTAATGTATCGACGGATTGGCGACGTAATATCCGTCGCTACCTGGAGAATTTTACATTGAGCGACGGTTTAGCGACGGAATGTCCGTCGACCTGGTTCTGTTTGATGTCCATAAATTTTGCAGTTAGCGACGGATGTTTTGTCGCTAATACGACGCTAATCCGTCGTACACCTCGGCGGATTAGCGACGGCATAACGACGACCTGCCGTATGGGAAAAACTTTGATACGCTTTTACCGACAAATTTACGACGGATTAGCGACGGATATTGCGTATCAGAAAATCACTGATACGGTTTTGCCGACTCTTTAGCGACGGAGTTTTCCGTCGCTAACCCTATATCCTGATACATGTTTTGACGAAAGCTAGTCGGTAATCCGTCGCTATATATATTTAAATGCGCCGACGGTATTCCGTCGCTAAGTCGTCGCTGAGCGACGGAGTAGCGACGGATATGTTTTAGCGACGAGGTTATTCCCGACGGCTGTTTTACCAAAATATCCGTCGGTAATCCGTCGGTATTTATTTTTGGCGACGGACTACCGACGGATAAGGCCGTCGGTAAATCCATGTATTTTGGTAGTGAGACTTTCCTTTGGTGGTGACGAGCCGAAGCTGGTTGGGTATACCGACGCTGATATGGCTGGAGATGTAGACACGAGGCGATCGACTTCGGGCTACGTGATGATGTTTGCGGGAGGAGCGGTGTCATGGCAGTCGCGGTTGCAGAAGTGTGTTGCCTTGTCGACGACAGAGGTAGAGTACATTGCGACGACGGAGGCTTGCAAGGAGTTGCTGTGGATGAAGAAGCTGTTGCAGAAAATGGGACTGAAGCAAGAGCAGTATACTTTGCTTTGTGACAGTCAGAGTGCTATCCACCTTGTGAAGAATCAGACGTTTTATAGCCGATCCAAGCACATCGAGACTCGGTATCATTGGATACGGGATGTGGTTGAGAAGAAGGATGCGGAGCTTGAGAAGGTTCATACAGATGACAACGGAGCTGATATGTTCACGAAGATTCTACCAAGGGAAAAGTTTGAGTACTGCAGGCAGGTCGTCGGGATGACGACATCCTCCCCATAGTTGTGAAGGGGGAGATTTGTTGGAGTGGGTGGGGTTCCCAACCTATGTGGAGAAGACCCCGGAGTGCGACGAGCGCCATTCGTATGTCGAAGAAGCTCGGGAAGTAGGCGACGCGGAGTCGCTACTGCTGCTGCTGCTCCTGAAGGAGATTCTGGACTGGGTCTGCCGAGTTCGGCCCGAACTCGGTCCCAGGCCGAGTTCTGGCCGAACTCGGTCTGGCCGTTCCAGAATGTTGGCGTTAGGTGCTGTTTGCTCGACACAGAGTTCTGGCCGAACTCTGAGTCGTCGGGAGCTGAAGCGGATTTTAGGGTGACTTTTCACCACTGGATCTAATCCAACGGTCCAGGTTGGCTGCGGGATTAGGGAGTTAAGTTGAGTTTTCTCAACCCTAATTCATAACGCAAGGCAACACAATTGTGGAGAACACAACTTGGAGAGAGGAAGGAGGCAAGAGTGCCATTACAACTTCGGGAGGGATGATGGAGGATTGAAGGTCGTTTTCGAAGGAGATCGTGTTTCGGGTAATCTCTACTCGTCGTTCTCGCTCTTCGTAGCCTTGTAATCATTGTTCTTACTTCTGAGTGTTGTGGAGATCCGATTTGGATCGGGAGGAGTTTGTAGAGGGTGTAATTCTTCTATTCCATTAGTGGAGGCTTCTCAGGGTTGGACTCCGATCGTCCCGTGATTTTTTCCGCAAGGGTTTTCTACGTCAAAAATTCTCTGTGTCTGCGTAGATTATTTTGTGTGGTTGTTTTTGGGTTCGTGCGTTGTATTGCTCGGTCCTCTCGCAGGTACTCTCCGGTTTGGGAAAAGGTTTCCGCGCTTCTTTGCCAACAATATTTACCATCGTTCCCTGTCAAATACAACAATTATAACAACATATAATGAATCAAAAGCGTCTGTACTCAAAGTGTCACGAGTGTGTCTTTGTAGAAGACAATCGTTAGGCTCATAAATATAGAGTGCAATCCAGACCAGACCTGAACCGGACCTGAATCGAATCCTAACCGGATCATCAACCAGTCGGAACCCTGATCCTATATGGACCGGGCTGGGTTCTGGACCGCCCGGCACAGCTAACACCTTAAGTAAAGGAGATCAAAGTCCAAAGGCCACGGAAGAAGTTCACCTACAAATGCTAACGGAAGAAGTTCGCCTACAAATGCTGTGTTTTTTCTTTATTGTGATCACTACTTTAACAATATTAAGGCATTGAGAGAAGCCCTGTGTTTTCTTATGGATCCAAATGTTGGAAAATATGCCTGTTATGTGCAATTTCCACAGAGGTTTGATGTATGGATAGGAATGACCAATAACCCAATACTTACCATCGTTTCCTGTCAAATACAATAATTATAACAACATATAATAAATCAAAAGCATATGTACTCAAAGTGTCACGAGTGTGTCTCTGCAGAAGACATGAACCGGACCTGAACAGAACACTAACCGGATCACGGACCAGTCCGAACCCAGATCCTATATAGACCAGGCTGGGTTCTGGATCGCCCAACACATGAGCTAACACCTTTAAGTAAAGGAGATCAAAGTCCAAAGGCTACGGAAGAAGTTCACCTACAAATGCTAACGGAAGAAGTTCACCTCCAAATGCTATGTGTTTTGTGATAACTACTTTAACAATATTAAGAGAAGGCCTGTGTTTTCTTATGGGACCAAATGTTGGAAAATATGCCTGTTATGTGCAATTTCCACACAGGTTTGATGTATGGATAGGAATGACCAATATGCAAACAGTAATACTATGTTTGCTTGGCCATTTTAACTTTCTGACCGCCATCCTTTCATTTAAGAGGACAGGAAGGTATTCAAGGTACTGTTATATGGGTCCAAATGATATACAGTACAATATATATAAAGTCTAGTACGTTTCGTCGGACATTTAGAAAAACGCTAATAAAAATGGAGACACAAGAGCAAATTTATTAATAAAATACATATTTATTAATCTGGAAATTGCTGAGAAACCCAATTTCGGGATGGGCTTTTATGAAATGCCCACCCGCTGGATGAGTTTTATGAAATGTCCAGAATTAAGTATTTTCACGTTAAATATTCTAAGATTCACTTTTAGATGCCACTCGCTGGAAACTGCTATTTTTATAATACCGAAACTACCCCTCCGCGCGAATTGGTCATCTGTATGTATTTGAATTCAAAAAACTCAGATCTGGATTGCGATTTTCGTCTTCTTCTTCACGAAAAATCTGAATTTCATTGCTCTTATATTCAGCAGAGATCGCAAAGATCGTTCGTAGTTCGGTGTGCTTTTCTTCGGTCGAACTCAGATCATCGCTCGTCATTATCATCACCATCATCATCATCTTCATCGACGTCAATTGTAGAGAGAAGATCTTTTTTCTTCTTTTCCATAAGAATTATCATCGCTTTGAAAGAAGAACGAAACTCTTTATTCCTGAAAAAACTAAATTACGGAGAATGGCCATTCTCCTGCATTTTAACACTGAAATGACCATTCTCTGTGCTAAATTACACGGAGAATGACCATTCTCCGTGCTAAATTACACGGAGAATGACCATTCTCCGTGCTAAATTATACGGAGAATGACTATTCTCCGTCTTAATTTACACGGAGAACGTCATTCTCCGTTTTATTTAACACGAAGAACGTCATTCTCCATTTTATTTAACACGAAGAACGTCATTCTCCGTTTTATTTAAAACGGAGAATGCCATTCTCCTGCGTTTTAACACTGAAATAACCATCCGTATTTCTAACACGGAGAATGGTCATTCTCCTATGTTTTAACACTGGAATGACCATTCTCCGTGATAAACTACACGGAGAATTGAATTAAGACGGAGAATAGTCATTCTCCGTGTAATTTAGCACGGAGAATGGTCATTCTCCGTGTAAATTAAGACGGGGAATGCCATTCTCCGTATTAGTAACACGGAGAATGTCATTCTCCGTGTAAATTAAGACGGAGAATGACATTCTCCGTGTTACTAACACGGAGAATGACCACCCTCATGCGAAATTAACATTTTTCGTGTTCTAACACGGAGAATGACCATTCTCCTGCATTTTATGGTCAGCTGAAACTTTGGAGAGCCATAACTTTTGACTGGGAGGTCGAAACGAGGTCCCGTTTATCGCAAAATGAGCGTATCGTCGAGGAGACTGAAAGTAACCGTTCACCGTTAGACGGCCTTCCAAAATTTTAGAATCGCAAAAAAATGATGTTTGGACCTCCGTTTTAGCACTTTTGCCGTTTGTCCCGGTCTTTCCGAAATTTTCCGACGAGTTTTTGAAGATTTTTGAGGAGAAAACCTAGATTCGAAAGTGAGCAGCGTATGGAAGAAGATGAAGTATCGAAACATTTTTTTTAAGAGCAGTTTCGTGGGTGTTTTCAATAAATTAAAAGGAAGGGAAAAATGGTCATTTGGAACCCGCTTTGGATAAGTTTCTCTAATTCTGGGCACGCGATGGAAAGTTTTTTTAGCGGTGGATTTTACATAAAACTTTTTTAGTTTTTGGGCATTTCATAAAAATTTATTAACATGTGTTCTTAGGATGCATATTAACAATATTTCTTTATGAATAACTACAAAAGGACCACAAATTTTTTTTTTCGAACTATATTCCTATTAGATTTAAACAATCATAATATTTTCAAGTTTAGGACTGTCTTAAAAACCGGACCAGACCGGACCGGCCGGTTGAACCGGTCAACCCGTGAACCAGTAATTTTTTCGGGTTGGTTTTTCTTCCAAGAACTGGTTTCTTTTATGTAACCCAGTCAACCTGGCCGATTAGACCACTGAACAGTCTGACCCGGTTGGATTTTAAACTGGTTTGAACCTGACTTTTCCAATTCAACTATTTTTTGGGATTAGCTTTTGACTTTTGGTTTAGATTTTACATGTAATAAAAGTTTATATGTATATTTTTTTGACTAATTTTAGCACAAGTAGTATATGTAGTTGTGTACTATATAACATATTTAAATAAAATTATAAGCTTATAATATGGTTTAACCCGCGTTAAACTACTGGTTGAATCGGTTTGACCCAATCCAGTGTCCTCACCGAGTCGATCTTCAGTCCGATTTTTAAAATATTATTTTAGGAAACTAGTGTCAATTTCCAACATCCATTTTCATTCAATTACTGTGTGAGCATTTGATTTCGTTCAATATTGTGTGGGCCAGGGTGAATCATGAGAAGGAAGGTGATTTGGTTTTTTTTTTTTTTTCAATTATTGTGTACTGTTGTTTAATGTTATTTGGTTTCATTCAATTATTGTGTATTGTTGTTTAAAGTTGTTTGGTTTCATTCAATTATTGTGTACGGTTGTTTAAGGTGATTTTGTTTCATTCGGTACTGTTGTGAATCTTGAGAAGAAAGGGGTTTTGGTTTCATTCCATTTTTGTGTAACCTCGTGAATATATATTTTTGTGTTGGTAAGTACATTTCCATACATCTGCTTATATATATGTGTGTCATTTTGGATAAAGAAGAAGATAACAAATTAAGGTTATTACTACTACCTACCATGCATGCATGCATCTATTATCGCAATTTCTTTTATATTTTAAAATTTGACTTTAGTGTTATTTCTTTAATTTTTTTAATGTAATCTATTAGTTCTGATCTTGAATATAGGATTTAAGATCTCATATTATAGTCATTAATTACTTCTGGAGCTTGCTCTTAATTAATATACTTGAAATCATCTTTTATCTGAAATTGTAACAAAAAATACTCAAAGAAATTCATTCAATTATAAAAATAATAAAAAATTTATTTAATCCAAAATTATGAAATATGGGCGCAGTATCATTATATAGATTTGTCTTTACTTCTTTTTTTCTTAATCGCATGATCCTTCTAGCCATAAGTGTGGTTTTCAAATTATTACCTAGAAAGTGATTTCATATGCATGTGATGTGGTAGCCTACGTTTGGCATGGTGTGATATTTGTTGGAAAAAATATTACTTTCTATTGATGAAAAAAAATAAAATAACAATGAGTTAGATTTATCGGTCTACGGAAAGTCATGCACAAACACTGTCCTAAGAGACTATTCGAGTCTATGTGCAGACATCCTCTCGAATTCTCCTAGTGGTAAAAACTCCTTCCTACCGGCTTTCCATTGCTGCACACAGCTCCGGGAGAAACGACTCGAACTTAGATTTGCCCAGAGGAGAATGAAATGGAAAAGAAATTTGAGAGATTAAAATGGAAGAAGATTTTCTAGAAGGATGAAAAGACATGAAAATTTTCAGAGAGAGAGAGAAAGAATATGGAGGATTTTCTTCTTTTCTTTTCTTTTCTACTCCCTTCAACAGATCAAAACATGTGTTATATAGGAATCTATACCCCCAAACAATTAAAATAGTAATTGATTGTCATTAGTAGCTAATAATAGATAGCAGCTAATAATATGATTTAATGGCTGCCATTAATAGTTAATAATAGCTAGCAGGTAATAATATGATTTAAAGATTTTTGAGGAGAAAACCTAGATTCGAAAGTGAGCAGCGTATGGAAGAAGAGGAAGTATCGAAACGTTTTTTAAGAGTAGTTTTGTGGGTGTTTTCAATAAATTAGAAGGAATGACAAAAGGATCAACCGCCTTTATATATCTTTTGCTAATTCTGGACACGCGATGAAATGTTATTGTGCGGTGGATTTTTCATAGAACTTTTTAGTTTTTTGGGCATTTCATAAATTTTTCCTATTAACAATATTCCTTTGTGAATAACTACCAAAAGGACCGCAACTTTAATTAGAATTATGTTCCTATTAGATTTAATCAATCATAATATTTCCAAGTTTTGGAAACTTAGTGTCAATTTTCAACATCCGTTTTCATTCAACTATTGTGTGAGCATTTGATTTCGTTCAATTATTGTGTGAGCAAGGGTGAATCATGAGAAGAAAGGTGATTTGGTTTCTTTCAATTATTGTGTAGTGTTGTTTAAAGTTATTTTGTTTCATTCAATTATTGTGTACGGTTGTTTAAGCTGATTTGGTTTCATTCAACAGAAAATTACATCTGGAGGGAAGAAGTTCTCAGTATAGCGTGAAAGAGGAGAAGTTCTAAAAAATAACATATACACGGAAGTGGCACCAGTTGTACTGGCGCCTAACAAAAAAAATTTTAATGAGACTGGCGCCAGTGCAACTGTCGCCGAGAATTTTTTTTTTTAAAGAGGTCTGGCGCCAGTTCTGCTGGAGCCAAAAAAAAAATAACGTTAATCAATAATTGAAAGAGGTCTAGCGCCAGTTACATTTTTTAAAGAATAATGCTACAGTTACAACCAAATGTTTACAACCCTCTTACAACCTTCACCCATTGCTGACATGTGGGCCATGGCCCACATGTCAGCACATGGGTGAGTGGTTGTAAGAGGGTTGTAAGCATTTGGTAGTAGACTTAGCATTATTGTTTTTTAAAAGAAAATTACATGTTTTTATTTTTTTTAAGAGGTCTGGTGCCAGTTATTTTGTCTCTTCTTCTTTCTCTTTCTTTTACTTTAGAGAGCATGAGGGGATTTGAGGGAGATTGAATGGGACGTTGGGTCAGATGGATTCGTTCACTCGTGAAGTTATTTTGGACGTAGTTAAAATTTTGGTTATAAGAAGCGGAAGACCACACAACCAACACTCAGAAACAGCAGAAGAAGTAGAAGATCAACAAGGTGGAGAAGAATAGTTCTGTTTTACTAAAGAGAAAATGTAACATCAGAATGATGGTCGCATTCCTAGTGGACCTATCACCCATAGAGAATTTTTTTTAACATATTATCTTTTCTATAATTTTTCACTCTTTTATTACCTTTTTGAAAATTTTCTATGCTAGTTATTTTTGGTTTTTTTTTTGTTTGGTTTGTTTTAGTTTGGTTTGATTTATCTTTTAGTTTAATTTTGCTTAATCTTTTAGTTTAGTTTAATCTATTTATTATTTGTTATTATCTATACTATGGTTAATAACAAAATTTACTAGTTAATATAAAATTATTGTATACAAATATATTAACTAATATATTTTATTATTATACATAGTATAGATAGTAACAAAATAACTAATAGATTAAACTAAACTAAACTAAAAGATTAAACAAAATCAAACTAAAAGATAAATCAAACCAAACCAAATTAAAACAAATCAAACTAACCGAAAAAAAAAAAAAAAAAGTTTAGGGCCGGTGCAACTGGCGCCAGGAATGAGAACGTGTTTGTGACCGGCGCCTTTTTTTTTACGCCAGGAATGAGAACGTTTTTGTGACTGGCGCCTCTTTTTTTACTTTATTTTTTTTGTCTGGCGTCGGATTTCGAATTTTACAAATATGCTAAAATGGTTCTGCTATGTGTAAATTAGATAAACTTCTTTCCTCTAAATAAAATTTTCTGAATATATTAGTATATAATTCTAAATTTTTACTAACTTGATGCACTATCATGGACTTCAGTAACGAGAAAGAAGCTGAACTTTTAACATATTGCAGGAGCAAAATAAATACTCACTCCAAAACAATTTGAGACGGTTGGTTTGTTGTTGCTAACTCAAATGCTTAATCTTGAGGGCCAAAATTTACTATTCCTAAGGGCATATGTAGCTGCATTTGCTTCGGAATTCAAATTGGCTTCGAGTCTAAGCTTGATTTATTAGTGTTGGAGTGCATGGGGTTTTCAACCTATATGGAGAAGATCCCGGAGTGTGACGAGCGCCGTCTGTGTGTCAGAGAAGCTCGGGGAGGTGACGAGGCCATTCGGAGTCGACGGAGAAATACGGGAGCGAACATATGGCATACTGGAGCAGGAGAGGCAAAGTTCGGGATTTGGTTTTTAACCTAACTAGTAATTGTTGTCCCTAGTAGTTTTTTTTTAAAAAAAACAAAAACACATTTATTCAAAGCTAAAGGAGCTGAGAGGCTCCAAGTGGCGTTGGGGAAAAGCACCCAAACGGGATTTGGTTTCGTTCAATTATTGTGTGAGCAAGGGTGAATCATGAGAAGGAAGGTGATTTGGTTTCATTCAATTATTGTGTATTGTTGTTTAAAGTTATTTGGTTTCATTCAATTATTGTGTACGGTTGTTTAAGGTGATTTTGTTTCATTCGGTACTGTTGTGAATCTTGTGAAGAAAGGGGTTTTGGTTTCATTCCATTTTTGTGTAACCTCGTGAATATATATTTTTGTGTTGGTAAGTACATTTCCATACATCTGCTTATATATATGTGTGCCATTTTGGATCAGAGAATGATAAGGAAGAGGAGAACAAATTAAGGTTATTACTACTACCATGCATGCATGCATGCATCTATCATAGCAATTTCTTTCTATTTTAAAATTTGTCTTTAGTGTTATTTCTTTAGTTTTTTAATGTACTCTCTTAGTTCTGATCTTGAATATAGGATTTAAGATATCATATTATAGTCATTAATTAACGAATAGACTTGAAATCATCTTTTATCCGAAACCGTAACAAAAAATACTCAAACAAATTCATTCAATCATAAAAATAATAAAATTTCATTTAATCCTAAATTATGAAATATGGGCGTCTTTGTAGTATCATTATATAGATTTTTCTTTAGTTCTTATTTTTCTTAATTGCATGATCGGTCTTGCCATATGTGGGTTTTTCAAATTATTTCCTGGAAAGTGATTTCATATGCATGTGGCAAATTTTCGATATGTATTTTAATGTAAAATTCTTCTTTTATTGATTTGTATGTATGGGATGTGGTAGCCTATGTTTGTCATGGTGAGATATTTTACTAGAGGGTAATGTTCAAATCCTCTAAACATATTTGTTTTGTCACTCATTTCTTTTCTTTTGGAGATAGACTTGAGAAAATATGATAAGAGAGTAGAGTTAGCAGCAATGGTTCCTAGGATCAGGCATGTTTCTTTAACTTTTGGGAAAATATGATAAGAGAGTAGAGTTAGCAGCAATGGTTCCTAGGATCAGGCATGTTTCTTTAACTTTTGGATATAGACTTGAGAATATATGCTAAGATAGGAGAGTTAGCAGCAACGATTTATGGGAGCATGCAACGGTGATTTTTGTCACTCCAGCTTCAAGAGTTTCTATCTCGTGTTTATGATTATTCATATTAATGTTGTGATTATGTGTTTATTATTCATTCTTGTTGTGATTTTAATCACTCTATCAAGAGTCTCTATCTCGCTTTTTTGATTATTCATTCTTCTTGCAACAACTCTATTGCAAAGTTTTTATACATTCGTTTCCAGAAGATTGTAATATTTTTTTTACTAGTTTTTGTAATCTTTGTTGTATTCATAGTTTGCAGAAAAAATGAAGATGAAGGTATGGATGGTCTTGACAACCATATGGGTTTCGTGGGCTGCCATTGTCGGACCAGTAGCTTGGGTATGCTCATCATCGTTATCGATGACTGGAGGCGGACGCAATAATCTCTCATATGACAGAGTGGAGTTTCATGTCACAGATTGCACCAGGAAAAGCTACAGTGCTTTTATAGAGTCCCTACGAACACACTTAACTGGTGGAACTAATGTGTACGATATTCCATTGATGCGTGCTCCGGATCCATCCGGTTCCCAAGAGTTGCTCTTGGTGAGAATTTTTGATTGGGACAATTTGCCGATCACGTTAGTGGTGAATCTCACTAATGCATACGTGATAGCTTATCAAGCACGAAATCGTTATTACTTGCTTCATGATACTCCCGACAATCCTCAACTTTATGGAAGCAACCCACACAGGCTTTCTTTTATAGGTAGCTATGGAGCACTTCAAAATGTTGCAGGAGAAAATAGAGAAAATATTAATTTGGGAATTACTGAACTAGCACAAGCAATTTACACACTCTTCTACTGGACTCCGTACGCTTCAGTGGAAAGCTCTGTGGCTCGTTCTCTTATTGTTTTGATTCAAATGGTCTCTGAGGCAGCACGATTCAGGACGATCGAGCAACGAGTTCGTCGAAACATTATACAAGGAGACCGTTATGAAAGTTTTCGCCCTGGCGCTGGTATGCTAAACCTTGAGACTAGCTGGCAATCCCTCTCCAATGCAGTTCAAGAATCAAACCAAGGTGTCTTTACTACTCCAGTTAGATTGCAGACTACCGACCATGACACAATAGATATTGAAGATGCAGACACAGCTCGCACAATTTGCGGCTTAGCACTTCTATTGTTTTCATGTGGCCCCCGGCGCCAAAGCCAAGCATTATTCTTGTCTCCTCGTGATTTTTCAGCTTTGTCCGCATCACTTGATCTTAATGTAAGGTCTATGTTGGATATTGTCAATGATGATACTTGTGTACTTTCAGAACCAACAGTGCATATCAGTGGCCGAGATGGTTATTGTATGGATGTAAAAGGTGGACATTACAACGACGGAGACCCAATAATATTATGGCCTTGTGGAAACCAAGTAAATCAGCTTTGGACGTTTAAAACAGACGGGACTATTCAATCTAAAGGGAAGTGCTTGACTGCTTATGGGTATAGTGCGGGAACCTATGTGATGATATATGATTGTTCCTCTGCTGCAACTGAGGCTACTCGTTGGACACTGTACAATGGAACCCTTGTAAACCGTCCATCAGGACTTGCTATAGGTGCAGAGTCTGGCAATAGTGGCACAACACTTACAATGCAGATTAATGTCAATGCTTCCAAGCAAGGCTGGCATGCTAGTAACGACACACGACCTTTCCTTACACCCATTGCAGGGCTCGATGATCTCTGCATGCAAAGGAATGGTGAAGAGGACGTGGGTCTAGCTGCATGCGATGACAACAACTCGAACCAGAAATGGTATCTCTATCCTGATGGTTCGATACGGCCTTTGACGAATCCGAGCTATTGTATCACTTGTCAATCTCATGATGAGGGGAGTAAGATCATGCTTCTTTCTTGTAATTTTGGGGGTGCTAGCCAGCGCTGGATGTTCACCTCTCAAGGAACTATCTACAATTTGCACGATGGATTCGTTATGGATGTTAAAGGTTCTGATCCAAGCCTTCAACTAATAATCATTTGGCACTCTACTGGAAAACCTAATCAGATATGGTTTACATCTTTCTGACATTGTTTCTACTACTCTCTTGCGGTCTACAACCTTTTCCATGTCATTAGAACATCGGAGAAGTCCTTGTGTGAATGTTTGCTTGTATTTCTCATTGTGAGTGTTGTGTTTAGAGCTTGTATTATCTTCTATACAAGTTTTCTATGATCAATAAAATTGTATTGTTGTGTGTTCCAAATATATTGTTTCTCCTCTTATGTCCAATACAAGTAGTTGTCATCTACGCGGCTTAAAATAAATAAAGTAAATAAAATCAACGTTATCAGACATATTTGCAATAGCAAAAGTACTTGTACTTAATTATGGAGTGAAAAAGTTATATGTCCTTTATTATGTAATTCTTCCCTAAGTTCGGTTGTCGGGGAGAAAACATGGTTGGTTCGCTTAATTCTCATGAAGCTTGGATGTATCGGACTATATAATTATTTTATTATGTAGATTATTAAGTACGATTTCCAATATTGTTTTTGACGGTGTTAAGCAACATGTTACCAACCTTGTTTTGTCTGAAATGTATGATTTAGACAGTAGACTTCCCAATGCAATAATCTACTTAATGTGTAGAGTTCAGGAATAAAGTTGAAATCAAATTCATTTAATTCATGCACATGGACATAAATGAAATATGGATCATGTCAAGCATACAAACAAATTTGTGATCAACATTATTCTATTCAACTAGACCAAGCATACACAATTTTGTCACTTGAATGTTCCTTGAAACTTATAGCAGCATCAACATTGTTAAGCCAAGCAAAGTACTATCGACATCATTAGTAGTATATAATGTGTAAGAAAATCCCACCGACTAAATTGAATCCGGATAATATTGAATATTTATGAAAAACCACAAACTTAATTAGAACTACATCTAAAAGTCCTAACTGTAGAAAAATCATTTTTTAGAATTCCACATTTCTTGTGCTTTTAATAAAGTTATTTGTTTTAACCGAACTAAGCCGACTCTTGTGGTCAACGAGGAGAGGAATAATCTCCTTGGCTTGGTGGACAATCTCGAAATCAAACCGCGGAAGAGATGTATTTGTGTGTACGGTCTCGCAATCGAACCGCTGAAGAGGGGTGTGTAAAAATTGAGGACAATGACGTAGCGTGCACAAAGTCCTATACATTATGCTGGACATCGTAAAAAGAAGAAGTTACCAATCACTTGTCTTCTCATGTGTTTGATTGATTTTGCAGTCGGAGAATGTTGATATTACGGTTTAACAAATTGTTTCAGAAATTTAGATTGATAATTTGGCGGATTTATTTTACGAAGATTTGCCAACCATTGTAATTGGGTCGTTAGTACACGATATCCGAATGCATCGGTTTCAAAGATGTGTTAAAGTTATGCTTCCGAAACAGGGGTGTTAACAATAGTATATAAAGAGAATATTTTACTCATTTTCTTTTCCAAAATATTTTTTCTTTGTAAGATTTTAATTAGTCTATAAAAAAGTTGTTGCCACATAGGAATAACAAATTTTTATCTAAAAAAAAGTCGTTCTCCAATGCGATTGTCAAATCAATTGTGAAGCTAACGTGACAAAAGGTACAAAAGACAATGTAAAGTTGGTTGTCTAGTTTTAGATAGTGCACTTATCAATGTTTTCTCCTCCTGTCATCAATTATGAATACAAAATATTTTGAAAAATGTCCCGTTTTTAGTATTTGCATAGGGTCCCGCAAAAAAGGAAGACCCAAACTTTTCATTTTTGAGTGATTAAAAAAGGTCCTTTTTTAGTATTTGTTTATAGTCCTAAAAATCGGAAGGCCCAAAATTTTTAACCTACCTTATATATTATTAATGTGAAATGGTCATGTTTAGAATGATTAACGTTCGTATATATTATTATGTGAAATCATCATTTTTTAGAGTGACTAAAAGATCTTTTTTAGTATTTGCATAGGGCCAAAAATTGGAAGGCCCAAATTTTTTATTTTTAGATTGATTAAAAAATATATATTTTAGCACACAGAACCTAAAAATATTTAACCTTTGTATATGTTAATAATGTGAAATAACCATTTTTAGGAATATTTTAGCAAATGCCTCCGTTTTAAATATGTAAACTAGCAATATACCTTCACTTTTTAAAAACTAGCACATGCCCCCATTTCTTTGTATGGATCAAAAATATATTTAAGATAGGCCCCCAATATTTAACTTAATTCTTTACTGTTTTACACATAATGAGGGTATATGCTAGTTTAATAAAAAAAAAGGGGATATATGCTAGTTTTAATTTTTTTTTTAGGTGTGTGGAACACGCCGTAAAAGTTTTTTCATGGCGTACATTTTGATGCCGTAAAAGACCATATCGTAAATGACCCTCTTTTTTACCACGCGCATTCGAACGTTGTAGATGACCATCTCCATCTTTTTACAACGCACATTCAAACACTGTAAATGATCATTTTCATTTTTTTACAACGCACTTTCAAACGCTGTAAATAACCCTCTATATCTTTTTACAACGTGCTTTCAAACGTTGCCTCTCCACCTTTTTACAACGCACTTTCGTACGCTGTAAATGACCATATTTTTCACAACGTGCTTGTGGCCTGCGCTTGCATCAATGAGGCATTGGCTAGGACAACAACCGTGCGTGCATGGATCAGGCAAGGTAAGAGAACAAATTAATACAACAACATCAACCAAATATATAGTGAAGCTTATGCCAAATGCAACCAAAATGATCGAGTTCAAATTCAAATGACAGAAATGCAACTGCCAAACATATATTCAGTTACAGTTCAAATTCAAATGGCACAAATACAAGTGTCAAACAAATATTCATTTACAGTTCAAATTCAAATGACACAAATATAAGTGCCAAACAAATATTTAGTAGAGCTTCTGCCAAGTGCAACCAAAATAACAGTTCAAATTCAAAAGACACAAATGCAAGTGTCAAACAAATATTCATTTACAGTTCAAATTCAAATGACGCAAATGCAAGTGTCAAACAAATATTCAGTGCATTCAAAACGACAGTTCAAATTCAAATGAAAAAAAATACAAGTTTCAGCTGATAAGATCTCCATGCCAGCCACATAATCTATCACTTCTTTAGTTGATAAGATCTCTCTGAGTGGCTTTGGGAACAAAGTATTGAGTTCGTGACGTAGCAATTACAACATTGTGTTAGCATCCAAGGAGAAAGTACAAGTTTCATATTTTATGTAATTTTCTCTAAAAATACATATTTTTGGTGCACATTTTCATAATAATTAATTACAATAAGTGGGATAATAACAAGACAAAGACCCTTTCCCAAAACTTTCGAGTGAGCTAGTGGGTACATGACAAAGTATGGCAAGCAAAAATTAAGCAAGCTATATCATGCAACAGACAAGAAAACATCATGTGCCACGAGAGCATATAACAAGAGAACTTCAGAGATTCCAAATTGGCAATTAGAACTTAAAAAAAATTATACTCTTGACATTTCAAAATTCTGCAGGTGTCTGGACTATACGCTAGTTTCCAGGTTGCAAGGCATTCATATCCTGTTACCGGGTTAGTAGAAAAGATGTCAATATTATAAATTCACAAACAAACAAAAAATTAATAATAAACAGCTGATATTTAATGAATATCACTACAAAAAAGTGTCTTTTTGGGACGACACTATAAGGAACACAAGTCTAAAACGTCCTAAAAGTATAGTTCTAGGGACGGCTATATTTTTAGTAACAAAAAGTTGTATTTTTTTGGGACAGATTGTGAAAATGGATCACTATTTGGGACTAATAAAAAATTTTGTTCCAAATAATACACATTTTCGTCCCAAATAGGTCGACGGGAATGCCACACATTTGGCGGCTAATTGCCAAATTTTATGGGGAAAAGTTTACCTCCATGTGTTTTCATCTTAACCGTTCAATCGGATGGCTTAATCTAGACCGTCCATCCCAAAACTTTCAGAACTTAGTAGATCAAAACTTTCAGAACTCAATATCAAAACAACCTAAATCTCTCTCTCTCTCTTTTCGATCAAAAACTGGGTGCTGCTGCTTTCTCTCTCTCCGACCCAGGTGCTCCAGTGCTGCTGTTCTCTCTCTCTCTCTCTCTCTCTCTCTCTCCGACCATTGCTCTCTCTCTCTGTCCGACCTTTCAACCCTAGGTGCTCCAGTGCTGTTGCTTGGTATATTTTTCCCAATCTTTAGAATTTTTTACCAAATTTTTTTAGTCTTTGCCCTAATTTTTGGATGCATATCATTTTGTCCTAGATTATTTGCTTAAAATTTGAGTGTTTTACATACTAGGGTAGTGGATGTCTTAATTTTTACCCCTAATTTTTGCATGTATGATCAGTTATTTAGGTGATTGTTTTTCTTTTGGGAAGATTTGGATTTATGAAGTATATCAGTTTATTGAGAAAATTATTTGGTAGAAAAAATATGTTAGAACACCAAAATAGGTACACATTGTCATTTACTGTGTCACGTCAAGTCCGCGTCCGTGCCCATGCATATCTTGAAGCCCAAATCCCACAGGCTATCTTGCATGGACAGGAACATGACACAATATGGACACAGTTGATTTATTTGTGAAATTTTGGGGTTTTTTTAATAAACATTAATTCATCCTTGAAAATTTGTGGGATTTTAAACATAATTACTCCCATTCTAGATTGATGTTAAACATATTATAAATTGAGATGAGTTTGAACCTGGCTTTGTTCTTTGTAGATTTTAATTTGTCAAATTATTGTGATTAGCGTTCATGTAGGAATTATAAGTTTAAAAAATATGCGGGGATAGCTCAGTTGGGAGAGAACCTAAATTAGATATATTTTTGTTGAGTGGAACTTTGGGGTTATTAATTATCTTTATAAAATTAAATATATTTGGTAATGCACGTGTTGAGATTGTGAACTAAATATTTTTTTTGGTTTGTTGTATAATATTCAACGTGCTAGATGAGTACGTTATGAACGACAACATTGTTTTTGATGTGCTAGTAATTTTTTGAGCGTCTACATTTGCTTTGATTTTGCTTGAGAGATCTATCTGATTGTTATGGCTAACACTCAAATTGATTGTTATGGCTAACACTCAAAATTTGAGTGTTAGCCATGGGTTTTATGATATGGGTGAGTGGCTAATTGCATTTGTATTGTAGATTGAATTTAGCAAGTGCGAGATCATATGTGGGCTCATTGCATATGTATTTTAATTGGTTGCACATTTTGGTCGTTTATTGTATGTTAATTTGTTGATATAATAAAATATGTGCAACTTGGTCCATGTGCTCAAGTTCAGAGTAGTACAATTTATTTCTTGAACTAAATTCTCTAGTGCTAGTGTTTCTTTTTTCTTTCTCTTTTGTTTGAGATAAATATTGGAGGCTTGTTGTAGTGGTGGTTGAAATTCCTTGTCAAGGATACCCTTACAAGACTACACTATGACAGCTAGAGATTGATAAACATGTGACGAACAATCCCTTCCTCTATATATTATTAGTTATTGCATCTTGCAAGTATTGACACAAAGTTGATGATTTAGTTTTTCCAATATTCAGCTTTTTAAGAGATCAGTTAATAACTTTCGCAATGCCTACCGAAGGTTGTTCCAATATTAACAAAGGCTTCTTAGTCTTACAAACCCTTGATCGTATATGGTGGTCTAATGGATTTATGATGGTTGATTGGTATCATTAACCGACATAATTTGGTTTAACTCTTTTTAGGTGCTGACAGACACACATATTAAAGTTCAATAGGCAGGACAAACTGCGCTTCAGCAGGTGATACATGCTACTCTTTGCTTCACAGTCTCTCTTTTCTTCCAGTATATAATATTCGATGTTATTCAGGTTAGGAGTGTCATTAAAAATCTTGAAGTACTTGTTCGTTTCTAGATGTCCTTCTTCAGGTAAGCTTTTAACAAGGATTGCATGAGTAATTTGGTTAGCTGTCTTGTTTCTTTCATTGTTATTTTTATTATGTTATATTTGTAGAGGGCGCCCTCGTGCCACGAGGTTCTCATTTAACACAGGTCAAGGGGAGGGTCATTAGTGAAATGCTCAAGTCATAATAATTGATGGAGGGTTGGTAACAAATTAAACCTATAGTCTTACTTATAGTACTCGTGTCTTTTGAATGCCACAAAGTGGTATACTTTGTTTATGGCTGTTGAGTTTTATGCAGGTTTCACAATTTATTAATATAATACAAATACTTATTTTAGTTCTTATATGTTAGTATTTTCTGCCAAATATATACTACTGATTGCTACATTTTATTGATGTTGTATTCAATGACTATTGAATTTGATGCTTGACAATTGACTAAAGTACCAGCAAATAGTCACAAATTTCTTGTGTTTTTCAGCCAAAAGTCTATAGTCATTATATTTAACTTAGTTAGTTTACCCCATTTTGACATGGAACTCTACTGAGCATCAAAAGACTAGTCTGAATCACCATCAACTTCTCTTTTATATGACTGAGTTTCATTGATCTTGATTTTTTTAAGTTGTCTCCTGAAATATATAGGAAGCTCAGGAAATTAACAGGGCACAATATTATCAATTACCCTTCAGAGACTGGTATGGGATAGGTTGTTACACTCTGCATCTCTCTTCTTACTCTATTACGTAGTTGTTTTTAACTTCATTTTATACGAGTAGTTGAATTTAAGTTTTTTAAATATTTATGTTAGTGATTTGTTCTCCAACAGTTAATTAATGTTGTCTCCTAATAGCATATAACATGGTGGAAAGGATATCTATGAATGATGGCCATTGCGTATTTGGGAATCATCTCATTGATATTTTTGCTTTTTGCTACGCTACCATTATCTTTGGGGCTCATTGATCCACAAGATGGTATCTGTCTACTTCCAGTGCTCCTAATGTGCTTATAGTATTATAAGATTTTGAGCTGTTAGGAAAATGAGTATCTTTTTTTTTGGCCACAAGTAACTATGGCTTCATCTCTTATTTTGATGTACTAGTGTTTGCTTCCACATCTTCTTCTGTATCTGGTATTATGAGTGCTTATGTATGTATGCATTTGTTTTTATTCATCTATTTGCTTAGTGAATAACGAATGTTTAGACAAAAAAGCATATAATTGTTTGGGCCATCCATTAAATCTGAACTGTATATCGTCACACTTTATTGCCACTATTATTTACATAGTGTTAACAGCACAATAATATATGATATATGTAAATGAAAACCAAAGATGTAAAATAATTTTACTTGTACACTCAGCTTGAATTGCACACTAGATGGGCCTGCAAATAAGCAAGGCCAACCCTCGGCCTAATCTAGTTGAGCTCATGCTTTAACAAAAACTTGCTATTGATTTCTGGCAAGCACGACATTTATGTGAAGAAATAGTGTTGATTAGCTTACCAAGTGTGCAAGAATGTAGGTTTCAGTGATTTTGTCAAAAAATTTATTTCAAGTCTTTGGGTTTGAGTTTATGAATCATTTTATGCCAAACTAGTATATAAAAAGACTTAAGTTTTGTCCAAGAGGATTAGTACTCTCAAATTCTTTATGTACAAGAAGCACAATATTATTAACTTCAAAGAACATGAGCACGAACATGAAACAAATGAGCTTAATATATTGAAGGGCACTGAAACATTAGCAACGAACCAAATCTAAGTACATCAATCTAGACCATGATGGTTTGTCATTCCGGGTCAACAATCTGAATACTTTGTGTTGATCTGATTTCAGTTCAAAGTGGTTGTTTTGACGCTTATTTTGATCTGGGTTATGAAATTTCCATACATCATCAAGAGAGCTTTGAATTGATTGATTTGGTCATTATGAAATTTCCATACATCTATTTTGGATGCTCGTTTACAAGCTTGTATCTCTTAGCTATTTTATATCCTTTCAAGATTTGGTTGTTTTACCTACTCTGATTGAACGTTGATGAATTTTGCTTATTTTAGTGAATGTTGATGAATTTTACTTATTTTCTTTACTTCGTTCATTCTCAATTTCTATTAGGAAAAATGTTTACATGGAGGTGGTTGTAGAAGCTATACTTTACTATTATGGCTTCAGTATCCCTTTAATTCATCATGCTACTTATACGGGAGTGCAATTTGTATTTGTGTTGCTAGTGTAGGTTTGTAATGACCATTCACGGGATAATCCTACATATTGTATTTTTCAACTTCTATTAGGAAAAATGTCCCCACAAAAGAAGAAGTTTATCAAGCCTGGGTTCATGTCAGGATATGAGAGGCAAAGATTGGAAAATATTACTAGAAATAAAATGAAAATGGATTCTTTGAAATTGCAACAAGTTTAAAAGCTTGTAATGAATTCCAAGATGGTTACTCAAACAAGTTCGAGTAAGATGGGGAAAAGAAGCGCAAGTGAAAAAGATGATGAGTATATCCCTGTCGGTGAGGATTTGCTTAGCGAAGAAGATAGCAACCATAATGAAGAATCTTCCGACCCTAAAATGAAGAAGGTAATAAATTTGATATCGAGTCTTCTGTCTTCTGTCATCATTCATTGGAATATCTCACTGTTTTTCTTACGTTACAGGTTACAAACAATAATGACTCTTCTGTCCCTAAAATGAAAAAGGTTAAGAATTTGATCATAAATAATTTTTTTACTGTTCCAGTTTATAGCTTACTACTATGGTTGCAAATGATGAGGAAAGCAACATCTGGGGTCCTCAAGTCTTGATCCTCCATTGGTGGTGGTCTTGACCCTCTACCAATGCTTGTGTTGCCAATGTCTAATGAGCTCTGATACGCTCTAATACACCAATGTGCACTTAAATTTCTTCTGATACACCACTGTGCAGTTGATGCTTCTTCTGATACTCGGGTATCCTACTATGGCGGTTTGGTTCTTCATTGGCAGAGCTGGTTGAGCAGCATCATGGATGCGATTGAGCTCTTGCCGACCCACGGTGAGCTTCGATCTGATGCCTAGCGTCAATTGGGATCATATCGTAGAGGAAGAGTATTTTACTATGGTTTGAGCTTCCTTGCATAGATTTTTATTATGGTTTGAACTTCCTTCTATGTCTTATTAGTGTGTTTCTTGCATAACTTACTACTATGGTTTGAACTTCCTTTACGGCACTGTGTTGGACTATCTTGACAGTTCTAGATATTTGATCCTCAAATTTGGTCGAGGATGAGCACTTTTCCATTTCTTTATATACATATTGAATCTAATTTTCTTAGATCTACTGACAACACATGTTGCAAATGATCAGGAAAGCAGCATTTGGGGTCCTCAAGTCTTGATCCTCCATTGATGCTGGTCTTGACCCTCTACCAATGCTTGCGTTGCCAATGTCTAGTGAGCTCTGATACGCTCTAATACACCAGTGTGCACTTAAATTTCTTCTGATATGCCACTGTGCAGTTGATACTTCTTTTGATACTCGAATATCCTGCTATGGAGGTGTGGTTCTTCATTGGTAGAGCTGGTTGAGCAGCATCATGGATGCGATTGAGCTCTTGCAGACCCATGGTGAGCTTCGATCTGATGCCTAGCTTCAACTGGGATCATATCGTAGAGGAAAAGTATTTTACTATGGTTTGAGCTTCCTTTCATATATTTTTACTCTTGGTTTGAACTAACTTCTATGTCTTATTAGTGTGTTTCTTGCATAGCTTACTACTATGGTTTGAACTTCCTTTGCGGCACTGTGTTGGACTATCTTGACAACACATACCCTATATACTGCTACATTTATTATGCGTTTTTAGGTTGCATACAACAGTCCTACGCATAGGTCACAAGAAAAGAGCGTGAGGAGCAAGAGGCCCGGCATAAGAAAGAGCTTGAAGCGGTCAAGCGTGAGCTTAGGACTGAGCTCAAGGAGGAAGTTATAGCCATGTTCCTGAATGCTCAACTACTTTGTCAACAATCCAATACATCGTCCAGGTAATTTGCCAACTATCAACTTATTACATTGGTTTTTCTCTATGATTCCTATGTTTGGTTTTCTCTCGTGGCTGCAATTAATGTTTGGTTTTTTTATCTCTATGATTCTCCAAGCTACTTCTCCATTTTCTTTCTTTCCAGTTGGAAGTTGAACTATGTTATATTGGTTTCTTTTTTGGACTATGATTTCTGGAGTCTGAATTTTGCATACTGCCTTTAAAGTTTGTTTCTCCATTTCCTTTCTTTCAAGTTGGAATTTGTATTTATTACATTGGTATTCTCTTCTAGACTATGATTTTTTGGACTGAATTTTGCATAGTCTCGTGTCCGTATCGGTATCGGAACTTAAATTTTGAGCTGCAAAAGAGTTTTTTTTCCCAATTTTTTTCTTCACTTAAAGCTTCCTTTTTCATTTGAAGCTTCCTTTGTCACTTGAAGCTTGTTACTGTACATTGGTTTTTCTGTACAGTAACAAGCTTGTTACTTGTAGTTCCTATTTTTGGACTTGAAGCTTCCCAATTTTTGGACTGAAGCTTGTTATTTATAGTTCCCATTTTTTTGTAAGCAGGTCTGTACAGTTTGGAAGAACTGTTAGCAGGTCTGTACAGATGGATTGATCCTTTTGTTCTGTTTTAAATATTCACAAACTAATGTAGTCTAGTATGTACAGTTTGGAAGAACTTGTCTTTCTTTTCTGGTGGTTTATATACAGTTAGCAGGTTGCTAATATATTGGCATATCTTATTTCATTTGCAGGTCCTTCAAAAGCATTCTGGGTGTGCTAAAATGATGGGCGACTATCTTGTGATGGAAAAAAAAAAATTTGGGTTCATTTTTTGGGTTCATGTTGGATATACTTGAATGTTCAAAACATAGTGTAGTGCTTAATGTTTTGGGTTCAAAATTTTGTATATACGTAATTGTGGAGACAATGGGTCCATTTTGTAATGGTGGAGACAATGGGTTCATTTCGTAATGGTGGAGACAATGGGTTCTTTGTAACTGATGGTGTGGGTGATGTTGTGTTTTGAATTTATTTTGGAAATGATGGTAAAGGATGCTTACTGTTAAGCTTTTTCGTTGTTTATCAATTGAACATATATAGTTATATATGGATTTAGTTGTCTTCTACTTAATGGTAAAGAATGCTTGATGTTGTTAAGCTTTTTTTTTGTATTGGAGCTCCGACACCTGGAGATACATCTGAGGACAATGATCACATGAATTATGTTATGTGTGTATCTAAATTTTATGTTTTTTAGTTGGAAAATACAAACAATAATTTTATAAGTATTACTTTTGGGACGATTATGTAATTGTCCTAGATATAAATGACATCCTTTTGTGATGCTGGCAAATATTTCTAGGACGGATGATATTCGTCACAAACTCTTTTATTTGGGACTGTTTAGTAAACCGTCGTAAACATATAATAATTCAAACTCTTTTGGTACGGTTAGATTTGTCGAACCTAAAACCAAATTAGGACGGTATATTCTGTCCTAAAACTTTTTGCCACGCCACCCTAATAGCACTGTCACTTACCATCCTAAAATTCGTCCCAAATTATAATTTGGGACTGATTTGGGCCTTTTTAAGACAAATTTTTGGCGTCCCAGAAAGACATTTTTTTGTAGTGATATTTGTCACATTTGAGGAACTCAAGATCTCCAAAAATACTGAAAAGATCAAACAATTACTTCATGGTTTCTTTGGTAGTTTGAATGAAGACCATCTTACAGCAATCATAAGACATGGCCATAACTACACTTCGGATAATTAGACATGGCAACTACACTAGTATGCTGGTGTAGTATCATGTGTCTGCATAATGTGCAGCATAGCAGCAACAGGTAAAATCTTGTGTGTGTAGAAGAGTATATACTTGTGGGTATCTACTACAAACGATTCTTTGTTTTGCTGTAGTTTACTTTGATTTAAGATGGATATCCTTCACAAAATTTGTTTTGAAGACTTGCTTGATATTTGACATTCTAGGTGCCAACATTTATTGAAAGATGGGAGTATAGAATGACAAAGTTGTATCTGATATACACAACCTGACCTACTTGCTAGCTTTTGTTGGATATGATCTTGTTTGAAACTTTATACTGCACACCATTTGATAGCTTCTATTTTCCTGGAAGGACTCATGATAAATGCAAAATCCCCAAAACATTTGTGTGTTCTTCAATTATAAGTATGCAAGTCAGTTACAAAATAAGTAGCAGAAAAAGAAAACAATGCCATGTGGAGGAAAAAAAACTAACGAAAGATAAGGACTAGCAAGCCAGTTTGTAGTACACCAGTATTGTTCCAGTGAATATCAGTTTCGACAGTTTTGGAGTTTTTTGAACTGGCTGGTTTTGGTAGTTTTTGTTGGAGTTTTGGTTTTTCCTTTAGAAAACTTTAGTCCCACATCGAAAAAAACAAAGAGATTGTATCTCTATATATTAGCTTTGCTATTATTGGAGATGCACATGTGGTGTGGAGGTGCACATGGATTTGCCATGTGGGGTTATTTTTCTAATGGGAAAAAGGCTAAAATCAACAATTAAAGTATTCATGCTTTTTGCTCTTGGGAAATTTATTTCCATAGAAGCTAAGCCCCGTAGGGGCTTAGCGACTCGGACTCGGGCTCATGGGCTCATGAGGCGTAATGTGGCATTTTGTTGGCGCACTTTGCACTTAGCACGTCAGCATCGTCACTAGGCGCATAGTGCGCTCGTTGCGCGAGCCACTTGCCAAGCCCAGTTGCGCTGCCCAGGTGCGCGTCCAGGTTGAGCTTGGGTGCGCTGGGTTGCGCTGGATTGTGCTGGGTTGCACTGGGTTGCACGGGTTGCTCGGGTTGCGCTGGTTGCGCTGCGTGTGCCGTGTGCGCAGTGCGTGCAGTGCGCGCAGTGTATGCAGTTCAGTGCGCGCTCTGTCGCGCAGAGTGCAAGGAGTGCGGGGTGTGTGCATAGTTGGTACAACTTGCAGCAGAACGTGCGTTTGTATGTTCTGGACGGTTGCTACATGTTCGGGGTGGTTATTACCACGTCCCTAACTTTGTGGCAACCGAACAGTTGCTGCAGGGCCTATATAAAGCATCCTCTCTTTTTCAAGGCCTATTACAGAATAATAAGAGAAGCCACCACAGAAAGTTTACGAAGTGTTTTTTAGCACAAGTAAACAGAGAATTCAGAAGTGTTCTTTAACACAGTTCTGATCGTCCAGCAGCCTTCGAGAGAGAGAAGAAAGGTGCCGCACCAGCGTTGCTTTTGCACGGGAGTTCGTGTCCATCCGAGGAGTCAGAAGAGCAGGAGTGTTCCAAGTTCTCCGACGAACGTGCTGGTTCCTGGAAGCTGTTCGTGTAGGGCGAATAAAGCTTTGAGCAACGATGATTATTCACCCCAGCAGGCGTTCTTCCATCTTTCGCCAGTCATCTTCTTCATTGCTGCCAATAATTCTGATTATATCTTCTTTTTAGAAGTACTACGATCGATTACTGTTGATTACGAAATTTTTTAGATTCTCGTAATTCAGGATCGCCTTCTTTGAAGTGTTGACTTGAAATATTGTTTTTACAATCGTTTCATATTCTCAAGTTTTCCATCGAAAAATTGTGCCCCGGTACTAACAATCTCAAAGCTTTATTGCTACGATGGAAAACATTAATGCTTCACTCCTCAATACTGACTTTTGTAAGTTAGAAAAGTTTGATGGAGAGCATTATCAAGTCTGGAAGAGGAATGTTTATCTCACTCTTCAACTCAGAGATGTTGATCACGTGCTTCTTAAAGAGGAACCTACTGTTCCAGATACTGGATCTGCTGCCGCAATCACTGCGGCTACTAAACTTCAGGCCAAGTGGAGAAGGGAGAATAGCATTTGCAGGCTGCTAATCGTGAATGCTATGGAGGATTCCCTAGCAGAATCCTACAGTAAGAAACCAATTGCCAGAGACATATGGGAGTCTCTGGAGAAACTGTACGAAGAAGACAAGAATAGGAGCAAGATATTTGTGGTTGAAAAATATCACAAATGGCTCTTTGAGGATGAGAAGTCCATGCTGCCGTAGGTAAAAGAATTTCTGAAGCTGCGACAGAAGTTGGAAGACGAGGCGATGCCCCTTCCCGACAAGTTTGTGGTTGGAAGGATTGTCTCAAAGCTCCCCGCTGGGTGGAGTAAGTTCTATGCAAACATGCATAGGAAGAAGCTAGAGATCAGCCTTGAAGATCTCTTAAAGGAAATCTATATTGAGGACCAGATGCGGGCTCAACTGAAGGTGGACGCGCTGTCCAAGCAATTGGCTAACGCCAATTTGGTTCATACCAAGGAACCAAGGGGAAAGTAGGCGACTTTTCACAGCAAGAAGAAGGACCCTAACAATCTGAACGTGAAGGGGACTTCCTTCAAGCGAAAGAAGGCAAAGTCTCAGATGCCTTGTTTCAAGTGTGGCAAGAAGGGCCACTTCAAAAGTGAATGCAAAGCAAAGACCAAGCAATCAGAGCAAGGAGAGCCTAGTAAGGTATCTATGATCACTGATGTTGTTGCCATGATTGCACAGGTTGATGCGGTAAGGACTGACTCTAACTGGTGGATAGACACTGGAGTCTCCTGCCATGTCTGCTCCAGTAAGGAGTGGTTCACCACCTACACCCCTACTTCTGAAGTGGTTATGATGGCGAACCAGGCATAAGCTGAAGTGCTCGGGATCGGGACGGTGGTATTGAAACTGACTTCGGGGAAGTCTCTGACGCTTCAAGGCGTGAAGCACGTACCTGCTATCGCCAAGAACCTGATCTCGGGAGGCCTACTCTGCAATGCAGGCCTCAGAATGGGCATCAATGCTGGCCAGATTGTGATGTCTATCAAGGGAACATATTTCGGGAAAGCTTTTATACCGAAGGAATGTTCAAAATTCAGCTTGTAAATCAGTCCAATGTAATTAATGTGATCAATGAAATCACTCCTTCTGCTTATACTCTTGAGTTGTGGCATAATAGGCTAGGACATGTTCATTGTAAACGAATAAACAGAATGTCTAGTCTAGGACTTATCTCCAAGTGTGGGGGAAAGGTAGAGAAATGTGAAGTTTGTGCTCAAACAAAGATCACAAGGAAATCCTTTCCTCGGGTTAATCGAAGTACAGATCTTCTGGAGTTGGTACACTCCGATATCTGTGATTCAAACAGTTCTCTACAAAGGCCGGAATGAAGTATTTCATAACCTTTATCGATGACTTCTCAAAGTATGCGTTCGTCTACTTGCTGAAGGCTAAAGACGAAGCATTCGAGAAGTTCAAGGAGTTCAGAGCCGAAGCTGAGCGGCAGACTGGACAACAACTCAAAAGAATAAGAAGTGATCGAGGTAGGGAGTACAGGTCTCATGAATTCGTATCGTTCTGCAAAGAACATAGAATTGTCAATAAGACTACGGCACCGTACTCTCCTCAATCAAACGGAGTAACAGAGAGGAAGAACAGAACGTTAACAGAAATGATTAATTCAATGTTGTTGACTGATGGTCTTCCTAAGTGCTACTGGGGAGAAGCTGCACTGACGGCCACTTTTATTCTGAATAGGGTGCCTCATGCAACTTCTGACATTACTCCTCATGAACTCTGGTTCAAGGTCAGACCTAACTTGAATGTCATTCGAGTGTGGGGGTGTCTGGCATATGTCAAGCTTCCAGATCTGAAGATTCAGAAGCTTGGGACAAGGACTACTAAGACGATCTTCTTAGGGTATGCCGAGAAGAGTGATGCTCTAAGATTTCTTGATATTGAGTCAAATAATATCAATGAATCTCGCGACGCAGAATATTTTGAAGACAAATTTGCAAGGCACAAGAATATTGTTCTTGCGAATTTACCAGAGAACAATGAGGGTGCGCAAGAAACTGAAGTCTTCAATGAAGATGTGGTCCAAGAAGATGTTGTTGTTGAAACAACGGTTGAACCAGAACAAGCTGAGCCGTCAGCTAAGCGTGTGAGGAGGCCGAAGGACTTCGGAAGTGACTTTGTCACCTATCATGTGGAAGCAGATCCGCTTACCTATGATGAGGCGATGAAGACCAGAGACACAATTTTCTGGAAGGAGGCGATTGACAATGAAATTGATTCCATCACCTCAAATAACACTTGAGTGTTGGTTGATCTTCCTGAAGGAGCAAAATCCATCGGATGCAAATGGATCTTCAAGAAGAAGATGAAAGCAGACGAAACTATTGATAAGTTCAAGGCTAGGCTGGTAGCCAAGGGGTTTTCTCAGAAGCAGGGAATTGACTATTTTGACACGTATGCTCCAGTAGCCCGGATGACCACCATCAGAATATTGATTGCTCTCGCAGCAATACATAGGATGGTGATACATCAGATGGATGTGAATACGGCTTTCCTAAATGGCGAGCTGACCGAAGAGATTTACATGCAACAGCCAGAGTCATAAAGGGTCTTGAAGACAGTCTGCAAGTTGGTAAAAGCTTTGTACGGTCTTAAACAGGCTCCCAAGATATGGCATGAGAAATTTGACAAAGTGATAAGGTCAAATAGCTACATGGTCAGCAATACGGACAAGTGTGTTTACACGAAGTTCGCTGATGGAAGAGGTATGATCGTTTGTCTGTACGTGGATGACATACTTATCCTAGGTACGGATATTAGCTGTGTCACGGAGACAAAGAAAATCATCTCAAGCAAGTTCAGTATGAAGGACTTGGGGGAAGCTGATGTGATCTTAGGGATCAAGATCATCCGGACAGACACTGGAATAGCGCTGTCACAGTTTCATTATATTAAGAAAATAATCACTCGTTATGGGTATTGGGATCTTCCAGGGATCGATACGCCATACAGGTGTGATCTGAAGCTGAAGCCTAATTCAGGAAAGAGCGTCAGGCAGCTGGAGTATACAAGCGTAATAGAAAGTTTGATGTATGCTACTACTGCCACAAGGCCTGACATAGCTTTCGCCGTGGGAATGCTGAGTCGTTTCACGAGCAACACAGGTGCTGAACACTGGAAAGCTGTGAAACGGGTTATGAGATATCTCAAGAAGACTCAAACATATGCACTGTACTACAGCGAAGATCCGTCGGTAGTGGAAGGCTTCAGTGATGCCAGCTGGTGCTCAGAGGTGAAGAGCGAGAGGTCCATAGGTGGATTCATTTTCACAATGGGTGGTGCGGCTATGTCGTGGAAGTCGAAGAAGCAGACTATGCTCTCGCGGTCATCCATGGAATCTGAGTTCTTTGTACTTGATACCGCAGTCGAGGAAGCAGAATGGCTTCGGAAGCTCATGTATGATCTTCCAGTGGTTGGGGCACAAATACCGGCGATACCGATATACTACGATTACCAGGCGACTGCGGCGGTGGCATCAAATGACCTCTTCAACGGAAAGAAGAGGACTGTGCGGTTGAAGCACAGGGCAGTACACGATCTTATCAAGAGAGGTGTTATTGCAGTGATTGATGTTCAGAGTCAGGAGAACCTGGAGGATCCGTTCACCAAGGGCCTCAAGCGCCAATTGGTCGATGACACAGCTTGTAAAATGGGCTTGAAGGCATTCTGATATTGTATTATTGTATTCCTACTATAAAGTTTTATGCTATTAGTTCAAAGATTTATCTACTAGGCATCTAGCTTTTGGTTCAAGGGAGGACCACTAATTGGAAGAATATCAGGAACGGTGGGTACATGTTCTATTGGGCATGGAGAGGTTGCGGACCTATAACCACTGTTGTCTACTGTTGTTTTCTGCAGAAAACGGTTCCTGTAGGAAGGTTGGCTTAATTGCCTTAATGAGTTCTCAGGCAGAGTGAATGCCTGGAGTGCTTTACAGGAAGCACGGTAGAGCAGCACTACAAGGAGTAAAACTCCATGCTACAGTTGGGTGACTCCACGATGAGGTTCCTATATGTGGGGTGCTGCTCAAAAATAGGATAAACCCTCAGCTTTACAGGCCAAGTCACAGCGACATAGCACCGCAAATAGAAAGTTAGCCTAATGTTGTATGTTAAAATAAAGAGGTGTGTTGTCAACACTACAAAGAGGAGGAGTTCCTCATGTTACTGTGGCACGACACCACGATGAGGTACCCGGTTAGGGATAAAGCCTCGGCCTTGCAAGCCATGTCGTTGCGGCGTAACACCGCAAGGGAGCCTAAGGCTTCATGCTGGGTAGTTTGGCACTACAAAGAGGCAGTTGCCTCATGCTAAAGTAGTATGACACTACAAAGGTTCCCAGATATGGGGTGATTCCCAGGGAGGGGTAATTCCTTGGCTTTAAGCCATGTCATAGCGGCGTAGCACCGTAAGGGAAGCGCAAAGCGCTTCATGTCATGTCTCTTTATAATGAACTCACCTATAGTGTATGGACAAAGAGTTATCAGGCCATCTCTTGAGGGTAAACTTGTAGACGCCAAAAATTATACACTGAAACTAGGCTGGCACAGGGCCTTTAATGTGTAGCTAGAAGCACATGTAACTACATTATGTGAGTGAAAAGAATTTCAGCTATGATGCAGAATTCAAGGCTTAGTCCATTCTTTTATTATAGTCTGATTTTTGACCCATGCGGGAAGATTCAAGTCGTCAGCGACATCTCTCCTAATGCATGATGGACAGTTACTGTGGGAAACACTTATACCCATATATAGATATATGTGGAGGATTGTTGGAGTTTTGGTTTTTCCTTTAGAAAACTTTAGTCCCACATCGGAAAAAACAAAGAGATTGTATCTCAATATATTAGCTTTGATATTATTGGAGATGCACATGTGGTGTGGAGGTGCACATGGATTTGCCATGTGGGATTATTTTTCTAATGGAAAAAGGCTAAAATCAACAATTAAGGCATTCATGCTTTTTGCTCTTGGAAAATTTATTTCCATAGGAGCTAAGCCCCGTAGGGGCTTAGCGACTCGGACTCGGGCTCATGGGCTCATGAGGTATAATGTGACATTTTGTTGGCGCACTTTGCACTTAGCACGTCAGCATCGTCGCTAGGCGCATAGTGCGCTCGTTACGCGAGCCACTTGCGCGGCCATGTTGTGCAAGCCCAGTTGCGCTGCCCAGGTGCGCGCCCAGGTTGCGCTCAGGTTGCGCTTGGGTGCGCTGGGTTGCGCTGGGTTGTGCTGGGTTGCGCGGGTTGCTCGGGTTGTGCTGGTTGCGCTGCGTGTGCCGTGTGCGCAGTGCGCGCAGTGTACGCAGTTCAGTGCGCGCTCTGTCACGCAAAGTATAAGGTGTGTGCGCAGTTGGTACAACTTGCAGTAGAACGTGTGTTTGCATGTTCTGGACGGTTGCTATATATTCGGGGTGGTTATTACCACGTCCCTAACTTTGTGGCAACCGAACAGTTGCTGCAGGGCCTATATAAAGCATCCTTTCTTTTTCAAGGCCTATTACAGAATAATAAGAGAAGCCACCACAGAAAGTTTACGAAGTGTTTTTTAGCACAAGTAAACAAAGAATTCAGAAGTGTTCTTTAACACAGTTCTGATCGTCCAGCAGCTTTCGAGAGAGAGAAGAAAGGCGCCACACCAGCGTTGCTTTTGCACGGGAGTTCGTGTCCATCCGAGGAGTCAGAAGAGCAGGAGTGTTCCAAGTTCTCCGACGAACTTGCTGGTTCCTGGAAGCTGTTCGTGTAGGGCGAATAAAGCTTTGAGCAACGGTGATTATTCACCCTAGGAGGCGTTCTTCCATCTTTTGGCAGTCATCTTCTTCATTGCTGCCAGTAATTCTGATTGTATCTTCTTTTTAGAAGTACTACGATCGATTACTGTTGATTATGAATTTTTTTAGATTCTCGTAATTCAGGATCACCTTCTTTGAAGTGTTGATTTGAAACATTGTCTTTACAATCGTTTCATATTCTCAAGTTTTTTATCGAAAAATTGTGCCCTGGCACTAACAATCTCAAAGCTTTATTGCTACGATGGAAAACATTAATGCTTCACTCCTTAATACTGACTTTTGTAAGTTAGAAAAGTTTGATGGAGAGCATTATCAAGTCTGGAAGAGGAAGGTTTATCTCACTCTTCAACTCAGAGACGTTGATCACGTGTTTCTTGAAGAGGAACCTACTGTTCCAGATACTGGATCTGCTGTCGCAATCACTGCGGCTACTAAACTTCAGGCCAAGTGGAGAAGGGAGAATAGCATTTGCAGGCTGCTAATCCTGAATGCTATGGAGGATTCCCTAGCAGAATCCTACAGTAAGAAACCAATTGCCAGAGACATATGGGAGTCTCTGGAGAAACTGTACGAAGAAGACAAGAACAGGAGCAAGATATTTGTGGTTGAAAAATATCACAAATGGCTCTTTGAGGATGAGAAGTCCATGCTGCCGCAGGTAAAAGAATTTCTGAAGCTGCGACAGAAGTTAGAAGACGAGGCGATGCCCCTTCCCGACAAGTTTATGGTTGGAGGGATTATCTCAAAGCTCCCCGCTGGGTGGAGTAAGTTCTATGCAAACATGCATAGGAAGAAGCTAGAGATCAGCCTTGAAGATCTCTTAAAGAAAATCTATGTTGAGGACCAGATGCGGGCTCAACTGAAGGTGGATGCGCTGTCCAAGCAATTGGCTAACGCCAATTTGGTTCATACCAAGGAACCAAGGAAAAAGCAGGTGGCTTTCCACAGCAAGAAGAAGGACCCTAACAATCTGAACGTGAAGGGGACTTCCTTCAAGCGAAAGAAGGCAAAGTCTCAGATGCCTTGTTTCAAGTGTGGCAAGAAGGGCACTTCAAAAGTGAATGCAAAGCAAAGACCAAGCAATCAGAGCAAGGAGAACCAAGTAAGGTATCTATGATCACTGATGTTGTTGCCATGATTGCGCAGGTTGATGCGGTAAGGACTGACTCTAACTAGTGGGTAGACACTGGAGCCTCCTGCCATGTTTGCTCCAGTAAGGAGTGGATCACCACCTACACCCCTACTTCTGAAGTGGTTATGATGACGAACCAAGCACAAGCTGAAGTGCTCGGGATCGGGACGGTGGTATTGAAGCTGACTTCGGGGAAGTCTCTGACGCTTCAAGGCGTGAAGCACGTACCTGCTATCGCTAAGAACCTGATCTCGGGAGGCCTACTCTGCAATGCAGGCCTCAGGATGGGCATCAATGCTGGCCAGATGGTGATGTCTATCAAGGGAACATATTTCGGGAAAACTTTTTATACTGAAGAAATGTTCAAAATTCAGTTTGTAAATTAGTACAATGTAATTAATGTGATCAATGAAATCACTCCTTCTGCTTATACTCTTGAGTTGTGGCATAATAGGCTAGGACATGTTCATTGTAAACGAATAAACAGAATGTCTAGTCTAGGACTTATCTCCAAGTGTGGGGGTAAGGTAGAGAAATATGAAGTTTGTGCTCAAACAAAGATCACAAGAAAACCCTTTCCTCGGGTTAATCGAAGTACAGATCTTCTGGAGTTGGTACACTCCGATATCTGTGACTTCAAACAGTTCTCTACAAAGGTCGGAATGAAGTATTTCATAACCTTCATCGATGACTTATCAAGTATGCGTTCGTCTACTTGCTGAAGGCTAAAGACGAAGCATTCGAGAAGTTCAAGGAGTTCAGAGCCGAAGCTGAGCGGCAGACTGGACAATAACTTAAAAGAATAAGAAGTGATCGTGGTGGGGAGTACAGGTCTCATGAATTCGCATCGTTCTGCAAAGAACATAGAATTGTCAATGAGACTACGGTACCGTACTCTCCTCAATCAAACGGAGTAACAGAGAGGAAGAACAGAACGTTAACAGAAATGATTAATTCAATGTTGTTGACTGCTGGTCTTCCTAAGTGCTACTGGGGAAAAGCTGCACTGACGGCCACTTTTATTCTGAATAGGGTGCCTCATGCAACTTCTGACATTACTCCTCATGAACTCTGGTTCAAGGTCAGACCTAACTTGAATGTCATTCGAGTGTGGGGGTGTCTGGCATATGTCAAGCTTCCAGATCTGAAGATTCAGAAGCTTAGGACAAGGACTACTAAGACGATCTTCTTGGGGTATGCCGAGAAGAGTGATGCTCTAAGATTTCTTGATATTGAGTCAAATAATATCAATGAATCTCGCGACGCAGAATATTTTGAAGACAAATTTGCAAGACACAAAAATATTGTTCTTGCGGATGTACCGGAGAACAATGAGGGTGCGTAAGAAACTGAAGTCTTCAATGAAGATGTGGTCCAAGAAGATGTTGTTGTTGAAACAACGGTTGAACCAGAACAAGCTGAGCCGTCAGCTAAGCGTGTGAGGAGGCCGAAGGACTTCGAAAGTGACTTTGTCACCTATCATGTGGAAGCAGATCTGCTTACCTATGATGAGGCGATGAAGACCAGAGGCACAATTTTCTGGAAGGAGGCGATTGACAATGAAATTGATTCCATCACCTCAAATAACACTTGAGTGTTGGTTGATCTTCCTGAAGGAGCGAAACCCATCGGATGCAAATGGATCTTCAAGAAGAAGATGAAAGCAGACGGAACTATTGATAAGTTCAAGGCTAGGCTGGTAGCCAAGGGGTTTTCTCAGAAGCAGGGGATTGACTATTTTGACACGTATGCTCCAGTAGCCCGGATGACCACCATCAGAATGTTGATTGCTCTCGCAGCAATACATAGGATGGTGATACATCAGATGGATGTGAATACGGCTTTCCTAAATGGCGAGCTGACCGAAGAGATTTACATGCAACAGCCAGAAGAATTTGTCATCAGGGGTCTTGAAGACAAAGTCTGCAAGTTGGTAAAATCTTTATACGGTCTTAAACAGGCTCCCAAGATGTGGCATAAGAAATTTGGTAAAGTAATAAGGTCAAATGGCTACATGGTCAGCAATACGGACAAGTATGTTTATACGAAGTTCGCTGATGGAAGAGGTATGATCGTTTGTCTGTACGTGGATGACATGCTTATCCTAGGTACGAATATTAGCTGTGTCACGGAGACAAAGAAATTCATCTCAAGCAAGTTCAGTATGAAGGACTTGGGGAAAGCTGATGTGATCTTAGGGATCAAGATCATCCGGACAGACACTGGAATAGCGCTATCACAGTATCATTATATTGAGAAAATGATCACTCGTTATGGGTATCGAGATCTTCCAGGGATCGATACGTCGTACAGGTGTGATCTGAAGCTGAAGCCTAATTCAGGGGAGAGCGTCAGGCAGCTGGAGTATACAAGCGTAATGGAAAGTTTGATGTATGCTACTACTGCCACAAGGCCTGACATAGCTTTCGTCGTAGGAATGCTGAGTCGTTTCACGAGCAACCCAGGTGCTGAACACTGGAAAGCTGTGAAACGGGTTATGAGATATCTCAAGAAGACTCAGACATATATACTGTACTACAGCGAAGATTCGTCGGTAGTGGAAGGCTTCAGTGATGCCAGCTGGTGCTCAGAGGTGGAGAGCGAGAGGTCCACAGGTGGATTCATTTTCACAATGGATGGTGCTGCTATGTCGTGAAAGTCGAAGAAGCAGACTATGCTCTCGCGGTCATCCATGGAATCTGAGTTCTTTGCACTTGATACCGCAGCCGAGGAAGCAGAATGGCTTCGGAAGCTCATGTATGATCTTCCAGTGGTTGGGGCACAAATACCGACGATACCGATATACTGCGATAACCAGGCGACTGCGGCGGTGGCATCAAATGACCTCTTCAACGGGAAGAAGAGGACTGTGCGGTTGAAGCACAGGGTAGTACACGATCTTATCAAGAGAGGTGTTATTGCAGTGATTGATGTTCGGAGTCAGGAGAACCTGGCGGATCCGTTCACTAAGGGCCTCAAGCGCCAGCTGGTCGATGACACAGCTTGTAAAATAGGCTTGAAGGCATTCTGATATTGTATTATTGTATTCCTACCGTAAAGTTTTATGCTATTAGTTCAAAGATTTATCTACTAGGCATCTCGCTTTTGGTTCAAGGGAGGACCACTAATCGAAAGAATATCAAGAACTGTGGGTACATGTTCTATTGGGCATGGAGAGGTTACGAACCTATAACTACTGTTGTCTACTGTTGTTTTCTGCGAAAAACGGTTCCTGTAGAAAGGTTGGCTTAATTGCCTTAATGAGTTCTCAGGCAGAGTGAATGCCTGGAGTGCTTTACAGGAAGCACGGTAGAGAAGCTCTACAAGGAGTGAAACTCCATGCTACAGTGGGGTGACTCCACGATGAGGTTCCTATATGTGGGGTGCTGCTCAGAAATAGGATAAACCCTCGGCTTTACAGGCCAAGTCACAGCGGCATAGCACCGCAAATAGAAAGTTAGCCTAATGCTGTATGTTAAAATAAAGTGGGGTGTAGTCAACACTACAAAGAGGTGGAGTTTCTCATGTTACTGTGGCACGACACCACGATGAGGTACCCGGTTAGGAATAAAGCTTCGGCCTTGCAAGCCATATCGTTGCGACGTAACACCGCAAGGGAGCCTAAGGCTTCATGCTGGGTAGTTTGGCACAACAAAGAGACAGTTGCCTCATGCTACAGTAGTATGACACTACAAAGGTTCCCAGATATGGGGTGATTCTCAGGGAGGGGTAATTCCTTGGCTTTAAGCCATGTCATAGCGGCGTAGCACCGTAAGGGAAGCGCAAAGCGCTTCATGCCATGTCTCTTTATAATGAACTCACCTATAGTGTATGGACAAAGAGATAACAGGCCGTCTCTTGAGGGTAAACTTGTAGACGCCCAAAATTATACACTGAAACCAGGCTGGCACAGGGCCTTTAATGTGTAGCCAGAAGCACATGTAACTATATTATGTGAGTGGAAAGAATTTCAGCTATGATGCAGAATTCAAGGCTTAGTCCATTCTTGTATTATAGTCTGATTTTTGACCCACGCGGGAAGATTCATGTCGTCAGCGACATCTCTCCTAATGCATGATTGACAGTTACTGTGGGGAACACTTATACCCATATATAGAGATATGTGGAGGATTGTTGGAGTTTTGGTTTTTCCTTTAGAAAACTTTAGTCCCACATCGAAAAAAACAAAGAGATTGTATCTCTATATATTAGCTTTGCTATTATTGGAGATGCACATGTGGTGTGGAGGTGCACATGGATTTGCCATGTGGGGTTATTTTTCTAATGGAAAAATGGCTAAAATCAACAATTAAAGCATTCATGCTTTTTGCTCTTGGGAAATTTATTTCCATAGGAGCTAAGCCCCGTAGGGGCTTAGCGACTCGGACTCGGACTCGGACTCGGACTTGAGCTCATGGGCATGAGGCGTAATGTGGCATTTTGTTGGCGCACTTTGCACTTAGCACGTCAGCATCGTCGCTAGGCGCATAGTGCGCTTTAGTTGCGCTCGTTGCGCGAGCCTCTTGCGCTGTCATGTTGCGCAAGTCCAGTTGCACTGCTCAGTTACGCATGCCCAGTTGCGCAAGCCCAGTTGCGCTGCCTAGGTGCGCGCCCAAGTTGTGCTCAGGTTGCGCTTGGGTGCGCTGGGTTGCGCTGGGTTGTGCTGGGTTGCGCTGGGTTGCACGGGTTGCTCGGGTTGCTCGGGTTGCGCTGGTTGCGCTGCGTGCACCGTATGCGCAGTGCGTGTAGTACGCGCAGTTCAGTGCGCGCTCTGTCGAGCAGAGTGCAAGGAGCGCGGGATGTGTGCGCAGTTGGTACAACTTGCAGCAGAAAGTGCGTTTGCATGTTCTGGACGGTTGCTACATGTTCGGGGTGGTTATTACCACGTCCCTAACTTTGTGGCAACAGAACAGTTGCTGCAGGGCTTATAGAAAGCATCCTCTCTCTCTCATGTCCTATTACAGAATAATAAGAGAAGCCACCACAGAAAGTTTACGAAGTATTTTTTAGCACAAATAAGCAGAGAATTCAGAAGTGTTCTTTAACACAGTTCTAATCGTCCAGCAGCCTTCGAGAGAGAGAAGAAATGCGCCGTACCAGCGTTGCTTTTGCACGGGAGTTCGTGTCCATCCGAGGAGTCAGAAGAGCAGGAGTGTTCCAAGTTCTCCGACGAACTTGCTGGTTCCTGGAAGCTGTTCGTGTAGGGCGAATAAAGCTTTGAGCAACGGTGATTATTCACCCCAGCAGGCGTTCTTCCATCTTTCGCCAGTCATCTTCTTCATTGCTGCCAGTAATTCTGATTGTATCTTCTTTTTAGAAGTACTACGATCGATTACTGTTGATTACGAAATCCTTTTAGATTCTCGTAATTCAGGATCACCTTCTTTGAAGTGTTGATTTGAAACATTGTCTTTACAATCGTTTCATATTCTCAAGTTTTCCATCGAAAAATTGTGCCCCGCCACTAACAGTTTTAAGATTGCTTTTCAGATGATAATGCAAACTAAATAGTCATTAAAATATCAGCCAAAGAGCAGTCTTTAACTTCCCTTAATGTATGATGGAATCTTGCAAATAATTAGCATCATAAGTTTGACATAGAGAACCAAATAGAACGGGGCTTAATATAATCCAAACGAACTCCATAATGTTGAATATGTGAAGCAACAATTTAGAGAATGGAAGACCTAGAAAATTATGATAATATCACATGGGACAATTTTTTCAAGATTTATTAGCTATAATATATAGGTTTCTACACAAGATTATGTTTTGCAACAATCAAAGATGCTTTATATTTCTGAATGTTTCAGTGTACCTTGATTTTTCTAAGCCTTATGTTTTGAATTTTCTAAGCCTTTTGTATGAGCTATATTTTTTGATGTCTCCATGAGCTTTGTTGTTCATTCTAATGATTCAGGTTTAATGATTCTGAATATGTTGACAACTCAATATCTCCAACTCATAACCCTTTCTTCATATCCCCTGAAACTAACCACTCTAGTTCACAATTTCACACTACAAGCCACAGAGTTCTCCATTCACCTTACAACCCACATTCCATGTTTTCATAACCAGAATGTGTATCTACCCACAACCCACATTCTCTAAGATTTTAAAGGGAACAAAGTTTAGGCCATCAAAAACTCAAATTGGAATGATATAAACATGGTGTGAACTCCAGAGATGCGTAATAACACAGTTCACAAATTTCTTTTTATGACATTAAATAAAGCAAATTGAATATCAGGCTAAAATATGCAATTTTCTTTAAGTATGCAGTAAACTTCATCAAACTGTCAATTAATGGAAAGAAAGTTCAGTTGGAAACTTACTTCTTCACCATTTTTAGCCATCTTCTTCACCATTATTATGTCAGTAATCAAACCAAAGTAGAACAAAGATTCACCTTCCAGAGCTTATCAAGGTTGAAACCACTGTCGATGTAGACGGTCGTCGCGATGGACTCCATGACCACCTTAAAGTCCTCTACCGAACAAAAAAGGAAAAAAAAAACCTGAAAATTAATAAGCACAACCATGAAACAAAAGCCAAGCTACCGTGTCCGTGCTGCCATATCTATGTCATCGTGTTCGTACTTTGTTGTGTCATACCCGTGTCTTTGCAACATACGACTGTACATGATACCGATGACAACTACAAGTACGTATGTGGTGGTGGTCAGGGGCGGATTCAGAAACTATAACTAGGGTGGGTAACATATATTTGGGTGGGCTAGAAGTAGGCTAACCCATATAAAAAAATTCAAAAAAAAATTTATATAGAAAAAATGTAAAATATTTTTTTTGGGGTGGGCTGATACTTGCATCTGCCCCTGATTGTGGTGATGATAACACTCTATTTTTCGACTATCGAATGCATCAAAATTTATAGACATTTGGATTTGTTTTCTTACAGTTGGATGAATGGGTTCTCTGGAGAGAACGAACCTGGAGAGACCCTTCTCTTCAAAAGCTTTTGATCAGATCTGCCAACGAAGAAATGTGGGAAATGAAAACCTAAGAGCATCTCCAACCCTATTGTCTTGTTTTGTGTTGTAATTCTTAAGTGGCACGAGACACAAGACTATATTCACAAAAGACAGTGGGTTTGAAAAGTCTTCTTCAATGCAAAAGTATTAAGAAGACAATACAAAGTATTTTTTTTACAACTTCCAAGACAACTTCTACTCTTCTTCTTTTTTTTATAAATATTTTTATTCATAATTGATGATGTGGACATAAAGTTATTGTGAAGTGCATTGTCTAGATCTAGACAACCAACTTCACATTGTCCTTGTCATGCAATTGTCATGTCAACTTCATACTTTATTTCACATTTGCATCGGAGAAGTACTTTTGAAAAGAAAGCTTGTCATTCCTATGTGGCAATCATTTTTTTCAAACTCGCTATAGGGTTGGAAATTAAATAAAATTTTTTGAGTTGCAACCCCACATTATTTAACCATATTCATGATGCAACTCACTGTTTTATCATAATGTACACTACCTCCACTTCCGTCAAAAACTAACAATCAACTCCGTTGACCGTTAATTTTTGACCGAAATGCCCCTTCCATTTTTCCAAGCTGACGAGGGGGACTAGTAATAATGGTGATTTGCTAGGAGTATTTCGGTCAAAAATTTGGGTATTGTACATTATGTTAAAACAGTGGGGTATTGTACAAAAGTGGGTGGGAGGTATTGTACATTATGTTAAAACAGTGGGGTGCATCTTGAATATGGTTAAATAATGTGCGGTACAACTCAAAATTTCTCAAATTAAATATTAGGGGAAAATAAAAACCTATGGAGGGCTGGGGAATGAAAACTTGGCTTTGTGAATATCCAAATTCTACATTCTGTCTGTTTGGTAAACCGTAAGCATTGGGGAACTCGATCGAGCTGAGGCGAGGCAGCCTTCTTCTCCACCGACTTCGCCTTCACCCTCACCGCCCACCGAGATGGACAAACTCTGTTCCTCCCTCCTTTGTTTTTTTTCTCCTCCTTCCAACATCTGACGGTGTGATGAGGATGTGGGAGAACGAAAACCCGGGCCGGGAAGTACAACGCCTCCCCAAGGCTTTCTCCAACACAAATTCTTCAGCAACCAAACATGAAAAGTAATAAATCTCACACCACAACGGGATTTTAAGCAAATCCAATCCATATTAGTACTTTGTGCATGCAGCTATCTATGATAAGTTTTGGGTACATGGGATTTAAACATCTTTGAAATAATTTGCGGAGAGGCTAATGCCTTCGTCAAAATAATTTATCTTCGTTTTATGCTACGCTAGGGGATACTTGACCAAATTTTACTTGTTGCAAAGTTATCAATGCAACAATGTTAGCGACATGGCAAGGCTTGGACCTAAGTCATTTTTGTAGATTTAGCTATGTCCAAGCCAGAAATACGGTGAGTTAGGCCTCAACCAATATTTGCTATTGCCAAGTTTTGCTTCTGGCAAAATCTTGACAACTAGTATATGCATTTTGCTACATATTTCTTGAAACAAAGCTATAATGGCAGGGCCGGTCCTTAATAACTGGAGGCCCTGTGCGAATTTTAAAATATGGCCTAAATTTATTTATTCATATTTTTAAATATATTATTATATGTCTTTATCAAAATCTCTGGAAATGCTCTTGATTGTATATTATAACTGAATCTATAGGTAGTTACTAACAAAATAATTAAAGCTCAAATTATCTATATTCAAACACATTATATAGTATAATAAAGTTGTTTTAGATAGAAGACGTACTGACCGTTAAATTGTCTAAATCTGGCGTCAAATTTTTCTGTTGATGAAAACATATAATAAAATGAATAATGATCAATACCCAAATGAGAAGTAATATGTAATCACACAATTTAGAGCCTCCAAGACCTAAGCAGGGCCAGCCCAGGGCACATACGAGGTGGACGACCGTCATGGGCCCCCAATTTTGGAAGTCCCGAAATTTTACAATAGACTAGGTATATCAAAAAAGAAAAAAAAAACAAAGACCCAATCTGGAAGCAATAAAAAAGCCAATGCTCCAATCGGAAAAAATATATGATAGTTTGATTGATGATTTTGATAGTTTAATAGATGATTTTGCTTGTAAAAGTGCTATTTTTTTAATTTATGTGAGAACAATGGCCCAAATTTTTAAATTTTGTCATAGGTTCCGTAAATCATATGACCGACTATGGACCTGAGTAACCTGATACAAGACCAAGAGCTCCGGTCTTCGACATCATTATTTCTTAAATAAATATGCCTACACATCCAAATTCTTAAATTATATATATATAAAAAAAATCTTATCATTATTGTAGAAAATAAATTCATCTAACAATTGAGGGATCTTTAGAAACAAAATAGCAATTAACACGCCGGTTAGAGCAATATCTTTAAGAAATTCTAATTTTTTTTTTCTATGATTATAAATATGAATCTTAGAGTCAGTAGGGAATAGGGATCCAAGAATTGGAGGTCTTGTAGAGTAGGAATTGAGAAAGAAAATGAATAACTTGAAATACAAAATTACAAAACTAATCCTAATATTTTTTTGAGGCCCCCAAAAAATTGGAGGCCCTGTGCGGCCGCACTATTGGCACGGCCCCAGGGCCGGCCCTGTATAATGGTGAGGCTAGGCTTTAGATATAAATATGCCATAAATCTTCAAACTTTATCACGCCGCAATTTCTTTCCTCTTACAATTTTTCCAAAGAAACTAATGTGAAGAGACGATTTATATCATGGATAATGATCAACTACCGCAGCAACCGCATGATCAACAACCACAAGATCAACAATAGCAACCTGCACCGTAACCGGCACAACAACCTCAACCGGTATCGCAAGAATGGTTTGAATCAGATTCGGAATTTTAGCATCATTTTAGCGGAGTTTACAATGAGCGTGCAAATGACGGTACCGAAAGAAGATATTCCACTAAAGTTCTTGTTCAATGTTTGCATCGTAGAAAACGATTAAAATGGGACCATAGCCATGGTATAGTGAAGCTACGCCGACATCTAAAATTATGTTCAACATCTAGTAATATTGTATGAGTCATTAATCACAGTTTATGTACTAGTAATCTTGTATGAGTCTTTGTAATGTTGTATTTGTCATTAATCGTATTTTATGTATTAGTCATTAATCGCAGTTTATGTATTAGTCATTTATCATAGTTTATGTATTATCTAATTTGTACATTTTTAAAAAAGTAAAATAAATTTCTTTTACTAATTTTTTTTGGTCATTCAATTTTTTTTAGAAAGCAAATCATTTTCATTTTCGGGTTTTTAGACCACAAAACGGGCTATCCGGTCCAGTGCTGAACCGGCCCGGCCTAGGCCCGATTCAGTCCGGTCGGCCCCGGGTCTGGGTTGGGTCCAGTCTCCCCCCCTCCGGGTTAGCCGGTCCGACCCGCTTTCACGACGGTCTGAGCCCGTTCCGGACCGAGCCTCGTCAAACCCAATTTGACCAGGACCTGGGCCGGCCCAGACCGACCCACCCAACACCTTGATGTATGCATTTGACAAGTTAGTTAAGTCAGTCGACATCCTTGGTGATTGGATGAAGGACTTTTTGGTCCCACCATATTGGGTGGTGAATGATTGGCGTGCTTTCTTGGAAACTTGAGTAACGTGATTTTGCTTCTTAAAAGTTTTAAGGGTCCGTTTGGTTCACAATTGTAATAACATCGAATGAAAATTTTTATATTTTTTTTAATTTGATTCTATTATGATTACGATTACAATTTATATTACAGTAAATCAAACGGAATCTTAATTTTTGTCAAGTATTGCAACTTGTGTCAATTTAACTGTACGCGTTGCCAAAGAAGACTTGCTATTTTGGTTTTTTATGTTTTTCTTTTGCCATATCCGATATAATGTACAAAATCATCTACATCTCTTGCGATTCGATTCCGAGTTATTTTTTAATATAATTTTTAGTTTTTTTTGTTAGAGGGAGAGATAGTCGCGACTGTCGGGTGTCGAGTTTTTCACTTCTTCTTTGAATCAATTTACGGCTCAGCCCTCCCTTTCCACAAAATGATATGAAAGATTTTATCATTTTGAATCTTTGATTTATTTATTTTTTGCGATATCCGTTTGGAATTTTGTACATGTTGTCTTACATATTTTTTGGGCCTTAGATCTAGTTGATGATGACCAACAAATATTTAATGTTTGTTCAATGTATTTATTTATAGATTGAACATATAATAATTTTTTTTACGGGAAGGTACTGTATTTATTTCATATGGAAAGAGACACTAGGATCATGATTACAATCTTCCTCCAGGAGTTTAAGAATGAACTCCGGAGGGGAAGGAAAATAAGCCATAGAAGCTTGACGAATAGCTACCGAAGTCAGTTCGTGGGCAACCCTATTTGCTTGGCGTCTCACAAATGTGAAGAGTGGAGTTTTCTTAAGGGTCTGCTTGGTAAAGGTTTTTTTCACCGGTTTTGAGGTATTTTTGAACTGACCATTTATGAAAACCTCTGCTTGTTAATTTTTTTTTTGGGTACCAGTTTTAGTCGGCTCAAAAAACTCCAAAAATCGGTGTAATGTATTTTTGGGTGGCTTTATAAACACCCAAAATCCCTGGATTTTGCTCGTTAGTGAATTACTATTTTTTCTTATTTTATACTATATTCTGGGTTGTGTGTGCACATATATGTTTTATTAATGTCATTGTTGTATATCACATCCTATCAAGTACTTTCCCAGTATTTGTATTTAGGAGTCTCATAGGGATGCTGGGGGTATCGTATGTGATATTAATTATAATTTGGAGGCGTCACAAGTGTGTCCAGTTCGATGCAGAAGATAGGAGAAGGCCTTGTTGTTTCAAGACAGGGAAGTGAAGAAGTCTTGGTATACCATTTCCAAGGGGGCACATATAAACTACGATCTTATGCCCAACCTACAACTAGGCGTTACATATGGATCAAAGTCGACCTTCGATTTTTAGTTTGGAATTTGGTATTGTTTTGGTAATTTAATTATGATATTTGCAGGTAATCTGTGGGCAAGGCTGCGACTACGTTGAAAAGGGAACTGGGGCGAGAGGATTTTGACCCGAGGAAGAAGTACTGGACGAGGTTCCCTCTGGACGGATCCAAGATCGCACCGCCTCACCAGTCGATTGACTTATGGTGGAAGGACTATTGCAGATGATGTTGGAAAAGTGCATGAAAAGTTTCGACTTTTCAAGTCAGTATTTTCTATATTGGAGCTCTAATGACTCTCTAAATAGCGTCTACTTGATAAATTTTTTTTGGATCTTGCAGTTCGTAAATTATTTGCATGTTCTCATCGGCCCAGCCTCCCCTGGAACTCCTCTTTCATTCATTTTATTTGGAAAGGTACATGGATGCTCTTATTGGCCGCTAATTCAAGTTTAATGTTTTAAGTTATTTTTTCTCCATTTTTCTTAGTTGCTTCTCCTCAAGAATTTGAATAGAGGCTTTGTTTTGTTATTCATAGTTTCTACTTTACACAGTCCAAAAGCGCTCTGTTGTCAAGTTTCTTATTCATGGCTCAAGTTGTATGGGCACACAGTCCGAAAGTGCTATGTTATCAGTTTTCCTACTCATATGTGAATTATGAACCTGAGTAATGTGCCAATCATTGCTTTTCTGTGTTACATAAATTGGACAAGTGAGTTTTTTGGTTTAGCTTTTGCAATTTTTATAGCATTTGTCGGTAGCTATCAGTGATGGATTTCGATTGGTATTGGACCGGGATAGCCAAATCGTATTGGTCTCGACCGTATCGGGTCGGTATCGGCCGATACTGCAAACTATGACATGGACATGTGAGGACTTAATGTTGATTCTTGATGTAAGCTTATGGTAATAGAAAGCGAATTTATGTCTTTGTTGTCCGCATACTATTTACAACTCCATAGAATGTCCGTTTTTTAATTTGAAATAGAATGGCCTTTTAGTTTGAATTAGTAGGATTTTGTGCCGAAAGCCTACTAATAGCAGGAAACCTTTATTGTCTAACACATATAACTTCACTTGCTTCATTCATAAGCATTTATTGTTTAAACCTGCATCTGCGTTCAAACTAAAAGGTAAGTGGTGTGATTATTATTAAGATCAACTTCTAACATTGTTCTTAATGCAATGTGACGATTCAGGTTGGGGGTTGGACATGAAGCTTGGATATTGTGCGAGGTGAAGATTTTAACTAAAGCACTTGTCTAAAATATGAATTAACTTGTTATTATAAATATCAAATTCTTCTATAAATGTTTTGTTTTATGGCATTCAAGGTTTTTCGTCTTTCTGGAACTAGCTCCGAAGGTGAAACCAAACAATCCGATTCTAGATATAGCAATATTTCAATATTGCATTAGTTGTTGCTGTACACTGGTTACTGATATACTGCATACATTGATACACCACTGCACTGCTCCGCACATATCTGATACTCTGATTCTTATACACTACACTGACTACACTACACACTGCACATTGCACGCTACACAACTGCACTGTACTGCACACTAGTCACTGATAATGAGCTGAATTAAGCTCATATCATAACTAGTATGCATGATTTAGTAAGTTAAGTTACGATGAAAATTATATATAGCAATGACCGCTAGCCCGAGTGGTTAGTGTGGAGGCATGTGGCCCTTGTGGGTAGAGTACGAATCCCAGTGGGAGCGATTCCGGAAACTAATTACCATTTCCAATATATATATATATATATATATATATATATATATATATATATATATATATATAGAGTGTATGTTGTATACTTTTAATAAAATAGTGATGGTAGCGAAACGCTTCAGGTCTTATACTGACCAGCATCAACATACTTTGCATTTTCCAGAGTAGCCTGTTAGCTTTGGCTTTAGAGCCTTGAGAGGTTACAAGCATAATTAGTTTCCTCAATGAAGCCTCATCAAGATACCCTTTTATGCTTAATTAATTTGTTGATGATGTTGGAAAAGAACATGAAAAGTTTCGAATTTTCTAGGTCAATATTTTCTATGTTGGAGCTCAATTGACTCCCTAAATAACATCTACTTGTACTTCTTGATACAAACTTTTTTTGTGGATTATGCAATTCGTAAATTGTTTGCATGCTCTCATCGGCCCACCTCCCCAGGAACTCCTCTTCTACTAATTTTATTTGGTAAGGTACATGGATGCTCTCATTGGCTGCTAATTCAAGTTCAATGTTTTAAGTTATTTTTTCTCCATTTTACTTAGTAGCTTCTCTCCAATAATTTGAGAGAAACGCTTTGTTTTGTTATTTTTGTTACTCATATTTTCTTCTTTACACTGTCCAATATTGCTTTGTTATCAATTTTCTTACTCATGGATCAAGTTGCATGGGGACACAGTCCAAAAGTGCTCTGTTATCAGTTTTCTTTCTCATATGTGAATTATGAACCTGAGTACTATGCCAATCATTGCTTTTTTATGTAGTACATAAATTGGACTAGTGAGTTTTTGTTTTGATTTTGCAAATTTTACAACATTTGTCAGTATCGGTCAGTATCTGATATCGATTGATATCGGATCGGTATCGACCGAATCGGATCAGTATCGGCCGATCCTGCAAACTATGACATGGTCATGCAAGGACTTAATATTGATCCTTGATGTAAGCCTAAGGTAATGGAAAGCGGATTTATGTTTTTGTTGTTTGTATATTAATAACAACTCCATAGAATGTCCTTTTTTTAATTTGAAATAGAATGGTCTTTTATTTTGTATTAGTAGGAATTTGTGCCAAATGCAACTAAGTTTTTGTTCACCTTTCAGTTTGCCTTTTTAATATGGTAATTTTCAATGTGATATAAGTCCTTTTTCAACCTATATGAATCTAAGATAATGATCATCTACATTGCACAAATACAGACATGGTTACGGATAAGGAAACGATACAAATACATGATAAAGCCATTTTCAAATAGGTACATATATAGTCCCCTATGATGGACGAATAGGAATACAAATACGGGTATGGACACGATAGTGATATATAAGATACCATTTTTTTAGCCATGCAACTATAGATATTTATCTATAGCTTTTTAAATCTCCACTCATATGAATCCTGGCACATTTGATACTTCAGGATACACTTAATATGAGTGGATGTTTACTTTACAATACTTTTCTATCCTCTTTATGGGATTGAATTCATTGTGGAGGGCTTGTACTATAGCGAAGGCTGGATGCAGATATTGTACGGCGGAGGGCTTGTGGAACTCAACATTGGTCTAAGCATACATTGACTTGTATTATTTGCTTTGAAATATATCCTTCTTAATGGCAGAACAAAACAACTAACCAAAACATGTTATCACTTTTAGGGATCGAAGTGGAATGCAATAACAAAAACGACTAGCCAAAATTTGTTAACACTTTATTGTTGACCACGTTTGTTGGCTGAAACTTGAAATACTTAACAGTGTTTTGGCCAATTGTCTCAAACTTCATGTCACCTTTTAACTTAGAAAGCCTAGCTTGTCAACTTTCTGGTTCCTACTCATGGATATTAGATTGCTATAGTTCTCTTGAAGTAGGCTACTTATTAGAATTGTGCACACTAATGCAGCTGATATATGCAGATTTAGTTACAGTTGGTCGTTTCCCGTTGAAGAAGGATGCCTAGATAAAAGAACATCTTAATCCTTTGTTATCTGATAAAGAAACTCATTCATAGATAATAGGTAAATAGTTGGCAAGTAGCAATATGCTATATATATTTAATTGATATGATGTTGATATCTTCAACCTTTTCGTACCAAGGCATATACCCCCAAGTCTTTTTTCTATGTTATTTCTATTGGAGTAACTGATCTATCAAACTCATGATGTTTCATATTGATGTGCCTTTCTTCAGGTTCAACCCAACTTTTCCTTGCTGGCTGCTAGACGTGAAGTAAATATTTCTAGGAATACACTTTTTTGTTCATGGAGTGACAAGTTGGTTATCATATCCAGTTTTATCAGACCTAAAATGTAAATAAAAAAATGCTTGAATTTTCTCTTTTTGTAGTGTTTCGTTCTTTAAGGATGTCATGTGCTTTAACAATCCTTGCAATTTCAAGCTGAAATGTTTTCTACCTCTCTAAATGGTGGTTGCAAGTATTTTCTCAAAAACTCACCTTTACTGCTAATTTGATTCATGATGCACCACTGTGGAAGGGCTCTTATATTATCAACAACAGGGAAACTACTCATTTGGATAGATACTCATATTGTGTTCATTACATTTGCAGGTCTGCATATAAAACTAGCTAAGACTGGTGCTCGTTGTTGCGTGGTCGATGGGCCACATGGAGCGAAATCTAATTCAGTTAGCAGGGACTGCTCGATGGATCATAATGAACCACAGTGGAGAACATATTCAAGTTTCTCCCCTCCACTGCCTAGGAGATGGGATAACAGGTTTCAGCCAAATATATAGAACACATCATGTAACTAATGAAGTTTCGATTGGTCATCAGCATCCTCACATAGTAAAGGAAGTAGAAGTGTCCAAACCATCACCATTCTGTATCTGACGGTGCACTTTCTTATTTTGGAAGTCCATCTGACAAACCCCAAGCAACTTGGTGGACACACCACCTATACAAAGATATGATCTTGGCGAGTTTTCTACACCTTCAAGAGATACTTTATTACTCTATTTTTCAAAAGGTTGAAACTGCTCCAGCTTTTCAATTATGCTTTGAATAACTAACATTTTTTCAGCAATCATTTTTATTGTGGGTTTGGGTGGTTGATCATGAACCCCCCTTAACACTCCATCCCAATCCAGATATAATTGAACTATATTCCACTTGAGGGAAAGCTTGAGGGAAGTTTTTGCTGGGAAGTTAATTACCGTAATTCTATCAAGGTACGCGAGTTTCCTTCTCCCTTTGGGATCCTTATGTAAGTTTTCTTTCCAATGGGGCATGGTGTGGTTATTTATCTACTGCAACTCGTATGTCAACTGTTAGTTGGAAAGGTTGGCTTAGTCGCAAATACAACAGAAGTGTTGCATATCATAATTTCACACGTGTAGGATAATTTTATTTTATATTTTGATGGAACCTTATACAAGTTTGGGTGCCATCTTTGATATCAGATGATAACTTTGAGATTTCTTTGTTAAGTTTAGTATATTAAAGTCAAATAGGGGGCGACTTAAGCTTGTAACTTCGCTATGTGCTAAAGTTTGCTCATGTCATTTTTGATACTGAGATAAATACTCTAGACGAATGTCATGAAATGACAAATGATATTTAATAAGGATTCCAGATTTGCAATGACAGATAGTATGCTGCCTTTATGTCTCAGATATGTTAATATGTGTATATCGAACAAGTATGTTTGTGATATGTAAATATACATATACAACAAATTTTTGATACTGAGATATATACTCTAGACGAATGTCATGAATGACAAATGGATATTTAATAAGGATTCCAGATTTGCAATGACAGATAGTATGCTGCCTTTTATGTCTCAGATATATTAATATGTGTATATCGAACAACACGTATGTTTGTGATATGTAAATATACATATACAACAACAACAAAGTCATTATCCCAATTTTTTGGCCCAATTTATTATCGATTCATTCTTTCATCAGTTCTTTTTATTCTTCGCATCCATATTAACATTTTTGTTATCTCTGTACATGTCCTTCATGACATGTCATTCCTGGCCTTCCTCGCTTCAGATCCATAAAACATGGTTCTTCTTATAGGAGTCTATTTGAATCATGATAACTTTGATCCTTGACTTCTTTATTATGAAAGGTTGATCTTTGCAAAGCTGAAGGTGTTTTCTGTTCTGATATGTGTCCAAGTCAATTTTTTCTAGTGAACAATTTAAATAGAAGAGTGACATGTATAACATTCGTTTACTTGGCTTTTTGTTCAGCTTTATTTTTGTGATTTAGGGCATTATTGCTGAAATAAATTAATTTTGATGTTTTTCATTATTTATAGGCTTAATTGCAACTTAATACCCTCAACTATATCAGTTTTTCAAATTGATACCCTAAACTTTTTTACTCAACAACTTAATACCATCAACTATTATATATTTTCACCTTCATACCCAAAAATTAAAAAAAATCCGAAATTACCCGTCCTTCCTTCCCCAACCCCCTTCCATCCGCCCCCACCCACCCACCCCCACTCGCCCCCATCCCCCTTCCTTCCGCCCCCACCCACCCACCCCCACTCGCCCCCATCCCCCTCTCCTCCTCCCCCGTCCCCACCCCCGCCCCCCACCGGCCCAGTGCACCACCTGCCCCCGCCCGCAGCTGATATAGTGAAGAAAAAAGAAGAAGATGAGGCAACCTAGGTTTGTATACATGACCTCTGAGAAGCTACGGACAACACATGTAGTTTTACTTTTTCTGGATGCCTACTGTTTGGTTGCTCGATGGGAATGAGTGGAGTCCATGTCAAGGTGAAAAGAATTGTGGGTGGGGGTGGGATTGTGAGATCTGGGTCAATTATAGTCGATCCACCAACAGGAGAACTTAGGTGGATGCGGCAAGAAGATGGGAGGGACCAAAAGCAGCACTGCTGCTTTGTGGGGGTACGAATAGGAGGGGGAGGGGGGGTTTTCAGCCATCTCGTTCGCACACGGCGCGTGACCCCGACGTCATCGTCGGAACTCGACATGTCACAAGCAGGGAATGAACCTGGGGGGTCGCGAGGGGGGCAGCTGGGGGTGGGGGACAGCAGGAAGGGGGGGGGGGGGGGGGGGGGGGGGGGGGGGGAAGTTACAATTAAGCCTTATTTATAACCATCGCGATTTTGAACTTGTAGGCTGTTGAATGAGAGAGTGAGTGGTAAAAAAACTAACCGTGTCATCAAGCATCGGTCGGGTGATTTTTTTTATCGCCTGCAGAAAGCACCGTATGAACATATTATGTCTGTTGGAATTGTAGGTGCCAACATTCGAAGACTCTGTAGAAGGCATCGATGCTCTTGTTGCAGTTCAAGAACTTATACAATGACCTAAGGGTTGGTCCTTGCCTTGAAATTTTTGTCCAGATTTTTGGAGTTTGTATTGCTGTCTTGTCGATCCTTTTCTGTTAGAAACTCATATTTCTTTGAAATAAGATATGGATCTGGTAGTCTTATAATTATGTACAAGTCTATTCTTTCAAAGGTCTTGTATTTATGTCTAAATGATTCAAAGTTGGCTTTATATTAGGGTCCGACTATACGCACCCCACCTATTTCTAAGTTGACCCCAATTTTTAAGTTTACCCCGCTAATAGAAAACTAGACTGAACAAATTTCTAAGTCTACCCCAATTCTGGACAGAAATGCCCCTAACCCAAATGAAACATAACCCCACCCCAATCCACCATATCATTCAATTATTTCTAAGTCTACCCCAAACATGTGTATTGTATTTCACAGAAAGATGGTACATTTTAGCCTTCTAACCATACAATGTATAGCATTTCTGTAACTATATGTTGTTGTCTACTACTATAATTGACAATTATTGCCTTCTACAATTCATTCATAAATGTGACAATGTTTGAAGAAATAATTGTTCATGACGACATCATTTTCTTCGTACACACCTTGTCAGATATGATTAGTACATTCTTATACGCAAATCATAGCAGAAGAAATTAGAACATGCAAGAAGGAAATCAATTTGTAGACCAGCTTATACACGTGCAAGAGGCCATTCCACTCAACAAATGAAAGATGCATGTCAATAGGTAGCATATACTTGCACAGTTAACCAGCGTTCAACAACAATACCTCAATCCACTTCCAATTTCACAATGAAAATATATTAATCTACGAATTAAAAAGACTATTTCAGTAATTTACACAGGTACCATGAAATTCAAACTCAAGGTATCATGAAATTTAAGTATTTCAGCTGTGCAACAATCAGCTAGCTTTTACACAAGATACTATAAAATTGAAATATTTCAGCTATCTGACATGTTTAATTTATGATAAAAAGCCATGGCATATTTGAGCTCTTTCAACACTCAGTGTAATGTCCCGTCCCGCTCAGTTCAACCAGAGGAATCGAAACGCAATGACGTTTGGACTTAGCCATGCAACGACTTGCTCGAAGTCCCGTTCGGTCGAGGCAACTTCTCGTTTAGGTGGGTGGCTTCAGTGAACTTGTCTCAGCTTGGCCTTCAAAACTAACATTTGAAAGTTTTTCAAATGCACTAATTAGGCTTGAAGAATAAAAAGAGATGAATCCACATAGCTAAGGGAATAATCCTACCTTGGGTCGGATTGAGTTAGAATATGGAAAGCTTCCATGGTTGGTTTAGAAATATTGCACGACGTGCTTTCAAGTTAACCCTCGACCCTTCGTCCCGCGGCTTGGGAGGAGGGGAGGTTTGTGTATATTATCACAAGGCTATAGACTTAGCATAGTCATAGGCGTCGTACGATATAGATGCTTGGTAAAGTATACACTGTCCCACCGCCCCATTGCTTTGTGTTTGCCATTAAATATCAAGCACAAAAATTACAGATGAATTGAACTTGATTGCAAACTCGCTTGTACAAAAGAAAGCCTAGAAATAAATCCTAGAAAACGATCTAAGTACAATTATTTAATTTTTTAATTCTGGGGGGTGACGATGGAGGCTCGGGAAAGTGTAGCAACTCTGCCTTACTCCTTGGACTATCGAACGCAGACTTTGCTTTTGATGAAGAAAATGCTCTTGATTTGCCAGCCTTTAGCATGGGTGTGGTACCCTGCTATTTATAGTGATTTCTGAACGAAACATATTTTGGGCTGCATGAATGGTCACGTGGCCACATGGCTGTAACAACACACGAAGACTCGATCTTTGGCTGCCAGCTGGTTTGTTGAGATTTCTTTGTTGCAGCATATCTGGGTGGTTGAGACTTGGTCAACTTGCCACTTGTCCCCCCCAAACAAAGTAGAGTGAATCATTTTGGCCGCATAGTGGCCTTAGGAGCCTTGCTTCTGCGGCTCGGCTCCGCTTGGCCGCATGGGATCTTCGGGAGCATTCCTTCTGCAGCTTGGATTCACTTAGCCGCATGGGATCTTCGAGAGCCTTCCTTCTGCGGCTTGGTTTCGCTTGGCCGTATGGGATCTTTGAGAGCCTTGCTTCTGCGGCTCGAGTCTACTTAGCCGCATGGGGTCTCCAGGAGCATTCCTTCTGCGGCTTGGTTTCACTTGGCCGCGACATGGGATCTCCAGGAGCCTTGCTTCTACGGCTCGAGTCTACTTAGCAGCATAGGGTGATGATCTGTATAAACTCCATCTTTTCCATGCTTCTACAAGATCCCCTTCAAAGTTTTCAAATTGTAAATTAGGAATACTTTGAATAAGAAGCATGGAGACATGCATAAAACGTCAAGCCGCAGGGAGTGTAATAGTCGTATTCTAAAATACGGTATGGGGATTATATAAATATATATTTATTTACTTTTCAAAAAAAAAATCCAATTACAATTATTCTCCTACTGTTGATTTTTTTTTTAAGAATAGTTATTAATTTTATTTAACTATTTACATTTTTATTTGTAGATAGGACCTTAGAATTTTGTTTTGCAATATTCTAAATTGTTGGGACACCTAATGCATCTATGTGTCATCATGCATGTGTGTTAAGGATAGAAATGTAATTTCCTCTCTTAATTAGTTAATTGAAAAGAAGAAGAAAATAAGAAGAAGAGAGGAGCAACCCCTTCACTCCACCGCCTCTCTCTCGGTTCTCTCTCTCTCTCTCTCGAACTCTCTATCCCTCTCTCGGTTCTCTCTCTCTCTCTCTCGAACTCTCTATCCCTATCAATATATCTCTTCCTCTCTTACTCTCATCTTCCTATTTCTCTCCATCTCTCTCTCTTACACTCCCTCCACTTGCTGCTATTCTGTCCGTCGCACCCACGCCCGCAGCCCACCGCACGCCGTCGCGGGAGCCGCGCACCCGACCGCCGACGGGCTGGCCGGCCTCCTCCCTCCGGCGTACTCCTCCTCTATCTCCTTCCTCCTCTTCTCATTGTTGCTGTTGTTGCTGCCGGACCCGACACCACCGCCGGCCACCGGACCTGACACCACCGCCTCCTTTTCTCCGGTCTTCATCTCCTTCCTCTTCTTCATTCCAAAACCATAGGTATTCTTCTTCCCTTCCAATTTTTCCTCTTTCTAAATCTAGGTTCATTTTGGAAGAATTAGTTGTATAAAATTGTTGTAATTGTTGTTATTGGAATATGGTTGAATTAGAAGAGAGTTGGGGAAGGAAAACAATTCTAGGTTTTGCTCAAAACAAAGGCAAGTCCTCTCCGAATTCTCATATTTCAATTTTGGAATCTATAGTTCAAGCCCTAGATTTATATTCAGTTTTAAATATGCCTAATTGGATTCAAATCGATATTTCGGACTCACATAAATTCAATTTGATAATCAAATGTGTGTGTGTGTGTGTGTGTGTGTGTGTGTGTGTGTGTGTATATATATATATATATATATATATATATATATATATATATATGCAAGAAATTTTTATGGATATTTGATCAATTTCTAATTTTTGCATTGCTTGCCTTCCTAAGGAATTTTATATTATACAAAATTGATTTTTCTGCCTTGTAGCTGAATACTGTTCCTTTTTTTTCATAGATGGCGTGAACTTAACATCACAAATGCCATAGTACTTAGAATTTTCTATGTTCTCATTATGTTTATATGGTTTTGATAATACTAATGGAGTGCATTGTGCAACATGTAAATAGAACAAACATGGTTAGGTCCAAGTGACGGGTTGTGTAGCTGATTTCGATGAATCTTCTGTTTATATATAATATGTTTTATTATTAACATTTATGTTTCTAGATAATAGGCATTATTTTTAGGCCAATATTCTAATTCAGTTAGATTCTTGCAGGAAGCACAAACTCATATTTCAAGCCACTTGTGTATTCTCCACCTCCTTGTTGCACTAGGAGAGAGTAATTGAATAATACTAACCCAAAAAAAGTAAATCTGAAAGCTACAAGGTTTGGGGCTCCAAATTTAAATCCAAATATCAATATCTGGGGATTCTATCCAGTATTATCAAATCTAATAAGAAGACAATGTTATTTGTGTACAAATATATGTTGAATAGCTAGAGTTAATGCTTAACACATGCAAAATCTACGTTCTTTAGGGTACAAGAACCATGCATCTCAGAGAAGATCTTACATGAAAGATTAATTTGTGATCCAAATGTCCTTTGAAAATATTACTTTTATGAAAAACAGAAGTTTGATTCATCTTCTTTCCATTTTCCTTTTTCTTTACTGAGCTAATTTACCTCTACCTGTAACTTTGGTTTCTTGATTTTTTTCCAGTTCCCTTACTTCATATTTTTGCACTAGGACTGGAATCTGTAATTAAAATATAGAATTGAAAGTTATATGTTGATATTACTATGTTGCTAATAATTGTGTTTTATTGAGCTTGGATAACATTTAGGAAAGAGCAACTGCTAATAATCCAAAATAGTTTGCTTGCCTGCTTGCAAAGGTAAGAAAACTTTAAAAACTGCACTTTTATTTTATTTTGTGAGGTTCCGGTGTTGAGAGTTGCTCCACCGAAGGGGTCGGCGAACCCGATATATACCTGCGTGGTTCCGGTGTTGAGAGCTGCTCCACCGAAGGGATAGGCGAACCCGAATTTTAATTAATAATATATTTGTCTCTTGTGAATTTTTGGAGTCTCTAAATACAAAGGAGACTATGCCGAAATTTTTGGAAAATTCAAGAGATAGTCAAATTCCTGACTTTTAGAAAAAATTGGGTTATTCCCTAAGATCTAAAGTCATTTAGGAAACGTACTTAGAAACAACTAGGAAGCATTGGGCGGGGGAGAACAACCTGAATATCCCTAAATAGTACCATAGCATAATTAAAATTAAAAAGCTGATCAGTAAATTTTTTACTCGTTCGTAAGGCCATGCGAATCGAGTTTGTGAGGCTTAGCTCACGTATTTTCGTTTGCTCAAGGAAGGTAAACTAAGCCCAAGGGAGGCTCTTATTTTCGTTTGCTCAAGGGAGGCAAACTAAGCCCAAGGGAGGCTCCAGATTATTACATCTATTTCGACAGTAACATCGAATAGGTGATTGTTAAGCCCAAGGGAGGCTCCAGGCCGGATACTAAGCACCGTGCCGCCGAATTTACAGTCTGATCCCAGGTTAACGGGATTGTTGATAGAAAATCATTTAGATGAATATTCAGGGGTTGTTCTCCAATATTGCATTCCATGTTAGGTTTAATTCCCTTTTTGTATTTCATTTCATGACGCCTATCTAGATAAAAGGAACATGACACTCATACATTAATATGATACATCTTTTCAATAAAAATTACCTTACAAAACTATTATGTCTCATTTTCATTTCATATCTCTTTTCCTTAACCGTTTTTGGCCGAGGACTTGCTTGTCGTTTCTAAACGACCTAGTATTGTTCACTAGGTTTTGTAGTAGTGTACCAAGTGAAGCCGCTATCAGGTACTGAAGGACAACTGGAGATCAAGGACGTTATGATACCATTGAGATGTTCAAGTTGGAATAAGAAATTTTTTCTCTACTTGTTTAAGGTATAATTGTATTATTTATAATTGGGCTCAAAATTGTACTGGGTAGAAGTAGTTATATTCATGTTCAATTAGTTAGAATGTTTAGTTTTAGATTATTGCTGACTTAAATTTATGTAAGTTGTGACCTGCTTTTACCTATGCACGAACCTTACGGGCGACAATCGCGAATATGGGTACTGGCGTATTTGTATGTCGCGTAGCCTGGGGATGATGTTACGTACCTGGCTCGCCATAATTCTGGGAGCGGGACGTGATAGGGAAGCTTCGAGCCGCATGAAGATTTTGGTCTGCAAGGAAATTTTGAGCCGCATAGAGACTCTGTCCAGCTGTCACTGCCACATTTAATGCTCGGATTTGCTTTTTAGATTTAGGCTCTCTTCTCGAGATAAAGATGACGGTTACTAAGTATAGAATCTAAAAAGGTCATTATTATCTTTAATGGCACGATAACGGAAGCGGTGCCTATCCGTTTTCACTTTTCGTTAGCCTATAAGTATAGGCCGTGTGACTGAGAGAGAATTTCTTCTGCTCTCTTTCGATTTTCATTCTTTTTGCTATATTTTCTTCATCTTCTCCGACTAGCCATGGCCTCCAAAGCTTCTAAAGCCACTAGCGTTGCCGACAAAGGAAAGGGGCCCGCTTCTGAGAAGTCACCCTCTTTCCATCCAGACGTTCAACCTCCTATCAAGGGTAAGGAGGGAGAATGATCACTCAAAAATAGCCATGTCGCATGTTTTATGCGCGGGTCTGACCATATTTTACCGCTGTGCCATGGCTTCAATGTCTTTAGTACACAGTTGGTCTCCATGGGGCATGTGCCGCATGTGCTCTGTGTGACTGGGCCGCATGGACCGAGCCGCATAAGTATCAGAGCACATGCGACATGTACCCTGTCTGTATCTGGGCCGCATAAGTGTCATATGGCTGAACCGCATGGATCCTCCCTATATCTGGGCTGCATATGTTCTGCTTACCTAGGCCGCATGTGTTACTTGATTTGAGCCGCATATGCTCACTTCATAACTGAGCCGCATAGGCTCTACGTATATCTTAAAAAACCCATTCATTTATATTTTTTTGACTGTCTTTTTCCTTTGATCTTTGCAGTGACCTTGCCTACGGCTCCTTCAGGGGAGGTTCTGATAGGATATGCTCAATCTGCCTTGGGTGCTAGATTTGACCATATAGTCTGTCACTCCCCGTTCCCAGAATACGTATTTTATATGTTTACTGCTTTAATGTATTTATTTAATATTTATCATGCATTTATTCTGCATCTAATTTTTTTAATTTTATGCTAATTATTTTTTTGTATTTTATTTCTGCTTTTACTTAGCTCTTGGTTTATTTTGCTCATGTTGAACCAATTTGGTTTAACTTGGTTCAACATGATAAGCATGGATGGTATAGATTGTATAGGAAGGAATGGATGGTGGGAGATTAACATGACTTGATACTTAAACCCCTCTTCTTTTCTCTCTCCTCACAACTCTCATTTTCTTTCTTCCTCCACCAAAACCCTAGCCATTGAAGAGAGGCAAGTACATCTTGCACCAAATGGAGACATTCTTGCATTTTTTATTTCTTGATTTTTCTTTGATATGATTTGTCTATATTGTTCTCCTCATCATCCTCTACAAGTTTAGTTCTTGGAGTTTTTGATTTTAATGACTAGTTTTGTGTAGATCTAAGTTTGTGCCATTTTCGATTTTTTTGGGTTTTGATCTATCAAACTTCTTTCTTCTTCAAAATCTAGTTGTTCTATGTTGTAGAGAATTTCGTTCTACCCCATTTTGACCTATGGAAGCCCAAATTTGGACTTACATTGAAAGTTTTATGAAGCTTGGAAGCTGTGGGTTCCCTGGCCATCCTTCTCAGATTTTCGAAGAAGATGGTACCCATTTATCCAGCCGCATAGATGAGTACCCATCTACGGCCGCATAGAATTCTGTTTATCCTACCGCATGGGATTCTGTTTATCCTGCCGCATAGATGGGTACCCATTTACCCAGCCGCATAGATGAGTACACATCTACTGCCGCATGGGATTCTGTTTATCCTGCCGTATGGGATTTTATCTATGCTGCCGCATAGATGGGTACCCATTTACCCAGCCGCATAGATGAGTACCCATCTACTACCGCATGGGATTCTGTTTATCCTGCCGTATGGGATTCTATCTATGCTGCTGCATAGATGGGTACCCATTTACCCAGCCGCATAGATGAGTACCCATCTACTGTCGCATGGGATTCTCTTTACCCAGCCGCATAGATGAGTACCCATCTACTACCGCATGGGATTCTGTTTATCCTGCCGCATGGGATTCTATCTATGCTGCCGCATAGATGGGTACCGACTTATCCAGCCGCATAGATGGGCATCCATCTACTGCCGCTCAAAGTGCCTATTTTGGCTGTTTTGTATGTTTTATGTCCTATTTGGCTGATTCGTGGCCAGAATTTCTCCCAACTCCCATCATAAAAGTTATAGATCTTTGTCTTGGATTCAAGGAACTCCATGTCTCACTTTAACCAGAATTTATATGTGACTTTTATGTCACGAGGGGCCCACACGACTTCCTGACTTGACCGTGTTTCTGACCTGATTACCTGTATACGTGCTGGTACCTATTCTAAGTGTGTATTGAGATACAATATTAGTATGCACTGCAGTGCTATTTAATGAGTGCACTGAGGTGTGACTCTACGTGCTAAGTGATCATTCGTGTTATATGTCAATACATATGTACCTTCCAGCACAGTCATGGTAATTGGTCAGTAATAGTGTCGTGGTATGTTGATTGTTGTTTGAAGCATTATACTAAGCATGAATCTAGATTAAGCTGATGTGGATTCATACTTAGGGTACACGTACTATGGTACGACATATATGAGGATGACCATGTGACCATGACATGTAATTCCAATATCAAGATAGGGTTAATCTAAGAAAACTTAACTTGGTAGATGCATTGGGTGGGAAAAATCTCGAGATCGTGCCATACTGGCCACCTCAGGTCCTATCCTGACGTGTCGGGTTGGCCGCCACGGATACAGTTTTATCCGCCTATAGTAGATGACTATATCGGACTCCTACGTGCTATGTGTTATATGCTTTAGCACGGTGGCCTTACGGGGACCGGTGCATAATCAAAGTGCTATGTGTATATATATATTATATGGTTTGGCTAGCCCTGCTGGGTTGACACGATCTGAGGATTCCTAAAATTTGCATTACTGTGATAATCCAGACAAATCATAGAAAGCCGTAGGATTGATTGGCCGCTTGTAAGCTGACTTGTTTTGTGATATGTTTTCTTCTGTTAGCAACTGAGGAACATGGACTATCGTGGTGCATGGTCCAACCCATGTCCTTGTTTGGTTGTTGGGTTGGACTATTGTGCTGCGATAGGCTATGGACCGAAGTCGCGACCAGAAGCCCTTCACCTGCCCATGGTTATAGGACGTATCTTATCTCGACACGATATTGGCACCATTTGTCCTTGCTTAGTTGTAAGGGTGTCGTATTGTCTCGATGATATGGTATAAGCCTATAACTCGTGAATCAGGTCTTATTATTACGCTTGGGTTTTATCTCACTCTTCTTTTGTTCTCCCTTGTGGTACTTGCTATTCGGGGCCTGACCCTGCTGGTTTTGTTTGGCCAGATCTCGTAGCAGCGCCAGAGGATCCAGCCTTCTACCCGAATAATGGTGCACACCAGGAGTATGGGCGCCAGGGACCATGATTGGGTTTCTTCTTCTCCGTTCTGATATCTTCTATTTTGTACTTAGCATTTAGCCACCGACACCTGTTTAGCCGACTGTTCTGGACATTAGTTTCCTTTACATAATTGTAATTAAATCAGACTGCAGCTGACTAAGGTTATGTACTATTGACTATCGGTACTAGCTTATCATTTTGTATAGCTAGGCTTGTGAATCATTTTGATGAAGCGTCGGGGACGTCTTACTGCTTTGTCTTATATGATCATTATTTACTGCTTCTTGTTTTGATTGATTGAGACATAGATGCTTTATGAGACCATAGGAGACTTGATTGTAGCATGCACCCCCTTGTCTCTTGACAGCCACGATCGCCATAAACGTTTATATACCTCATGTGGAGTAGCTGGCCTAGTCCGTCTCAATATTCCGGTATTGCAGCATCACATAGTCCAAGATGTGTCGACTCAGATCACCCAAGGTCAACCTGAAGACAAATTGAGGAAGATCAGAGGACAATCCTTCTTCTACTTACTTAGCATGATGAACTCTGGGTAGCTGAGTGACACACATCTGAAGCTTATGTTTCTGTTCGGGGATGCCCTGGTTCTTTCAGACCCGAGCGTTATAGAGGTATCTGAGAGTTGGGACATCTATTTTCAGGGGAAAATGATTCACATACTGGAGTGCCACTTCCTTCTATTAGGTTTCAATATGGTCCCTCTTGAGAGAAAGATGCCGGTTTCCCTAATTCTGGATCAACGGGGTGTCTTCGTGGGCCATATACATTTTAATAATCCTACGCGGTCAGTGGTTGCAGTAAAGGAGATAATGAGCTACTCTGTCGTTAGGATGGCTCCTGGCAGTCTTATCAGCGAACTGAGGCCCAACATCCGATTCTCCGAGGCTGACACTTTTTTTGAATCAGATTGCTCGTAGAGGGTCATACCCTGAAGGCAGGTTGTCGCTATTGAACTGGTTGTACCATTCTCCTCCAAGGGTCAATCTGACCTCTTGGATCTTGGCGGAGTATGAGGACACCCTACGGCACGATCGGCCTCTATTATGCTGTTAGGGGCTCCTGCTATGGCTTGTTTATGAACCCGAAGTTGTTTCTAGCACTGCTCGAGATGTACAACTGCCGGACTGGGACCTTCTTTACTCCCGGGGGAGAGATGGGACATACTCTTCACGAGATGCATGATGTGTCTAAATTGCCCTGGTGAGATGAATTTTATGAGGAGTATACCTCGACAAACAAAGAGTTTGAGGAACTGGAGCGACGGTTCCCCGGATTCCTTGCCGTATACCAGGAAGTGCTATGTCACTATAGCACCTGTCAACAAATATCCAAGAAGAAGGACAAAAGCTCAGAAGGGGACCTTCCTCATACCAAGGCTTGGATCGGTTATCTTTTTGACCTTAGCGCCTCTGGTCGGGTTGTCATTAGGAGTCCCCACACTCAGGAAAGAGTGAGTGCTCAGGTGCAAAGCACCAAGAGGGCCCGGGCTGCTGGTGACAGGTTCGGGAGTCTGAGTGACACTTTTAGCTATTTTTATCATGATACCCAACCTCTGTCTGCTAAGGCCATCCTGGTCGGGTACCTGATGATATGGCTAAGGATTTGTATCGTCTCGGTGGGCTCTGGTTCGATTGAGAGGATCAGCCGCAACTTGATCCTTCTGGCGGTGAAGCTGGTCTTCGAAGGCAAGTTGGCTCTGCTTCCAGTTATGGTGTGAAGCATTCATCGGGGTCTTCGTATTTTCACGTCAAAAGTTATTGCTCGTGAATTTAAGAAAGCCTTCAACAGGATTGAGCTGTCGTACCATTGTTTAATGGGATGGCTGCTGCTGCATTGCCCCTCTCTGATGCGACCTGGCCCGGAGGGTAATGCGACAAGTGACGATGCCTTCATCTATCACTATCGTGACATGCCCTGGAACTATACCACCTTTTCTGACTGCCGAGCTGCTCTTGCGCGGGTGGACAGATACTCCTTTTTTGTGTCGATCTCGTCTTTTACTGATGAAAAGATGGGACGCATTCACCTCGATAGCGCTACTGCGCCTCAGGCCCTGTCCAAAAAGTTGTTTCGCTGGTTGCAGAGTATCCGCCCCTCATATTTGGTGTACCACAACCGCAACATTGTATACTTGGAGCCATACTTACCCAGCCGATACTCTCGACAATTTGGGTATAGTCAATTATATTTGAACAACCGTAATCCCTGCCTGGGTTTCGAGGGGAGCGTCTTGGATGGTATTCGGGCCTGGCACTATTATTCGACGACCCACACCCAGGCCAGCTTCATCCTGTCTGGCGCCAGAACTTCGGGGCATATCTCGTATATGGCGGCCTTTCGTCATGTGTCCGTGAATGCGCCCTCCAGCGACTTTGATCCATGTACCAGTTTTATTGTTGGTACCAAATTGGAGGAGCAACAGAGGGAATCCCACAAGTGGACGTTGAAGGGGAAGAGGAAAGCTTCCGATTCTGACTCTGACGACACGGAGGAGGAGGAGGATAACTCTGAAGATCTCCAGCCCTCTGTAAGTCCTTTGGCGATGCGCACGCCTTCTTCTATACCGAACTCTCTGCGTAAGCGAAACATGCCTGGACCCACTGTCACCGATATGCCTCGTTCCCAGAAGCGAGTTGCGGCTAGGTTACGTGGGCCTGCCGTCGAGGAAAGGGGTAGTGATACGGGGGTAAGTTCTTTCACGACAAGCCCCAGTGTTATTCTCGGAACATTATCTGAAGGTTCTTCTTTGCAGGCATAGGAGGAAGCAAACCTTCTGTCACCAGATGATGCCCATGCAATTCCCGCTCTGGGATCTGACCCGGGAGCTGTGGGGTCCCCAAAAACCGGTGCCAATATAACTATGTCTCTTTTCGGAGCAACAGGGGCTGAGGAGGTAGACGTGGGCGGTTCGAGCGCCGCTGCTGAACTTACAGAAGATGTGGAGCCAGCGGGAGAAGCTGAGACTACTCCAACTGAGCCCCAGTCATTGCCCCCCACCTCTGGTAAGGTATGTCACATTCTTACCAATGAGGAGATTTTTTTCGCTTCAACTCCATCTTTTTCGTGTCAAGCTGATTGTCGGTTATTCTGGACCTATAGGGCCTGCCTCTCAACTATCGATGTCGAATGTGGCCGCAGAGGAAGGAATAGAAGAGGACCCAGGTGCTGACCTGGTACAAACAAGAAGTGTCCCTTCTCCCTTTCCAGCTCGAATCGAGGGGCCCTCCGCCGTATTGAGTACAGAAGTCGAGGCTCCTTCAATTTCTTCGGTGGATACGGGGTCGATTGAAGCTGCATCTTCCCCAGAAATTGAACTTTCCGCTCTGCCTAGTCTTCAGCTTCTTCAGACTGCAGAGGAAGAGATTGCCGCTGCGCAGGAATCTCATCGCTCGGAGTTTGTTTTCCTTCTGACAGGGTCGTCAAGCTCCGTTGTGCCTCCTTCCTAGACACCTTCAGCTTCTTTAACTGCTATCCCTTCAACGTCGTCCTCTTTGGAGAACTTAGACGAGTCATCAAAGGACATAGTTGAGAGCTTTTACCGCCATTTGAAACGGGGGTTAAAGCTGCTTTGAGGAGAGGAATGACATTCGCCATAGCTCGTCATTGTGCCTGCGGTCAGATTGAACTGCTGAAGACGCTCCCGGGTGGAGAAGGGATTGCTACTCTTCTAGAGCACAAACTGGCAGAGGCTGATCGACGCCTAACCCAATTGCAATAACTATGACAGGTCGACGTTTCCGCTGCAGCAGAACAAGAGCGTGACTTTCTCATAACAGTCGTAGAAAAGGTGAAGGCTGTACTGGAGACGACCAAGCCCACCTTGGAGAAAGACCGCTAAAAGTTGTCTCTTAAGTATGACAAGTTGAGCCGAAAGGGAGAGGCTTGCCTAGTTTGTGAGGAGACCACCATTCGTACTATGGCTGAAACTAGTGCACAAATCCTCCAGCTCCAAGCTAAGCTGGCATCTCTGGAGACTGAGCTCAAATCCACCCGTCGAGAGAGAGAGAGAGAGAGAGAGAGAGAGAGAGAGAGAGAGAGCTGATTTGTATGGAGATCGATGAGGTCACACGAGCCTCTACTGCTCTGGAGGGTGCATTGAAGAAGGTGGAGGACAACTAGCAGGCTCATGCTCATCTTGAGGATGCTGAAAAGCTGACCTAGGAAGCTGAACGTCGGGCAAAACAAAAAATTGAACGCTCAACAGCACAGCTGGAGGACCAACTCACCAAACTATGTGTTGCTGATGAGTAGTAGATTTTTCTTTTCTCTGTTTTTTTTACTGGAGATGTAGCCCCACAAACGCATTTGCTGTTTACTTGAAATAAAAAGATACATTATCTTCATTCTTTTGCTTATGATGTCTGAAGTGCTTGTACTAGGGGGCCTAATACAACATTTGTGGTTGGTAGAGGACATCCCACTGGGAGACTTTTTGTGGACCTATTACCCTTTTGAGCGCGTATGGCGCGAATAATAGACTTGAATAATTTTTGGTGGATCTAGTACCCTTTTGCGCACTAGTGATGCGAGTAATAGATTTTGAGACAAAATCCAACAAAGGTAATGTGGACGTGATAGGTTCTGTGGTCTTAACACCATGACTTTATCCCAGATTGGGTACATGTGTTAAGTCAAGAGACTATCGGTATCAGAGATAATATGGACGTGATATACGATAATCATGAATATTTTTTGGTGGACCTATTACTCTTCTGCGCACTGGCGGTACGATTAATAGATTTTGAGATAAAACCCAACAGAGGTAATATGGACGTGATAGGTTCTGAGGTCTTAACACTATGGCTTTATCCCAGATTAGATACATGTGTTAAGTCAATAGACTATCGGTATCAGAGGTAATATGGAAGTGATATACGATAATCAGGACAATAAAGTTTGCTCAGAGATGGCAATAAGCCTGGTAAACTCCGGTGAAGCATTAGGGTGGAAGTTCAGAGGTATTAGTATACATGACTTATCACCCAGGGGGATGCAATGTGAATCCACTCAGAGCTAATAGAGTGTAAGTTCAGAGGTACTTGGTGTACATAACTCGACAGTCTGAAAGATTTGGTGGTTTGAGGAAGTATCATCATCTCTTTAGACATAGTATTTCTTCAGAAACTTGTCATTTATGGGCATCATGAGCAAGTCTCCATTCTGTTTTGTGAGCCGGTACGCGCCGTTGGAGAATACGGTCTCGATGATGAATGGACCCTCTCATTTGGGCTGGAATTTATGGGGGTCTTGTGAGCCACGACCATCGGTCTGCGAATGGCCAAGACGAGATCGCCGACTTGGAATATTCTCTGTTTGACCTTCTTGTTGAAAGCTCCAGAGATGCGTGCTTGATAGAGTTCGATGCATTGTTGAGCTTGTAAACGCTTCTCATCAAGAGCTTCCAGTTCTTGTAGCCGTCGACGGTGGTTAGCATCCGAAGTTAATTAGTAAGTAAGGGCTATACGAATTGAGGGGATCTGGGTCTCCAATGGGATAACAGCCTCGCTCCAGTAAACCAGAAAGAACGGTGTATTTCCTGTAGTCGTCCGAATTGTAGTGTGATACGCCCATAAGCATTCGCCAAACTTTTCATTCCAGTCGCGCTTGTTTGAAGATACAAACTTTTTGAGAAGCTTGATTATGGTTTTGTTAAAAGCTTCAGCCAGACCATTAGCCGATGGGTTATATGCCGTTGAAGCCACATTCTAAATTCGGTTTTTGTCGCAGAATCGATAGAAAGCATGGCTTACGAACTGCGGACCATTATCGTGGATAATCTTCTGGGGAAGTCCAAAACGGTAGATGACGTGATATTTTATGAAGTTAATCACATTTGATGTCTTCACTTCTGCAAGTGGAATAGTTTCCGCCCATTTGGAGAAGTATTCGGTGATTGCAAGTATAAACCGATGTCCCCTAGACGACGGCGGGGTAATTGGGCCAATGATGTCCATTTCCCATGCTTCAAATGGCCAAGAGGCTACTGTTGGGTGCAAGAATTCGGATGGTTTGTCACGACCCGCACCCATTGTTAGGGGCACGTGTGCGTAACAACGTCCAGCCCACACCGTAAAAATGGCGTGGAACGCTATAGGTTTACTACTCTAACAACAGTTTATACAATATCAAAAACCTGTCGAGAATATGGTCAACTCCGAACGGAGGACAAGCAATGATAATATATGAGTACTCAATCACAACTCTAAGATGATAAAGTAAATACTGAAAGATAAAGACAACACGACAATAAAATATAACCTGTCAAGTCCAAACACAAAGAATATACAAGTCTAAGTCCAAAGTCTCTAATACAAGCCAAAATAATAATAGTCCCAAGAGTGACTGGAGACAAGGTCCAGTACAAAAACCTACTCTATCTACAGGATAGGCGGTATCTCTCCCTGCGGTATTGCACCCTGCAGATCTAGGGTATCTGTCTCTAAACCTACTACGTCCGGTGGGCCGTAGTAAGTACAATAATAGTCCTCCTCTGCATCTGTAAATATTGTCAACATATCCGGTTAGGATGGAACGAGTACATATATCTCATAACAGATCTCAAGATAGAATAAAAGCCATAAGACTGTAAATAGAGCATATACAATGAAATCATGGAGTGTACATATATGTATCATGGCATGGTAAGCTATAGAGCTAGAGCTAGAACAGAAAAGTAGAATTGATCATGGTATGTACACAAATCAAGGTAAGCCATCTATCCAATGTGTGAGAGTAGTAGTTTCAGCTTGTGACCGGCTTAGGAACCTGTAATGAACTGGCCTGGCTAGTCATAAGTGCAGTATATGACTAACACTGTTCAAGAATGCAAGATGGATTTGATCACAGGCATACGCTACTACTCCCCCACCCCCAACTGGTAGAATGGATCCAAACAGGACACGTCACTGTACGGGATTCTATGAGAATGGAGCAAGTCTTCTCTAGAATCAGTGACCACATATTGCGCAAGAGCTACAAGGGAGCTTGCACAATACATCCCAAGCTAACAAGGAGCAACATCTCTCGTCGAGATCCAGGAATACCAATCCGTGAGAACCATGTGTCAGGAATAGCATATCTACACTAAGTACATGAATCATAACCGTTATCATAAATTGGGAAAAAGTTATCAGAGAATGTACTCGCCTGTGACATGATATAATATGTCAACTGGATCCAATGCAGCGCCTCGAGGACCTATAGATAACAAGACGTATCAATTGTATGTTTAGGAAGTAAAGTCGAATCAATTTAAATCCTATTAAGTCGTTCTAGGTCAAGACAAGTCTAGTTAGGTCAACCTTGGTCATAGGAGAACATTGGAAGTCAACCCATATCCGAGTTTATCATGAACTCCGAAACCCATATCTTGGCCGTAAGCCAATATCTTAATTTACCCTTTCACTAAATTCGACTCACCCACAAACCCTTTCTAATTTGATTTTCTACATTCCCTTCTCCTTCTCCTTCTCTTATTTCCTTCCCTTCTTCTTATTCTTATTCTCCGTCTTATTCTTTTTCTTATTCTCCTTCTCCTTATTCTTCTTCTTCTTCTTCTCCTTATTCTCCTTCTCCTTCTCCTTATTCTCCATCTCCTTCTCCTTATTCTCCGTCTCATTCTTCTTCTTATTATTCTTCTTCTTATTCTCCTTCTCCTTATTCTCCGTCTCCTTCTCCTTATTCTCCTTCTTCTTCTTCTTTTTCTTATTCTTCTTCTCCTTATTCTTCGTCTTATTCTTCTTCTCCTTATTCTCCATCTTATTCTTCTTCTCCTTATTCTCCGTCTCCTTCTCCTTATTCTCCGTCTTATTCTTCTTCTTACTCTTCTTCTCCTTATTCTCCGTCTTCTTCTTCTTCTTCTTCTTCTTCTTCTTCTTCTCCTTATTCTCCTTCTCTTTCTCCTTATTCTCCGTCTCCTTCTCCTTATTCTCCATCTTATTCTCCGTCTCTTTTTTCTTATTCTCCGTTTCCTTCTTCTTATTCTCCGTATACTGTTATTCCTGCTAAATGCTGCTGCTGCTATGGCTAATGCTGCTGCTGCTCCTGCTTCCTACTGCTATTGCTGCTACTTCTTATTCTCTTCATTCCCTCCCTATATATATATATATATATATATATATATATATATATATATATATATATATTCATCTAAACATCTATCTATCTATCTATCTATCTATCTATCTATCTATCTATATATATATAGACTCTCAAACACACAACACATCTATATTTATATTTATATATATATATATATATATATATATATATATATATATATATATATATATATATATATATATATAGACACTCACACACACTCCTACATATATATATAAATACATACACACACACACATATCTTTATATATATAAATACATACACACACACATGTAAATATATATAGACACACACACACACTGAAACACACACTCTCTACTGACACCACCACTACTCTCCTCTACACACACAATACATATATATATACACACACACACACACACACACACACACACACACACACACACACACACACACACACACACACACACACATATATATATATATATATATATATATTAAAATATATATATATATATATATATATATATATATATATATATATATATATATATATATATTAAATGAGCTTACCTAATTGATCTTCTTGAAGAAGAAGAAGCTTCAAAAAAAGAAATAAAATGGAGAGAGAGAGAGAGAGAGAGAGAGAGAGAGAGAGAGAGAGAGATTACTTAGAGATGAAGCAAAGGGGAGGGGGAGGTGGCCTATACATGGCCGGCCATGGGGGTTTAATGGGTTTGGGTGGAGACCCATTAAGGCCCCAACCCATTAGACTTGGTTTGGTTCTTTTTGGGTTTGGTTTGGTTCAGTTTGTTTCGGTTTAACTTCTAATGGCTAATTAAGCCTCTAAAATGACTAGTTAAGCCATGGAAGTATTGGTTTATGGTTTCTAGCCTAGTTAGGATGGCATGTGGGCCAAGCCCAGCTAGTATGTGGGTCCCACTAGTGTCCAGACTACCCGGGTCTCCAACTTAAGTCCGAATTGGATAAAATTCAAACTAAGTCAAACAAATCCCTAAAAATCCTATAAAATCAAATAAAATTACCAAAAATTATAAAACTTGGAAAATGATGAAAATACCCCTAATTCAAAAACTGGGGGTGACAAATCTACCCTCCTTAAAAGAATTTCGTCCTCGAAATTGAATGAGAACTAACACAGCAACATGAATAGAACAAGGAAGAAAAAAAAAATAATTTTACCTCAAGGCTCGAAGTGTCACGCCCCGCTCCCGCAGGAGCGATCGTCCTCGCTAAGGCGTGATGCCGCACGGGCCTAGGTGCGCCTATGCAAGGCTAAGTCTAGAAACGGCCGATTTGAGCTAGGCCACAGAGTCGCACAGAGTGTCCCCATTTGCAGCGGAAAGTAAATGAACACAAGTTGAAGCGAAATCAAACTCTTTATAGATTTTCAAGAAGTTTACAAATGGCGCTAGGCCGAGTTTACAAATCGCTCAAGCTCTCTCTCTCTGAAACATAAAAGGCGTGCCAAGTGGCTTACAAGATGAAATAATTCATGGCGATGTTCGATACATTATGTCCTGTATAGGGTGCTCCAGCTCCTTGCAACGCTCCAAGGCTCCAAAATTAGCTCCGCGCCTTAGCACGTTTGAGGAAAGCCCCGCACCCGCCGACGTTTTCTGTTTCCTGCAAGCAGACTGTGGGGTTATCAGTACATTGTTATGCACTGGTGGGGAGGCTAGCTCGCCCACAATGCTATCATTACCAAACACGTTCTATTTACTTTCGTGTACCGTCTATCATTTATTGTCTTTCTAATCTTGCCTTAGGATCAGTTTCATGCATATTTCATAACCTATCTCGTGTTGCCAAATTCAATGTGTTGCATGGAAATACATGCACGACTTATCCATACTTACCGTCCGGCCTTCCCTGTCCAAAGTAAACCAAGTTAGTCAACAATTCATAGAAAAATAACTTAACGTGATTCATGTGAACTTTCAATGTCAAGGGCGTGTCCCTGCCTCGGGTCCTAGCACGTCGTAAGCGTATTTTAAAACTCCTTTGCCGAAGTACTCTCGATTATCTGGTGTGTTATATTCAAGCATGTTCAAAAGGTACTTCATTTAGTTAACTTAGACTACTTTGATTTCAATGCAAGGACTTGCACGTGGATTGCCACCAGCAAAGCCCACTTAATCTATATGCATCGGTCGCTGGCATCACAAGCCAATTTGGACATGTCTTCCCCTTGGTAATTTCTCACCTATCATGGCGTGCGGCTTGGTACACCCTGATAGTCTTTTGAAATACCTGGCCTTACGTCCCCTGGTGGCCAAGCCCGCATTCAGGCATGTACGTAAGCCAAACTTTGATTTTCGTCCAGACCGGCACGTCCTTCACACTTTGACTGAGCCGCTGGAAATACCCTTATTTTGCCTCTCCCCCGTATACGATGGAGGTGTCCACGACCATTTTATTTTATTTGTCATTTTAACTTAACGGCTGTCTCTGCGTCGTAGGCTAACCCTTAGCCTTAATGCGTTATCGACCAGGTTGGCGTCCGTACAGCGCGGGTAGCGAGCCCCGTTGCACGTGCCCGTCATACCTATCGCTAACCATTCCTTCCTTCTTATCTTTCATTCATTCTTTCTTTTCTTTCTTTCACTTGTCCGTTCGTTCATTGATTCATTCACGTATTCAATCTTTCATTAGTTGGTTCATTCATTCACACATTATGCAACTCCCCGTGCGGGAGTCGTCTTGGCGACCCATCGGTCCCATAATCTTTCAATGTTGCTATACTCTACTCGGAACGACTATGTTGATAGTCTTTCCATTTCATTGTTGTAATCCATTCATTGTTTTATTGTTGAATGCATAGGGAACTTAAATGTAAGCTTGTGCCTTAGCACGAGCGTGGAGTGCGGTGGCGAGAGTTCTCACATTTCCATATTCTATACAAGCATACAAGATGGGATTATTCCCTTAGCTAGGTGCGTTGAGTCATTTATTAGCAAGTGCGGTGTTATCGCCTAGCGATTCTAGCAATAGTATCCGTATTGTTATGTGTCTAGGCTAAGCAAAGACGGGTTCATCGGAGACACCCACCTTAGCGATGTTCGCATCGGCCGAGCGATACTCTGAGCGCGCCTTTGAAAGTCTAAGTCTGGATTCCTCTTGACGGGCCGATGTAAGCCTTGCATCGATTCTTCATCAGGTCGATGCCAACTCTTCGGGTCGACGGCTCATTTGAGTCGTTGCACTTACCGTTTTGAATCGGCGTTCCGCTAGGGCAGAGCGGGTCATTACATAATACACCACTCAAAACAAGTCTCGTCCTTGAGACTTCCTGAGTGCAGGTCATCCTACCATTCCTTAACTCGTGTCATCGTGTTTTATAGACAATTCTATCGAACGGCTCTATCGTTCGATGGCATCGAACCATGCTCGGTACCTTTCCAAGTTTTGTGTCGCATACGTTTGGTCGATTTTAGTGAATGGCTTTTCATTCATTTCAGAGTTGACGGTACTTATTCAATTCAAGGGTTTCTTCGACTTGGTTGCTATTTCTCCGTGTCATGGGACTGTACTGGTCGTACGAGGCACGTTGTAATTCATCAAATGCGAGGGTCGTAGGCTGAGGCAAACTCACTTTCGTTTATGCGCATCGTAACACCCACTTGCAGATGCATTCGAGTTCATCATATCGCTGAGTTTGGATCGTGCACGTATCCAAGGTGTCCCACGAATACGTACATTTCAACCAAGCTTAGCGATTAGCGAAGTCGGACAAGCTACTCGTGATAGTTTTGATTTGCCGATCGTTTCACTAACTTCGATTTAAAACCGAACTCGCGTGCATATCACTATCGTTTATCTCGGTCCTCGAGATGATTCGATTTGCTTCTCAAGCGTTCTTGTCCATGAAATCAGTATGATTTCTTCTTAGCGGGGTCGACCAAGTCTGAGTAACTTCCAATCAATGATTCAATTCGTTATCCTAACTTTATTTACGCATCATCCATTCCTATCATTCCCTTCGTTTGGGGCCAATCTCGTTGTCGTTCACGCACACTCCCAGTTCTCCGTCCTACTCTAAGTCTTGTTGCCCCAAGTCTATTGTCCGTCCAGATGATATTGTAATATCATTCGCACAGGTTAAGTCACTTGGCATAGGGTCGTCCGCCTATCCGCTAGGTCATCTCACAGGGTCATAGTTATAAGTCAAGTCCGTGGCTCATCGTGCAAGGTCGTTGCACGACGCTCGCCCCAAATCTTTTGGTCAAACCATTTGTTCGTTTGTACGGGAGTTTCTACCCAAGTTCGTTTTGCTCAAATTTCTAAACATCAAGTAGCGTCCACCCTATTCGCATCAACATATTCTCCGTTCCAAGTTCGAGCTCGTTTTAGGAAAGTCATCCTACGATAGGTTGTCCTCAATCACATCGTGTATCCGCAATAACAATTATCGTGGTCTACCTCTTCAAGTATGTTTGATACAATCCACCTATCCAATTCACGTAGTCGATCACAAGGTCGTCTAGCCTTGCAATATGTCGCGTCCCGATCTCACGCAAGTCTGATTATCCACGGCAGACATGAATCACCATGTCAACATTCCTGCAGAATAATCATCCTCATCGGGACGTAACTTCTTGCGTTGTGTCTAGACTTGCTCATTTTCGATACACGGATTGGGTCTACTCAATCCTCAAGTTTTCTCATTCTTCAATTGCAAGTCCTAACAATCCTCGAATTCACCTTCGCTTCAAACCACAAGTCAAAGCAATCAAAATTGCCATGTTATGATATTTTGAGTTCGACCATTCCCGCTGGACATGAATCACCATGCCAACGCTCACGCGGAATGATCGTCCCAAATCCGACGTGATGCATGTGCGAGGCTGGAGTTGCGCTCGCGCAAGACAAGATCGTTGTCGTTGTGGTTATCACCGAACAATCAAGTCACTTTCCTTCCTCATTCCAAACATTCCTTTCCAACATAGCATCCTTCAAAACAATAACTTTCTAACACGATTATCATTCATCGAATCAGAGTACCCCCGAGTTATCGTACATCGATCTTTGATACGCCTCAATACCATCGATGATGTACATAACCTGACGATCTTCCTTTTGCAACGAATTCCAAGTCATGCAACTTAATTTCCTCAATTCACATTGTCGCATGCTAACTCTTCATCGAGCAACATCAATTTCAATTCCTTAGTCATTCTCGTATCTTCAAATCAACGTTTCTTATGCACGCTATCTTCTATGTATCCTCGACCAAGACCTCCATTCATTTCATGATTCATACTACATATTATTAATTCGTCTGAACGATATCTCGTTTTAGACTCTCGAAGTCGAAACCAACTAAGCAGTACTCATTCCAAGGCTTTACGCGATATCATCGCTTGCCGACATGCTCGTTCTACCCGTAAATCCTTTAGTTTTGCTCGAACAATTTTATATAACGTCCATACACCACTCAGGGTTTGAGCCACCCGATTGGTCGTCGACGCTCACTCTTATTCTTCTTCGAAGCTATCACATACACCACTCGGAGTCAAGTCATTCTACAAATCCTCAAAAGTTCATTTGATTCCCAATCGATGTGTTCAATCGTGCGTTCGTCCATTCCTCAAAGTCTAAGAACCATTTCCCCGTGTTTGCTTTAGCGCCGGTTAAGTAGCATCTCTATCAACATACGTTCTAAGTCTCCCTTATTCTCGTCCGAGCGATAGTCAATCTCGCTCGCAACTCGTTTGTACCATAAAGTCTAGGTACGCGATACTCCGCACAACTTAGCCAAAAGGCTGCATGCATAACCATTCCGTTCGAATTATACTTTTGTCTTGTGTACTCGTTCGCCATTGTCTGCGTAAGGTTATTCAAGCACGCCTGCGTTTGCTAACTTTTTAGCATACGTTCCTTCCAACTCGAGTCCATCGCGGTTTGGCACAAAGGCCTTCGCCTATCGATCCCGTTCAACCGGGCACTTGTACGAGCTTTTCAAAATATTAGACTTATTGTATGGAACATCCCAAGGCACAACGAGAGAGAGCGTAAATTTTCTTCGTTTCCAACCGAGCTTTCAAAATTGAGAAAATCAAAATGAAGTCCAAGGACGTAGAGCCGTGCTCTGATACCAATCTGTCATGCCCCGCTCCCGCAGGAGCGATCGTCCTCGCTAAGGCGTGATGCCGCACGGGCCTAGGTGCGCCTATGCAAGGCTAAGTCTAGAAACGGCCGATTTGGGCTAGGCTACAGAGTCGCACAGAGTGTCCCCATTTCAGCGGAAAGTAAATGAACACAAGTTGAAGCGAAATCAAACTCTTTATCGATTTTCAAGAAGTTTACAAGCGACGCTAGGCCGAGTTTACAAATCGCTCAACCTCTCTCTCTCTGAAACATAAAAGGCATGCCAAGTGGCTTACAAGATGGAATGATTCATGGCGATGTTCGATACATTATGTCCTGTATAGGGTGCTCCAGCTCCTTGCAACGCTCCAAGGCTCCAGAAGTAGCTCCGCGCCTTAGCACGTTCGAGGGAAGCCCCGCATCCGCCGACGTTTTCTGCTTCCTGTAAGCAGACTGTGGGGTTATCAGTACATTGTTATGCACTAGTGGGGAGGCTAGCTCGCCCACAATGCTATCATTACCAAACACGTTCTATTTACTTTCGTGCACCGTCTATAATTCATTGTCTTTCTAATCTTGCCTTAGGATCAGTTTTATGCATATTTCATAACCTATCTCGTGTTGCCAAATTCAATGTGTTGTATGGAAATACATGCACGACTTACCCATACTTACCATCCAGCCTTCCCTGTCTAAAGTAAACCAAGTTAGTCAACAATTCATAGAAAAATAACTTAACGTGATTCATGTGAACTTTCAATGTCAAGGGCATGTCCCTGCCTCGGGTCCTAGCACATCGTAGGCGTATTTTCTAACTCCTTTGCCGAAGTACTCTCAATTATCTGGTGTGTTATATTCAAGCCTGTTCAGAAGGTACTTCATTTAGTTAACTTAGACTACTTTGATTTCAATGCAAGGACACGCATATGGATTGCCACCAGCAAAGCCCACTTAATCTATATGCATCGGTCGCTGGCATCATAAGCCAATTTGGACATGTCTTCCCCCTTGGTAATTTCTTACCTATCATGGCGTGCGGCTTGGTACACCTTGATAGTCTTTTGAAATACCCGGCCTTACGTCCCCTGGTGGCCAAGCCCGCACTCAGGCCTGTACGTAAGCCAAACTTTGATTTTCGTCCGGACCGACACGTCCTTCACACTTTGACTGAGCCGCTGGAAATACCCTTATTTTGCCTCTCCCCCGTATACGATGGAGGTGTCCACGACCATTTCATTTTATTTGTCATTTTAACTTAATGGCTGTCTCTGCGCCGTAGGCTATCCCTTAGCCTTAATGCGCTATCGACCAGGTTGGCATCCGTACAGCGCGGGTAGCGAGCCCCGTTGCACGTGTCCGTCATACCTGTCGCTAACCATTCCTTACTTCTTATCTTTCATTCATTCTTTCTTTTCTTTCTTTCACTTGTCCGTTCGTTCATTGATTCATTCACGTATTCAATCTTTCATTAGTTTGTTCATTCATTCACACATTATGCAACTCCCCGTGCAGGAGTCGCCTTGGCGACTCATCGGTCCCATAATCTTTCAATGTTGCTATACTCTACTCGGAATGACTATGTTGATAGTCTTCCCGTTTCATTGTTGTAATCCATTCATTGTTTCATTGTTGAACGCATAGGGAACTTAAATGTAAGCTTGTGCCTCAGCACGAGCGTGAGCGCGGTGGCGAGAGTTCTCACATTTCCATATTCCTTTTCCATATTCTATACAAGAATACAAGATGGGATTATTCCCTTAGCTAGGTGCGTTGAGTCATTTATTAGCAAGCGCGGTGTTATCGCCTAGCGATTCTAGCAATAGTGTCCGTATTGTTATGTGTCTAGGCTAAGCAAAGACGGGTTTATCGGAGCCACCCACCTTAGCGATGTTCGCATTGGCCGAGCGATACTCCGAGCGTGCCTTTGAAAGTGTAAGTCTGGATTCCTCTTGACGGGCCGATGTAAGCCTTGTATCGATTCTTTATCAGGTCGATGCCAACTCTTCGGGTCGACGGCTCATTTGAGTCGTTGCACTTACCGTTTTGAATCGGCATTCCGCTAGGACGGAGCGGGTCATTACACGAAGAGACAGGGGAATCGCTTTCGCATGTCGTCCTCTCTCTCCCAGGTAGACTCTCCTGGAGAGTGGTGCCTCCATGCAACGCGAACCAAGGGAATGACCTGGTTCCGGAGCACCTTCTTTCTTCGGTCCAAGATCTCAACCGGCTTCTCTGGATAGCTGAGTGTCGGTCCCACTTCGATCTTGGAGTGGTCCAAGACGTGACTGGGATCTGCCACGTACCGTCTCAGCTGCGACACGTGGAACACGCTGTGCACTCCCTCTAGTACGGGCGGTAACTCCAGTCGGTAAGCCACTGCTCTGACCCTGCCCAAGATACGGAAAGGTCCGATGTATCGTGGACTAAGCTTTCCGCCGCCACCAAAATGAATCGTGCCACGCGTCGGAGAAATCTGCAGGAACACAAGATCACCAACCTAGAACAAAATACAAGGCTTAAAGCTTGATCTAAAACAATCACAATCAGACTCAAATACTAGAAAAATCTAAACTATACCTCAAACTCCAACGGCCTCCGGTGGCTATCGGCCCAATGCCGCTGCCTATACTGCGCCACCCGAAGTCTATCTCTGATGACCCTGACCTTCTCTGCAGCATCCACTACCATCTCAGGGCCAAGTAAAACCCTCTCGCCGACATCATCCCAAGACAAGGGAGTACGGCACCTCCGTCCGTATAGAGCCTCGAAAGGTGGCATCTCTATACTGGCTTGGTAGTTGTTGTTGTAAGCAAACTCTACCAAGTGAAGGTGGTCCTCCCAAGATCCCTCGAAGTCCAAGACACAGGTACGAAGCATATCCTCGAGGGTCTGAATAGTCTTCTTCGATTGCCCGTCTGTCTGGGGGTGGTATGTGGTACTGAACTTGAGCGATGTGCCCAAGCTAAACTGCAAACTCCTCCAGAAGTGGGAAGTGAATCGGCTGTCCCGATCTGAGACTATACTCACTGGAACTCCGTACAATCGGACTATCTGCTATACGTACATCTCGGCCAGCCTCTCCGTAGACAAACCCTCCTTGAAAGGCAAAAAGTGGGCCGATTTGGTCAATCGATCAACAATGACCCAAATCGCATCCTTCCCTCCTGGAGAGCGCAGAAGCCCAGATACAAAGTTCATAGTAATATGCTCCCACTTCTACTCAGGAATGGGTAGTGGCTGGAGCAATCCACCGGGTCTCTGCCTCCCGCCTTTCACCTGCTGGCACACCAAGCATCTAGAAACGAACTGAGCTACCTCGCGTTTCATGCCATACCACCAAACATACAGCCTCAAGTCTCTATACATCTTGTTGGCTCCTGGATGCATAGAGTACTGAGAACGATGCACCTCCTGAAGAACCTCCTCCCGAAGTCCTTCGCTCGGCACGCACAATCTGGTACCATGCCTCAACGACCCATCTCCCGCTATAGAGAACTCATCCAACAGTCATGCCCGGACCTGCTCCCTGATGACCCTCAGAACCTCATCCTCAAACTGAGATGCCCTGACTCTGTCCATCAGCTCTGACTGCACCTAGAGACCCCATATCTGCTCCTCGAACCCAGGAACTATCACCTCTATGCCCAAACTCTCCAGATCTGCCAGAAGGTGACAATCCATCGTCAAACACATGGCCACGGGATACCTGCTCAAAGCATCCGCAACCATGTTGGCCTTCTCCGAATGGTACTGTAAAGATATATCAAAATCCTTTATCAGCTCTAACCATCGCCTCTGCCTCATATTCAGCTCCTTCTGGGTAAACACGTACTTCAAGCTCTTGTGATCTGTATAGATCTCAACTCGCTCTCCGTACAGATAGTGTTTCCACATCTTCAAAGCAAAGATGACCGCTGTCAGCTCCAGATTGTAGGTAGGGTAGTTCCTCTCATGAGGACGTAACTGCCTAGATGCATAGGCAATCACCTTTCCGTGCGGCTGAAGTACACAACCCAAACCCCGTCCTGAAGCATCACTGTAGATCGTATAACCACCAGATCCAGATGGCAGCGTCAAGATAGGAGCTGTAGTCAACCTCGTCTTCAGCTCCTCAAAGGCGGCCTGGCACTCCTCGGACCAAACAAACTCCTCGTCCTTCCTGGTAAGTTGGGTCATCGGCTGGGCAATCCTGGAAAAGTCCTGCACGAACCTCCGGTAATAACTTGCCAGACCCAGAAAACTCTGAACCTCTGCTACTGAGCTCGGCGTAGACCAGGACTCCACTGCAGAAATCTTCTTCGGATCCACTGAAATCCCCTCGCCAGAGACAACATGGCCTAGGAACTCCACGCGATCCAAGAAGAACTCGCACTTCGACAGCTTCCCATACAGCTGCTCCCTCCTGAGAGTGTCCATCACAATCCTCAGGTGCTCCTCGTGCTCCTCTGGCATCTTTGAATAGATGAGAATGTCATCAATGAAGACCACCACGAACTTGTCAAGTTACTGATGAAATACCTTGTTCATCAAGTTATCTAAACATCTAGCTATCTATCTATATATATATATAGACTCTCAAACACACAACACATCTACATATTTTTTTTTTCAAACACAACACATCTACATACACATCTATATATATATATATATATATATATATATATATATATATATATATATATATATATACTACCTATATATATATATAAAATATATATATATATATATATATATATATATATATATATATACTACCTATATATATAAATACATACACACACATCACACTCCTACCTATATATATAAATACATACACACACACACACACACACATATATCTTTATATATATAAATACATACACACACACATGTAAATATATATAGACACACACACACTAAAACACACACTCTCTCCTGACACCACCACCACCACTCTCCTCTACACACACACAATACATACACACACACACACACACACACACACACACACACACACACACACACACATATATATATATATATATATATATATATATATATATATATATATATATATATATATTCTTCTCTAAAAAGGGAAACCCCTAATAAATCCTTAAACTAGGTTTTTAGGAAAACCTATAAAAGCTATGGTCATAATGTGAAGAATGATCTCCTCCACATTTATTGTGAAGGAGTAAATGAAATAGAGGAATTAATGAGGGTTAAATGAGCTTACCTAATTGATCTTCTTGAAGAAGAAGAAGCTTCAAAAAAAGAAATGAAATGGAGAGAGAGAGAGAGAGAGAGATTACTTAGAGATGAAGCAAAGGGGAGGGGGAGGTGGCCTATACATGGCCGGCCATGGGGGTTTAATAGGTTTGGGTGGAGACCTATTAAGCCCCCAACCCATTAGACTTGGTTTGGTTCTTTTCGGGTTTGGTTTGGTTCGGTTTGTTTCGGTTTAACTTCTAATGACTAATTAAGCCTCTAAAATGACTAGTTAAGCCATGGAAATATTGGTTTATGGTTTCTAGCCTAGTTAGGATGGCATGTGGGCCACGCCCAGCTAGTATGTGGGTTCCACTAGTGTCCAGACTACCCGGGTCTCCAACTTAAGTTCGAATTGGATAAAATTCAAACTAAGTCAAACAAATCCCTAAAAATCCTATAAAATCAAATAAAATTCCCAAAAATTATAAAACTTGAAAAATGACAAAAATACCCCAAATTCAAAAACTAGGGGTGACATGGTTGATGTATGAAGTCCGCATGGATCTGACAAGCCTTACACTTCTTTGCATAATCGATTGCATCTGCTACCATTGTAGGCCAGTAATAGCCCATCCGGCGGAGACGGTCTTACAACTTCGGGCCAGGTTGGTGAGCCCCACAAATGCCAACGAGAGCCTCGCATAGGGCTTCCTTGGCTTCTGTATTTGACATGCATCTTAACAGTAGCCCGTCGTAGGATCGTCGATATAACATTTTTGTCTCTGTATCATAAAAGAATCTGAGAGAACGTCTTCTGATTGAGGTTGCTTCCTTCACATTCTCTGGCAGAATTTCGTAGACTACAAAGTCAATAAACAGGAGTCTCCAGTCCTGTATGTTATCGACTATTTGAGTAGTAACTGGCACTCAGTTGAACATTATCACTGGGACAGACCAGCTCATGGCCTATCACATCGGCTGAATGATGAGCATGGTTTGGAACTGCTATAGAAGCGGCAAGGCCTGCTAGGGCGTCGGCTTCAATATTCTAGAGCCGAGGAATATGCTCTATAAAGAATCCCTCCAAGGTTGCGATGATGGTAATTAATGTCTGATGATAAGGAATCAGGTCTTCGTTGCGGACCTCGTATGAGGCTCGGATTGACTAACGATCAACTGTAAGTTGTTATATGCTTCTAGATATTCGACCCCCACCTCTTTTGTGAGTCGGAGCCCGATGACCAGAGCATTATACTCGGCCACATTATTTGAACTAGGTTCTGTGAGAGAGTAAGCCCGATTGACTACCAGTCCAGAGGGGGAGACTGATACTATCCCGACTCCAGTGACAATATTACCTTGGGGCCCCGTTCTTGAAGTACCGTCGAAGAACATTCACCAAACGGCAACATGTGAAGTCATATTTGAGTTGGTGACTTCGTCTGGATTTTTTTATAGACTCTGGTTTTTTTCTGAGCCTGGATGGGCTGCTAAGAAGTCGGCCAAGGCTTGACCATTGACAGCCTTCTGCGGAACAAAAACCATGTCGTAGGGGGACAATAATATCGCCCATATGGCTAGACGAGAACTGAGTGCCCCGGGTTTGGTCATGAGAACCCTGAGGGGGTTGACTCATGAGACAACATGGATGGTTTGTCCCGTCAAGTAGTGTCGTATCATCTGAATGACGAACACCAAAGCAAGGCGTTCCTTCTCAGCGGTATACCTATGCTCCACTACGACCATCATTCGACTGAGGTAATAGATAGCTTGTTCATGCCCCGCGACATTTTTTTGTGCTAGTATAGCACCGAGGGAGTGTTCTATTGCCCGTACATAAAGCAGGAAGGGCTTTCCAGCGACCGGGGCTACCAGAACTGGCAGGTTCGACAGGTACTCTTTAATGTTGTCAAAAGCGCGTTGATATTCTTCATGCCATACGAAAAAATCGTAAGTGGGTGACTCAGACGAGTGTGAATGCCACTCGCATTCCTCATCGGAGCTCTCGAGTGGTGTTGCTGGTGTAACATAACCTAGATCGTGTCTGGACTTGCTGTAATAATCTCAAGGTTTCCCAACCGGGAGTGACAACTGCAGAGGCGATCGCCGGCTGTTACCGTCGTTCAGGCCTGGGGTAGTCTCCATGTCGTACCCCTACTTTTGCATGAATTACTTGGCTTGGGGACTATACAGGTAGAGCGGTAACCTTCCAGTGTCGGGTTCGAAATCGAATTCTTCTGTTAGGAAAGGTTGAGGACCTTCTTTTTGGCCAAAGATGATTGTGTGATCGTCTTTTCTTCTACCTGGGACTAGGAAGTAAGCACCTCTAACGGGAGTAGGTCGGTTCGTGGTATGAACGGTTGTCACCTGTGTGTGCAGGTTAAGGTCCAGACGGTGCTCCATTGCATATATTATATTGCGCTCAGGGTAGTTCAAAGGAAGCCTCTTATTGATGAAATAAAGAAATTTGTCTACATGAATTACATCATCAGGAGAGGGACTATCAACCTGTGCACCCAGATATTTTGCCAGTTCGGCTTCTTGTTCAGCTACTCCCTGCTTGACCAGAGGTTTGGACGACATCCTGGGTAGCCTGACTACCACGGGTTCTACTTGTGGCACTTTGTCTGTAGGAATTACATTGTTGGGGGGGGAAGGGATTATCAGTATACACAACCAGATATTTTGTCAGTTCCGCCTCCTCTTCAGCTACCTCCTGCGTGATCAGAGGTTGGGACGATACCCTGGGTAGCTTGACTACGACGGGTTCTGATCGTGGCATCGTCATATATGTGGACCTCGGATCAATGCTTGGCTGTCGGCTGGTCTTGGGGAGGCGGATGACCATCGTCTCCATAAAGGACCTCGGATCTTCTATTTGCCTTTGATTGGATTTCGGCAAGCATATTACCATCGGCTTCACGACGGGTTTTGGCTTCTGGCTAGACCTTGGAAGTCGGATGACCATCGATTTCGAATGCGTAGATGAGGCGGGGGGGCCGAGCCCTTTTTTATGCAAAGTCGCGATAAGGGGTACGGCTTTGCCTGGTTTGCAGGCCTGGAGACAGATTCTCAGAGGTTCTTTTGACCCTGTTGTGGCCTCCAGTTTGCTTTGCGTCTCTACGTCAATTGCGTGACTTTTAGATCTCTCATACAGACAGGAATCAGAATAGTAAGATTCAATCCCTTTGAAGGGATCGATGTCGGCAAATTTCGTCTCTACGAAGTCATGCTTATTGACATACTTGATGCACTAGTGGAGGGTGGATGGTACAATCATGTAGTCATGTATCCATGGATACCCTAGGAGGATGTTGTAGGATGTATCCTCGTTTATGACGTAGCAGGTAACCTCCGTCTTTAGGTTGCCAATCTGACATTTCAAGCGAATCTTCCCTAGGGGATTGCTTCTTCTTGAGTTGAAACCACTAATGGCAGTGGTGGTTGGCGTCAGCCGATGTATAGGGATGCCCAGGAGTTGAAGCAAGATTGACGAGCCAGGGTCAATCTGCATTCGATCCACCTTGATGTCGTCCATATATCCAGTGTAGAACAAAGGGCGATCATGCAAGTTAGTCTTGATTGACATGTCCATGGGAGTGAATACGATATTAGGCATCGCATCCGCGCAGTTGCTGCCCTGGAGATCCACTTAAAATTCTTCCCCTGTAGGCCTGACCTGAGTTAAGTAGGCGTCGACATTCTGGAGTACTTCGCTCAACGCTAGGCAAACATCCTTGGAGAGCCTTTGGAGCTCGTATAATGACAACTTTGCTGGCGTATTAGCCAATTGTGCTAGTATATCATAGTTGTAAGGTCTCTCCAATCTCTGAGGTACATCCTTGCGGAGTGGCTTGTCGAAGCGAATTTCCTTCTGCTTGGATTTGTCTGCTGGTGGAGGCTGAGATTGTCCCGGAGCATCGGTAGCAGGTAGTGTTGTTGGCTTAGGGTCCTCAAATGAATTACCCGGAGTGGGCTGGGATTGTACGCCATACCGGGTAACAATGGCTGTAGTCTCTTCAGCTTTGACCGAGATTGCATGGCATGATCTGGACTTTTTGCCCTTCTTTTACTATATGGCACCACTTGGGTAACTTCGGACACTAAGTCTGGGTGGATCCAAAAGTCTTCTCCTCGTGATGTGGTGAGAGGCACCAATCCTGTCATTTGGTCCCGGACAGGTGGAAGGTTAGTAACCTCTATTGTTTCCCGGGGAACGGGTACTACCCCGTCTTGAGTTTTTGTTGGAGGGAAGTTGCCAAACTGAACAGATACCATGTTTGCAACCATAGTAACCTCTTCAAAATCTAGCGACAGAGTGTTGGAGTTAATAAGGTTATGGATGTATCGCTTTAAAGTGAAGCAATCTTGTGGGGTGATGGACATAGCGATGGAAGTGACAATACTTCGGATCTTCGATCTCCTCCGCTCGAGGCTCGCGCCTTGGTAGAGGGAGTTGGATCCTACCCCCTTGCAAGAGCATGTCGAAGATAGGCTTGACATGGCTATCTTCAAAAGAATACATCTCCTTGGGCCTCGAAACCTCCGCTTGCTTCTGTTCAGGCTTTTTGGTTGTGCCTGCGGTCATGGCCTACTTGCCTTTAGCCTCCCGGTTACTGATGGTACCGCCGCCATTATTGTTGTTGAAGTTGTTAATAAGGCATTTTCCCTTGTCCTCTCCATCTGAGATGTGTAGTCACAGGTGACGAGCCTTCTTTAACCTTGCCTCCGTGCGCGCTTCCTTTGGTGTTGCCCACCATCTTGCTTACGATTTGCGTTAGGTCGTCCATTTGCTTCTGCTGCATACCAAATTGGACTTTGATTTGCATCTGAACCTGTTGCTGCTGCAGCTCCATCAACTGCAGTATTTTTTCCATCGTAGTCTCGCTAGGGCTAGCACCCTTTGAACTCGACGAACTATCCACCGTGTTGGTTGCTGTGCCGGGATTGTTTTTATTTTCTTTGTCATTCCTACAAACAAAGTAAACCCGTTAGTATTTTTACAAAATATCTACGAGCTTACCTGTATGGAACTTTTATTTCACGCAGCATGTCGACAAGCATTCGTAATCACAACCAATATTCCAAATAAAATATTTTTCGAAAATTCGAGAAAACATAACTAGGCTCTGATACCAATTTGCCACGCCCTGATTCGACAAACCGTTCGTCCCCGTTAGTATATGTCGAATTGATCGTCCTCGCTAAGGCGTGATGCCGTACGAGTCTGGAATTGCACTCGTATAAGGCAAAAATGTTACGTTTGATCATTTGTATTGAAACACCAAGTTGAAACTTCACAAATTACATCAGAATTGAACACGCAGTTTAGGAAGATAGAAATATATTTTTCATTCATAGCTTGCAACTAAGTGCAAGTCGTAATTACATTGGATGTCGTTACGACTACATTGATTGAAACAAAATAAAATGCTCGACAAGCTGCATGAACTAATACTTGTCATTCTATACATTCGCCCTTGTATACATAAGCCTTCGATGAATTGGCTTCAAAATACTTCAGAATAAGAAGAGCTTCCAAAAATGCCTCTCCGAACTTCAGCTTCAGACTAGAGCTCCCACAACCCTGGGGAGTTAGGGAGGGGGATTGCACACTTGCTAAGTGGACGAGATGAACCCACTCGTCTAAACCGACTCTGATTGTTAATGTAGGCATGCTTTAGAGTTTTCTTTCTATTTAGAACTAAATGAATTCAGTTCATATCGATAGCCATCTTTGAAGTAAGAAAGCATACAGTGAAACATAATGATTTATCACAATTCTTACCACGGTCGTGCTCATCCCTGCATAAAACAGAGATAATATTTACTACCTGCATAAGACAATAGATGATCATGCTACTATCTTATATGTGCGGTCACTGGTGTTTCACACCACTTGGAACTATCTCAAAGGCATTTCGACCCGTTCAGTCTAGGTTGCAAGCCTGACTGACGGTCCCGCAATGCATCAGTACCGAAGCACGATTATTTATTCCCCCTAGGTCGATTCGATACCGATGCTACAGATACCGATTCGAGGAAAATCAAATTTGTGCACAAGCTGTCCATGACCATGCCAATGCGTGAACAGTTTAATATATGCAAACAGATTTGTATAGCACGGACAGTATTGAACAATATTATCATTTCTTCCAACTCATGCAACGATTCATTTTTTCTAAACCGTACTTCCAATTTAGCGTCCTGTAGGCACCAAATTGCCTGAGGTACCATAAGCCACAATCGACATTTCATATTATTTTGTAGCACATGAAATACTCTATCTTTTTACTAGAACCTTAAACTTTTCGATTTTGGTACGAAACTTATATTTTTAGAGTATATTACTCTAAATATATATGTTTTTTTTTGAGTTCTTGATCTTAGTGGATTGGCAAGCATTTAACTTGGCATCGTCGATTTGAATAAGTTCAAGGCAAAAGAATTTTGTTTGCGGGACAGAGTAGGAAAGAAGGGACCGAACCACCCACCAAATATTCGATCGTGCCGATACTCAAAGCGCTTCGCAAGGTTCAAGCTTCAGTTATGCGAGCTCCTGCAATGACACCAACACTTAGTCAGAATTCCATCTTTAAATCCTTCATTTCGAAATTCGTAGAATGCATTCAAAAAATGACACAAAGACATATTCATCAAAACCAAGCGACGAAAGCTCCAAGAAACCCATACAGCAATCTGGTTTCGTCGAAGGGACTCTTATATAGAGCTCACTTGCCGAGATGCGGCCTGTTGTATCTAGGACTTATTCCAACAGAAGTCGTTCCATTAATTGGATCGATTCTCGTAACATTCGTAGAAATCAATTTGATTGATGCCGCAAGGTGTTATCGTTTACCAAGTTCAGCGATCGATTCAGATGTCCATCTAAGTTCTCGACCGATCTGACTCGACGCAAGAATATTACGGCGTTCGCCGCCTATCGGAAGCGGGACACTACACCTGTCACGACCGACACCCAGTATAGGGATACGAGTGTATAACAGCGCCCAGCCTATGCCGTAGAACCAGCGTTAGAATGTTGTTCTAGGTCGCTATCTATCAACTCACATAATGATATAATGTACCTGTCATAGATCTCAACTCCGAATGGAGGACAAGTATAAAGATATGATAATATACTCAATCACAGTCTAAAGCACGATAATTAGATATCACAGAAGTCTAAATAACTATAAAGACTCAACAAACAACAACTAAAATAATATTCGAAATAAATCTTAAATACAAGTCAAAATATCCAATTATTATAATTCAAGTTCAAACATGAAATCTAAAACAAGTCCACTAAACTAGTCTCTTGGTCACTCCTGAGAATCGGGACCCAAGGTAGTTATCCTCTCCTCGGACCCATAATAGGTAGGGCATGTATCCTCTGGGCAATCATCTGAAAAATATATCCAGTCAGGATGAAACGAGCACATCTCCTCTAGCAGTTCCAAATAAATGACAAAAACTATAAAAAAGTTATTGACAGTTATACTTGATGAATCATGGAAAGTTTGAGACAAGTAATGAAATAGAACCACAATTTAGAACAAGAAAACTAATACAGTGAATCAAGAGAGTATGGCAATAAAAACAGTAAATAGAGGTAGCTAAACTAGAACAATATGATACGAGTCCAATCTGTAAAACATAAAACAGTGTGAATCTAGTACAAGACACTAATCCAGTGTGTTTTGAGATACTGTTTTTGATATGTAAATGGATAGTGAGTAAATACGGCACACCGCACGATTGGCAAGCGTACGGCGGCTATCTTTCACGATTAGACGAGTAAATACGGCACATCGCACGTTTGGCCAAACGACGATGTCTATCTTTCTTATAGGGTGGTTCTTGTTGAATATGACACGTCGCACACCGGGACCAACTGCGATATCTATCTTACTTGTAGTGATGGTTATTGTATGATTAGAACAATTAGTACTTGTAGGTATTTCGAGTAGGTATTTTTTGTGAGTGGTTCGAGTAGTAGAGGCTGGACGAGTCAAATACATGTGTTGCGAGTGGATGAATCCAGTACACCATTTCGTGTTGTGACAAAGAATCAAAATAGAACTATAGTAGAAGTTGAATCATAATAATCATCAAATAAACGAAAGCTATCAGAGAATATACTTGCCTGATATCCTGAGCAACTGATGTGTATCGGTGTCCGAACTGGAGTCACAGAGTCCTATTATATGAATTACAAGTTACAAAGTGTTCAGGATTAAGCAATTGGTTGAAATAATGATATCTGCATGCTACTAGGCCTTTCTAGGTCAAAAGTCAACTATTGGTCAGCTCTAGGCATCTGAGTCAACTTTGGTCTCAATTGGTCAAGTATTGGTCAAAACCTAGAGTTCTACCAAATTGGGCCATGTACTAATATCTAGTCTATGTTGGTTAGGCTAGGATACCATGGTATTAATACTACATCTTAACATATCCTTGCCACATATGGCCTATAACCTCCTAACTGATATTGAACTCCATTATAGAACTAATACAAAAGATCCTAGCATATGGTGATACATATAGCCCCTTGCCTCTATTCAATAGGATGGTACAAATATACCCCTATAGGACTGAACAAATGCAAATACTACAACATCTAATACTCAACCAAACACACACCATAAAATACATCACCTAAGACACACAAGCCAATGGAAAGTTCAACCTGCACTAAATCTAAAGGGGGTCTGAACATGAGAAACAAGGGAAGCTAAGGTCTAAGTTTACCTCTGGATACTGACCTAGGGTACTCACATCCACAGAACTAACATCTAACTAGATACTAACACACTCTCTAACACTCAACCATGACACTCTCTCACTCTCACTTAACACTCACATTGGGAACAATTATTGGCTCGCTCAACTCACACTATACTGTCACTTTGGCAGTTACTATTCTAAGCCAACATTATTGGATCTCCACATTGCTTTCACTCAGTCACACATAATCAAATGAGCTCACTCTCGTGGGCTCCTTTAACATCACACTGACACTCACTCCCCAAACACTCTCACACCTTCTCTCATATAGATGAAGAACTATCATACTGACTAGGGGAGCTATTACACCCCCATAACTAAGTAACTCAGTTGGTGAAAAGATATGCCACAATAGTGTTTCACATCTCTGATCAGGAATAAAAGTCTGAGCAACTAAGTTACTTAGACTAGTAGGATAGGATATAAACACAGCAGCATGGCAGGGCAGCAATTAGGCATGTGCTAGTATATTTGGTATCTGCAACAACAAGAACTTTGGATTGTCTGTGTTTTCTAGGTTCCTCAATAAAATATTAAGTCTAATGAGTCATTCCACTATGATAGCATATTTTCTGTCACAAGGTATCTACACGATGGCCATTGAACTAAAGAAAACACGTTAGAGCCAGTTGGGTTGCCTGTAATATATATTTAGGTGACTAAGAGAGTTACGAAGTTAACATCATGAATTTGAAAATCAAACTCCTAATGCTGGCTACTTATTACTGGGATGCTTAGTCCATTGGCTCCAAAGTCTTACTGTCAGATACCTAAATACCTAGACACTCACTTCTGAAAAATACCCATGGCCAAATTGCCTCACTAAATTGCTGCTTGTGCCAAAACAGCAATACAAAACCCAAGCCAAGGCAAACATCCTGTTGAGCCAACTACAACAACCACAAACTCAAAGCAGTGAACTCAAGAAACACCCTGCTGCTTGGCTTACTGCAATAATGCCAAGTGCATGCTGCCACTGTGCAGTAGGCCCATGGCCAAATGGTCCTATCTCCACTGAATCAAACACAAGGCCAGTGCCAATGCAAAGCCCCTGCTCTCAGGACTAAGACCAAAACCAATTTGCCAATGGCCAATTCATTTCCACAGTCACAATGACAGTCCACATTCATTGTCTCAGGAATCCAAAGTGAATGGAAACCCAAACAATGAATACATGGCTCCCAACATTCATACATACATGTCCATAATATATATATATATATATATATATATATATATATATATATATATATATATATATATATATATATATATATATATATCTAAAAAAATGGTAAATTTTATTCCAAAAGCAATGCAATAATCTTACAACATACAATCAAAGTAGGACTCTCTTCAGTTCCCCATAGCATTAACATCAAACTCTATATTATGGAGGATGCCTACCGGAGGGGTGACCAGCCCCTCAAAAATACGACAGTTTCGTTCCTGCCATATATGCCAAATTGAGGTCGCCAGTCTAACTTTGGCGGTCTGGAACCAGTCCTGTCCTCTACCTCTGCTATCCCGGAGCACATTGATGATGTCCCTAATTCCCTTCCCGGAGTCACATCCATCCAACGCTCTACTCTGCTCAGACTAGATCTGCTATGCCAGGGCACACTCGAAGAAAATGTGCCAAATAGATTCATTCTCCATACTGCATAGCACACATTTAGGATCTGGGACCGGCACTCCAAACGAACTCAGACGATCCCTAGTCAAAAGATGGCACAGTAGAAGCTTGTAGACACAAAGCTGCATCTTTCTGGCGAGACCCTTGTACCATATGAACTCATAGTCAGAACTCCGAGGAAAGGTGCACCGAATGAGGTTGCAGCAGCTCCGAAATTGGAACTCCCTAATTTTTGGAGCTGCTTCTGTCGGCTCCCAAATCCACCAATCAGCAGGCAAGTCCAGATCAATGGCAATAGTACTTATAATCCTACCCAGCTCCTCGGTAAATCGATAAGACCCCGGCCTCCACTTCCCGTCGCGTATGATACGACTACACGTCAGTCCATGCCTGTCCTCCTGATGTGTCAAGGCTCCTCTGATGTCTAATAGCGAAAGCCGATCTTTCTAAGGATCCCGCCAGAGGTTCGTTCCAGACCCATCCTCCATGACCTTCCGGATTGCAGGTTTGAGAGCCCCCATGTGTCTTAGGACATTCTTAAAAGTGACTGAGTAATTGTTGTCAGTAGTACAGGTCCAGAAGTTGCCATGCTTCACATATCTGTTGTGCATCCAGTCAGCCCAGAGGGACCCTCCGTTGATGAATCTCCATGCCAGCTTTAGCGTAAAGGCCTCCCTGATCTCCAGCAACGGCCTAAGCCCCACTCCTTCCTCCTTCCTGGGTCTACAGAGCTGCTCCTAGGAGATCGCATACATACCCCCCTCCAAATGAAGTCTGTGCAAATATGCTCTACTTTTCTAATAATGGCAACAGAGAGGAGGATGGATTACAGTCAGAAATGAGCCACTGCCAAAATTACCGATCTGACCAGCTCGATGTATCCTCCAAAGGACAATCCGGCGGCTTGCCAACCTTCCACTCCCCTCTGGACGTACTCCACCAGAATATGGTAGTCCTGATCCCACACATAGATGACTGTGAGAGGGACTCCTAAATATCTCACCAGAAGATCACTCCTCTCAACTCCCAGGACATCGGCCCACTCCTCCTTCTGGGGACATAGGGAGCTGAAGTACACCCTTCTTTTTTCTCTGTTCATCTGAAGGCCCGAGAGGGAATTCAACTCTCTCATAATCTTCGCAATTGTCTGCATACCCTCCGTCGATGGCTGGATGAACACCAAGAGATCATCTGCATAGATAAGGTGGGTAACTGGGGGATCCACCCTCATGAACAATGGGACCAGCCTCCCACGGTGCGCTGCCAGGTCCATCAAACATGTGAAGTATTCTACGACAAGCATAAATAGGTAAGGGGACAGAGGGTCACCTTGCCTAAGCCCACGGTTGCTCTGGAAGTACCCATAAGGGATGCCCTGGATGAGGACAAAGAAAGTGGGGGACGTGATGCACTCCTGGATCAATGCAACCCAGTGGTCCTCGAAATCCATGGCGGTCATCAAATGACAGAGGAAATTCCTATTAACCATGTCATACGCCTTCCTCAGGTCCAGTTTTACATATGCTTTCTCCCTTCCGGGTTTGCTAAAGCCCCTCACCATCTCATGAGCCAGGAGGCTGTGCTCAGTGATCAACCTCCCCTTGATGAACGTAGCCTGATTCGGAGATACCAAGTCCTGCATGATCCCCTCCATCCGCCAGTACATAAGGTGCGTAATTATCTTATAAAGATAATTACAGCACACAATAGGTCTAAAATCTGCCATTGATGTCGCTCCCTCCTTCTTTGGCACCAAGGTCAGGAAAGTATGGTTCAGCTCTTTTAGTAGTTTCCCTTTGGTGAAGAATTCTTGCACCACCTCCAAGACCTGATACTTCAAAATGTCCTAGTAGCGTTTGTAGAACCCACTGTTAAAACCATCCGGTCGGGATGCCTTGTTAGGATCTGCCAACTTGATAATAGATTCTACCTCCTCCAAAGTGACAGGGGCAAGAAGAATGCTATTCCCATACAGAGTCACCAATCTCTTCTAATAACATTTGGAAACACAGACAGGTAGTCAGTTTGGAAATATAACTCAGAGTAGTACCTGATAGTCTCGCCCTGGATCTCAGTCGGCTCCCCCACCAGGTTGCCATCCACATCAAGTTGCTGGGAGATGTGATTCCTATGCTGTCTGGTCCGGATGACATCATAGAAGAACTTGGAACAACGGTCACCGTCCTTGAGCCAGGAACATTTGGCACGCTAAGCCGTGCTAATCTCTTTCTGCAGCCGCAAGATGTTGACTTCTCTGATCAGCTCATTCTCTCTCGCCGCCAGGTTACCGTTTAGCATGTCAGATTGCATGTCCTGCTGGATAGCCCGAAGCTCCACCTTCTTATCTTCTAAGATAGACTTGGGCAACCCCTTCACCCAACTCCATCGAGCCTTCTTCGTTGCCTTGAGTCGATGCACCAAGCAAAATTGGGCCATCCCCTCCCGACAACTAGTAAGCCCCTCTGAGACAACCTTCAGATAGCCCTCCGAGAGATACCAACAGTTATTGTACCTGAATGGGCGGGACTTTCCAGGAGACCGAGTAGTGAAGCCTACCCTGATGGGGAAATGATCGCTCATCCCAGCAGCCAGGCCCTCAGCCGAAGAATTAGAGAAATACCGAAACCATTCCCCATTGCCCAGGGCTCTATCAAGCTGGCATGCAACCCTGTTCTGGATTGCTTTATTATGCCAAGTCCAAATAAAGCCTGAGCGTGACAATCCCTGGAGCTCCGCCTGGAGGAGACATCTCTGGAAATCATATAGGATAGAGCCTGGAACTAGGCGGCCGCCCACCTTCTTCCCTTGTTACAGAAGGGCATTGAAGTCCCCGATCAGAAGAAGCGAAAGAGACAATGAATCAGCAGTGGCGACAATACTGGATATGTCACTCTACAGGGACTCCCGTCTCCTCATGTCATTGTGGCCATAAACCGTCCCCAGCATGAACCAAAAACTACCCTTGTTCGAGAAGGAGATGGTGATCAACTGCTCCGTCATCAAGATCAAGTCCCCTTTCCAGCTCTTCAAGTTCCATCTGACCCAAATTCTGGCCATGTCACAGAGAGCCAGATTGTGAAGTTGGCCCAATGAGATGGGGTACGCCGAGCAAGGGTCTTTTCACCTTTGATCTTTGATTCTAACTGTACAGAGATGTCACACTTCTCTCTGTGAAGAACCCCATAAATCTCTCTCCATCTCTCTAGCGAACACGCTCCTCTCACATTTAGGCGATGATAGCCATTAATTAATGAGAGAATAAATTCCCTGAGAAATACTCGGATCGGTACCTTGGGAATGTACCACATCCGACGCTAATAGATCCTCCTCTATCTTAGTCGGAATGGCCTGCTGGGGAACGATCTGAGAAAGCACCATCGCCCAAAAAGGATTGTCAACACACACTGCCTCCTTCCTGGCAGTAGGATGCCCCCTCCCTGGAGGGACCGTCACTCGGCGAACCAACAACACGTCACTTCCTACAGTAAACATGCCCCTCAGCCGATCTGCAACTCCCCGCTCCCCTCTCTCCGATGCCACCATGCCTCTGGTAATCATACTCCTCTGCCCCAGGCAGGTGATCAAAGCCCCACTTGTGGGAGCTAACTGGGTAGAGACAATGAGGCTCATTCCGCCATCACTTACTGGAGGAGTAGCCCCTCCCGCCAAGACCTCCTCTCCACTGTCATCTCTGGAATTTATATCACGGGATGAATTTGGAACCTCACTAAAGAAAATATTAGGCTCACCGTGGGGCCTACTGACGAACAAGTACTGGCCAGATGTCCAAAACAAGTACATCGTGAACAGGTAGGTGGAATCTATTCGTATTCCATCTTCTGGGTTAGCACCTCTATAGAAGGAATTTTATATTCCACCATCTTCATAACTCCCCCCAGCCCTAATCTCCACAAAAAACCTTGCATACATCAACCTCGAACGGAAGGCAGTAGCTTCATCCGCCTTGATCGGGGTGCCCACCAAGCTCGTCAGACGCCTCAGCAATGGGATACTCCAGAACCGAACAGGAAACTCATGGAAGTCAATCCATACAGGGATGGCATTCAGGACTTTCCTCTCACATCTAAGTTCTGGGGTCCATTCCTTCAGAATGATTAGCCTGTCATCGAACGTCCAGGGGCCGCCTTACGGGATCCTTGCGTCATCCTCCGTAAATCTAAACTTCACATAGTAGAAGCCGTTCTCGCGAGCAAAGAACTCCATACTGCCCTTAGGCTACCAGACTCGTGCCGCATAACCCCGGACCTATCCGTAGAAAGGCTTGTTCCTAGGACATACAATACCAGAGTATTCTCCCAGTAGGCGGTCACCTTCTCTATCTCCTTCACATGGAACGAGGCCCGAAAACCCCTTCTTGTCTTAATTGGCGGTACGTACTCCAACGATATGGGACTAGTCGGTCCCACAGGTTTGTAAATATCTGTACAGGACCTTCCAGCCGGCCGTGGAGTCATTCCATGTGGCATGGGGACAACCCCCGGTGGGGAAGACCCAGACCCCTGAACGCCAAGTTCCACCACCTTGCTCTTCCCTTTATCCGCCACGGTCGCCTTGGGCTACAGCCTACCAACCTTCCAGCAGACGCCACAGGGCCACGGGCCGATGGCCGTGACCCTGACCTACCTTGTCGTCTGTCAGCAGAGTAGCGATCCCTAAAATGGCCCTATCCCCCTCCTACCTTTCCTCCGATCTTCACCATGCGACGACGCATAACCGTCGTCCATCCTCCTTCCTCCATCTGCCCTCCTGAGATCCAGATCCTGCTCCGAATTTGAAATTCGGAGCTTTGGAGTCACCCGGAAGTTCCCCATCCTCGTTCGATCCCATAATCGGACCTACCGTCGACGAGCCCGTCACGACCGCCGGAGGGGGTACGCCCGACCCCTCCAGAACCGACCCAAACTCCCCGGCTGGAGGGAGCACTGCAGCCACCGACCTGGGGGGTCCGCCCGACCTCTCCACCGTCGCTCCCCCCCCCCGCGTGGGGGGTCGCCTCCGCCTGCAGCCGGCCTGGAGGGTCCGCCCGACCCTCCAACCAATGCTTCCGCCCTCTCCTTACCGCATGTGGGGGCGCCACCACCGACCTAGGGGGACTGCCTGACCCCCCTTCTTTCCTGTCTTCCTTCCCCCGCCAGCGAGGGGATCTGGTGGCCGCGGGGGAGGGGTTTCCTCGAAACCCTAGCCCGATCGCGATCGCACGGGGAAGCCATTATATATATATATATATATATATATATATATATATATATATATATATATATATATATATATATATATATATATATATATAATATATATATGCTTATATATCCATTAGATGCCTATCAAAATGAGCAATCAAACTATTCCCTAGCACAAAACTGACAAACAAGACAAAATTTGTCATTTAGACATTCTAGCAAATGCTTGGTGGACAAAACTTGTAGTCTGGACACTAAACTCTATGTAACCATCCCAATAGGACTCACTAGGACCTCAATCTACTTCCTACTAGTCATGGAAAGGATCTCCTACATGAATGCATGAAATTTAACCATGAAAAAGCAAGTTTAGAAGGTTATACCTATGTAGAATGGAGCCTACACCAAGCTCCACAAATTTGGAGAAGATGAATGAAGAAGGGGCCCCCAAAACCTTGCTAGAGCCTTCATCAAGCCTCCTTGAGCTCCCCCAAGCTTTTGCACATCAAAGGGAAGAAAGAGGAGCCAATTTGGAAGAGTATTGGATGAAGAAATGAGTGGAAACCCTAAATGAATGGTGGCTGCCATTTGGGGGTTTATGAGGTTTAAATAGGCATTACACAAGTCCTAAACTCTTCATTACACTTAGTATTAGGATAGTCCTTAAGTGGGCTAAGTGGTTTGGATCTAATTAAGGCTCGTATCCAACTTGGTCATGACTAGTGTCTAATTTATCAACTAAGTGGTCAAGTCAAATTCTATCGGGTCTACCATGAGTAATGAATAAGCTAGCCTACTAATAAATACAACCATCATTTAAAAAGAAAAAATTACACAATTGTGAAATAACAAAAATATTCTTGTTCTAGAAAAGTGGTAGTGACAAATCTACCCCCTTAGAAAAATTTCGTCCTCAAAATTTAAGATGGTCATACTCTTTCTATGTCAAACTCCCAACAATCAAAGTCAAAAAAATTCTATCTAATAACATGCAAAATAATGGTCCTACTGGTTGTGATTTTACAGTCTCAAACAAGGTCACTACACTATCTAGCACAATATACTAATGGAATCACATAACAAGATAGAAAAGAAGGACGGGAAAAGACAGACCTGCTAATGGGCAAATTTTTCCAGAGCAAGCTTCCAGTTGCTAAGGTCAGGGAAGCTTTTGCCTCTTTTGGCTTCAAAAGGGATATCAGGTTGGTGTGATCGATTTCTGGCACGTCCTAATAAGGCCACGGTTAGAGGTTGATTACTTGAGGCTGCGGTCAAGGGATTTATGGTTCGTTGCTGGCTGCCCCATGAGATTATCCCCTCTAGTCTCGGTCTGGATATCTCTATCGAATCTTCCCCCTCACCTATTCGCAAAATTTATCCTCTTTAACATTGTTGAGTGTATAGACACTACTCTGGCTATTGACAATGCCTCTGCAGGGATGCTGGCCCGAGCAGGGCTAGAGTTTTCACCGAGATAGACATCAACAAAAAGTTAGTCAAGAGGATTTGGATTGCACTTCCTAACCATCGCAGCTATTGGCAGCAGATTATTTAGAAAAATCTATCGTATTATTACGAGGTGTGAAAACATAGGGGACACCGATCCGATAGATACAAGCTTATCAGGACTGAGGATCAGGGGAACAGGGGAGTTCAGGAAGAGTGTGTGGATATTGTCGTTACCCCTACAGGTCTGGAAAGCAAGGAGAAGGTCTCGGCGGCTATATGCACTACTACTGCTGTAGGGATAGGCGAGGTGGAGGGTTGTTAGGAAAGAAGGTGAGTTCTGCTACGTTGACAGGGAAGAGCTACACTCTACTACTTCGGGAGTGAGGGAAGTGCAGCTTATGGCGGCAGGCAGATGGGTCGACCAAGGAGCAGTGCATGTTTTCAAATTCGAAGATGGAGGGAAGCGGGGCTAAAGGGCTGTGCATGGAACTTAGGGGACGATCTACTAAGGTGTTTGAGGAGGGTTCAGGAAAAGGGAAAGGTGTGGTAGGGAACAGGTCTTCTACTGATCTAGGCTTAATGGCGGTTGCTTCTGCCTCGAGGGAGGTTGAGCTACCGAGCGGGGCCAATCTCGCTGTTACCAACAGGTACCAACAGGAACATGGATGAAGGGGATCAGATGCAGAATGGTGATATGGTTCTGATCGTGGAACTGATTGGCATGAGTAAGCATATTGCTGGGCTAGCAGGGGATGCTTTGAAGATGGTTGCTCCGACTTTGATAGATGAAGGTCAGTGGAAGGGCAAGGAGAGAGAGAGGAAGAAGAAATCCCAAGATATGTTGTGCAATGACTGCGCTCCACTCCCACCCCCTCATCAATGAGTAAGAACCTTATTTGGAATGTGCGTGGATTGGCCAACAAGCGCACTATCAACAGGGTCAAGATGTTATGTACAATTCATAAGGTTCATATACTGGAGATCATTGAACATATGCTTCCTAGGGAGAGATTCCTTTCTACAAGTTTGAAGCTAGGATTTGAGCAAGGCGTCGCTGGATCGAAGGATATATGGATTATGTCCCGGAGTGGTTTGAAGCTAGAATTGGAGGAGGATCACCCACAGGTTCTATCGGTCATGGTTGAAGATCTAGGCTTGGAGAATAAATACCTCATGTCTATTGTTGTACCACTACTTTTCTGAAATGAGGATAATTTTGAACTTTTGTTAATTTTTATCATTTAATAATAATATTTAAATCATATTATGATTTATGATGATTTTTCTTTATTTATTTTATATTATTTAGATGGGTGGATTGTGATTTTGGTTGTTGCTAGCTTAACCCTAGAGACTGCTTGACTTAGAGACTAACCATGACCAAGGAGACTCGACCATGTGACTAGATTGTCTAATTACCAATTTTTAGGCTAAGAATATTTTAGTCATAGTGCATTACTTTGAATTTTATTAATTTATTTATTAAATTGCTTGTTGTGCGGTTTGATTGGTAGCTGAATTGGTGTTTTGGTAGTATAAGTTGTTTGACCTTAGCCAACCATGACTAGAAACCTAATGTCATAATTAGAATTAATTTATCATCAATTAGATTTTAATTTAGAAATTATTAGTTATTCTTAAATGATTTAAATGAATTTTTAAGTCATTTTCTAGTAGCCTTTTTAAAGCCTTTTTGGACTTGGGCTTTATTAGTAACTTAGGGAGCCTAGGCCCATGTGCTAACCTAACCCTAACACCCTACCCCTGGCCGGCCACTAGCAGCCCCCTCCCCTCTCATTTGTAAACACATTAGCCTCCAAGAGAAACCCTAGCCTCCACTCTCAAAAAAACCCAACTTTTTCATCCGGAGTCCGTTTCTTCCTAAACAAATTCCATTGCGCTTGTTGGAAGGAGAGGATCTTGCAGGAGTACTGCTAGCAAGGAGGAGGAGGCATTTTTTTGGGAGAAATCGGCCGACAAAGCACTCGAAAAATTTCTTTTATTGAGATTTTGACTCTCAATAGGTAAATCCCAATCTACCTTTGTTTCTCCTGAATTTTCTTCATTTTGCATCCATATAGGTACCCTTGATCTATGTATGAAGTTTCGTAGGATTTTGGTTTCGTTTGATAGCGGTATCGGACACGTATCGGTCTCACGTTGCACGTGTTCGGCAAAATGCCACTTAGAATTGAAAAGTATTAATTTTTGATTTTGTTTTCATGTAATCCTTCCTTATATGATTTGTAACAACTTTCATGAAGACAGATCGGTAATTGACACGATTTCGACATCCGAACGGACACGGACACGTGTGCACGAGATCCCGTTCACGGTCCCGTGCATGCCCTGCTGTCTGTGCATCATAACTCGATGCACATAGCTCCGTCTTATGTGAAATTTTATGAGCACATAGGGGCAACCTCTGCCCACATGTTCATAAAATTTCACAATGTTTCGTCAAGCGAGCGTGGAGTAATCGCGCGTGCACTGGTCGGCTGAACTGTGCACTCTGGCTGAAATTTGCCGCTGACACGGCCTTCGTACGCGAACACGGCGCGTCGAGGACCCATACCAGGAGTTGGAACATGTATCTCTATACCTAGAATACCCAGGGATTCGATCCCAAGTCGTGGCGTGGCCCGATGTGCGAGCCACGAGCGGCGACCCGCATGCACAAGCACGCACGCACATGCGCGTGCAGGCCGCGCGCTGTTGCGCGAGCCACTGTGTCGCGTCACTGCGACTTCGTGTCGACATGTCCTAGACCTACCCCGTGACCCTACCTAGCCGTGTGCACGAGCACAAGGCTTCTCGTTGCGCTTGTTCGTGCAATCGAGCGAGAACACCCTCTTCGACATGCAAAATCGATTTTTCGATACGCACTCTCTGGACACGACACGAACACGGTTTTGACCACGGGAGTACCCTAGTATGTCCCACGTGTCGAGAGCAACGTATTTTTCAAGTTTCGTGAGTTGGTTTGGAGTATTTTGTAATTTGGGTCGTTTTGTCGAAATTGGATTTTTCGGGTTCGATATTTTGAATAGAAATGTGATATTTTGATTCTTCGACTTTTAATCGATATTTTCTGACTTGTTGACTTATATATGATATTTTGGACTTACAGGAAGTGATCCGCAGGATTATTACCTATTTGTTTGCCTTTTTCAAGTATAATTGGGTTTCCTCCGATATAAAATTGAATAGTTTTATAGTATTTTGATCAAATTTGTGATATTTCGATTTCTTGAGTTTTAAATGATATTTTCTGAGTTTATATCAGCAATATGGTATTCTAGACATGTGGGAATTGATCGTTGGTTTTCATTCCTAATATTCTACCATTTGTGTATATATATAGCTTTTTGCTTTGTGTATAAAGTATATATATATGAATATATATATTTATTTCAACCTATAAACTTTATGTATATAAATATATGTTGATGAGTTTTGTAAGAGTTAAACTTATTCTCAGATTTCACATTCCTTTCCCTCTTCAAAATCAATTTTCCTTTTTCCTATTGAGTTTATATATACATTTATGTATATATATATATATATATATATATATATATATATATATATATATATATATATATATATATATTTTTATGTATGTGTATATATATATATATATATATATATATATATATATATATAAAATATATATATATATATATATATATATATATATATATTTTATGTATGTGTATATATATATATATATATATATATATATATATATATATAAAATATATATATATATAGTTTCCCTTTAAAAAAATAAATGTGTTTGTATTTATATTTATATATGTGATATATCCCATAGTTGAGAACTTGGTTTTTAATCTCAGATTTGAGTCTTTGCACAGCAGTCCTTTATCATATATTCCTTAGTCTCATATTATATATTTATATATTTATATATATATATATATATATATATATATATATATATATATATATATATATATATATATATATATATATTTTGCCTTAAAAAATACATATATTTGCCTTAATGAATGTGAATATATCTATATATGTGTGGATTGCTTATGAATGTAACCATAGGGTATTTGGACAGATTAGGATCGACCCTATGAGCTTGGTTTGGTCGAGTTGACCGACAAGTTGATCAAGTTGACAAAAGTCAACTTTGGGTCAGACTTGATCCAAATCAACTCAAACGAACTCCGAATGACTTGAAAACTTGTGTGTGACCTAAAAATTAGTAAACGGACTAGTTGACCCTAAGTTGACCAGGTTTGACCAGAGTTGACAAGGTTTGACCAGAGTTGACCAAGGGTTGGCTTTGACCTAGAAGGGCCTAGAATCATGTAGAATTGTATTGTAGGCATTTCTTATGATATGTTAAACTATGTTGTGACTTGTGGTTACTTTAAATAGGTTTACCTCACTCCAGTTCAGTTACACATCCTCAACAGCAGCTCAGATTGTCAGACGAGTACATTCTCTGACCGTTTCATTCTTGATTGGACGTATTTACTTGTTATAGACTAGTTTACTTGTTGCTGTCATGATAGTCACGGATTAGTACTATATGGATCTCTTCATGCGATGTTATCCCCTCGGATACATCGGATATATTATGCTCATGTACTTTATCATGTGCATCATCTACTCATTGTATTCGTATTTATTCATGTATACTCATGTGACATTCATGTACACTCATGATCATGTTAGCCTTCATGTATAACCCAGTGTGTATGTGGACTAGCTATCCATGTGACACACTACTTTCATGTGCAATAACATAACCTAGACAGATCCTTGTGTACTGATTGGGGCAGGGGAGTATTTATTTGGTTATGTGATCTACAGCATTCCATGTATTACTCCAAACTAGATTTAAGTTATGTATAACCTAAACCTGTTTACATAACCAAACATGTGCTCTAAATCACGTAGTTAGCTCATTTTTCTTATCTATATCATGTATATCTATTTCTACTATATAATGTTCTTCTTTTTACAGTCTTTCTACTATTTCTTTACAGCAGTTCATGTATATTATTCTATAGCTTGTTTCATATTTTCTTTTATGTTATGATCTGTGTGAGAAATATGTATTCGTTTCTGTCCTGACTGGACCCGTTGAAAATATTACAGATGATGATGATTGTTGTGACACTTACTATAGAGCAGACCTAGTTGACACATGTGACCTTGTCACGACCCGTACCCGCTTTTTGAATACGAGACGTGTCCAAGCCAGCTTACGTCGCAGAGTCGGCGGTAGAACGCTGTCACTGCTAAGATGCTCAAAATCACAAAAATTAACATTTATTGCTCATTCACATTTCTAAAATTTATTACAACAATCACAAGACTTATATTTAAAGAAAATTACAAAGTTTTCACAATTAAAGAAAATGATACAACTGCTATCTATCTCTAGGTTTCTGTCTGCATGTATACCCGTATCTCCCAAAGCTAAGTGAAGCCATAGCTACCTGAAAATGTTAGTTTTCAGTCAGGAATGGAACAAGTACACAAACCGACGGCAATGCGAGATCACAATACAATTAACAAGACATGAAAATAACATATGAGATATGAAAGCTAAAAAAGTAACTGTTGACAGGGCAGGTAGTGAAGAAGACAAGAAAAATCAAATAAAAGACAACTATCTAGGTGGTTTGAAATATCTGTTTCGACATGTGAACGGCTTGGGGTAAATTTGGCACCCTGTACGTGTCGTGTGCAGCTGCTATCATGTAAGAATAGACATTTTGGGGATATTTCTGGGTAGTCCACATGTCTACTAAGATATTTCCCCTCCCGACTACTCCGTGGGACGAGGGTGTCAACAAGCAACAAGATATATATATATATAAACATGAAATAAAAAGACTACTATGATTCGAAAGCAATCAGAAAGTGCACTTCCTGGATTTGGTTGCAATTGACGCATGGCTTGATCCTGCTAGCACAAAATAGTCGCAGATGTCATACTACACAAGGCGATCTCAATTGATGGGACGGACCATGCCATTGAGTTCGAAACCGTTCAATTAGCCTAGGGTCGATATGGCTACGTCAGAAATTTACAAGGAACTAAGAATGCATGACTAGTCATGAATATGTTTCTCATAATCCAAGAAAATTCGTTTAATAAATATTTATAACAAATTTTAGAAAATACTTATTAGATTGGAAACTATATTTTATTAGTTAAACTATTCTTTAAAAATATAGAAGGCCATGTTTTAGAAATACTTCTGTAATATTTTAGGAAATAATACTAAATAATTTCTAGGATATATATAAATATATATATTGTTGAAATACTGTAGATAATAGATATCACTATGATAGTAAATAAACATTTAAACGCACTACCATAATATTAGTAACGTACATGTGTAAACAAAATTATAATAATAATAATAATAATAATAATAATATCTATTACTCTTTCATATTTAAATACTGATTACATGTATTTATATGCATATACCTATACTAATACAAATACATATAAAATAATAAAACAAAATAAACAAACAAAATAAGAACACCCAATTCTCTGTTCCCATCCCCATGGAGAGAGAGAGAGTTCCCAGACCCTAAACTAAAGAAGAGGAAGAAAGGAAAATTGGAGAGGAAGGGTAGAAGCGCTCACCGAGCTCGGGCGGGGAGGTCTGACCCCGGTGCGATCTGTTGTGCGCCAGGCTTGTCGGCTGGCGCCGAGGTGGAGATGGATCTGTATGCTCGGATCGAGGCGGTCCAGGCGCTAGAGACGACTACGGTGAACGTGGCACCGATGGAGCTAGGGCGGCGGACGAGATGGGCGAAGATGGCGATTCACCGTGGAGAAAGACGGAGCTGGCAGAGCGCGGCGCTGGGCTCGCGGTGGTCACTAGCAGCGAAGGAGGTCGGGGCTGGGCTTGGAAATGTGGATTCGCCGAGACTACTTGGCGTACAGCAGTGACACTGCATTCCAGACATCCGTCAGACGCTCGGGGTCAACGGTGGAAGACGGTGTTCTCGGCGGCAAAGTGTGGTCGTCGGCGCTCGAGGGGTCCGACCAACGGAAAGGGGTTTGCTGGGGATAATGTCGACAAACTCAAAGGATTTCACAGCGAAGGCTTATCCTACGGTGGTAGAACTGGGTCAAGGAGGAGTGTTGGCTCTCCCGAGGAGTGGCGAGGACGGCGGTGCGGCACGGGAACTGTCGGGCTCTGGGGAGCGGACGAGACACGGGGAAGCGGACGTTCGGAGAGCTCCGACGATGCTGGGTGCTAGGGATGGCGGTGAATGCAGCCGTCGATGCCGTGCTGGCGGTGGTTTGTTGATAGGGGTTGTTGGGGGTTGGATCCGATGACCACAGTTGGTGACACTGGATTTGGAGTGTTGGCGGGATATTGGGGACTCGCCCCTGACCGGACGCATGGAGCAAGCAGGGCGGTAGATGGCCAGCGTGGGTTCGCAGTGGTGCTCGGGAAGGCGCGCCTAGGCCGGCGCAGTGGTAGCCGCGAGCTCGCGAGGAAAAAAAGGCCGGTTCGGGGCTGGCCGGCTCGGCACCACGTCGGCGGAGGACGGGTAAGCTAGGTTAGAGTTTTCCTCTTCATTTTCTATAGTGTGATATCTGGTGGTGAAGATGGACGACGGTGGTGGTAATTTGGGCAAAATATTGGAGAAGATGGTAATGGTGGTCTGGTCGGGGTGGTTAAGAGTGTGGTGATGGAGAGATGGGAAGGACAGGGAGAAGGTCAGGGAAGGGTCCATTCGCTGGAGACAGGGCTACCATGGTGATCGGTAAGGAGAGGGTGGCCGAATTTTGGGTAGTGGTGGCAGGAAGAGGCAGAGGTCTTCTGGATGACGGCTGTATCCTGGCGGGGTGGCCGGACACGGGCGGTGACGAGGCCGTTGTGTTGTCTGGACAGGGGAGACGCACTGGCTCCGGCAGGATTAGGTTAGGATTTGTTTTCAGTGGTTGTACTGTTCGTGTTAGGTGTCGACACGGACACATGATTTGGAGTAGGGATTTGAATGTGTCCGGGTGTGTCGACATAGAAAAAATAGTAACTGTAAAGGAAAGAGAATAGTGGAAGGGGTGGTGAATATGGACACGATGTATGCACGATGATGATGGTGGTGGAAATTGGCTCCGATTGAAATGGTTAGGGATTTGTGGGGAAAAGAAAGAAAAAGCCTCTTTAAATAGATGGAGGATTTCTAGACTGATAAGGATACAATTCATAATAGATAGTGCCTTCCCTTTATTTAAAATTAAATAAGCTTTTAAAATCAATTTAATCTAATCAAAATCTACTAGTAGATAATAATATTTAATTTAAAACAACATTCAATATTATCGAATACTTTGAATATCATGAATTTAAATCTAGCTCCCATAAATGATAACATAATATTTTAAAAATAACACGTAGTATTTATCAAACTAATTTAAATTCTAATATATAGGTCTTCACGTAAATTAAACGAAATTTAAATACAATTTACTCAAATCGCAATTCTATAATTGATTGCTACAATAATTTTAAAATCTTATTCCATCTTATCAAACCATTCAAATCGCATGGATTCAATTCCAAATTAAATAAGCGATCTACATTATTATTTTAAAATAATACTTAATGCTATCAAAAGTATTTAAATTGATTTAGTAATCGATTACCGAATATTTTTTTATTAGTTCAAAATTCTATATTAAATATTTATCGTTTTCAAAACCCTTTTGAAATTAATATTTTGAAAGCCCAAACTGCCAACCAAATGTTTTATAATGCAATAATGAGCTTAAAAATAATTATTTTTATTAATAGTATTTTCAAACCACAAATTTTAAACTAATTTTTTAAATAAAATATACTAGTAAAATAACTTTTATACGTTTCAAGGATGAAATATTCTAAAATATGAAAAATAGAATAAATTTTTTGAAAAATTCGGGAAGAGGAGTTACAGACCTGGACCCTCAGTAGGATCCAGTAGTCGCTGAGGACTTGCCATGAGTTAGATTAGATTGATATTATCATTTAGTTATGAGACTTTGTGGTTGTATTGAGACTTGTATGGTGTGGTTTACACCGGAATTTATATTCATATTATAACTCTCTGTTGTGATTATCTTTCTCTCGTTCTATCTCAGTTATTGTGATTGAGAAGTACCATACATATATATCATTCTCCATTCAGAGTAATTCCTAGACTGTGTTAGATGTTGGACCCAGGACAGCGTTCTACCGTCGATACTGCGGTGTAGGCTGGACGTACCCATGTCTCGTCCCCTTACACGGGGTGCGGGTCGTGGCACGTTTTTAGTGGTGGCCCATACAGGTCTAGAAATATAGTGGTATTCGAACTAGAGTATCACTACAGCCTGTAGTAGGATATAGGATATATGTTAAGGTACTCAATCACATTAAGAGAACTCTTATCTAATTCTTGCTGTTAATTGTCTTCTTTTGAAAATAAACTGTCCTCCTTTGATTTTTTGCTTCATTCTCGGTAATTGCTTTTTGTTTTGATCTGCCTTCAAGATGGTTATAGAGACACGATCTTATCGCTCCGGTCCATGCAGGTCCAGTTTTGCATTAGTGCAATGTCGTGGTAGTACAACGACTTAGTCGTACTACTACGAGCCTGCTATAGAACATAGGAAGTAATGTGTTAGAATGAGAGGATACTCAATCGCTGTTAGGATTCCTTGAGAGATTTCTGGGACAACCCTTGAGAATCTTATTTTAACTTCGTTTTGAAATTTTTTTCCCTGATTTGATTCACCCATTATTCCTTGTTATTGAATTTGATTTATGGATTCATTGTGAGTTTGAATCTTGATGTTAGTTGTTGACTTTGAGTTTGTATTTAAGAATATATATTTATCTTTATTTTATTTTGGAATTTAGGGTATAAACTGATAACATTCTTGATAAGGACAGTGAGAAAGATAAATATCTACTTTAGTTATGGAGTTAGGATTTATCGCAGTCATACTGGCTAGCATAACAAGGACGTAGAGCCTGATTTAGATATACTTATCCTAGTTATGGAATCTAGATTTTTTTGCAGCCATACCGGTTGGCGAGGTAAGAATTCTAAATAACATGATTATAGGGTGTATGTCTCAGTCACGGACTCTATTATTTATTGTAGCTATACTTACTGGCGTGGCAAAATTCTAGCAACATGATTTCAGGAAGACGTGTATGGTTATCAGATTATATCTCAAAATTTGTTCATTCCTTTGAACAGATGAGCAAGAACAGGTTTTATCATTATTTCTTCTTGCCATTATTTCTTGTATTTCCATTCTTTCTTATCTTCATTAACTCTGTCCCAATTACATCAATCACCCATCTCGTATCCAATTTTGTCCTCTACACTTTGAAACTGTTGAATCCCCATACAATTTTACCTTGGAAAGGTCGAGGAAGTGACGTAAATCATCTAGCTTGAAAAGGACGTAATTTGTTATCTCATGATAATCTAAGTAGGGATATAAAATGTTGGTCTTTGATATAGAATTTTGAGATAGAGATGTGGTAAAAAGTGAGAAAGAAATCAAGAGATTTATATTATCAATCTAGGAATGATCACACATAGAGAAATATTGGATGTAGATAATATATGCATTCTTTGCTGACGAGGATATTCAAGGTCGACATAGTTGAGGACTTGGATAAATTTTGGTTGATTCTGGAGACGGTTACTTTAAGGCTATGATATTAAATTTAGGGACTTAGTAATGGAGAAGAGATTTTAACTATATTCAATGGCAATACGAAATTGAATAAGATATTGCAAGAAAATGGTTAAGAATAGAAAGAACACAAGGATTTTTTGAGTTAAAGAAAATATAGAGATTTTTGAGAAATTTTTAAATTTTAAGAAGAATAATATTTGAGGGTGTACGTTGAAGGAAATATGAAGGTTGATTTTAATGGATAATAAGTTTTATAAGGCCTAGTAGTTTCAGATTGAATAACACGAGGAGAGTAATTTGAACAAGTTCAAGATTTTTATAAAACTTGATCTAGAGGTTTCGAATCCAATTTAGGACAAGGTGGAAGGATTTAGATTTATGATGATTAATGGTTAGTGTTGATTCATAATAAGAAGTGTATGCTTCATGGGTAATGTTTTAGAATTTAAGAATTGAGCCTATGATGATCATGACAAGGTCCAATCTTCATAACAAAAGGGTATAAATTCTTGGTGGTAGCCATATAAAGGTTGATTTTCATATTTTGGACTTATGAGATAAAGATATGATTGGCAAATGATGATTAAATAAGCTTGATGGTATCAGAGAGAGATGATTAACTTGACTTCCCTATGAAACCTTGTCTTATATTTTTCCTATCAGAAGGAGAAAATTGACTTATTCCACATCCTTGAATTATCCTTTAATTTTTTTTCAATATCATTGAATCCTAACTCCCTTGATCACGACCAATCGACCTTGGTCACATTTCCTTATCTTATTAATATCCTGGGTCGTACTCAAATGAATTAAATTTAATTGTGACCTAGATCTCCATCCTTGGATGCTCGTGCTCAGACTTTGATGACCTTGTTCCCCATCTTGCCAAAATCTTGATTTACCCAGAGATTGATCAACTTAGATCGTGTCGAGACTAAATTTTCTTTATATATATATCGTGATTGGATTTCAATGCTATTGACAGTCGTACTTTAAACTTTTGTTTTTGATCATCTTTAGAATAGTAACGCTTTATAGTTAATTCCAGTTGTTTTTTTTATATAATCACCAGTTTTCATATATGATGATAGACTGCCTTACAGCCCGATGATTTACTATTTTTCTTATCTTTTCCATACCTGTTCCTTCTGTAAGAAGCCTGTTCACGTATGGAAGGACTGTAGGAAGAGAATAGGATTGTGCCTATTTTGTGGGTCAGTTGCACACAAGATACGAGACTGTCCTACTACACCTGTCCCCAGTCGAGGCCTATCTCCAGGAGAGAGTTCCAGCTACCAGACCTAGTAGAGGTGAGTTCTTGACCTATAACTTATCCCGTCTTGATGATTACTGTACTCTACCGTATTGTTTGTATGTTTTGATACCTTATGACTACTTTTGATATAGTATGACTATAGTGGCTAGATGATGAGACCCCAGAATGGTTACCTGCCATAATCCTGTAGGATATCCTTCCAACTGCATGATTTAGATAAGTTTTCTTAAGACCATGATTATTGGAGATCTGACCTAGAAGGAGTAGGACTATCTTAATTTCGAGGACGAAATTATTTTTAAGGAGGGTAGACTTGTAACCACCACTTTTCTAAAATGAGAATAATTTTGAACTTTGTAAATTTCTATCATTTAATAATAATATTTAAATCATATTATGATTTATAGTAATTTTTCTTTATTTATTTTATAATATTTAGATGGGTGAATTGTAATTTTGGTTGTTGCTAGCTTAACCCTAGAGACTACTTGACTTAGAGACTAACCATGACCAAGGAGACTCGACCATGTGGCTAAGGATATTTTAGTCATTGTGCATTACTTTGAATTTTATTAATTTATTTATTAAATTGCTTGTTGTGCGGTTTGATTGGTAGCTGAATTGGTGTTTTGGTAGTATGAGTAGTTTGACCTTAGCCAACCATGACTAGAAACCTAATGCCATAATTAGAATTAATTTTTCATCAATTAGATTTTAATTTAGAAATTATTAGTTATTCTTAAATGATTTAAATGAATTTTTAAGTCATTTTCTAGTAGCCTTTTTAAAGCCTTTTTGGACATGGACTTTATTAGTAACTTAGGGAGCCTAGGCCCATGTGCTAACCTAACCCAAACACCCTACCCCTGGACGGCCACTAGCAGCCCCCTCCCATCTCATTTGTAAACACATTAGCCTCCAAGAGAAACCCTAGCCTGCACTCTAAAAAAAACCCAACTTTTTCATCCGGAATCCGTTTCTCCCCAAACGAATTCCGTTGTGCTCATTGGAAGGAGAGGATCTTGCTGGAGTACTACTAGCAAGGAGGAGGAGGCATTTGCTTGGGAGAAATCGGCCGACAAAGCGCTCGGAGAATTCCTTTTATTGAGATTTCGACTCTCAATAGGTAAATCCTGATCTATCTTTGTTTCTCCTGAATTTTCTTCATTATTGCATCCATATAGGTACCCTTGATCTGTGTATGAAGTTTCGTAGGATTTTGGTTTCGTTTGATAGCGGTATCAAACACGTATCGGTCTCACGTTGCACGTGTTCGGCAAAATGTCACTAAGAATTGAAAAGTGTTAATTTTTTATTCTATTTTTCACAAAATCCTTCCTTATATGATTTGTAACAACTTTCATGAAGACGGATCGGAAATCGACATGATTTCGGCATCCGAGCAGACACGAACACGCGTGCACGAGATCCCGTGCACGGTCCCGTGCACACCCTGCTGTCTGTGCGTCATTACTCGGCGCACAGAGCTCCGTCTCGCGTGAAATTTTATGAGCACATAGGGGCAAGCTCTTCCCACATGTCCGTAAAATTTTATGACGTTTCGTCGAACGAGCACGGAGTAATCGCGCGTGCACTGGTCGGCTGAACTGTGCACTCTGGCTGAAATTCACTGCTGACACGGCCTTTGTACGCGAACACGGCGCGTCGTAGACCCATACCATGAGTTGGAACACGTAGCCCTATACCTAGACTACCCAGGGATTCGATCCCAAGTCGTGGCATGGCCCGACGTACGAGCCACGAGCGGCGACCCTCATGCCCGAGCACGTACGCATGCGCGCGCGCGCATGCCATGCGCTGTTACGCGAGCTGCTGTGTCGCATCGCTGTGACTTCGTGTCATGTCGACGTGTCCTAGATCTACCCCGTGACCCTACTTAGCCGTGTGCACGAGCACGAGGCTTCTCGTTGCGCGTGTGACGCGCAATCGAGCGAGAACACCCTCTTCGACACGCAAAATCAGTTTTTCGATACATACACTCTGGACACGACACGGACACGATTTCGACCATGGGAGTATCCGAGCACATCCCACGTGTCGAGACCAACGTATTTGCCAAGTTTCGTGAGTTGGTTTGGAGTATTTTGTGATTTGGGTCGTTTTGTCGAAATTGGATTTTTCAGGTTCGATATTTTGAATAGAAATGTGATATTTTGATTCTTCGACTTTTAATCGATATTTTCTGACTTGTTAACTTATATATGATATTTTAGACTTGCGGGAAGTGATCAGCGGGATTATTACCTATTTGTTTGCCTTTTTTAAGTATAATTGGATTTTCCTCCGATATAAAATTGAATAGTTTTATAGTATTTTGATCGAATTTGTGATATTTCGATTTCTTGAGTTTTAACTAATATTTTCTGAGTTTATACCAGCAATATGGTATTCTAGACATGTGGGAATTGATCGTTGGTTTTTATTCCTAATATTCTACCATTTGTGTATATGTATAGCTTTTTGCTTTTTTGCTTTATGTATAATGTATATATATATATATATATATATATATGAATATATATTTATTTCAACCTATAAACTTTATGTATATAAATATATGTTGATGAGTTTTGTAAGAGTTAATCTCAGATTTCACATTCCTTTCCCACTTCAAAATCAATTTTTCTTTTTTTTATTGAGTTTATATGTACATTTATGCATATGTTTATATATATATATATATATATATATATATATATATATATATATATATATATATATATATATATATATAAAGTTTTCATTTAAAAAAAATGTGTATGTATTTATATATGTGATATATCCCATAGTTGAGAACTTGGTTTTTAATTTCTTGAGTCTTTGCACAGCAGTCCTTTATCACATTTTCCTTAGTCTCATATTATATAATTATATGTGTATGTATAGATATATATATATAATATATATGTGTATGTATATAGATATACATATATTTTGCCTTAATGAATGTGAATATATCTATATGTGTGTGGATTGCTTATGAATGTAATCATAGGGTATTGGGACAGATTAGAATCGACCCTATGAGCTTGGTTTAGTCGAGTTGGCCGACAAGTTGACCAAGTTGACAAAAGTCAACTTTGGGTCAAACTTGATCCAAATCGACTCAATCGAACTCCGAATGACTTGAAAACTTGTGTGTGACCTAAAAATTAGTAAACGGACTAGTTGACACTAAGTTGACCAGGTTTGACCAGGGTTGACCAGGTTTGACCAGAGTTGACCAAGGGTTGACTTTGACCTAGAAGCACTACAACAAATATGGCCTACAATAGCATGCGCAGAACGCTATAGAAAGCCTTCTATAGCATATTCTGTCTGCTATGATCGCCCACGCTATAGTATGTCCAGACATGTGAACGCTATAACATTATAGCATTCCTGAATGCTGTAGAAGGTTTATAGCGTTCGTGTATGCTGTTGATGGTTTATAGCGTTTTTGAATGCTGTAAATATTTTATAGCATTCTAGAATGCTGTAGATTGTTTATAGAGTTCGTGAGTGCTGTGGATTACTTATAGCGTTTATGAATGCTGTGGATTATTTATAGCGTTTGTGAATGCTGTGGATGATTTATAGCGTTTGATGAATGGTTTGATTTATTATAGCGTTCATCATATGTTATCGTGGTAGCAGCAATTTAGACGTTTTGAGTGCTATAAACCTGCTACAGAATTTCATATCCTTTCATATCTGCTACAGAATTTCATATTTCATAACCTGTTTTGTATTTCGATCAATTTCAATCGCAGACAATTTCAATCGCAACTTACATTTCGATCAATCAAGATATAGTAAAGATTTGCCAAAATATGAAATGTTTCATTAGAACATTCAAGATGTACAAAAAGTAGTCATTAAAACATTCAAGATGTAGAAAAAGTAGTTGTACGCCAAAATAAACCATTCCATTTACAAAGTATATGTAGTCCAAAATAAACCATTCCATTTACAAATATCTGTAGGCCAAAAAACAGCTCGCCTCTTTCCTTCTAGCAGCTATCCACAACCATCAAAAACATATACGCCAACCTACACAAAATTGAAAGGAAAACACATTATGATATAAAAAATAAGATAGAAATATTTCTGATACTCAAGTAGTGTTATGTAATAGCTAATACAATATGTTCAGTGGCTAAGGAGGCATGTAGTGTGTTAAATGTGAAGTTGCGGGACAGTAGTGTTATGTAAAGCAGTGATAGACTACCCAATGGAGACTGAAATTTAAGGGAAAGATACTGGACTTAAAATGGTGACTGGTCACTTGATTCAATAGGGCAGGTATCACATATCTGTGGACTGAAACAAGGAAATAACTGGACTGAAAGCAACATAGGGACTGAATAAACACCCGAATACCTGAACTCAGAACGAAGGGTCTGAACTATATTTGAGATATGGTTTGATCCAAATTAATGACACTAGAAGAACTGGAACTTAACTTAAGAGAATTGAGGATATAACAATAGCCTATACTAACAGTTGTAATGGACTGAACATGTATCAAATGACTAATATGCAGGACACTCACTTCATATAGGAAATAAAGGGATGGAACATGTATGCAGGACATGGCTATGTGCTGTGGCAATGTATGCAATATGCAGGGCACCCAAATTGAATGAAATGATTAAATGTTGTAAAGGCAGTGTATCTACTGCTCTGATAGATGTGCAGCATGCAGAAGTGATGGATATGAAGTATGGAATGAGGGTGCAGTGTAAGTGAAGATGCAGAACCGTATCTAAGTACAGGGAAGCATAGGCAGTGTGAGGAAGAGTTTGTGAATGTGCATGGTTAATGAAATCAACTAACCATGGTTATCACAAAATTGGGTAAATGTTCATGAAATTGAAGCCGTACGTAGTCGACTTTTTAATCAATATGTTCAGAAACAATAGACAAAATTCTTTCAAATGATTCTTGGTAAATAAATTTGACAAGTGATCTTCAGACTTTGAGATGTGAAACATATCAAAAAAAAACTTGACTAAGCCTTATGTTGAGCAAAATGGCAATCCATCTATAGGTATTTGTTATCTCAAGAAAAACCTATACTGTAAATGGAAAAATGCAATTTACAGTTGGTTTAGCATCACAAAATTTTGATGCTTTAGTTCAAAAAATTATTAGTTAATTACAAGAGAATAAAACAACAACAAAAGTTGCCACAAGATATTTAAACCTAGGTTTCCTACAAGAAACAAATCATGGTTTAGATCTTACCTATTTTCCATATATCATAGCTACAATGTAAACAAAAAAAAACTTACATATTTTCAATATATCATAACATAACATGTTATGCAATCCAAAGTTTTTATCAAATTATCTTCAATCAAAAGAAAGAGACGAAAAAGAGCATATAGTGGGTTCTCTTGCCTGGAATGTGCTTCATGGATAGCTCAAGCAGCAAAAGAAGCAAAACTGAAGAAAAGAAAAGACGGTCAACAGAGCAGGCATAAATGACGGTTATATTGACGACGTTCTTTAATATATGGCCTATACAGGCGGATACTTTCTTATTTATGGCTGATACAGTCTGGTACAGGCCAATTTTGGCCAGAATTGGTAAAAAAGTAGATAAAATTTAGTAAAAACTTTGTATTTCACCTGCATGTATAATTTGAATAATAGAAAGCAAAAGAATTCAACTCATAATAAACAGAGAACATCACTAGAGAATCAGACTCTAAAGTAGCTAAAAAGTTTGGCAATTAGCAATCTTGGAATAGTAACATTTATAACTTGGCTCTAAAAACTGAAAATTCATATTTATAACTATTCTTTGATGGTTGCCACATTGCAGCATATTATATCTGGATAAGTAGTTCGAGATCTCAAAAGCGTTAGCTCTAGACATTGATGGTCTTTGGACCACAGTAGGTTAGGATGCCTTCCTTACCTATCTCTAGATAATAGTTACTAGTTAGAGAGAAGCATGTACACATTATTTTTGAGACCTTACATTATTTGAGTAAACTTGAAGATGGGGCTGAGCAAGCATATCTGGGTATATAAAAATCTTTTTACTACCAATCAAGTCTACCACATATCAAATTGAAGTTTGTGGAACTTGTAAATTCTAAAGGGGCAAATTTTAGTGCTTGCGTGTCTGGAACTTTCTTGAGAACCATATACTTCAAACGAAATAAGTTTACAACAGAACTACACACTCTAAGGATTTGGGCTTGTGTGTTCAAGGAAAAGAATGAACCAAAACTTAAAAGATTGAGAAAGTTACCGTTTCAACTCATATTTATACTTCTGCAAATGAAACATAGAATTACCCAGCCATATTCATATCTATCTCGCTCGTGCCACATCCAAGTTGGTCATGTACAGATATTAGAACAAGAAAATTAAGTTTGAACACTTACCTTATTCCCTTCTTCAACAAAAAAATAAAAATAAAAATGCCAATTCTATAAAAATTTGACGTATATAAAAAATAAAGAGGAAACTATACACGATATATGTGCATAGTTGCAAAAGCAAGCACATACAGGTGGCTGCACCTGCTTGCTTTATGTGTTCAAACTTCTACATGGGCTTCAATCTTGACATAATATCTAGAAATTGCAAAAAGAAAAAATATGCATACCCGCATCTCAAAATCTCCAATAAACGATAATGACTAAGAAGAGAGAAAAAAAAACCTGCAGCAGTAAGCCTATCACACCGACTGCAGAACAAAATCACAGTTGTACAACAAAGTCAAATAGCTGTTAGAAATAGTACAAAGCAAATGAAACTGAAAAAGTAATACAAAGCAAAGCAAATGAAACTGAAGCATAATGTGAATGTCAATACCAACAAAATTTGAAGCACAAGAACAAAGAAGCAGACATATCAGCAAAAAGTAAATTCCTATTCTAAGGAATTACCAAACCATATCCTATCCTCCATATATATGATAAAGTAAACTCCTTACCCTAATGAATTTCTAAACCAGATCCTATCCTCCATATATATGATAAGACATGAGAAATAAAAATGATTTTTGTTTCACTCTTTCTGTGGTTAGAGGCAACAAAATTTACTATTTTCGCTATTTCTTGTCTCATCACTTGCCAATATTATGAAAGGCATGTAACAACCATTCTTCTTTCCAACATTTTTACTTCTTTGGGAGGTGTAGCATAAAACAACCTTAAAGAGAAAAGGATCCAATTTATGCAAGTAACAAAATTGCACATAGAAGCGATTTTGACAGAAGATGAAGGTAAAGGGCAACAAAAATTAAAAGAGAGATTATTTTTTTCTTCCCTAAATAGTGAATCCTTCCATTTCTATAGACAAAATATGAAATGGCTTAGTATTGGTATTTTGGTGTAAACCAGTATATTTTTAGGGAGTGTCCATGTCGTGTTCACCATGTCTTACGGGACCAGAGCTTTCTACAAGGTTAAGTCAGTAGGATCTCACCTTTAGCCGAGAAGCGGGGGAATTGAGAACCTGACCACATGATTCCTGGTGTACAACCCTGCCGCAATGCACAGAAACACGAGATTAAAAAAAGTCATTTTAGAAAGTAAAAAAAAAACCCATCATTTTGTATAGAAACATAAATTTTAGAAAGAACACATTTCAAAGCCAAAACGCTTGAACATTTAATAGGTGATGGAAGATTCATAGAAAATTGAACCTAAAGATGGCCAATTGGAATATGTTGTTAATTCACTTCATGAAAAAAAAACCTATAGTGTATATACAACTACATTGACTCATCTATAGTATATTTCAACAACATTGACTCACCTTATGGTTCCATTAATTATATACTGTTACAACATTATATTCACTAACCTTCTTTCCACCATCAGTTGAGTGAGCCGAAATAACTCTCAACACATTGAACCTCACAATCTTAGACAGTGGCCTTGTAACAACAATAAACGTAAGCAAATGATAATGAGATGAAGTTGCAACAGAACTATGGAAATGATATGTTATTAAGGATGCTTTTTATAGAACTTGTTATAGCTTATATCAAGTGTCCTGATTTAGGTCCCTGCATTAGGAACACAAAGACCATTTTGGTCAAGGATTATAGTTTACCTTTAGGTCTGGTCATAGTTTGATCTTGGCTCTTACTTTAGGTACATGTTAGGTCATGAAAACCAACCAGGTCAAGCTCATACACACTTGACATCTAAACCTAGTTTAGTTGATTAAATTTGACTTATAGATAAATATTATCTTCACCAATAAAAACATTATACCATAAAAATATGGATTTGATACTGAATCTTCAATACTAAAAAAGTAACATGTATCCAAAACTGAGTACACCCCCATGGACAATGTTGAATTCGAAGCTACTCCATACTTCTACAAGAGAGAGGTGGATGGCATGGTTTTAATGTGTGCACGCGCTCATGAGGGATCTTAATGTGTAGCAAGAGAATATTCCAGGAACCACTTTATAGGTATCTTGCAGAGTAATATATGATGTTTACCTATACTAGCCAATGATAACATGGTCTCCTTCCTTCGCACGAAAGCAAGGGGACACGTAGGCATCAATATTTGAGTGCCTTTTTTTCGTACCTGAAAGAGTACAACTTTCAAGATAAAGTTACAAGATGTCTACTGAAACATGTAAGCTTGTATAATCTGCTAATGTGATACAAGAGGAAAATTACCACATAGAAAGGTATAAATAAGTTGGACCCTAAAGTTCAAGCCTTAGTAGAATAAAGGATCTGCCAGCCCTTTTTAGAGAGTGGAGGCTTTAATCTAAACTACATAAATAACCATGAACATAACTTCTACTGGTTCCTATATTTTCTCCACGATTGCACAAGTCTCATATACTTGTTAGTTTCCCTTAAATTCATACTAATGAGCCAAATGACTAATTCAGATATTAGCACAAGATGACTGGAACAATGGGCTAATAATATCATAATCACATATTCATGGTCGACTAGAACCATACACGAGTTCCTACTATTTTCTGATGTTAAAACTCAAGTTTCCTCATACAATTGCAGCATATACACATACACAGCTAGTATCAGACTCTTTCCCTTCTTCCGTATGAGTGTGGTCTACAAATGTAGGAATAAATAATCTAAATCCCAATGGTAAACCTTAAAAAATAGCCCCATACACAACTCATACACACAGTACTTACATTTACATAGTTTGTTCTTTAGAAGCAATTTATTGCCGTATTATTTATATCAAGATCAACATAGGATCTTTAGCTTAAGATGGTTAACTTCTGATGTCTTCCTTTTGGCAATAACTTCTAGATATTTTCCAAACAAGACAAAAGTAATTAACATTGTGCTAGTTTCAAAATATGTTGGAGACCAAAACCAGGTAACTGTACTATATAGAAGGCGCACATTGAATAGAAATAGAAAGCTAAAGTCCCCATACTTGTAGATACATTCCATGGTGCTCTATAAGCTGCTAGATAGAATCTCCTGCCATTGACAAATTGAATGACTCTCACAAGCACCCACTTTAATAGTTCACTAAATCATAAATGGTTTAACATGTTGGACAAGAAAAGAATTAATTTATAAGGTATCTGAGGGAAGACTAGTCGTATGAGAAATACAGAACCTGTAGCATAATATCATTGAAATAATCAACAAGCAAAATACTAAGTAGCCAAAGAACATGGAGAATATGTAAGGTAGATACCAGAGTTGTACAAATGCTGACTTGAGTTAAATCTACTTAAAATAACAATCAATCACAAACCTATCTAGGTGGTCTTAAACTTGGGTATATCCCAAATAACCATCAATCACAAGTTGAGCTTAAAATATAAGAATGGTCACCAACATGTAGGAGCATAAAAAAAACATACCGCAAGATAGATGGGAATATCTCCCATAGAAATTTGAAAGGCCAAGCGTTCAACGATAATTGTCACGCCCCGACCCGGAATCACCCGAATCATCGTCCTCGCTGGGGCGTGATGCCGCACGAGCCTGGAGTTGCGCTCGTGCAAGGCAAGATGACAAGTTCTCAAATGGTTATCTTTTGAGTTGATATTCACAACGAAAGGAAAACAGAGTATACGAAACAAATCTCTTTATTGATATTCGAAATCAGATTACAAGGCTTTCGATAGCCTAACAATATATGCCAGATTGGCTACAACACTCAGGTTCTCTCTTGCCCACAAAGGATTTCACCGTTCCATACATCATGCCTTCTATATCTCGGCCGTATCAATCCTGTCGCGAGTCCGAGTGTCAAGCGATCGCACGCTTCAATACGCTTCGGCATTTCCGAGCCTCAACGCGTTCAAGCAACACTTCGCCTCGAGCCATCCATTTCCTGCACCCTGCATAAAGCTGGTGGGGGATCAGTACGATCGTCCTCGCATGTACTGAATCAAAGATCATCTTTCCAAACCGACATTTGTAATATTTATGTTGAATCATGCAACTTAGCTTATGATCTTGCTATGTTCTCCTTAGGGTCAATTTTATGGCATAATTCGAAAGCGTAAAGCATGTTAGCATAGCAGCATGTTATCGAATTGAATAGGCAAGCAAGCAATCCCGTGTTTGATTCGTGGCGCGACTTACCAAGCCGACGCACTCGCCCTTGCACCGACGCAAGGTGAATACGCCTATCAGATTTCCACTACAAGAAAATATGGTTTCTGTGACATGTAAAGTTGTCACAGAAATTATGAAAGTCGTCACAACACATCTTCTGTGACGAGTACAGTGACGACTTATTTTCGTAGCCTATACCTCCGTAGCTAAAAGTATAGGTGACGACCAAAAGTCGTTGTCACAGAAAGTTCTCTACTGTGACAAGAATATGTTGTCAGTGATAGTAAACTTTTCGTGACAACAAAATTTATCACTAAAAATATTATAAGTGGCACACAATATTGTCACAAAATAGCTTTTTATTGTAACTAAAAATAAATAATTTTTTTTTGACAAAAATAAAAATTATTTTTGTGACGAATTTGTTATCACAAAACAACTTTAGTAACACTTTTATTGTTGTCACAATAAACTTATATGTTTAGTGACAAGTACATGTCATCATTGTAAACACTTGCAGTAACACATTTATTATTGTCAACATAGTGTACACTTTATATGTTTGATGGAAATCAATTGTCACGAGTATTTTTTTTGTCATTGTCATTATACATTAAAAACACAAGAACACAATGTAATATCACACAATTCTTGTAGAAGAGGGTATGCATGATTGCGCTCATCTTCCAAGAACACCCCATCGACTTTCCAATGTAAACCAAAACTAACCTTCACAAATCCTAAAAAGCCTTTATATAGGCGACTAACTCTAAAGTAATTATAGACGACAACAACATGAAAAGTAATTATAACAATTCTCAAAAAGTAATTATATTGCTCCGCAAAATTCAGTACATATAACATGAACAGAAGTAATCTTGGTACTTATAAAATAAAGAGTATCCAAAGTAGCTGGTACATAAAACCTAGAGTAATCTATAAATATAAACTGATGATCAATTGCATATGCAGCTCCTGTCTTGGTGATGATCAATCTTTAATGACCTGTATAAATTAATAAAGAAATTGTTTAGAATATTACGTAAGCATATATGTATAAGAAAAAAATTGTCAAAAATTTCTACAATAGAAGCAATGAGAATAGAGAAAATGACACATGTTTGCAGTTTAGTTCAAAAGCTAGAAGTAATGTGTCATTCATTTACTTGATAAATGGAAATATCATGTATCTTGTTTTCAAACACTTACCAGAGTTTGTAGCTCTTGTATTTGTAGGAACTGAAATATCTGCAGACTGTGACGAAGAGCCGAAAAAGTAATTGGTGTTACAGTAGATTGCACCACTGCAATAAAAAAATATATTAGACGTCATAAAATGGTTTTCCAAGAACAGTTGACCTCTAGATGATATGAACAGTCACGGGCAGTGTCAAAGATGAAATTTCCTAGAGAAACGTTACACCAAACAGGCAATGCATGAAAGGAAGGATCGTGAAGATGACCGCTATGAATCAATTTTCAGCACAACCACCGGGATTTATGTAAAGTTTAACAAAAGGGTTTATAACATTGGTTTTAAACATATTGAACTTTAAATGAAGAATTGCAAATTTACAAACTGAAATTACAAACAAAATAATGTACCAGATTGTACTGAGATGCATTTTTTTTAAAAGATTACCTTCGCTGCTTCCTGATAATTCTTTGTGGGATTGATCAGTTGACTGGGTTGATGATGAGTCTTGATCAGGCATTTGATGTCCCAAGTGCTCCAATTGATTACCATGTTGTCCAGGAGTGTCCATTGTCATGTAGAAAACACCCTCAAGTTCACTGCTATTTCCCCCAAAGTTTCACCCAAAGTTCACTGCCCATTTCACAGAAGCCTGAATTGGGGCCTTGTGACACATGATGCTTGTCACCGACCTTCTCCCAGCCTTCAAAATAATGAAAGATAAGAGGATCTGGAAAAAAAGGAGCTTAACCAATCTTAGCACAAAGCCACAAACTTGGTGGTATTGATTAGCTATCATCTACAATGAATTCAGGGTGGTAAATGTGTTGTTTGATGGTAACTATTAGACATTGAATCTTAAAAATTGGGATAAGATGCTAATTTGAAAAAAGGTATTAAATATGTTACAAAAACTATGTTTACAATACCACCAAAAGGTATTAAATATGTTAGATAAGGTGTCAGATTTTTTTGATAAGGTGTCTGATTCCAAAAAAGGAGTATATATATATATATATATATATATATATATATATATATATATATATATATATATTTTTCTGGTTCTCAATCAAACCTCACATGACCTATTAAATTCTCCAACAAACAAATTACTATTTAACAAACATCTCTGAACTGCAGTTGAAGCATCCTCTTCTTGAAGTTTGCACTGATAATCTTGTTCAATCTATCCAAGGTGACGCATTCCCATTCTCGTGCCTCTTATCTCAGGTGGAATGCCACTAGATTGGTGATACTAAAGCCTATGAAGACTACTATACCGAATTAGACCTCATCTGATACCTGATCTGATATACAATTATGACTGGGAGCTGATGCTTGGGACTGGAAGCTGATATTGAGGTAATAAACCTACTGTTGCTATTACTGAAGGATAGAAGCTATTGCACATGGTTACATTGGAATAACAATGTAACAATAGCTGTATCAGACTATGTGTCAGAATACTGAAGAACCTGGGGATGTAGATGTAAATTCAGAAAAGGATCTGATTGTAATTCTTAGTGCAATGTAAGAGTCTATAAGTAGCTATACAACAAAGTATAGCTACTTGCAATGTAATGGCACCAAATTATGATCAAGCTAAAAGATGAGCACATTAGGTATTTTCCAAACAACTTTGCATTTCGACCAAAAATTAGTAATACAAACGGAATGAGAAAAGCCACTCAAAGAATCTTTATGCTTGGAAATTGCTAATTACTTGGAATCACATATCATTGAAAAGATCATGTTGGGAGTTCCTATAACATATAGGTGTATTCATATTATTATTGTTATATTTGTGAAGTAAACAAGAAATCCCTTATCAGAGAAAAAGGTATTTGCCAACAAAGCCACAGTAAACATACCAACGAAGCATCATAACTAGTGTCTTTCCATATCTCTATCGGGCCAGAGAAAATAAGAGTAACCTTGATGCCTTTATGGTATAATTGCAACAATATGCAATATGAAGATATCAACAAAGAAATCACTGTATTTCATATAGCAATGTATATAAAAACAAAACCGAGAATAATTGCAAACATAGCAGGCACCATGGAATAATTCAAGATTAATGTCATAACGCTATGTAAAAGAACAAATGTCAAAATACTTGTACTCACTCTCCCTTCAACCAAATCATGTGTTCCAATATTGACCATTGTGCACCCAATAGCCTTTGCAGAGTTTATACAAAGAGTAATTCTTTTTTTTTGCCAAGGGTTGAGCACTTGCTTTGTGTTAATAGCTTCTCGTCTATTGTTCCTGGCACCATATAGTAAAACTAATCATTGATTTTGTTGTATAACAAACAGAGATATGTTTGGTACTTAACGTGCAAGCTCATCCATAATACATACAGGTCCAGTCCAAACTGTGTTACTTTGGATTGACGACGACCTGATATTTTATGAGGTGCAGCTCCAGGTACAGCAGAATTATTCTCTTGCAAGCAAATAGTGATCATATAAGCAGAAGAAATATGAGTGCTTGTAGCAGGCAGCTTTTACCGAGTTACCTAGGTATGAACTCGATGTGATACTTATTCTACCTCTAGGTAATAAGTTTTTCCCAAAGTCAATTGTGCATGAATGATTCTACAGACTCATCAACAGATGGAGGCAACATGTTCATATATATTTAATTGTAGGAACTGAAATATCATGTAGAACTGAAATATCAAGTAGGAACTGAAATATCATGTTCATATATAGTTAATTATGAATCAAATTATATCAGTTTGTTAGATTGAATAAATTTCTAGAAAATATTGGTTCAAATTGTTTCCTCTTAAGGATCATATCAATTGATTAACAAACCAAAAGAAGAAATGAACCTTTAACCATCTCCATAGAACACCATGTACATTCCTTATTAACTCCAAGTCCATAAACTGCATCCTGACTCCGCACCTTAATACGGAAAGAAAGAACAATTAGTCGAGTTAACTCTTGTCGAGATTCAAGAAAGCTAGCAAAAGAAAATTATTCATTACCTCAAGAGTTAATAAAAAGTTCAAAGCTTCCAATACAAAAATTAATATGCAACAATTATTGAACTATATGAACCGAGTCAAAGAAAAAACATTAGCAGACCATGGACCATGTTTCATCAATCAGCATGCGAAACATATGGATCCACTTATCCTGTTGTAGAATCATGGGTAATTGTCATACAGATTAATACATCTAATAGAGAAAAAGGTTATATGAAACGAAGAAAATGAAATTATGCATGATGATCATTCAGATTTATCAAAGGCTAATAAGTAACAAACACATGCAAGAACTTAAAGAAGTTTTATGATAGGTTCAATACAAGAAGTTTATCTAGACTTACCATTTGCTCCGTTTCCAAAGTTCTTGGGAGTTCATACTGGAAGATGGACCAGAATCTCTCTCTCCTTGAAATCGTTCCCTCTTATTTCCCTTTCCACTCAAAGTCTCAAGCTCTTCCATTTTAGATAATAGCTCTTCTACTTTACCTTTTTTTAATTTGCAGCAAGGAATCTTTGCTTTGAACTGTTACACGTAGATCTTCTAATTCATCCATGGCATCTGCAAATTTCTTGTCTATGATGTCTATGTATGCACGAACGCTACTTTGGTTCTGGTCACTAGTTTGCATATGAGACCCTCCAAAATGTGTAGCCATCTTTTCATCAAGCTTAGCAACTTGTGCATCTCAGATGAATAGTTCTTGCTAGTATCATGTGAGCCCAGAACATCATTGGTACACCTAGTCACTTCCTGATGCAAAAAGGAAACCTCTGAATCCCTCTCTTGTAATTGTGACTGAAGGCTTTCTATCTCAGCAAGAGGGCTCTCGGATAGGTTATGCAACTCATCAAACTTGCTCACTATTGTTGAAAGCTTTGCCAAAGACTTTGCCCGGGAGGCTTCAAGATTCTCCAATTCTACCATCTTTCCTTGCATGACATTCTCTAGTTCCATGTTTCTGTTCTCCAGGGCTCCCATTTGTGACTCTTTTTCGTCAAGTGCTTGCATGAGGGCTTCAATTTTTGACATGAAACAAATTTGAAATACATAGAATGATTTCATGCACTTCAACCATATTGCTTATGCAGCATAGGATAACACAATAGGAGTAGGAATAACATACTTCTCTCAAATTGGTCAATTAATGGTGCATAAATACCTTCAGTATTTTATTCAATAAGTTTCCTAGGATCGTGTAATGCTCTTAATGGGATTAAGAGTAAGGGATGGTGTATAGTCTCTCTAAATTATGAATCAAAGTTCAGTTTAAATAATAGATATATTGCCTATTAAATATTTGTTTAAATACCTGAAAGCTAGTAGCACTATGTATGTTCAATTTTTTGGGATGCAGGGGTTAGGAGTACCAATGACTTAAGATATAGGAGTTGTATAGAGTATCTTGGGTAAAAGTAATGAGGGGCAAACATGTGTATCAGGGGTTAATGGTAGTAGGATGTAACTGCAGCCTGATACTGCAGACTGGCAGGAAAATTTCTGCAGCAGTTTTGGTCTGTAGAAAGTTGCTGTTTAGTTTCCAAGACTTGTGTATGGGTCACTGACCAATCTGTAACAGTATCAATGTACTATGAATATAGATTTAGGTGGCAGGTGTCATTGTCAGTAAACACGATAGTTTAGATGTTACAAAACTAAACTGTATTAAGGAGCCAAAAGGACATAATAAGGTGCCTGAGACGTTTTATTGGGAATGAGAGGCCCCTAACTCCGATCTTTTGGTATGAGAAAAATGAGAGTGTCGGAGAGGCTACGACATACCTGGATGTGCAGTTCCATGTTCAGGTAGGTGTACATGAGTGGTTGGATGTAGTATATAGGAAAGGTAAGTGAAGGGTTAGTGTCTGTGCTAAGCGGGCACAATGTGCAGAACCTGGCAAGGTATGAAAAACTATAGGATACATGGTTAGGTGGGTACATGGATAGGTATTAGATATAGGGAGTCACTTGTGTCAGTAATTGTGATTGGAATAGTGTATTTGGGCGGACGAAAGAGAATGCACGGAGATGTTAGTTATCTTGGTGGGCCTACTACTTTTGAGTGTTTGGCACACCGGCTAAACATGTGACAAAATGTATGGATGGTCATGTTCAGTAGGAGGAAAAAAAACTAGTTATGTTTGGATACTGGAAAAGCTTTGAATTGAAATTGCATTGAAGAAATAAGAACTCGCAATATTGTTAATTAGGCAACTTAATTTTTATACTAGTATCATAGTTTCCCATCCTTTCGCGACCTGAAACAAGAAGTCCTTTTTAATTGCTGATAAAAGTTTGCATTGTCCTTTTTAATAGGTGACAAGAGTTTGGATTTCAATTGCAATTATAAAGAAAATATAAATTGATGTATGGTCAATTAGGCATCTTAATTTTCAGTGTCGTTCAATAATTGGCAACAAACTTTTTCATTGCTACTACCTTCATCTTGTCAAGGAAATTAACATCCCGTCATAATCAAATTTCACCAAAAATGTAATATCTCACTTAATACACAATAGCTTCTTCCCAACTAATTCTCTAACACTTAGCTTGCAACTACAGATGTAAACAAAAGCAAATAAAATCTGGTTGGAATCTAAATGACTTCATTTTTCAACAAATATAACGATCAGCTTGTAAAAAAAAGGAAAAAAAATCAGATATATCAGTCTGTATATCAATACAAATAAAAAAAATACTTGTATAATATCCTACTTGGATCTGAATGTTATTCTAAGACTCAACATGTTAGAATTTAGGTGTCTTACAATTTTTTTTTTGTCTTATTTAGTTATATCATGTCTTATATTACAGCATGGTACTAATGCACTTTAATATGAACTTGTATCAACGACATGAAAACAACATTCAAATTAACTTATATATCAAAAAAATTGATCATCACCTTGGTGAACCGAGTCCTGGAAAATAGGGTCTACCTGAAGTTCCTTTTTTAGGAAAGTGTCAACGCTGTGAAAAAAATCGCTAAGAAAGATCAATTCGAATGTGATCGATCTGACGACCTATATAATACAACCTATAATCTAAGCTGATGTTAAAAAAACAAGATTAAACACATAAATTATGTATCAAAAAAATGGATCATCACCTTAGTGAACCGAGTCCTTGAACTAGGGTTTAGTCATTCCTTCTTGGGAAAGGATCCACACTATGAAAGAAAGAACAAAAAAAATCAATTCAAAACCCTAATACTGATGAAATTAAAAACCCTAAGAAATTTGGGATCTCAAAAATTCTTCTAACTGCCCTTCTTTTCCTTCAAAATCATGAAAACAAAGATCAATCCTTCCTGATTTCCATCAAATAACCCATGAATAAGAGAAAAGGACATGAAGAGAAAGGGCTGCACCGGCGTCCTTGTGGAGGAAGAGAGACGGCTTCACTGGTGTCAAAAGAGAGGAAGAGAGAGCGAGGGCTTCACCGACGCCCTACGGAGAGAGAGAGAGAGAGAGAGAGAGAGGGGGGAGAGAGAGAGAGAGAGAGGTCTTCACCAGCACCCTTGTGGAGGAGGAGAGACCTTCTTTTATTTTTTGAGAGGGACTATTGATACCACTTTTTGGTAAGGGATCAATAACACTTTCTAACCTCTGATCACAAATTTTCTTCGGAGGAAATACAACGCATTTTGTTGAAAATGAAGGGAACAAAAATTTTAGTGAAAATGGAGGGAATAATACGTCCGAACTCTCTAGCCTAGTGGTATTAGAGCGGACACCCGGAGGGGCCGGCAAGGTTCGAGCCCCCCAATTGTGTGTGTGAGTGGAATTTCAAAAAAAAAAAAAAAATACTTTCTACCAAAGGAATAAACTTCCTATTGAAAATTAAAGAAGAAAATTTCTAAAATGTGTGGAATCACACTTTTTTTATAATGGTTATTATAGTTACGCAAAATAAAATAAAATAAATATAAAAATAAGTATTTTAATAACATTTAGTTAATTATTGTCACAGTAATTACTGTGACAACTTGTAACGGTAATAACCGTTACAAATTAGAAAAAAAAAGTGTTACAAAAAGTCCATTTTGGTGTAGTATAGGGCTTTGATTTCGTGGAAAAAAGTAGAGGGAATTGCTAGGGTTCTGTGGGACAGGGGATGAACTAACAGGATTCCAAATCCAGTTGGAGACTTGCGAATATTTGATGATTTTTTTACAGCCGGATTATAATTAGGATTGTGATATTTTATGTGAAATTTTTTGGTATAGTCAAGTCTTGTTACAACTTAAATAGTAATGTCAAAATAGTATCAAAATTAGGATATATTTTTTATTTAACTTTTTAAAATTTATTTAAAGTTTTTGTTACAAGAAATAAATTTCTTCTTTGTGACTAATACTTTTGTGTGACGTACAATTATTTGGTAACTAAAAGAAACTTTTAAGTGACAAGAATAAAATTTTAATCTTGTGGCTAATACTTTTATGTGACAATAATATTTTCTTGTAACTACAACAAAATTTTTTAGTGACAACTATTTTCCTTATCACACATAACTTGTCTCTAAAATCATAATTTTATTTCAGTGACCACATTAAGTGACGACCAATAAAAACATGGTCCCTAAATGTTTTAATTGTGTGACGGACAATAACAGTTGTCACAGAAACAAATTATGAGTGACAACAAAAATTATTTGTCACAGAAATATCCTTTTCAGTGACAAGTTTTACACTTGTCACAGATTACTTGTCACAGAAATCCGAATTTCTTGTAGTGTTCCCTGTCATGTTATAGTGCTCTCTATGCGGATCTACACACGCACGATATGAGTGTACCTTGCGCTTTTGACCCAGGATCCGTCCATGCAGGATATACGTATACCTTGCACTTCCAACCCATCGCCCTTAACTATATGAAGGTCACTAGCTTGTCACAGCTAGAATGGACTTATACTCATCGAATCGAAAACATAAGACGATGGTAACTCTGTGCGGTTGCTAACCAACAATCAGAGGCCACCGAAATAATCGCGCGCAAGTGGCTTATCACATTCACTAGAAGGTCGCTACCCGTCTAAATGAAGTGCACCAACAATGCCGAAAACGAAATCCCTCCTAGGCCGAACGGTCCCAGCGCCCTGGCGCGCCGCGTTCGAGGGATGCCCATGCACGGGCTTTTATATTCTTTAAGTCCATTTGACCATTTAAACATGCAACGAATCTTATATTTCATACAAGCAAGCAAGTTCGCTTATCGCTATTTCAATTGGCACAACGCCCCCAATGTCCTCAACGAACGCCCTAAGGCCATGAACATTTCGAAGGGCACAATGCCGCGTCGACAGTTATGCCATATCCGTGCCACAACTGTTCTTCTCGTTGCAACGATGCCATCTTTGATAAGTATTGTGCAGCTGCCCGCATTCACCGTCTTTTGTGCTTGGTGTATGAAATATAAGATTCGTTGCATGGTTAAATGGTCAAATGGACTTAAAGAATATAAAAGCCCGTGCATGGGCATCCCTCGAACGCGGCGCGCCAGGGCGCTGGGACCGTTCGGCCTAGGAGGGATTTCGTTTTCGGTATTGTTGGTGCACTTCATTTTTACGGGTAGCGACCTTCTAGTGAATGTGATAAGCCACTTGCGCACGATTATTTCGGTGGCCTCTAATTGTTGGTTAGCAACCGCACAGAGTTACCATCGTCTTATGTTTTCGATTCGATGAGTATAAGTCCATTCTAGCTGTGACAAGCTAGTGACCTTCATATAGTTAAGGGCGATGGGTTGGAAATGCAAGGTATACGTATATCCTGCATGGACGGATCCTGGGTCAAAAGCGCAAGGTACACTCATATCGTGCGTGTGTAGATCCGCATAGAGAGTACTATAACATGACAGGGAAATCTGATAGGCGTATTCACCTTGCGTCAGTGCAAGGGCGAGTACGTTGGCTTGGTAAGTCGCGCCACGAATCAAACACGGGATTGCTTGCTTGCCTATTCAATTCGATAACATGCTGCTATGCTAACATGCTTTACGTTTTCGAATTATGCCATGAAATTGACCCTAAGGAGAACATAGCAAGATCATAAGCTAAGTTGCATGATTCAACATAAATATTACAAATGTCGGTTTGGAAAGATGATCTTTGATTCAGTACATGTGAGGACGATCGTACTGATCCCCCACCAGCTTCATGCAGGGTGCAGAAAATGGATGGCTCGAGGCGAAGTGTTGCTTGAACGCGTTGAGGCTCGAAAATGCTGAAGCGTATTGAAGCGTGCGATCGCTTGACGCTCGGACTCGCGACAGGATTGATGCGGCCGAGATATAGAAGGCATGATGTATGGAACGGTGAAATCCTTTGTGGGCAAGAGAGAACCTGAGTGTTGTAGCCAATCTGGCATATATTGTTAGGCTATCGAAAGCCTTGTAATCTGATTTCGAATATCAATAAAGAGATTTGTTTCGTATACTCTGTTTTCCTTTCGTTGTGAATATCAACTCAAAAGATAACCATTTGAGAACTTGTCATCTTGCCTTGCACGAGCGCAACTCCAGGCTCGTGCGGCATCACGCCCCAGCGAGGACGATGATTCGGGTGATTCCGGGTCGGGGCATGACAATAATCGTCTTCCCGACCCCAAGTTCACCCAGATTTGAAGATTGCTTGCCAAGTGACGCAGACGAAGACCTGCATCGATGTTGTGAATATTCAACAAATAGATCATCATTAATCGAAGTCATGACGAAGTTACCTTGGTTATACAATTGTACAAACACTTAGGAGGGAATAGTACACCAAACATAAACTAGGAGTTTCCAACAACTGTCGTCGTTTTCGTGTGTCCGTGTCTACACTATCTTGTCGCACTTGTATCAGTCTATATTTTCAAACGGGGAAGAGGTCGAGAGCTGGAAGAGTCGTTGAGGAAGAGGTCGGTGGAACCTAAAGATTGAACATTAAGAAAGACAACCCCTAGATGTTGATTTCTTCCTCTAAACCCTAATTAACAAAAAAAACCTAGATTATGAACGATTCTATTTTGATGTTTGCAAATCCCCAATTATTAACCCTATGATAAAAAAATCAAGAAAGAAAAAATCAGAAAAAAAGAGGGTAGAGATGAAGGAATAAGAGATGACCTAGACGACGTCGGTGACCGCTGTGCCGATGATCGAAAGCCCCTTTGCTGCCTAACCTCAGAGAGAGAGAGAGAGAGAGAGCGCATGAAAAAATATGAGAAATTAAACGACAAAAATTGAAAGGAAGAAGAGTGAGAAACGATTTGAAATTAAGGGAGAGAAAGAGAGAGAGAGAGAGAGAGAGAGCAAAGAAGAGAAGAGAGTGATAAATTTGGAAGAAGGGAAGTCGGCTGCTATTTTTAGAGTAGGGCGCGTATGTGAGCGGCAAAATTTTTTGGCAGAAGGCCTAAACGAAAAATATAGTGGGAAATAAATTTCAACAATACTTGAAAAATGTTGTATTTAGAACGTGAAAAAATGGTAGGAAACGAAGAAAATATTAGGGGTTTAGGCTATGGATTTTGTAAATATTGGCACAAATTTTGTAAATTTGTATGCTTTCATGCCAAATATGTTATATTCTATTTTTTATCCTGTAAAATAAAAACCTACGCTGCTTCTCTTGGATTCGTATATGAGAACTATTTTGACATACAAACATAGTAATAGATGAATGTTATAGATTCTATAGCATTCAGGAAACGCTATAGATAGATTATTTTTATAGTACTGCAGAAAGAACGCTATTGTTGATAACATTTTATAGCGGGGACACTTGAACGCTATAAAAAAAACTGCTATTGTAGGGCCTATTTGTTGTAGTGAAGGGCCTAGAATCATGTAGAATTGTATTGTATGCATTTCTTATGATATGTTAGACTATATTGTGACTTGTGGTTACTTTAAATAGGTTTACCTCACTCCAGTTCAGTTACACATCCTCATCAACAGCTCAGATTATCAGGCGAGTACATTCTCTGACCGTTTCATTATTGCTTGGACGTATTTACTTGTTATAGACTAGTTTACTTGTTGCTGTCATGATACATCACGGATTAGTACTATATGGATCTCTTCATGCGATGTTATCCCCTCGGATACATCGGGTATATTGTGCTCATGTACTTTATCATGTGTATCGTCTACTCATTGTATTCGTATTTATTCATGTATACTCATGTGACATTCAAGCACACTCATGATCATGTGAGCCTTCATGTATAACCCAGTGTGCATGTGGACTAACTATCCATGTGACACACTACTTTCATGTGTAATAACATAACCTAGACAGATCCGTGTGTACTGATTGGGGCAGGAGGAGCATTTATTTGGTTATGTGATCTACACCATTTCATGTATAACTCCAAACTAGATTAAGTCATGTATGACCTAAGCCTATTTACATAACCAAACATGTGCTCTGAATCACGTAGTTAGCTCAGTTTTCTTATCTATATCATGTATATCTATTTCCACTATATTATGTTCTTCATTTTACAGTCTCTCTACTATTTTTTTTACAACAATTCATGTATATTATTCTATATTTTGTTTCATATTTCCTTTCATGTTGTCACGCCCCAGAACCAGAATACTGGAGAGCAGGGGCGGACACAGCCAGCTACGTATATTGAAATAGAATACATCTCAACTATACGGTCACGGCTGTCTAGATATGAGGGTTTACTACAAGCCAGCGGTCTCTTAAGGTCAAGCCTATTGTCTCAATCTCAAGCAATTAACAGAGTTGCAAGATGTTAGAGCATCAAATATATATATATAAGGCGTCCCAAATATTACATATTGGATGATCATGAAGCTAGTCGTACAAAATAATAGGACTAGCAAGAGTTCAGTCGTACATGATCAACCCTAGGATTTGTTAATCATGTTTACAGCCCGTAGGCAGACAGTAAGTAAATGTGCATCGAGCTAACAGGTGCTCGTCGGCTAAACGCCTCAAAAGAATAAATTTACATATAAGTGGGTGAAACAAAAAAAAAAAGGAAAACCCACTCGTAGCCCGGGTTCCGTCTAGTGTTCACCATTGGGCTGGAAGCTTGGTAGATCCTCGGGAGCTGCTCCGAAATCTGGCCAAACAAACCAGCTGGGTCAAACCCCAGAAAGAGCAAGTGCCACAAGGAGGCCACAAATAAGAACAAAAGCCAGCATATCAGAACATAAAGAATAAAAGAAGGTACAAGTAATAAAAGTACGCAGAGCGATAAACGACTAGGGACGTGGAACCATTCCGGGAGCCAGGTTACAATCCTTAAACCAAACAAGGACCGGGATTGTACCCCTTCGCCTGAATAGTTCACTGTCTCTACCCATTTATCGTTAGAGATAAGTAAAACAATCATGATCAAGAGTTCCAGGTACAAGGGCTAGAGAAGACTTAGACAGAGCTGGACACCATTCATTCACAATCGGCCAAGCAAGTACTACGGCTTACTACTTTAACTAACTAGGGTTATCACAAGCCTAATTACTAACAAGATGCAAGTGAGAAACTCCCAGTCCCAAGCCCTGCAGACCATCCAGTTATCCTTCCGCGGGTTGAGAGTTATAGGTGGGTACATCGCCCGGGAGACAAATGTACCCTTAGGTGACTTAGAGGGTGCAACACATGACAGTGTGCTGGAAATGTGCTCTACTCGTCGGCAAGCTACAAGTCCATTAATGCCTCCAGATAACGAGACTGCCTGTGACCGGGAATTCTCCATGTTCTAATTTGATCTAATCATTAGCCTAGTCCAATTTAGCGCGAGTCCCTGGCCGTGGTACCCAGGAAGTCACGTCCTAGACATGATGCAAGACAAGACAAGTGGATTGTACAAGCAAGCAAGCAGGAACACCCACGGTGTCAAGGCAAGTCAAGTTAAGTTATCAAGTCAAGTCAAGTTAAGAGTGCGCCGCCACGGCCACTATCAAGTTATCAAGATAATTCATGTCAGGGTACTTGTCAGGAGTGCGCCACGACGGGCCACTATCATGTCAGGTCGGGTCATGTCAGGAGTGCACCACTACGGGTCGCTGTCCTGTTATGCTAGTTCATTGTCATACCAGGCCATATACAATAGTTATTCCAAATATACAAGTAAAATCAAGTTCATGACAAAAGGCGTAAGGATATAAAATGGGCGTAAAATACCTGATACAATACCAATATATATAGGATCATAAAAGAGCCAAGACCAAGAAATAACAAATTCATCATAAACAAGTAGGTAGCACAAGGGGGTCAAAGGTTGGGCTACGCAGGGTATAGACTGCGCATACAAGGCTGCGCAAGAGTTGTCTTGCGCAAGGGTTACATTGCGCAAGGTGAGCAGTACGCAAGCAATACGCAATGCACAGTACGCAAGCCACTACGCAATGCACAGTACGCAGGCCAGCATACGCAGGGGCTACGCAAGCCACTACGCAAGCAATACGCAATGCACACTACGCAAGCAATACGCAGGCCAGCATACACAGGGGCTACGCAAGCCACTACGCAAGCAATACGCAATGCACAGTACGCAAGCCACTACGCAATGCACAGTACGCAGGCCAGCATACGCAGGGGCTACGCAAGCCACTACGCAAGCAATACGCAATGCACACTACGCAAGCAATACGCAGGCCAGCATACACAGGGGCTACGCAAGCCACTACGCAAGCAATATGCAATGCACAGTACGCAAGCCACTACGCAAGGCACAGTACGCAAGCCAGCATACGCAGGGTGCAATACGCAGGGTGCAATACGCAGAAGACCCTAAGCAAGGGTTCTACGCAAGCAACACTACGCAGGAGCTCTACGCAGAGTGCAATACGCAGAAGACCCTAAGCAAGGGTTCTACGCAAGCAACACTACGCAGGAGCTCTACGCAGAGTGCAATACGCAGAAGACCCTAAGCAAGGGTTCTACGCAAGCAACACTACGCAGGAGCTCTACGCAGAGGCCGTACGCGGGAGCCGCGTGGCCAACAAGAGGGAAGGCTATGTTCTTCTCCTACCTCTGTCCGAGAGGAAGAACACCCAACCCAAAAACTTGCAAAATCCATAACTCCTTCAATTAAAAACGAAATCAGGTTTTGTAAAGACCAAGGTTGTGTAAAACTTGATTCTCCTCAACATGGAAACCTCAAATTCACCAAAAATCAAAGTTTATGAAATAATTTCAAGGAAAACCGAGATTCATGAAAGTTCAGATCTAAGGAGATCCATGCTTCAAATCCAGAAACTCCAGGTTCTAATGTTGTTCATGGTGAACTAAGCTATCTATTGGACAAAAAAAAAGGGTTCTCATGCGGTGGCCAAAAAGCACTTGCCTATGGGTTGAGGAGTTGTGTGGAAGAAGGAAGAAGAAGAAGATGGAGAAGTAAATGAAAGTAAAGAGGAGAGAGAAAAGTAGGTGGGTTATAATAAGGGTGTTGTGGTGTAATGGAGGTGGTGTGTAGGCTATGGTGTTCCATCATGACAAACCAAACCAAACCAATCTCCAAAATAAAACCAAGCCATGGTCTAAAACCCATTTACAAGAATTCAAAAATCCGCAAGTCGAGAATAATAAAATACGTGCCAAAATCCAAATACGAGCATAATACAAAATACGGAAAATGAGGGTGACAACTCTACCCACCTTCAAAGAATTCCGTCCTCGGAATTTAATCAAGGAGCTAGAGATTGCCACGACAAGCTATACTAAGCACAGACAAGCTACACTAAGCAGTTCAATCATACAATCATACAATGCAAGCAAGGAAAGGGAAAGCGTAAGGTATAAGAAAGACATTATACCTCACGAGTCAAACAGGTAGGGATATTGCGATCGGATGTCGTCCTCACGCTCCCATGTTGACTCACCTAGAGAGTGATGACCCCAAGCAACACGGACTAAGTTAATAGTCTTGTTCTTGAGCGTCTTTTCTCTCCGGTCCAATATAGACACGGGCCTCTCCTCATACGAAAGGTTGGTACCAACAACTAATTCCGAATGATCTAGGATATGGCTCGGGTCCGGGATGTACCGTCTTAATTGGGATACATGGAATACATCATGTACCTCACTTAGCGACGGCGGAAGAGCGAGACGATAGGACACGTCGCCTACTCGCTCCAGAATATCGAACGGCCCTATATACCTAGGACTAAGCTTTCCCCGTACGCCAAAACGAATGACGCCGCGGGTAGGCGAGATCCTAAGGAATACATGGTCGCCGACGGCAAATTCTAAGGGACGCCGATGAGCATCGGCCCAATGGCGCTGACGATCCTGAGCAACTCGGAGGTGATCTCTGACTTTCCTGACCACTTCAACCGTCTGAGAAATCAGTTCTGGACCGAGCATCTGCCTCTCTCCGACATCGTCCCATGCTAACGGAGATCTGCACTTCCTGCCATACAGAGCCTCGAAGGGTGCCATCTGGATACTGGCCTGGAAACTATTGTTGTACGAGAATTCCACCAGGTGCAGGTGATCCTCCCATGAACCACCGAAGTCAAGGGTACATGACCGCAACATATCTTCGAGAGTTTGTATAGTACGCTCTGATTGCCCATCTGTCTGCGGATGATACGCTGAGCTGAACTTGAGACGAGTCCCCAAACTTTGATGAAGACTGCGCCAGAAGTGCGATGTGAATCTCGTATCCCTGTCTGATACTATGCTGACTGGCACTCCGTGAAGTCTGACAATCTGCCTGAGATACATCTCTGCTAGCTGTGCCGTTGACTGTCCAACTCTAAATGGAAGAAAGTATGCCACCTTGGTAAGCCTGTCTACAATGACCCAAACAGCATCTCTGCCTGCCGAAGACTTGGGTAATCCAGTCACGAAATCCATGGTAATGTGCTCCCATTTCCATTCTGGGATCGGTAAAGGTTGGAGAAGTCCAGCTGGCCTCTGATGTTCAGCCTTGACCTGTTGGCAAACCAAACATCGAGAGACATACCGGGCTATCTCCCTCTTCATACCATTCCACCAAAAGTGCTGACGAATATCTCTGTACATCTTCGTGCCGCCTGGGTGAATGGAGTACTGCGAACTGTGAGCCTCTGCCATGACTTCCTGTCTGATATCTCCACTGGGTACACAAAGACGCGTGCCGTGTCGAAGTGTACCATCTTTATGAATACATAACTCTGGCCTTCTTCCTGCCTCGCACTCTGCTCTGAGCCGCTGAATCTTGGAATCTGTTAACTGTGCTGTCCGGATCCTCTCAACTATGGTGGACTGAATCTGTAGGCTGGCCATCAAGGCCACATTGGAAGGAAGAATCACTTCAATTCCCATCTTCTGAAGATCTGACAATAGCTCTGGTTGCGCTGTTAGGAGGTAGACTCCGGCTCTCCTGCTCAATGCATCTGCTACCACGTTGGCCTTCCCTGGATGATACTGCAAATCCACATCATAGTCCACAAGTAGCTCGAGCCATCTTCTCTGCCGCATATTAAGATCCTTCTGGGTGAAAACATACTTCAGGCTTTTATGATCAGTAAATATCTCCACTCTGTCCCCGTACAAGTAGTGCCTCCACAACTTAAGTGCAAACACTACCGCTGCTAGCTCCAAGTCGTGGGTCGGGTAATTCTTCTCATGATCACGGAGTTGACGTGACGCATAAGCAATTACCTTCCCATGCTGCATCAAAACACATCCCAATCCTCTGCCTGAAGCGTCACAATAAACTGTGAATCCTCCGGTCCCATCTGGAAGTGTGAGAATGGGAGCCGTTATCAAACCTCGCTTCAACTTCTCAAATGATTCCTGACATTCTGCTGTCCAAACGAACGGCACATCCTTGCGGGTCAACTGGGTCATCGGCACTGAAATCCTTGCAAAATCAGAGACGAACCGCCGGTAGTAGCCGGCCAACCCAAGAAAGCTGCGAACTTCTGCCACTGAGCTGGGTACTGGCCATGCCTCGATAGCCACAATCTTCTGGGGATCAACTTCCACTCCTCCTCTGGTAATGATGTGACCCAAGTAAGAAATGCGATCGAGCCAGAACTCGCATTTACTGAACTTGGCGTACAACTGGTGCTCTCTGAGAATCTGGAGGACAACTCTGAGATGCTGCTCGTGCTCTGCTTCACACTTGCTGTAGACCAGGATGTCATCAAGGAACACTATCACAAACTGATCCAAGTAAGGCATGAAAATACGGTTCATGAGGTCCATGAACACTGCCGGCGCATTGGTCGCTCCAAAGGGCATAACTAGAAACTCCCAATGCCCGTACCTAGATCTGAACGCCGTCTTCGGGATGTCCTGCTCTCTGACTCTGATCTGGTGGTATCCTGACCGCAAGTCTATCTTCGAGAAAACTGAAGCCCCCTTGAGTTGATCAAACAAATCGTCTATCCTTGGAAGAGGGTATCTGTTCTTAATTGTCACTGAGTTCAAGGTACGATAATCTACACATAGCCTAGACGTACCATCCTTCTTTTTTACAAGAAGCATCGGGGCTCCCCAAGGCGATCCACTAGCACGAATGAATCCCTTGGTTCTAAGTTCTTCAATCATCTTGTACAAAATCTCCAACTCTGAAGGCGCCATTCTGTAGACTCGCTCTGATACTGGTGCTGCTCCGGGAATCAAGTCGATGGTGAACTCGATCTCCCGCTCTGGTGGCATCCCTGGAAGTTCCTCTGGGAAGACATCTGGAAACTCTCAACTATCCGGGGCAACTGCACTGCTGCTACTGCCATCCGCAATACTGGAGGAGAAGGCTCTACTGTGCCTCTGGAAAATGAAAACTCTGACTCTCCGGGAATACTAAAGACAACTCTGCCAACATGGCAGTCTATCCTAGCATAATGGTTCCTCAACCAATCCATGCCTAGGACTACATCATAGTCTGCCATAGAAAATTCTATAAATCTAGCGGGGAACTCTCTACCGCTAACTGCGATTCGACACGAGGAAAACACTCGATCTACTCCCACAAGACCATTACCAGTAAGTATATTGAGCCTCACTGATAATGACTCGGGCTCCAATCCTATCCGTGTCGCGAATCGTGCAGACATGAATGAATGCGATGCACCAGAATCAAATAATACAGATGCTGGAAAGGTGTTGACGAGGATAGTACCTGCCACTACCTCACCTGGTGCCACTTCTTCTTCCATGGTCATCATCATAGCCTGACCTCTAGCTGCGGGTCCCCTCTGCTGGAAACCCCTCTGTCGGTTCTGTGCTGGAGCCTGGGTGAACTGCTGCTGGTTCTGCTGCTGAAAGGCCTGGGCCTGAGGCAATAATGGCCTCGGGTACTGCTGCTGCTGCTGCTGGATTGGAACTGGGGCTGGTCCCCTCACCGAAGAACTAGAAAGATTGGATGATGATGGACCTCCCCTATTAGGGCAGGTCCCTATCTGGTGGTCTGCTCCTCCACAAACCAGGCACAATTCTTGTGCCCTACGACACTCTGCCACTACATGGCCCGGCTTCCCGCAATGAGAACATCCCACCGCGGAAGACTGCTTCTGCCTCTGCTGCTGCGGGTACGTCGGGGTCGAATGCTGAACCGACGTCACTGAGGCCGCCCGCCTCGGAGTTCCAATGGTTAGACCCCTAGCTGCCGGGGCTGGAGCTGAAGATTGGTGCATCTGGTTATGGGACCGCTTCCTGCCTCCGGTCCTGTCCACAATTCTCCGGGAGGTATACTCATGCCTCCTTGCTGCTTTCAATACTGCATCGAACGTCTGGTGCTCGAACTGTTCCACAGCTAATAATATCTCTAAGTGCAGCCCTTGCTGGAACCGCTGAGCCCTATCGAACTCGGTTGCCACCAAGGTGGGGGCGAACCTACTCAGCCTGGAAAACTCGGTCGCATAGCCATCGACCGTTCTGCCTCCTTGCTTCAAGTTGGTGAATCTGGTCTGCAGGTCGTACCGTGCCACCGCATCGAAGTACTTCGTCTGGAATCTTTCTCTGAACGTCGCCCAAGTGACTGGTGCTGCTAATCCCATGGCCTGAGCTGCCCACCAATCGCGAGCCAAGTCTAACAACTGTAGGCGTACCACCGCCACCTTCTCATTTTCAGGTGTCCTAGCCGCTTCTAGAACCACCTCGGTATCCTGAAGCCAAGCGTCCGCGGCAATCGCATCTTCACTGCCGTCGAAGAAGGGAGGGTTCAAGCGCTTGAAACTGTTGGCCGCTTGATTTCCTTGGGGACCTCCTCGGTTTAGTGCATCATGAACTTCCTGGTGCAAGGCGTCGCCTCGACGATCTTGGGATGCAAGCAGTTCCCTGATAAGCCCTACCAAAGGTCCCTCATCCTGTCTAGCTGGTTGAACGGGCGGAGCTTCCTGAACTAGAGGTTCTGAGCCTCCGGGAAGCATAACTCGGGAGGCTACTCCAGAGTGCTGAACTTGATCTTCCTGGCGCTGGGGTGCTTGTCGAGCTTCCTCTGGCTGGTTGGCAGGTCCGGGAGTAATGCCGCTGAAGAAGACGACATAGGGAACAATAAGGAAAGGACCAGGACAGATCAATGATACAAGCATGTGATCAGGTCAAGAATCTCAGGGATTTGAAGATACGAGCAGAGATCAAGGGCGAATATTGATTGAGACATCTATTCGGTAAACCCTCATATTTCTTGATTGACAGGACCTGCATGGGCCACCACTTAAACCGTGTCACGCCCCAGAACCAGAATACTGGAGAGCAGGGGCGGACACAGCCAGCTACGTATATTGAAATAGAATACATCTCAACTATACGGTCACGGCTGTCTAGATATGAGGGTTTACTACAAGCCAGCGGTCTCTTAAGGTCAAGCCTATTGTCTCAATCTCAAGCAATTAACAGAGTTGCAAGATGTTAGAGCATCAAATATATATATATAAGGCGTCCCAAATATTACATATTGGATGATCATGAAGCTAGTCGTACAAAATAATAGGACTAGCAAGAGTTCAGTCGTACATGATCAACCCTAGGATTTGTTAATCATGTTTACAGCCCGTAGGCAGACAGTAAGTAAATGTGCATCGAGCTAACAGGTGCTCGTCGGCTAAACGCCTCAAAAGAATAAATTTACATATAAGTGGGTGAAACAAAAAAAAAAAAAGGAAAACCCACTCGTAGCCCGGGTTCCGTCTAGTGTTCACCATTGGGCTGGAAGCTTGGTAGATCCTCGGGAGCTGCTCCGAAATCTGGCCAAACAAACCAGCTGGGTCAAACCCCAGAAAGAGCAAGTGCCACAAGGAGGCCACAAATAAGAACAAAAGCCAGCATATCAGAACATAAAGAATAAAAGAAGGTACAAGTAATAAAAGTACGCAGAGCGATAAACGACTAGGGACGTGGAACCATTCCGGGAGCCAGGTTACAATCCTTAAACCAAACAAGGACCGGGATTGTACCCCTTCGCCTGAATAGTTCACTGTCTCTACCCATTTATCGTTAGAGATAAGTAAAACAATCATGATCAAGAGTTCCAGGTACAAGGGCTAGAGAAGACTTAGACAGAGCTGGACACCATTCATTCACAATCGGCCAAGCAAGTACTACGGCTTACTACTTTAACTAACTAGGGTTATCACAAGCCTAATTACTAACAAGATGCAAGTGAGAAACTCCCAGTCCCAAGCCCTGCAGACCATCCAGTTATCCTTCCGCGGGTTGAGAGTTATAGGTGGGTACATCGCCCGGGAGACAAATGTACCCTTAGGTGACTTAGAGGGTGCAACACATGACAGTGTGCTGGAAATGTGCTCTACTCGTCGGCAAGCTACAAGTCCATTAATGCCTCCAGATAACGAGACTGCCTGTGACCGGGAATTCTCCATGTTCTAATTTGATCTAATCATTAGCCTAGTCCAATTTAGCGCGAGTCCCTGGCCGTGGTACCCAGGAAGTCACGTCCTAGACATGATGCAAGACAAGACAAGTGGATTGTACAAGCAAGCAAGCAGGAACACCCACGGTGTCAAGGCAAGTCAAGTTAAGTTATCAAGTCAAGTCAAGTTAAGAGTGCGCCGCCACGGCCACTATCAAGTTATCAAGATAATTCATGTCAGGGTACTTGTCAGGAGTGCGCCACGACGGGCCACTATCATGTCAGGTCGGGTCATGTCAGGAGTGCACCACTACGGGTCGCTGTCCTGTTATGCTAGTTCATTGTCATACCAGGCCATATACAATAGTTATTCCAAATATACAAGTAAAATCAAGTTCATGACAAAAGGCGTAAGGATATAAAATGGGCGTAAAATACCTGATACAATACCAATATATATAGGATCATAAAAGAGCCAAGACCAAGAAATAACAAATTCATCATAAACAAGTAGGTAGCACAAGGGGGTCAAAGGTTGGGCTACGCAGGGTATAGACTGCGCATACAAGACTGCGCAAGAGTTGTCTTGCGCAAGGGTTACATTGCGCAAGGTGAGCAGTACGCAAGCAATACGCAATGCACAGTACGCAAGCCACTACGCAATGCACAGTACGCAGGCCAGCATACGCAGGGGCTACGCAAGCCACTACGCAAGCAATACGCAATGCACACTACGCAAGCAATACGCAGGCCAGCATACACAGGGGCTACGCAAGCCACTACGCAAGCAATACGCAATGCACAGTACGCAAGCCACTACGCAATGCACAGTACGCAGGCCAGCATACGCAGGGGCTACGCAAGCCACTACGCAAGCAATACGCAATGCACACTACGCAAGCAATACGCAGGCCAGCATACACAGGGGCTACGCAAGCCACTACGCAAGCAATACGCAATGCACAGTACGCAAGCCACTACGCAAGGCACAGTACGCAAGCCAGCATACGCAGGGTGCAATACGCAGGGTGCAATACGCAGAAGACCCTAAGCAAGGGTTCTACGCAAGCAACACTACGCAGGAGCTCTACGCAGAGTGCAATACGCAGAAGACCCTAAGCAAGGGTTCTACGCAAGCAACACTACGCAGGAGCTCTACGCAGAGTGCAATACGCAGAAGACCCTAAGCAAGGGTTCTACGCAAGCAACACTACGCAGGAGCTCTACGCAGAGGCCGTACGCGGGAGCCGCGTGGCCAACAAGAGGGAAGGCTATGTTCTTCTCCTACCTCTGTCCGAGAGGAAGAACACCCAACCCAAAAACTTGCAAAATCCATAACTCCTTCAATTAAAAACGAAATTAGGTTTTGTAAAGACCAAGGTTGTGTAAAACTTGATTCTCCTCAACATGGAAACCTCAAATTCACCAAAAATCAAAGTTTATGAAATAATTTCAAGGAAAACCGAGATTCATGAAAGTTCAGATCTAAGGAGATCCATGCTTCAAATCCAGAAACTCCAGGTTCTAATGTTGTTCATGGTGAACTAAGCTATCTATTGGACAAAAAAAAAGGGTTCTCATGCGGTGGCCAAAAAGCACTTGCCTATGGGTTGAGGAGTTGTGTGGAAGAAGGAAGAAGAAGAAGATGGAGAAGTAAATGAAAGTAAAGAGGAGAGAGAAAAGTAGGTGGGTTATAATAAGGGTGTTGTGGTGTAATGGAGGTGGTGTGTAGGCTATGGTGTTCCATCATGACAAACCAAACCAAACCAATCTCCAAAATAAAACCAAGCCATGGTCTAAAACCCATTTACAAGAATTCAAAAATCCGCAAGTCGAGAATAATAAAATACGTGCCAAAATCCAAATACGAGCATAATACAAAATACGGAAAATGAGGGTGACACATGTTATGATCTGTGTGAGAGATATGTATTCGTTCCTGTCCTGACTGGACCCGTTGAAAATATTACAGATGATGAGGATTGCTGCGACACTTACTGTGGAGCAGGCCTAGTTGACACAGGTGACCTGGACCCTGAGCAGGATCCAGTAGTCGCTGAGGACTTGCCATGAGTTAGATTAGATTGATATTATCATTTAGTTATGAGACTTTGTGGTTGTATTGAGACTTGTATGGTATGGTTTACACCGGGATTTATATTCATATTATAACTCTCTGTTGTGATTATCTTTCTCCTGTTCTATCTTAATTATTATGATTGAGAAGTACCATACATATATATCATTCTTCATTCGGAGTAATTCCTAGACTGTGTTAGATGTTGGACCCAGGACAACGTTCTACCGCCGACACTGCGGCGTAGGCTGGACGTACCCATGTCTCGTGCCCTTACACTGGGTGCGGGTCGTGACAATTGTCCATGGTGGTCAGACATTTCAGATTAAAGGGAGATGTAGGAGAATCTCCTTCCGGTTCGGGAGAGCAGGTTAGGTGTTCCGTGGTGTTGTGGTGAAGACTTCAACGCCGTCGTCAGAGCAGATGAGAAGGCAGGAGGACGCCCCCTAAATTTGACTTCCATGTTTGATTTTTCCCATTTTGTGTTCCAAGCTCACTTGGAGCAGTTAGCTATTCGGGTAGCAAATTCACATGGAGTAATAAGCAGGAGAGAGACAGGGGACAACGACTAGACTTGAAAAGTTATTCGTCGACCACCTGGGGTTGGATATGGTTTATAAAAGCATAGAGGAGCATCTCAATGACACGGAGTCGGACCGTAGCCCTCTTCTCATTGACATTCATCTTGTTAAACCGAAGAATTGTCGTCACTTTAGGTTTCTTGACTTCTGGTGCGATCACCCGGAGTTCCTGGATGTTGTGAGGGAAAGTTAGAGTGAGGGAGAGGTGTTGAATTCCATTAGCAGGGTTGTGCTTTGACTCAAGGGTCTCCGTAAGATGTCGGGAAAATAGAGTAGGGAGAAGTATGGGGATATTTCTTAGGAGGTGCGTCGGGCTGAAGACGAGGTTGCGAAACTTGCGATTGAGTTAGGGGATGGGGCTTGCCCTTTGAAGAGGGTAGAGCTTAATGCGGCTAGGGCAAATATTAAGCGCATGATAGCTACGAAAGTGAGTTATTGGAGGCAGAAGTCTAAAGCTCAATGGGACGCAAACGGAGACAAGAACTCATAGTTCTTTCACGCTTGTGTTAAGGGGCGTAGGAAGAAGCTGCTGAATCATAGCATTGCGAAGGAGGAGGGGAAAATGGTGAGGGGTCAGAAAGAGCTTCAAGAGGCGACGGTTGCATATTTCTCCGATATCCTTTCGGGAAAGACTGTCTACAGGGACGAGAATTTGCTGGACAGTATTCAGTCGATCATATCGGAGGAGGATAATGCACTACTTCTTGCGACACCGTCCATGGACGAGGCCAGGAAGGTCGTGCTAGGCATGAGAAGCGATGGGGCTTCGGGACCGGACGGATTCATGGGACTGTTCTTTCAGAGGTGCTGGGAGGTGGTTGGCGTGGATATTTTTGAGGCGGTGGTGGCGTTCTTCCAGGGATTAAGCTTCCCTAAGGCAGTCACAAGCACACTGCTAGTAATTGTTTCGAAGAAGACTAATGCGGTCACCATCTCAGATTACCGTCCTCTGAGTATGTGCAACTTCCTTAGTAAAATCTTCTCCAAAGTTATTGCTAACTAAATAGCAGGTCTTCTTCCAAGGATGATTTCCTTGGAGCAGAGCGCATTTGTTAGGGAACGGGAGATTATGGACAATATCATCCTCGCTCATGAGTTGGTCACCTACATGGGCAACAACAACAGGAGCAGGAACGGGGCGATCAAACTTGATATAGAGAAGGCATATGATCGGGTGGAATGGAGATACATGATTTTGGTTTTTTGGGATTTCGACTTCAGGAAGGAGTAGATCAACATCGTTAGGAGGTCTATTTTTAATTGTTGGTTCACTGTGGTTATCAACAGAGTTGCTTCGGGGTTTTTCAAGTCGGGGAGGGGTTGAGGCACGGTGACCTGCTTTCTCACACTATCTTCGTTATCTTGGCAGAGATGCTTACCCGGAGCCTGATTAGCATGGGGGTTCGCCGAGATACAATAGGTACTACACTACGAGTGGCTGCCCCATGGTGACCCACTTAGCACATGCAGACGATGTACTCCTGTTCAACGCTGGTGACAAAGACTCGGTGGCTACGGTTGTTGTAGTGCCCCATTCCGCTCAGTGAATCGGAGGAAGCGAAATGCTGACGGCGTTCGGACTTAGCCTTACAACGGCTGCACGAAGACATTGCTCGGTCAAGGCGACCGCTCGCTCAGGTGGGATAGTTTCGGTGAACTTGCCTCATCTCAGCCTTCACATAATAAATTGCGTGTTTTCAACTTACACAAGTAGGCTTAATAATAAAATAGATAAATCCACATAGCTAAAGGGAGTAATCTTGATGGGTCGAATTGAGATAGAATATGGAAAGGTTCAACGGTCGGCTTAGAGTTGGTGCACGACGTTCTTTGAAAATGACACTCGGTGCTTCGTCTCGTGGCTTGGGAGAAGGAAAGTTGGTCTTCAACACAAAACTATGAACTAGCCTAAGTCATAGGCGTCGCCCGCGTAAATGCTCGATAAAGCATGCACGTTTCCACTGCGCAAGGCTTGCCATAGCCTTTGCGCGTCCCTCGGGTTAAGTCGTAGGCTTAAGTATGTTAGGCAAAGTTATGTCGGTCGACCTAAGTCATTCCAAGTGCTATCCCGCTCATTCTGCAGTTGTCAAGTTAAATAGTCCCACGTTCCCAAGGCCCGTCATATGAGCTATGACTTGGGCGATAGCGTTGCGTAAACACGAGTTGGTTTAAGGCACGAGCCACGGTTGGTTCAGTAGAAAGTTAGCCACGGTCTGTCAATACTTAAGGAACACATTATGTTCAAGTAAAGTGGGTAGGCTATGCGATAGTCGTTCCCTGAGTTTAAAGAATGTTAAGTCTAAGCAATGGTTAGTCGCCGAGAGAAAATATATCGGGACTGTAGGTCAGTCGTCGAGGCAACCCTGGTTTGGGCTCTGCAAAAGAATTATGAATCGATGAAAGAGTAAAACAAAGGAACTAAGTGATGATGATGAGACCATGCAATTACGTTAAGTCTAGAAGTTAGCGTAGACGCGTGGTCATGGACAACTTGTCGACAAGGGCGATGGTTCTTCAGATCGGCAACCTTGGGCCAGGGACCGATCCGGCCTAGGAAGAACAGATTATAGTCGAGCTGGGTAACAGGCAATTGGTAGTACGGAGACTTGCATCGGAGATCGCTACTTGCGGTGCAAGGATCTCGTTTGCCAGGCTATGTCCACGATGGCTAGTTAATGCCAGTGACCATTCATATAGATGTGTCGGCACGGACGGCAATTCGCGTGTGTGCCTTTGGACTGAGTTGAGTTGAATGTGTATGAAGTTAGAAGAACATAATGTCTGGGCCTAAGATTTGGCTAAAACGAAGGCGGTGTGCTTCGACACGAGATGTGGCGTCGAGTGTTAAGTCGTTGGCATAGAGTTGCATGAGTTAGATTTTGGCTGTGTCGAATTAAGTCAAGAAGGGTCATAGGGCAAGTTGGGTGAAGTTACGTTGAGTTGTTGGGCACGACCTCGAAACATGAGGCACGACCACGTTGTCACAACACAAGTGTAAGCAAGACTAAGCGAGGAGGCACTGCCTCAGAGAGGTTGAAGCACGAATCGAGTTCATGGCACGACCGAGTCGTTACGTTACAGAGTATGGCACGAAGGAGAAGTATGAGTCAGTACATTGACAATGCAAGCACGAGAAAGGTCTAGAGGCAAGGAAATGGAGTCTATCATGTAGTTACGTCCCTGATTATGGCCGTAAGGCAAACACGACTTTATAGCTTAACATTGCTGAGTAGACGTTGTTGTTGCAAGCACGGAATGGCCCTCAAACACAAGTATGCCAAGGCGTCCGTCAGAAAAACAGATCCTAAGAGAAGACTAGAAAGACAATTGATAAAAAGGGACTATGTTGCACTAAGTAAATCTAATGTGTTGGTTTTGTATGGGTGGGCGAGGAGCTCACTCTACCAGTACAGTTGAGTACTGACACCCACATAGTTTACATGTGCAGGCACATGTAGAAGCTTGTGGCATGGAGCTCGCTTGAATGCGTCAAGGCACAGAGTTTCTTGGTAATTCGAAGCGTGCGGCCGCATGGAGTCAAGACTTATATAGGACATAATGTATGGACATCGCCTTCCGAAGCATCCGCTGGCATTGAGACTTGTATTGAGAGATAAGAGAGAGCTGAATGACATGTAATGTGACCTTGAGTGAGCTTGAGAGACTTGTAATCTTGGCCTTGCGCCCCAATGTAACCGTTGTTTCAATATCAATAAAGAGCTTCTTTGAATAACTTGTATTTTGTTCTAAATTTCTGCTGCATGTTCAATGTCTCTGCATTGGACTTCTCTGCGACGACCCCGTCGCAGCTACTGTAATCGGTCGTTATGGAACCCGTCTTGCACGAGCGCAATCTAGGCTCGTGCGGCATCACGCCTTAGCGAGGACGATCGCTCCTATGGGAGCGGGGCGTGACATAATGGTATCAGAGCACGGCTTTACGTCTTTGGGCTATCGATTGAATTCTTTAACTCCGTTAATTCCGCAAACTCTGAATTATGCTTCCATAAGTTGATATCATTGGTACGCTCTCTCTCAAATGTTCCACGGGATGTCCATACAATAAGTCTAAATAATTTGCAAAATATAGGTGAACAGTTTTTGATAAGAAATAAAAGGTGGTTCGCATAAGCATGATTGGCTAAGTCGAGCTGGGCATATACACCAAGGATTGCGTCGACCTTAGAAAAGTTAAGTGTGGGATTCGAATTGCATCGGACGAGAATGATTTGAATTTGATTGAGTAACAGGGGATGACTATCGATAGGTGTGCTATCGAACGACGATAACGTCGATGCGATATAGACGAGCGTGCATAAAATTCAAGGAATGGTTCGAACGAAAAATTTGAAGAAGTCGATTTTGATTCGAATGATAGTTTTGAGTATTTGTTGAATGACTTCATTCCTGAGTGGTGTATAAGATAGCCTCAGGAATGTCGATCGATCGATTGAGGATATGGGATGTCGATGAGTCTATCAGTAGGCGTCACATATATGCAAAGTTGTAGATTGAGTTCGTTGAATAAGTTGTAGTCTTGAAGTTTGATAAGTTGATTTGAACAACCTAGAAATTTACGTGCATGGAACGTGTACGGGACTGAAGATTGTGCAAGTATGAAACGCGAAGATGATTGAGTAGATAAATCAAATCGAAGAAAAGTTAAGGTGTAGCAAACGAGTGACTTGATAAAGAAAATCGATAGGTGGATCATGTAGAGAAAGCTAGCACGATCAAAAAATAGTGTGCATGAAAAGTTGAATTTTAAAGTTACGCAATGACTCTAAGGATTGGATCGAAAGTTGCTCGATGATTTGAGTTAGCAAAGGATTGATACGAATTGAGGAAATACGTTGGTCGATGACTTAAGATAGATGGATGAACAATATGTGAATTTGGGTTTGAGAAAATTAATGTGTGAATGATTCGAGGGATAATGATCGAACTTGAATTTTGAATGTCAAGGAGATTATCCAGTCAAACGGTAGCATCATTTGCACGACTCGAAATTGGTTGCAAAGGAAGATTGTCAGGTTACGCATATCGTCGATGGTATTGAGGCGTATCAAAGATCGATATACGATAACTCGGGGGTACTCTGACTCGGCGAATATGATTGTGCAAGTGTTATTGTTCGGTTAGATGCGATACTTAGGATTTTGATTGAAATAAATGTTGGATAAAAATGATTGTGTCGTGATGATTGCGTTGATAACCACAACGTCGACGATCTTGTCTTGTACGAGCGCAACTCTAGCCTCGCACATGCGTCACGTCAGATTTGGGACGATCATTCTGCGTGAGCGCGGATATGGTGGTTCATGTCGCAGGAATGATCGAACTCAAAAAATTCGGGCACGGCAACTTTGATCGTCTCGACTTGTTGGTTTGATGTGAAGGTGAATTCAAGGGTTTATAGGGCTTGTGATTGACGAATGAATGAAACTTGAGGATTGAGTAGGTCCAATCCGCGTATCGAGAATGAACTAGTCTAGATACAAAATAAGAGTTAAGTTCCGATGATGATGACTATCCCGCGGGAGCGTGCATGGTGATTCATGCCCATCATGGATAATCTGAATCGCGTGAGATCGGGGTGCAACATATTGTTAAGTTAGACAACCTCATGATCGAATACACAAATTAGGATAAATGACTTGGGTAGTATGAAATGTGAATTATGGTTTAGCGATAAATTATGTCGTAACTTGTTTAACTTGGAAGAATTTATAGGCGGATTACGTTTAACGTGTTCGAAGAGATAGACTGTACGAAATGCCTTGACGAACGAGCGATATGTTCTTGTCGATTGGTTGAACGTGAGTTATCGTAGGATGGCTTTACTGAACGACTCGGACCCATACGATAAACATTGGGATGTGTATAGGGTATCGATGCTCGATGTTTAGAAATCAGAGTGATGCGAGCTTGGGTAGAAAATCCCGTACTATCAATTTTGTTTGACCTTAGGATGGGGTCAGTGTTGATATCGTTGTTTAGGAACTATGATTCCAGTACTGACGGAAAGACATAGTCTAGCGGTTAGGCAGACGTTCGAGTGCGAAACGATAGAAAATTGTAAGAGGTACCACTCATGAGGCTCGGTTGACATGCACGTATATCAGGGACGCCCGAATATGTGCACGATCTGATTCGAGTGGTGATAGCAGATTCTCTATCACGAGGCTTGGCTGAAATGCATGTATTTTGGAGACGCCTGGAATATGTGCACGATCTAACTAAGTGATACGTTGAATCAAGTGAGACTTGAAAAACGAAAAAGTGTCGAGGATTTTGAGATCGTGAGTTTCGTAGAAATGTTGATGGTAATGCGATCATTGAATCGAGACGAGTTCGAATATTGGTTGATCGGTTGGTGTGCCTTACGAATAAGTTAGCGATAGCACGAGCGTGGCTCGGATTGAGGGAACGCATAGGAGTTGTGTGTGCGAAAGACGTAGGATGTTGAATCAAGTTATAAGCCGATAAGTGTACTCAGTAAGTTTTGAAGACGAAACTTTTTCTGAGTGGTGTATGATGTAGTGCCCCGTCCCGCTCAGTCAATCGGAGGAAACGAAATACCGACAGCGTTCGGACTTAGCCTTGCAATGGCTGCACGAAGACATTGCTCGGTCAAGGCGACCGCTCGCTCAGGTGGGGTAGTTTCGATGAACTTGTCTCATCTTAGCCTTCACATAATAAATTGCGTGTTTTCAACTTGCACAAGTAGGCTTAATAATAAAAGAGATGAATCCACATAGATAAAGAGAGTAATCCCGACGGGTCGAATTGAGATAGAATATAGAAAGGTCCAACGGTCGGCTTAGAGTTGGTGCATGACGTGCTTTGAAAATGACACTCGGTCCTTCGTCCCGTGGCGTGGGAGAAAAAAAGTTGGTCTTCGACATAAAACTATGAACTTGCCTAAGTCATAGGCGTCGCCCACGTAAATGCTCGATAAAGCATGCACGTTTCCACAGCGCAAGGCTTGGCATAGCCTTTGTACGTCCCTCGGGTTAAGTCGTAGGCTTGAGTAAGTTAGGCAAAGTTATGCCGATCGACCTAAGTCATTCCAAGTGCTGTACCGTTCATTCTGTGGTTGTCAAGTTAAATAGTCCCACGTTCCCAAGGCCTGTCATATGAGCTATGACTTGGGCGATAGCGTTGCGTAAACACGAGTTGGTTTAAGGCACGAGCCACGGTTGGTTCAGTATAAAGTTAGCCACGGTCTGTCGATACTTAAGGAACACGTTATGTTCAAGTAAAGTGGGTAGGCTATGAGGTAGCCATTTCCTGAGTTTAAAGAATGTTAAGTCTAAGCGATGGTTAGTCACCGAAAGAAAATATGTCGGGACTGTAGGTCAGTCGCCGAGGCAACCCTGGTTTAGGCTCTGCAAAAGAAGTATGAATCGAGAAAAGAGTAAAACAAAGGAACTAAGTGATAATGATGAGACCATGCAATTAAGTTAAGTATAGAAGTTAGCGTAGGCGCGTGGTCATGGACAACTTTTCGACAAGGGCGATGGTTCTTCAAATCGGCAACCTTGGGCCAGGGACCGATCTGGCCTAGGAAGAACAGATTATAGCCGAGCTGGGTAATAGGCAATTGGTAGTATGGGGACTTGCATCGGAGATTGCTACTTGCGGTGCAAGGATCCCGTTTGCCAGGCTATGTCCACGGTGGCTAGTTAATGCCAGTGACCATTCATATAGATATGTCGGCACGGGCGGCAATCCGCGTGTGTGCCTTTGGACTGAGTTGAGTTGAATATGTATGCAGTTAGAAGAACACAATGTCTGGGCCTAAGATTTGGCTAAAATGAAGGTGGCGTGCTTCGGCACGAGATGTGGCGTCGAATGTTAAGTCGTTGGCATAGAGTTGTATGAGTTAGATTTGGGCTGTTGCGAGTTAAGTCAAGAAGGGTCGTAGGGCAAGTTGGGTGAAGTTACGTTGAGTTGTTAGAAATGACCTCGAAACATGAGGTACAGTCGCATTGTCACAACACAAGTGTAAGCAAGACTAAGCGAGGAGGCACTGCCTCAGAGATATTAAAGCACGAATCGAGTTCATGGCACGACCGAGTCGTTATGTTACAGAGTATGGCACGAAGGAGAAGTATGAGTCAGTGCATTGACAATGCAAGCACGAAAAAGGTCTAGAGACAAGAAAATGGAGTCTATCATGTAGTTGCGTCCCTGATTATGGACATAAGGTAAACATGACTTGATAGGTTAACGTTGCTGAGTGGACGTTGTTGTTGTAAGCACGGAATGGCCCTCAGACACAAGTATGCCAAGGCATCCGTCAGAAAAACTGATCCTAAGACAAGACTAGAAAGACAATTGATAAGAAGGGACTATGTTGCACCAAGTTAATCTAACGTGTTGGTTTTGTATGGGTGGACGAGGAGCTCACTCCACCAATACAGTTGAGTACTGACACCCACATAGTTTACATGTGTAGGCACAGGTAGAAGCTCGTGGCACGGAGCTCGCTTGGATGCGTCGAGGCACGGAGTTCCTTGGCGATTCGAAGTGTGCGGTCGCATGGAGTCAAGACTTATACGAGACATAATGTATGGACATCGCCTTCCACAGCATCCGCTGGCAGTGAGACTTGTATTGAGAGATGAGAGAGAGCTGAGTGACATGTAATGTGAGCTTGAGTGAGCTTGAGAGACTTGTAATTTTGGCCTTGCGTCCCAATGTAACCTTTGTTTCAATATCAATAAAGAGCTTCCTTGAATAACTTGTGTTTTGTCCTAAATTTTCGCCGTATGTTCAATATCTCTGCATGGAACTTCTCTGCGACGACCCCGTCGCAGCCGCTGTAATCGGCCATTATGGAACACGCCTTGTACGAGCGTAATCTAGGCTCGTACGACATCACACCTTAGCGAGGACGATCACTCCTGCGGGAGTGGGGTATGACAGTTGTAGTGTCCCGTCCCGCTCAGTCAATCGGAGGAATCAAAATGCCAATGGCGTTCGGACTTAGCCATGCAACGGCGACTCGGAGGCCCACTCGATCGAGGCGACTCCTCGTTCAGGTTGGGTAGTTTTGGTGAACTCGCCTCATCTTAGCATCCATATAATAAATCACATGTTTTTAACTTGCACAAGTAGGCTTGATAATAAAAGAGACGAATCCACATAGATAAGGGAATAATCCCGACGGGTCAAATTCAGTTAGAATATAGAAAGGTCCAATGGTCAGCTTAGAGTTGGTGCACGGTGTGCTTTGAAAGTGACACTCGGACCTTCGTCCCTTGGCTTGGGAGAAGGAAAAGTTGGTCTTCGACACAAACTATGAATTAGCCTAAGTCAAGGCGTCGCTCACATAAATGCTCGATAAAGCATGCGCACTTCCACGATGCAATATTTGGCATAGCTTTTGCTCATCTCTTAGGTTAAGTTGTAGTCTTGATTAAGTTAGGCAAAGTGATGGCGGTCGACCTAAGTCATTCCAAGTACTGTCCCATATTTTTTGCGGTTGTCGATATTACTTGGTTTCATGATCGTAAGGCCCATTGCATAGATATGTCTTGGGCGGTAGTGTCACCCAGAAAACCAATTGGTTTAAGGCACGATATCACGGACTTAGTATTTTAAGGCATGAGCCACTGTTGATTCATTGAGTTTGGAAAAGTTCTTCAAATAGTTGTTCTTGAGTTGAGTGAAATGATAGGGCAAGGAAGAAGAATGCTCGCGACCATGGGTCGTCGAGGCGAGGTCTCAGATGTGAGAAGTATTGAACTTGACCCTGGAAGAGATAGTAACATTAGAAGTAGATTGGCTGTATGAGACGTAAGTTCGAATCGAGTCTTGCATGGTCATTGGACAACTTGTACAAGGTAAATTAAGAGTTTCTCGAGCGGCGACCCAAGCGGCCAACGGGAACCGTTTCGATGGTAGACATCGTAGCTGTGCTGGATGGTCGCACGGGTTAGGCGGGGACTTGCAGTGGAGCTCGTTACTCGTGCTGGCAAGGGGCATCCGTCTAATCAAAAGCTACAAAGGGAGTCCATTATAGCGCTGGACGCTAGTGACTAGCTCATATACATGAGTTGGCATGGACGGCAATCCGTGTGTATGCCTTTGGATTAAGTCGAGTATTGTGTTCACTATAACAATGAGTCGAGTCGAATGCGTGCACGATCGAAAGACGATATTTGGGCCTAAGATTTGGCTGCAACGAAGACACCGGGCTTCGGCACGAGGTATAGCGTCAAGTCTTAAGTTGTCGGCATATAAGTTGCATAAGTTAAATTTGAGTCAACTTGAGTTTAAGTCAGGAAACACCGCAAGGCAAAGTCGATCGAGTGACACTTAGCCCACAAGTCTTGATTGGGTCAGTTGGTGATCAAAGTAGCAAGGGCCGCGAGACGGTAATATGGTTAAGTCACACTGAGTTGCGAGGCACGACACGATGGATTTATAACACGATCACAAGGAAATTGGGTACTACCGCGTAGTCGCGTCTCTAATTTTAAGCCATAAGGCAAACACGACTTGATAGGTTAACGTTGTTGGTACGAGAAGGGTCTAAAGACAAGATGTATTAACATTGTTGTTGCGAGCACGGAAGGGTCTTGTAACTCCACTTTCCCATTTTTTTCTTTTTTAAAATTTAAGTTTTCTAATAATAATAAAGTTTTGCTTTGAGTAATGTTGAATATTCATAATGTTTTATTAAATATCTTTGAATAAATATTTTTGATTTATATTTTGGAGGAAAATTATTAGGAGCAGGTTTTCAAATTTAAAAATTATTTATAACAAACTAATTGATGTCCCCACCCTTCCTAACAAATTTTCTAACTGATTCTTAAGCTTTTGTGTAAATACTGAAAAAGGGGAGGTCTTTGGTGAATAAAACCATTTGAGCGGAGGTATTTTTTTGCATAATTACCTTCTCCTTTTTAACTCAGAGATTGAGAGAGAGATTTTTCTCTGAACACAAAATCCCCTTCTCTCCAAACCCGAGCCGAAACCTAACCCTAACTTCTTTAATCCTCGACGATCAGCAACTTCGATGGATTCGGCGACCACGGCGGCACCTCCTTCCGGCGATTAGCCACTTCTTTTCAGCGGCGATGAAGCAGATCTGCACCGGCAACTGAAGGCGGAGCTCCACCAGAGGGTCTAATCGACGGCGATCAACGATTCACGGAGGTGATCAACCACTCACGGCGGCAGCTCAGTGTTCTGCTCCTCGACGACGACTCCTCTTCCAGTGGGTTCATCGTCGACCTCGATCTTCTCTACCAGCGATCGCCAGGACGTGCTCTGCCCGTCGATTCTTTCAGAGGTGAATTATGGTGAGTCCCTCTCGAATCTTTTGAAATTCTTCGATCCTTGATCTCTTACTTGGGAATTACTGATCGGTGTCCGTGGCACAGATCGAAGGCAATCTGTTGGATTTTTCCCCATCGATTGACCGAACTGTCCAGCACTTCAGTTTTGTCAGTCACCGTTCTGGTGAGTCTAGGTTTTTAGTTCAAGTATTGTAGTAGCTTCGATATATTGGTGAGTCGAGAATTCGTATTCTGAGCCTTCAATTTGAGTTGATTCAGTTCTTCATTATAATTATTCTCCTTGTTCCTCAATGCAAGCACAATGAAGAGCGTGGATACGAAGATTGGTGTCCATCCTCTCTTATCACCAGATCTCTTCCTTCCTGCAATTATGCTAAGTTGTTTGGTTGTAATTCCAAGTGTGTTTGTGTTTCATTTCATGTGTCATGATCGTTTCTCGTTCGTGGTTGGTGTGGATTCTGTCCGTGTCCTGTGTATGTATTCTTGATGATGTTCGTGTCCGGGACTTGGTATTTGTTCGTGTTGCCTTCGGGTGTACTTGTTCGAGTAACCATGTCCAACTGGCATTCGTGTCAATATGGTGTGTCCGAGATGGGAGAATGGATTTGGACCTGGGAGAATGGATTTGGACCTGGGATTCACTACAGTTGAGATTTTGAGTGTTTTGTTAACTGTTGTAAATAATTTATTACAATATAGTTATATTTATTATAGCTATTTTGCTAGGTCTGTATTATTATTTGAGTTATTTTGAGGTAATACTTGGGTTTTATATTGAGTTTTGTAGCAGGGATGAATGTTTAACCAAGTAAATATGGTTAGGAGACTTGTCAATCCTACACTATTGTTTTGCATGGATGTGAATGTTGAGTCTGGGGACAATTGCACTGTTCAGTAAACTAATTGTGGGTATGGAAGAATGGCAGTCATGCTTAAGTAAGGCTTGGTGGGGGCAAGGTTTATCATAGATGAATTTTAGGTGCCGCATTACAGGAAGTGTGTTGTCTTGATTAAATTCCAATCCGAATTCTGCAGCTACATTTGGAAGTTGGCTTTGAGATGAGCATAAATTATTTTAATTAAGTGTGGCTTATTACTTTGGTCAGGTTAATATTTATTGTTGAATTTTAGTTTTCATTGTAGAAATTCATTCACAAATTCACACATACTCATGATTAAACCTATTGTTAGAATAAATTATCATTAGATTAGAACTTAATCAACTTGTAACCCCTAATACATGAGGACATCCAGCTCCATTCACTACCCTTGATTTCTCGGAGGAAGGCAAGTACATTCTATGGTTCTGCATATTACATTATCTTTTGTTCTTTATTGCTGACACATTGTGACACGATTCATGATCTTCTGGCTTGTTCTAATTTATGTTCTTATCAGTATCTAGGGTGGAGAAAATACACTATATACGTGACCAAATTCATGTGACATATTCATGATCTTTAGCTTAGGCCTCGCATTGTGCACGCGGGTCCTAAGCAGTGCCATTTCATGATCTTTCAGGATCTTTCATGTTCTTACCCATAGTCGGTCACATAATATAGTTGTATTTTAAAATATTGTGCACACATGTTTATGATTGATTCTTACATTTAGTTCCTGTGATCCTGATCTTGATACTTATGATGCCATGATATTTCCTGTATCTTTATAACAGTAGTTCCATGATCTTCTTGTGCTTTACATATCATGTTCTTATTATGTTCTTTTCAGCTCATTTTCATATTATAATGATGTTATTGTTCATTACCTAGAACTGTACTTTGCTCTGCTCCTAATTGGATAAGTTGCAGGTGAGATGAAGGCTATTTACGATACCTTTTATGGGCGCGATACTGTCGAGATAGTTGAGCCAGCTGGAGTTGCTCTGAGGCTGCAGAGGCTTAGCTACTTTCCTTTTATGTTGTAGTTTGACTCAGACTTGACTTTACTTTTGCTGTATGGATGTAATAAAATGCTTAGACATGTACTTTGATTCTGGGATTCGATATTATAGATGTTGTGGTTTATATACATTCTTATCTGGACTTGTATTTTCCCTAGAGATTGGTACAGCTTACTACGTTGATTATTCCAACGTAGGCTGGGCGTGTCCGACTCGTATCAGAGTATTCGGGAGCGAGTCATGACAGGTATAGAGACACAAAATTGGCCAACGCGTCGGTCCTAAAACTAATCCTAAGACAAGAGCAGAAAGACAATCAAAATAGCTATGTTGCACAAAGTAAATTAACGTGTTGGTTTTGTATGGGTGGATGAGGAGCTCATTCCACCAGTACAGTTGAGTATTGACACCCACATAGTTTTCATGTGCATGTACAGGTAAAAGCTCGTGGTACGGAGCTCGCTTGGATGCGTCGAGGCATGGAGTTCCTTGGCGATTCGTAGCGTGCGGCCGCGTAGAGTCTGGACTTATATGAGACATAATGTATGGACGTCGCCTATCCAAAGCATCTGCTGTCTCAAGACATGTATTGAGAGATGAGAGAGAGAGCTGAGTGACTTGTAATGTAAGAAGAGTAAGTTTGAGTGATTGTAATCTTGGCCTTGCATCCCATTGTAATCTTTTTTTCAATATCAATCAAATGCATCTTTTGAATGACTTATATTTTGTTCTAAATTTTTGCTGCTATTATTCAATGTCTCTGCTTGGGACTTCTGTGCGACGACCCAGTCGCAACCGCTGTAATCGGCCGTTATGGAACCCGTTTTGCACGAGCGCAATCTAGGCTCGTGCGGCATCACGCCTTAGCGAGGACGATCGCTCCTACGGGGGCGGGGCATGACAACGGTGATGCGCTATATTGATGCATATGAAAGGGGCTCAGGCCAGAGAGTCGACAAGAGGAAGAGCAATGTCTACATCCATCATTCGACTTCGGAGAAGATGAGAGAAGTTCTTGGACAGATCACGAGGTTTAATGTCAAGGTCCCCATTTCACATACCTTGATTGCCTTTTCACGTACGACAAAAGAAAGATGGACCTGTTCTTCCAACTGGTAGACAAGATCAAGGGACGCATCGAGGGATGGTATTCTTTCGCCGGGAGGTAAGCTGGTTCTCCGCAAAGGTAGTGAAGAACATCGAAAAGCTGTTTGTTAGCCTCTTTTTGGGGTGGCAGGCCAGGACGAAGAGAAGAGTGTGGGCAAGCTGGGACACCTTGGCTAGGACGGTAGGGAGGGAAGTATGGGTTTACATAGGGTGTCTGTAGCCTCCCTTCCCAAAAATTTTCAAAATATTTTTATTATTTATTTGATTTAAATTGTGATTGTAGAATATTATAAATAATTATTTAGTTAATTATTACGGTAGATGATTTTGATCATGGTTGAGATTGGAGTACAAGGTGATTAGAAATCATGGCACGGATAGTGCAGTGGCGTGCTTTGACTAGTGTATTAGCCATGCCAAGGAAGGCCAAGCCATAGAGATGTCATAACTAGGAAAACCAGGCCAAGTTGTAGCATGACCATTATAAATAAGTTTTATTAATTATTAGTAGATTTATGGATTTTATAGGAACCCGGTTGAACCAAGTTGGTCCGAACTGGGCCGAACCAAAACAAAGCCCATGTAGGCATGTAGTCGGACCAAATACGACCTTGTAGACATGTTTGGTAAATAAAGATATTTTGTATATATTTTTAGGAACTGGCAATTATTTTTCTAAACATTAGTTATGGGTAGAAAATTGGTATTATTATTATTAAATAGTCAGGGCCTTTTATGGGATTCTCCATAAGGTTTGGTCATATTCTCCATAAGGTTTAGTCATATATTCTAGATATTCGGTTATTTGATTATTAAGATTATTTAAAAATACTTAACAGACAAGCCTCCTGTTAGTTATACTATTCATCTAGTATTTTGTTTATTTAATATATATAAACATATTATTTATGTTTTGGTCAACCAGGTGTTTGTTAATATATATATGAGGTGTATACATATATGTACGATGGTGTATATGTGTATATACAAAAATATGTACGCATTGTATATATATAAGATAATATGTAAGTATATATAAATAAATATAAAAATATGTGTGTGCAAGTGATATATATAAATATATATAAATTATATAGGTATATATGTGCAAGTATATGTATAAATACATATGGGTGTAAATGGGTATGCGTATATAAACATGTATTATACATATAAGAGTGTATATAGATATATATATATGATTACACTTAATTATATATATAAGAAGGAGCAGTAGCAGCCCAGGGTTTCACCCCCAGCCCAAGCCACCCAGGCATTTTGGCCGAGCCCACCCTTGTTCGGTTCACAGAACCGAACTTATAAGTATAGCGTATATGCAGAGTAGCCGAGCACCCCAAGTAACAGAACCATCCCGACCCCCCCGTTCGGTTTAGATACGAGAGAGAGAGAAGCAGAGAGAGATCGATCGATCGATCGAGAAAACCCTAGCAACCACTCGCGCCACCCTTCCTCCCACCTGGGCGAACCACCCCGCGGCCGTGCGCCGCCGCACCAGGCCGGAGGCCGGCCACACAACGCGCGCAAACAGGACAGCCACAGCAGCAGTAAGCACTGGAGACTCCAACTTCGCAGGTATTTTTCTCTCTCCTCGTTTCATCGTTTTGCAATCCGATTGATTCGTTGCGAAGACAACATGAACACGAACAGCCTACTCTTTGTAGATCACAATTTCGTTCATCGTATAAAAAGATATGTCGACCCAAAGTCGGACCAAAATCCTGTTCAAAAACAGGGCATTAGATAGTTGAAGTATTCATGTTTACGAACGAATCATCGTTAACCAAATAACCTTTTCGAAAATTCATTTACTGACAGTCCTAGACGACCTATAGGACATCACAACCCTTCTTGTAGATCCTAATTTCATTAAACAGATGATAAGTTATTCGATCCCGAAGTTGACGAAAAATCTGTTTTGTAAATCACGAAAACCATCCACACGATGCGTCCCACCAAACTGGGCGACGTGGTCGCGCACCGAAGGCATCAAAAGCTGCATAACAGCTTTGTGGTCGTGTGGGCTTTGACGGAATTCAAATTGGTCACGTGTGCACGACGAATTTGATGCGTATTCGTCAAAATTCCCCGTATCGTGCACTTTGCAAATTCTCCAATTACTTTGTGCACGCTCGTCAGATCGAGACGAAACTTACGCCAACAGGACCGTATCGTTTTTCTGGTCCTGCATGCCAAGTTTGGTCCAATTCTGAGACCGTTGATAAAATCACCGTTTTGCGGGCCCCACGGTCCCACTCAACGGGCAATTTTGTGCACGGCCCGCCGGAATCAAACTTTGGACATATGGTTGGGTTCGTATCAGAAAACTGGATTCGTAGACATGTAGTTTGACGACTTTAGAGACCATTGACTCTGGCACGCTTTTTGGTGCAAAGCGGGTCCAACGGCGGACACCGTTTTTGTCCGAAATTACCGTTTTGCCCTTGTGTCCAGAATTGGACTTAAGGACAGGCAATCCTAGCTAATTTGACTATTCTGAGAATGTTGGTGATATTTGTTTCAGCTTTCGGAGACAGTTGTGGTGACTTGGACTGTATGGCTTACCAGTTTACGGTATTTTATTGGTTCTTCGTGCTACCACCAGGCAAGTATACCTTGCCTCCCTCTACAGTTTTACTTACATGTATTTTCTTTCGTTTTTCCAGCTTTTGGATTATTTATGGACATGTGCTTTTTCGTGTTATTTTCTGTGGAGTTGTTTTATTGTTTATGGCCATGTTCATGTTTTGGCCTTGTGTTTCACATTTGGAGTTTCTCGTCAGTACCTTGCTTGAGTCGTGTCATAGAACGTGTACGTGTAAGTGAACTGCTAAATCCTTGACATTGTTGTCCTTGGCACCAGAGAGTCCACACACGGGACGAGGGTGTTTTTCTTGATCTGTTTACATCCGTGAGTCCACACTAGGGACTAGGATGTCGATTATTGCACCAGAGAGTCCACGCTCGGGACGAGGGTGTAGACTTGACTTGCACCAGAGAGTCCACACTCGGGACGAGCGTGTTTACATCAGAGAGTCCACACACGGGACGAGGATGTAGTATTTGCACCAGAGAGTCCACACTCGGGACGAGGGTGCCTTGCCGTGAACTAACCAGAGAGTCCACACTCGGGACGAGGGTTAGTACTGACCAGAGAGTCCACACTCGGGACGAGGGTTAGTATTGACCAGAGAGTCCACACTCGGGATAAGGGTTAGTACTGACCAGAGAGTCCACACTCGGGACGAGGGTTAGTGTTTTAGTTCAAACCAGTGAGTCCACACTCGGGACGAGGGTTTGGTTTCTTCCATTGATCATCGTGTTTCGTTCATCCGGCAGTTTATTTATACGTAGTTGTTCTCGTGTTCGTATTCGTGTTCGTGTTCATGTTCGTAGTCATTTGTCTTGTCCTTGTTCTTTCTTGTTTATTTCCTTGCGCATGATAAAACTGTTAGATAGGCATGTATATTATGTATCTTGCTAGTCCTCTGAGGACCTGATGATCTCTTCAGGTTAGTTATTGCATGGAGTTAGTTAGCAGCTCTGGATGGCGGATGATTATGACACTTGTGGGGTCTGGATGTGATGATATTGCTTGCGGGATTCAGGTATTGATACCATGTTTATTATCCGTTTTCATCCAGCTCGTGTTTCCTTTCATCATCATGATATTTCATATTTACTGATCCAGTTTATAGACTCTTGTTACTTTCTTAGAGTCTTATCGGACATACATGCTAGTGGGCTGCAGACCACGACCCATACTTGTTCATTCTTATTTCGTACATTATTGTGGATTGAGATATTGATTTACCTTTGCCATGATTTGGCAGTTTACCCTAGCCGTGACAGCGTTTACGTATTCGAGTCGGGCTGGAGTCCGCTTGATGCGTAGCTGGCTTGCTCACGCTCTCGCGTCCGAAAAGCGGGTGCGGGTCGTGACAAGTTTTTTTTGGTGGCCCATGCAGGTCAGAGCATATCGTATCGGTTACGTAACTGTACTGATACGAGCCTGCGCATATGACTAAACCTTAGAAATCTCAATCCACTCTGCTTTGAAAATTCTCCTAGAAATTCTTTACGTCCTTGAAACTCCATATTTGTGCTCGATTATTTATACTCCCTTGCTTCCCGTACCGTTGATTCTCGTCCCTTCCTATTTTCGGAGTGACGAACGATCGTGCTGTCTAGAATTCATTAGAAATCCTTAAATTATAGTATATATTGCTTGACTGTTTATTGTTTGGTTGTCTGATGGATATGAAGGGGTTGTAGGAGCCATATGTCTTAGATATCTAAGGATAATGACTCTAGCGACTTGGAGGAAGGTTATAAGTTTTAGTGACATACCTTTGAGGGAGTAGTGTGACCAAAGGTGGGTAGAAGTCCTCGAGATTTCGTAAATACCAAATGATTAGAGAATGCCATATATATTTTTGAGAAATTAAATTTGAGGAGATTAAGGGAATACCAGACTTTGAATTTTAAGAAATAGTTATGAATTTGAATTTCGAGGACGAAATTATTTTTAAGGTGGGTAGATTGGTAGCCTTCCTTCCCGAAAATTTTCAAAATATTTTTATTATTTATTTGATTTAAATTGTGATTGTAGAATATTATAAATAATTATTTAGTTAATTATTACGGTAGATGATTTTGATCATGGTTGAGATTGGAGTACAAGGTGATTAGAAATCACGGCACGGATAGTGCAGTGACGTGCTTTGACAAGTGTATTAGCCATGCCAAGGAAGGCCAAGCCATAGAGATGTCATAACTAGGAAAACCAGGTCAAGTTGTAGCATGACCATTATAAATAAGTTTTATTAATTATTAGTAGATTTATGGATTTTGTAGGAACCCGGTTGAACCAAGTTGGTCCGAACTGGGCCGAACCAAATCAAAGCCCATGTAGGCATGTAGTGGGACCAAATACGACCTTGTAGACATGTTTGGTAAATAAAGATATTTTGTATATATTTTTAGGAACTGGCAATTATTTTTCTAAACATTAGTTATGGGTAGAAAATTGGTATTATTATTATTAAATAGTCAGGGCCTTTTATGGGATTCTCCATAAGGTTTGGTCATATTCTCCATAAGGTTTAGTCATATATTCTAGATATTCGGTTATTTGATTATTAAGATTATTTAAAAATACTTAACATACAAGCCTCCTGTTAGTTATACTATTCATCTAGTATTTTGTTTATTTAATATATATAAACATATTATTTATGTTTTGGTCAACCAGGTGTTTGTTAATATATATATGAGGTGTATACATATATGTACGATGGTGTATATGTGTATATACAAAAATATGTACGCATTGTATATATATAAGATAATATGTAAGTATATATAAATAAATAATAAAATATGTGTGTGCAAGTGATATATATAAATATATATAAATTATATAGGTATATATGTGCAAGTATATGTATAAATACATATGGGTGTAAATGGGTATGCGTATATAAACATGTATTATACATATAAGAGTGTATATAGATATATATATGATTACACTTAATTATATATATAAGAAGGAGCAGTAGCAGCCCAGGGTTTCACCCCCAGCCCAAGCCACCCAGGCATTTTGGCCGAGCCCACCCTTGTTCGGTTCACAGAACCGAACTTATAAGTATAGCGTATATGCAGAGCAGCCGAGCACCCCAAGTAACAGAACCATCCCGACCCCCCCGTTCGGTTTAGATACGAGAGAGAGAGAAGCAGAGAGAGATCGATCGATCGATCGAGAAAACCCTAGCAACCATTCGCGCCACCCTTCCTCCCACCTGGGCGAACCATCCCGCGGCCGTGCGCCGCCGCACCAGGCCGGAGGCCGGCCACACAACGCGCGCAAACAGGACAGCCACAGCAGCAGTAAGCACTGGAGACTCCAACTTCGCAGGTATTTTTCTCTCTCCTCGTTTCATCGTTTCGCAATCCGATTGATTCGTTGCGAAGACAACATGAACACGAACAGCCTACTCTTTGTAGATCACGATTTCGTTCATCGTATAAAAAGATATGTCGACCCAAAGTCGGACCAAAATCCTGTTCAAAAACCGGGCATTAGATAGTTGAAGTATTCATGTTTACGAACGAATCATCGTTAACCAAATAACCTTTTCGAAAATCCATTTACTGACAGTCCTAGACGACCTATAGGACATCACAACCCTTCTTGTAGATCCTAATTTCATTAAACAGATGATAAGTTATTCGATCCCGAAGTTGACGAAAAATCTGTTTTGCAAATCACGAAAACCATCCACACGACGTGCGTCCCGCCAAACCGGGCGACATGGTCGCGCACCGAAGGCATCGAAAGCTGCGTAACAGCTTTGTGGTCGTGTGGGCTTTGACGGAATTCAAATTGGTCACGTGTGCGCGACGAATTTGATACGTATCGTCGAAATTCCCCGTATCGTGCACTTTGCAAATTCTCCAATTACTTTGTGCACGCTCGTCAGATCGAGACGAAACTTGCGCCAATAGGACCGTATCGTTTTTCTGGTCCTGCATGCCAAGTTTGGTCCAATTCTGAGACCGTTGATAAAATCACCGTTTTGCGGGCCCCACGGTCCCACTCAACGGGCGATTTTGTGCACGGCCCGCCGGAATCCAACTTTGGACATATGGTTGGGTTCGTATCGGAAAACTGGATCCGTAGACATGTAGTTTGACGACTTTAGAGACCATTGACTCTGGCACGCTTTTTGGTGCAAAGCGGGTCCAACGGCGGACACCGTTTTTGCCCGAAATTACCGTTTTGCCCCTGTGTCCAGAATTGGACTTAAGGACAGGCAATCCTAGCTAATTTGACTATTCTGAGAATGTTGGTGATATTTTTTCAGCTTTCGGAGACAGTTGTGGTGACTTGGACTGTATGGCTTACCAGTTTACGGTATTTTAATGGTTCTTCGTGCTACCACCAGGCAAGTATACCTTGCCTCCCTCTACAGTTTTACTTACATGTATTTTCTTTCCTTTTTCCAGCTTTTGGATTATTTATGGACATGTGCTTTTTCGTGTTATTTTCTGTGGAGTTGTTTTATTGTTTATGGCCATGTTCATGTTTTGGCCTTGTGTTTCACATTTGGAGTTTCTCGTCAGTACCTTGCTTGAGTCGTGTCATAGAACGTGTACGTGTAAGTGAACTGCTAAATCCTTGACATTGTTGTCCTTGGCACCAGAGAGTCCACACACGGGACGAGGGTGTTTTTCTTGATCTGTTTACATCCGTGAGTCCACACTAGGGACTAGGATGTCGATTATTGCACCAGAGAGTCCACGCTCGGGACGAGGGTGTAGACTTGACTTGCACCAGAGAGTCCACACTCGGGACGAGGGTGTAGACTTGACTTGCACCAGAGAGTCCACACTCGGGACGAGGGTGTTTACATCAGAGAGTCCACACACGGGACGAGGATGTAGTATTTGCACCAGAGAGTCCACACTCGGGACGAGGGTGCCTTGCCGTGAACTAACCAGAGAGTCCACACTCGGGACGAGGGTTAGTACTGACCAGAGAGTCCACACTCGGGACGAGGGTTAGTATTGACCAGAGAGTCCACACTCGGGACAAGGGTTAGTACTGACCAGAGAGTCCACACTCGGGACGAGGGTTAGTGTTTTAGTTCAAACCAGTGAGTCCACACTCGGGACGAGGGTTTGGTTTCTTCCATTGATCATCGTGTTTCGTTCATCCGGCAGTTCATTTATACGTAGTTGTTCTAGTGTTCGTATTCGTGTTCGTGTTCGTGTTCGTAGTCATTTGTCTTGTCCTTGTTCTTTCTTGTTTATTTCCTTGCGCATGATAAAATTGTTAGATAGGCATGTATATTATGTATCTTGCTAGTCCTCTGAGGACCTGATGATCTCTTCAGGTTAGTTATTGCGTGGAGTTAGTTAGCAGCTCTGGATGGCGGATGATTATGACACTTGTGGGGTCTGGATGTGATGATATTGCTTGCGGGATTCAGGTATTGATACCATGTTTATTATCCGTTTTCATCCAGCTCGTGTTTCCTTTCATCATCATGATATTTCATATTTACTGATCCAGTTTATAGACTCTTGTTACTTTCTTAGAGTCTTATCGGACATACATGCTAGTGGGCTGCAGACCACGACCCATACTTGTTCATTCTTGTTTCGTACATTATTGTGGATTGAGATATTGATTTACCTTTGCCATGATTTGGCAGTTTACCCTAGCCGTGACAGCGTTTACGTATTCGAGTCGGGCTGGAGTCCGCTTGATGCGTAGCTGGCTTGCTCACGCTCTCGCGTCCGAAAAGCGGGTGCGGGTCGTGACAAGTTTTTTTTGATGGCCCATGCAGGTCAGAGCATATCGTATCGGTTACGTAACTGTACTGATATGAGCCTGCGCATATGACTAAACCTTAGAAATCTCAATCCACTCTGCTTTGAAAATTCTCCTAGAAATTCTTTACGTCCTTGAAACTCCATATTTGTGCTCGATTATTTATACTCCCTTGCTTCCCGTACCGTTGATTCTCGTCCCTTCCTATTTTCGGAGTGACGAACGATCGTGCTGTCTAGAATTCATTAGAAATCCTTAAATTATAGTATATATTGCTTGACTGTTTATTGTTTGGTTGTCTGATGGATATGAAGGGGTTGTAGGAGCCATATGTCTTAGATATCTAAGGATAATGACTCTAGCGACTTGGAGGAAGGTTATAAGTTTTAGTGACATACCTTTGAGGGAGTAGTGTGACCAAAGGTGGGTAGAAGTCCTCGAGATTTCGTAAATACCAAATGATTAGAGAAGGCCATATATATTTTTGAGAAATTAAATTTGAGGAGATTAAGGGAATACCAGACTTTGAATTTTAATAAATAGTTATGAATTTGAATTTCGAGGACGAAATTATTTTTAAGGTGGATAGATTTGTAGCCTCCCTTCCCGAAAATTTTCAAAATATTTTTATTATTTATTAGATTTAAATTGTGATTGTAGAATATTATAAATAATTATTTAGTTAATTATTACGGTAGATGATTTTGATCATGGTTGAGATTGGAGTACAAGGTGATTAGAAATCATGGCACGGATAGTGCAGTGACGTGCTTTGACTAGTGTATTAGCCATGTCAAGGAAGGCCAAGCCATAGAGATGTCATAACTTGGAAAACCAGGCCAAGTTGTAGCATGACCATTATAAATAAGTTCTATTAATTATTAGTAGATTTATGGATTTTGTAGGAACCCGGTTGAACCAAGTTGGTCTGAACTGGGCCGAACCAAATCAAAGCCCATGTAGGCATGTAGTGGGACCAAATACGACCTTGTAGACATGTTTGGTAAATAAAGATATTTTGTATATATTTTTAGGAACTGGCAATTATTTTTCTAAACATTAGTTATGGGTAGAAAATTGGTATTATTATTATTAAATAGTCAGGGCCTTTTATGGGATTCTCCATAAGGTTTGGTCATATTCTCCATAAGGTTTAGTCATATATTCTAGATATTCGGTTATTTGATTATTAAGATTATTTAAAAATACTTAACATACAAGCCTCCTGTTAGTTATACTATTAATCTAGTATTTTGTTTATTTAATATATATAAACATATTATTTATGTTTTGGTCAACCAGGTGTTTGTTAATATATATATGAGGTGTATACATATATGTACGATGGTGTATATGTGTATATACAAAAATATGTACGCATTGTATATATATAAGATAATATGTAAGTATATATAAATAAATATAAAAATATGTGTGTGCAAGTGATATATATAAATATATATAAATTATATAGGTATATATGTGCAAGTATATGTATAAATACATATGGGTGTAAATGGGTATGCGTATATAAACATGTATTATACATATAAGAGTGTATAGATATATATATGATTACACTTAATTATATATATAAGAAGGAGCAGTAGCAGCCCAGGGTTTCACCCCCAGCCCAAGCCACCCAGGCATTTTGGCCGAGCCCACCCTTGTTCGGTTCACAGAACCGAACTTATAAGTATAGCGTATATGCAGAGCAGCCGAGCACCCCAAGTAACAGAACCATCCCGACCCCCCCGTTCGGTTTAGATACGAGAGAGAGAGAAGCAGAGAGAGATCGATCGATCGATCGAGAAAACCCTAGCAACCATTCGCGCCACCCTTCCTCCCACCTGGGCGAACCATCCCGCGGCCGTGCGCCGCCGCACCAGGCCGGAGGCCGGCCACACGACGTGCGCAAACAGGACAGCCACAGCAGCAGTAAGCACTGGAGACTCCAACTTCGCAGGTATTTTTCTCTCTCCTCGTTTCATCCTTTCGCAATCCGATTGATTCGTTGCAAAGACAACATGAACACGAACAGCCTACTCTTTGTAGGTCACGATTTCGTTCATCGTATAAAAAGATATGTCGACCCAAAGTCGGACCAAAATCCTGTTCAAAAACAGGGCATTAGATAGTTGAAGTATTCATGTTTACGAACGAATCATCGTTAACCAAATAACCTTTTCGAAAATCCATTTACTGACAGTCCTAGACGACCTATAGGACATCACAACCCTTCTTGTAGATCCTAATTTCATTAAACAGATGATAAGTTATTCGATCCCGAAGTTGACGAAAAATCTGTTTTGCAAATCACGAAAACCATCCACACGACGTGCGTCCCGCCAAACCGGACGACATGGTCGCGCACCGAAGGCATCGAAAGCTGCGTAACAGCTTTGTGGTCGTGTGGGCTTTGACAGAATTCAAATTGGTCACGTGTGCGCGACGAATTTGATGCGTATCGTCGAAATTCCCCGTATCGTGCACTTTGCAAATTCTCCAATTACTTTGTGCACACTCGTCAGATCGAGACGAAACTTGCGCCAATAGGACCGTATCGTTTTTCTGGTCCTGCATGCCAAGTTTGGTCCAATTCTGAGACCGTTAATAAAATCACCGTTTTGCGGGCCCCACGGTCCCACTCAACGGGCGATTTTGTGCACGGCCCGCCGGAATCCAACTTTGGACATATGGTTGGGTTCGTATCGGAAAACTGGATCCGTAGACATATAGTTTGACGACTTTAGAGACCATTGACTCTGGCACACTTTTTGGTGCAAAGCGGATCCAACGGCGGACACCGTTTTTGTCCGAAATTACCGTTTTGCCCCTGTGTCCAGAATTGGACTTAAGGACAGGCAATCCTAGCTAATTTGACTATTCTGAGAATGTTGGTGATATTTGTTTCAGCTTTCGGAGACAGTTGTGGTGACTTGGACTGTATGGCTTACCAGTTTACGGTATTTTATTGGTTCTTCGTGCTACCACCAGGCAAGTATACCTTGCCTCCCTCTACAGTTTTACTTACATGTATTTTCTTTCATTTTTCCAGCTTTTGGATTATTTATGGACATGTGCTTTTTCGTGTTATTTTCTGTGGAGTTGTTTTATTGTTTATGGCCATGTTCATGTTTTGGCCTTGTGTTTCACATTTGGAGTTTCTCGTCAGTACCTTGCTTGAGTCGTATCATAGAACGTGTATGTGTAAGTGAACTGCTAAATCCTTGACATTGTTGTCCTTGGCACCAGAGAGTCCACACACGGGACGAGGGTGTTTTTCTTGATCTGTTTACATCCGTGAGTCCACACTAGGGACTAGGATGTCGATTATTGCACCAGAGAGTCCACGCTCGGGACGAGGGTGTAGACTTGACTTGCACCAGAGAGTCCACACTCGAGACGAGGGTGTTTACATCAGAGAGTCCACACACGGGACGAGGATGTAGTATTTGCACCAGAGAGTCCACACTCGGGACGAGGGTGCCTTGCCGTGAACTAACCAGAGAGTCCACACTCGGGACGAGGGTTAGTACTGACCAGAGAGTCCACACTCGGGACGAGGGTTAGTATTGACCAGAGAGTCCACACTCGGGACAAGGGTTAGTACTGACCAGAGAGTCCACACTCGGGACGAGGGTTAGTGTTTTAGTTCAAACCAGTGAGTCCACACTCGGGACGAGGGTTTGGTTTCTTCCATTGATCATCGTGTTTCGTTCATCCGGCAGTTCATTTATACGTAGTTGTTCTAGTGTTCGTATTCGTGTTCGTGTTCGTGTTCGTAGTCATTTGTCTTGTCCTTGTTCTTTCTTGTTTATTTCCTTGCGCATGATAAAACTGTTAGATAGGCATGTATATTATGTATCTTGCTAGTCCTCTGAGGACCTGATGATCTCTTCAGGTTAGTTATTGCGTGGAGTTAGTTAGCAGCTCTGGATGGCGGATGATTATGACACTTGTGGGGTCTGGATGTGATGATATTGCTTGCGGGATTCAGGTATTGATACCATGTTTATTATCCGTTTTCATCCAGCTCGTGTTTTCTTTCATCATCATGATATTTCATATTTACTGATCCAGTTTATAGACTCTTGTTACTTTCTTAGAGTCTTATCGGACATACATGCTAGTGGGCTGCAGACCACGACCCATACTTGTTCATTCTTGTTTCGTACATTATTGTGGATTGAGATATTGATTTACCTTTGCCATGATTTGGCAGTTTACCCTAGCCGTGACAGCGTTTACGTATTCGAGTCGGGCTGGAGTCCGCTTGATGCGTAGCTGGCTTGCTCACGCTCTCGCGTCCGAAAAGCGGGTGCGGGTCGTGACTGTGTCGGAGGTCATTGATGCTTTTTCAGTGAAGCTCTGGTAGAAGCTAAGGAAGCAGAGCTCTCTTTGGAGTGTATATTTTAAAAGGAGGCACTTTGCGAGGTGCTACCCGGTTCATGCCACTGCCAACAACTTGGCTTCACACGTGTGGAGACCTTGTAATTTTCAGCGTTAACGTGGCTGGTGGGCACACCATGAGAACCTTCTTTGACGGTGCAGTAGACTTATAGGTACTTATCAAATATGCAGTTAGCATGTATTTCATTCCTACCCACACCCACCCACACAAATCTTAGGCATCGTTACCGGTCTGATTCTTGATTCATGCTTGGGAACCAAATTCTAGGTTATGGACAGCAACAGGGCTGTTGTGCAAAAATATAAAAAGTAATTATGGTGTCTATCGTAATGCATTCATATCTTTATTAACAAGACGAGATGACAGTGTTGGAGTCCAGTCTGAATTTGGTAATAGCATATTTATGGAATCCAAATCTATTTGATTTAATTTGATTTGGATGTCCATAATTAGTGCTGGGCAATTTTAGATATAATAGGATTCTTATTTGAGACTTTCCTATTTAAGAGATCCTATTATAATCTAAAATAGAAAGTTGATGGGCTATTTTAGGTGTAGTAGGATTCTTATTTGAGGGCTTCCTATTTAAGAAATCCTATTATGACATAAAATAGGCGCTACCAAAATAAGTCAAATCAGCAACGTATTTAGCGACTCCGTGAAATTTCGTCGCTAATGTTTGGGGTTTTAGCGACGTTAATAAAAGACGTCGCTGTTTGCCGCCAACAGCGACTAATAGCGACGTCTAGCGTCTATATTTTGTTAAATGGGGTAGTGCGTCGCAAGTTCGTCGGTACGCGTCGCTGATATAGCGATGTTTCGCGACGCATTTTAAGTTGCGTCGCTATTTATTATATATCAGCGACGTTTAGCGACGTCCTATGCGGACGTCGCTAAACGTTTCATATAGCCAGCGAGGGTTTCCTTTTCGATCATTTCACAAATTTTTTCCCCCAAATTTGGGCGCGCTCCTCCTCCGCGACGCTCCTCCGATGATTTCCCTCCTCCTCCGCGGTGCTCCTCCGGCGATCTCCCTCCTCCGGCCTCCTCCTTCTCTTCCTCCTCCTTCCTCAGGTAGCTCCTCCTTCTCCTCCTTCTCCTCCTCCTCTTTCCTTTGGTAGCTCCTCCCCAGTTTCTTCTCGTCTTCTAGCTCTCTCTCTCTCGCTTCTAGTTCGTGTCCACGAGAGCGTGGGCTCGCTGCGGGGGACACGAGACTGACAGTGGACTCGTTGCGGGGGACACGAGAGCGTGGACTCGCTTCTAGTTCGTGTGACACCTATTTTGTTAGTTTGGACACGTCGTGTCCCACTGTGTGGACACGAGATTCACAGTGTGACACCTATATACTGAAAAATCTCATTTTTTGGGCATATCAACTGTCAATTTGATGTCCACGAGAGCGTGGACTCGCTGCGGGGGACACGAGACTGACAGTGGACTCGTTGCGGGGGACACGAGAGCGTGGACTCGCTTCTAGTTCGTGTGACACATATTTTGTTGGTTTGGACACGTCGTATCCCACTGTGTGGACACGAGATTCTCAGTGTGACACCTATATACTGAAAAATCTCGTTTTTTGGGCATATCAACTGTCAATTTGATGTTTTGGGTAGATTCGAATTCTAATTTAGGGTTCGAGCCCTATTTACTGATACTGGGAGTTTTTTGGGCATTTTCAGGGTTTTGAAATGATGAATAAATTGACTAATAATTATTATCGAGCCCTATAAAATTTCAGCTATGTCACGAAGGATGGATATACTAATCCTGTGAATGAGTTTTCTCCTAAGTATTCTCGACAGTTGAGTATGATTTAGCTCACTGACATTACTGAAATATGGGATAATTAGACTTTCTGTTCAGTACCCTTTGACCGAATTAAGTTGACCTGAATACCATATTTTAAATCCTAAATCTACGGTATGACATCGTGATCAGGACATAGTCCCTGCAGCCATTCGACTGGCGAGGCAGAAAACTATGTAGCCGTAGATAAAGTTGACTGTCCTCCGACCCTCATCCCTCGGCAATGATAATACGACAACCTATCACTATATCTTATATATATAGTAGTAGATGACGTCTTAGTATTACATTATGTGAGTTCATCTTGATTCTGTTACATTCTTCAGATACTACATATAATAAGAACATATACTACACCATATGTACAGAACATAGATGATTCACACTAATGTATGCTAGAATAAATTTTAGGGTTGTGTTCTGAGCCATCCGTTCTGCTACTTGGCAAAAAATCGAATTTATTGTACTTTATCTGCTTTCGAAAATGTACTCAAATTACATGATGGTTCCTTTAGTTAGCTTGCTTATGTTACAATTATATTAGCTTGCTTACCAGATGGCACCCATGACCCGAGGAGCGGCACGTCGTTTGAGGGAAACAGTGAATGCTGAGGTGGCTCCTCCTACAGTTAAGGAGGAAGTGGCACCGATTGCTAGTGAGACCGGGAGTTCTATTCATCCAGCACCGGTAGCTAGTGAGACCGAGAGGAATCTTCATGCAATCCTTGCAAGGAACGACAGCTCTCCTCGCGCCAAAAATCTCGCTTTTTCGAGGTGGTTGCATGAACGTATCACTGAGCGTTTGCGTGAGCAGCGTAGTTCTCATTAGCTATTAGTACTTATTTGTATTGGACTATTTGTATTGGGTTGTTTTTGTATTAGACTATTTGTATTGGACTACATATATGAATTAGTACTATGTCAATCTCTAGATTATATTGGACTACGACATGGTGATCAGGACATAGTCCCTGCAGTCATTCGACTGGCGAGGCAGAAACTATGTATCCGTAGATAAAGTCGACTGTCCTCCGACCCTCATCCCTCGGCAATGATGATACGACAACCCAACCGGAGAGGATAATCTGAGAGATCCATCTGAGAGGGACGTATACTCTCAGAGATCACCTTTATAAGAATTATATCAGTTGTGGGATCGAGTGTTGGAGGAGATATTATCAAAGTATACGTCCTACTCAGATGGGTCTCTCACCGTTACTAATTTTTCCTGACAGCATGGTGGATGTGCTCCGTCCACAGATTCTTGCTCCGAGCCAAAACTTTGTCCCGGAGCTCAAGTGGACATCTTTGGTGTAGAGCTCGAGTGAGAGGTTCCTGACAGCATGGTGGCCTCCTTTGTTAAAGTATCCGTGCTCATCCCACATTAGTTGTGGGACGAGCACGGATACTTTAACAAAGGAGACCACCATCCTGTCAGGAACCTCTCACTCGATCTCTACACCAAGGATGTCCACTTGAGCTCCGGGACAAAGTTTTGGCTCGGAGCAAAAATCTGTGGACGGAGCACATCCACCATGCTGTCAGGAAAAAATAGTAACGGTGAGAGACCCATCTGAGTAGGACGTATACTTTGATAATATCTCCTCAAACACTCGATCCCACTACTGATATAATTCTTGTAAAGGTGATCTCTCAGAATATACGTCTCTCTCAGAGTATCCTCTCCGGTTGGGTTATGTTCTGAGCCATCCGTTCTCACAGAGGGTCCTATTTTGGATTCTATATTTTGTATTTTGGTTTCTGTATTTTGTATTTTGGTTTCTGTATTTTGTATTTAGGTTTCTGTATTTTGTATTTTGGTTTCTGTATTTTGGCTCCAGCTCCATTTGCATTAATCTACGGTACGACATGGTGATCAGGACATAGTCCCTGCAGCCATTCGACTGGCGAGGCAGAAACTATGTAGCCGTAGATAAAGTTGACTGTCCTCCGACCCTCATCCCTCGGCAATGATGATACGACAACCTATCAGAATCCTCGACTCTTTTTCGCTTCTTGGATATTGACCCAGTTTCCAATCTCTCATTTCCCTCCGGGTCCACTCTACTCCCAATCTCTTCCTCTTTTATACACGTATCTACAGAATCAATACCATCCAAGGAAGGCAAAACTGAATCAGCATTGTCTTCCGGATCGTCCTCATCAAGGCATAACGGGCTGTTCAGCGTGCCCAGCTTCTTCAACTTTTCGCTGGCTGCAGAGTCGAAATGGGAACGGGTCCTCTTTGTCGGCCCGGAGCTCTGACTCGCACTCGTCGTCGTGCTACTGGTTTCCTCTCCTCCTCTGACGCGGGTCATAAGAAAAGAAATTTCGTACCTCTTCTTCACATAAACATCATTGCCGTCTTGTACTCGAGCCTCCTCGTCTGTGATGCTATCCGACTTCTCGGTGCCTACATTGTCACTCGAATCTCCCGTTCGACTCGTATCGTCCTCTTCTTCGCCTGTATTTTTGCTCCCTGTCTTACAATCATCTGCTATCACCGCCGACTCATTCGACTCCTTCTCCGATGACTCCGAGAAGTTGGATAGCGTCACAGACGAGGAGGCTAGGCTCGAGTACAAGGCGGCAATAATGTTTATGTGAAGAAGAGGTACGAAATTTCTTCTCTTATGACCCGCGTCAGAGGAGGAGAGAAAATCGGTAGCGCGACGACGAGTGCGAGTCAGAGCTCCGGGCCGGCAAAGAGGACCCGTTCCCATTTCGACTCTGCAGCCAGCGAGAAGTTGAAGAACTGGGCACGTTGAGCAGCCCGTTATGCCTTGATGAGGACGATCCGGAAGACAATGCTGATTCAGTTTTGCCTTCTCCTCTCCTCCACCATGGCTATGGACCCATCTGCTCCTCCCTACTTCCATTCTTCTTATTTGACTCTCTCAGGCACATATGATATCCAGCTCAAGTGTAGAGTCGGAGGAGAAGAAGTGGACAGGAAGAGGAGGGGAAGCAGCACAGCCGGCGGCATGACCCGGAGGAAGTACAGAGATTTTCTTCAACATACGTAGGAGAACTATAAGGATATATCTTTTCACAATATATCATCTTGTCAAAGACCCTTAATGTGACAACCATAACCGCGGTGTCGGAAGACTAACATGTCATAATTTTCTAAGCCATGTATTTTTACATAATCCTTCCAACTCTTTCCTCCTATGTCGTAATCTTGCATTATTACATAGAACTGAAATCCGGTTGGAGGATTATGTCAAAACACACGGCTTATAAAATTATGACATGTTAGTTTTTCGACACCGTGGTAACATGGTTGTCACATTAAGGGTCTTTGACAAGGTGATATATTGTGAAAAGATATATCCTTATAGTTCTCCTACGTATGTTGAAGAAAACCTCTGTACTTCCTCCAGGTCATGCCGCCGGCTGTGCTGCTTCCCCCTCCTCTTTATGTCCACTTCTTCTCCTCCGACTCTACACTTGAGCTGGATATCATATGTGGCTGAGAGAGTCAAATAAGAAGAAGGGAAGTAGGGAGGAGCAGATAGGTTCAGAGCCATGGTGGAGGAGAGGAGAAGGAAAATGCTTGATCAGAACTTGAGGTGGAAAAGTTGTGACGTTGATAGCGTGAGGGAGGGAGAGGGTGGAAAAGATCTTCTCCTCCGACTCTACACTTGAGGTGGATATCATATTTTGGTTTCTGTATTTTGGCTCCAGCTCCATTTGCATTAATCTATGGTACGACATGGTGATCAGGACATAGTCCCTGCAGCCATTCGACTGGCGAGGCAGAAACTATGTAGCTATAGATAAATTTGACTGTCCTCCGACCCTCAACCTTCGGCAATGATGATACGACAACCTATCACTATATCTTATATAGTAGTAGATGATGTCTTAATATTACATTATGTGAGTTCATCTTGATTCTGTTACATTCTTCAGATACTACATACGATAAGAACATATACTACACCATATGTACAGAACATAGATGATTCACACTAATGTATGTTAGAATGAATTTTGGGTTGTGTTCTGAGCCATTCCTTCCCATACTTGGCAGTTAAGTTGTGGACCATTATGTTGGACATTGTTGTTACAAATTTTTATATATCTGTGTTGATTGATGAGATTGTGTTTCAAACGTGTTCGTGATTGTGTGTATCTGTGTTGTTTGATATTGTGTTCGTGATACACACCGTTGTTGCTGTAACAAATGGTGTGGGGGATGTTGCAAATGCTGCAGAGAATGCTGCAAATACTGTATTTTTTTTTAATATTAGCGACGTTCAGCGACGATTACCGACGGTCAGCGACGAAAGAAACGTCGCTAACTACGTCGCTAACTGTAAGGAATATCGTCGCTGATCGTCGGTAAACGTCGGTAATGTAGCGACGTAGAAAAGTCGCAGAACGTCGCCATATGGCTCTCAAGCCCGGTCAGCATCGATGCGAGACAGAGTCCCTCAACGTTGCTAGTTTACGTCGGTATATTATGACGTTTTATGTCGCTGGCAGTCGCTATATTAGCGACGTAGACACGTCGCTAAAGCTCGTCGCAATAGCGACGTATGGCGACGTTTTCTTGTTTAGCGACTAGGTTAATCCCGACTTCTTGAAAACGTCGCTAAAGACGTCGCTAATAGAAATTAGCGACGTATTTTCCCTTTTTAGCGACGTCTTTACGCGTCGCTGAATTGACAGATTTTAGTAGTGAGGTTTTTCTCATCCTATATATATGGGGTGAGGGTGGAGGCACAAAGCACAACACAAAAGTGGAGATTCGAGGTGCTCGTCCATAGGAAGTCTAAGAGAAAGTTCCACACTTTGCTCTTAGTACTTTGCCATCCAAGAGTGAAGGAAGAAGAGATCTAATCGAGGGGTCGTCAACTTTGGTTAGGGAGATTGCTATGGGTTGGTGAGCGATTTCAATTGTAATCTCTTTGTGGTGAGGGGGTTGAACCTATTAGGGCAAAGGATTCAACATTAGTTTTTGTCAATCTTGTAATTTTATCTGAGTTATATAGATTGAGATTTGTCCAGGTGACGTAGTCACTGCCATATACTTGTCTTTATCTGTGCTTGGTGTCTATTAGACGGGAGTTGGTTATTTCAGGTGGGTTGGCCTAAGTTTCTGCTGCGGCAACATCTCAGATACGGTATCGGAGCGCAAGAGGGCGTATCCAGTTCTGGTATCAAAGCTTTGGAGGTTCTGGCAACCATGTCTATGGAGCAGATGAACACTCATATGATCACCCTCACAGGAGAAAAATGGGCAATTTGGAAACTAAGGATGGAGGATCTACTCTGGTGCAAGGACTTGCATGGTCCGTTGGAGGGCGACAACGCAAAGTCAATAGACAAAGCTGCTAAAGACTGAAAATGACTGGATCAAATAGCCATTGTATTCATCTGCCAATGGTTGGATGATTCGGTGTTTCACCACGTGTCCATGGAGAATTCAGCAAAATCATTATGGAAGAAGCTGCATTCGCTGTACGAAAGGAAGACGGCTGGCAACAAGACATTTCTTATTCGCCAACTCGTCAACTCGAAGTACACGGAGGGTGCCCTAGCGGCACAACATCTGAACGAGGTTCAGGGTATCATCAATCAGCTGTCTGCGATGAAGATGGTAATTGATGATGAGCTTCAGGCCCTACTTCTCTTGAGTTCTCTGCCGGAAAGCTGAGAGACGGTGGTGGTGTCGGTGAGCAACTCCGCGCCTGATGGAGTTGTCACAATAGAGGTAGTCAAAAGTAGCTTGTTGAATGAGGAGGTCCAGAGCAAGCAAATGGAATCATCGCAGGAGTCCGCTCTGGTGACTTCCTAGGGAAGGGAAGGGAAGACCTGATTCACAGACGAGGACAGGGGAGAGTTCTCAGAATCTTACGATTGTGGACCGCAAGGAGGGCTGCTATCACTGTGACGAAAGAGGTCATATCAAGAGGAACTGCATGAAGCTCAAAGCTTAGAAGGCCCTACTGCTCTTGAGTAATCTGTCGAAAAGCTGGGAGACGTTGGTGGTGTCGGTGAGTAACTCCGCGCCTGATGGAGTTGTTACAATAGAGGCAGTCAAAAGTAGCTTGTTGAATGGGGAGGTCCGGTGCAAGTAAGTGGAATCGTCACAGGAGTCCGCTCTGGTGACTTTCTACGGGAAGGGAAGACCCAATTCACAAACGAGGACAGGGAAGAGTTCTCAGAATCTTACGATTGTGGACCGCAAGGAGGGATGCTATCACTGTGACGAAAGAGGTCATATCAAGAGTAACTGCATGACGCTCAAAGCTTAGAAGGCAAAAGGCAAGGACGATTAGGAGGATCTCACAGTAATGAGAGATATTATCATCGCAGCAACCATCGTAGAGGAACCTTATGGCATGTGTTATGACGATGACTGGGTCATAGACACGGGACGTCGTATCACGCCACTCTACATAGGAGGATCGTCACATCATACTGCGACGACAGGTTTGGACGTGTGAAGATGGGCGACAAGGGGACGGCTGCAGTTGTAGGCATCGGTAATGTACACTTGACAATGGAGCTCGGTGAGAAGCTCGTTCTCAAGGATGTGCGACATATATCGAGTTTGCGCTACAACTTGGTTTCGGTAGGGAGGCTGGCAGATGATAGCTGTCGCAGTCTGTTTGGGGACAAAGATTGGATGCTTACGAAGGGTTCCCAACAGCTGGTTTAGAGAGATTTATGTTGTGGCATGTACAGGCTTAAGCTACTGAGCTGTACAGGTAGGCCACAGATACCGGATGGAGGCTCGAAGGGTGCTCGACATGAGGTGGATCGTCGAGAACTTGCTGAGGTGGGGCTTCTAGATGCTTTGAGTGATACGGAGGATTCGGTTTATCGAAACAAAATGATGGATGGTGGTGAGTCAAAGATTAAGGGTCAGTCTGTCGGTCCCATGACAACTGGTCGGTCTCCATGTGGGGGTTGCTCTACGGATCCGGTTTTAGCGACGGATGGTTTGCCAAAGATTCACGGAGCGACATCGGTTTCAGCAGTTCGAAGCCTGTAAGGAGAATAAGGTTTGCAGCAAACTCAATCTGAGACGGAAGCATCATCATTCACACAGTTCAGGGGAAGCAGTGGGTCATCGACGGCATGCACAGTGCGTGATGTTCTGCTCGAGGACACATGTGTATGGGAGAGCTTCAAGTTCAGACACGAAGGTGGGCAGGTTTAGGAGTTCGAATCTTAGGAGGACCGCACCGTCTGCTTGGTTGGGCCAGCCAAGGATGAAGAAGCTCATCGGAACGTTAACACTTTCCGGTGGAAGACAGAAGTCGGGACAGGCAGCCGAGATTTGCGGTAAGGCTGATCGTCAGGGACTTCGATCTTGATCGTGTTATTGATATCGGCAGAATCCCAGTTGTAAAAGAGGTGCTACGCATGGCAGCTAGCATCGACGTGACGGTCGAGGAGCTTGAGACGAAAGAAGATGCAAAGCAGCTCGGGGGATCGAAGTTCAGTGGCATGGGGGAGCAGGAACTCTGTCGCATGACGACAGGCATGGAGTCCAGTTGAGGAGCCATGGGGTCAACATCCTCTCATCAGACTGGAGGGGAAGATTATTGGAGTCCAGTCTGGATTTGGTAATAACATATTTATGGAGTCCAAATCTGATTAAATATTTGATTTAATTTGATTTGGATGTCCATAATTAGTGCTGGGCTATTTTAGATATAATATAATTCTTATTTGAAGGTTTTCTATTTAAGAGATCCTATTATATTCTAAAATAGGATGTTGATGGGCTATTTTAGGTGTAGTATGATTCTTATTTGAGGGCTTCCTATTTAAGAAATCATATTATGACCTAAAATAGGTTTTTCTCATCCTATATATACGGGATGAGGGTGGAGGCACAAAGCACCACACAAAAGTGGAGATTCGAGGTGCTAGTCCACAGAAAATCTAAGAGAAAGATCCGTACTTTGCTCTTAGGACTTCGCCATCCAAGACAGAAGGAAGAAGAGATCTAATCGAGGGGTCGTCAACTTCGGTTAGGAAGATTGTTACGTATAATGAGCGATTTTAATTATAATCTCTTTTTTTTCTTCTTGAGTGTGGTGAGGGGCTTGAACCTATTAGGGCAAAGAGTTCAACATTAGTTTTTGTCAATCTTGTAATTTCATCTGAGTTATAGAGATTGGAATTTGTCCAGGTGACGTAGTTACCGCCATATACTTGTCTTTATCTGTGCTTGGTGTCCGTTAGACGGGGGTTGTTTATTTCAGGTGGGTTGGCCTAAGTTTTCGCTGCGGCAACGTCTCAGACACGGTATCGGAGCGCAAGAGGGCGTATCTGATTCCCAACAGACAGAACTAATGGAATTCAAAACTCAGTACTGCTAAGTAAGGTGCCAATATTTAAAATTCTAATTTTCTCTGTTCTTTTCATATACATGGATATGAAGGGTGTTGCAAAAAACTTGCCAAGTTCTTGTACTTCCAAATGGATGAAACTACGGTAACTAACTACCCTAAGTATGATGCAAAGAAACAATATACATAACAGTAGTTTCATCTCATTTTCATTAATGTTGTGTTTCTTATCTCAAAATTTGGTGGCAAAAGTTCAGACCCCATTTTCTTCTAAATGTAGCATATGATGTGTTGACATTGTTTTTTTTATTATTCTCACTTTGCCATATATGTATTTTTATTAATGAACTATTGTTTCGCATTGAACCTGATATCGAGGACTCATAGAATTAGTTTGGGATAGGCAATTAAGAAATCTATCATACACTCTCACACAGTTGGATTTCTCTTTTCTGAACTTTTCAGCTCCAGGCAAGTTTAGCCACTGCAAGAGCTGATCCTCATGGGTTTTGTCGACAATGCAAGTTAATAATGCAAATTGCAATGCAACCCAAATCCAATTCTTGCTGGGTATTCTTTGACACCTTCAAAATTATTTTCTTCTTCTTTATTGATATAGCTTGAATACTTGTAGACATTGTTTTTCCTTATTTCTGTAGATTTTCAAACTGAAATGCTTAATGCATTGAAAGGATTCTCCATGTCGAAGGAAAATGGATTATTTATTAATTCATGTTTTGTTGATTATCAATCGGAGAGGCAGGATACATGGTTTGGAAGTAACTCTCCTGCTATTGCTAACAAGGTATTTCTATTCGTTACTCATTTTAAAGTTCAGACATGCTAACTAAAATTTATACCTAGATTGATCATTCATGTATTAGAAACTCACGAAGCTGGTCTAGCATATGATTAGCTAGAGAAACTATTTTCCGAGCAATCAAAGTATAGGATGCAGTTTGTTAATTGCAAGTCATCTGTACATCCAAGTGTTTTTGGCTTGCTGAATAGAAGGCCGAATATTAATTTGATCATTTTGTTTATTGCTCTTTTGTCATGGATACTAATCGAGCACCTAATACCATATTACCATTCTGTTGCAACATATAAGAACAATTCACCAAAATTTGGAATCATATTCAGTTAGTAATATTGTTATATAGAAACTTAGACACAATCTAGTGTAATGCTTTGGACTTGAGAATTAATTGCTGCAACTCTTGTAGTGGCTGCACTCCAATCTCTGGTGAACAATGGCAGAATACACCACAGACTTGGGAAAAACGGATGATCCCGGTAGCATACCGTAGGAAGGAGTACACCGAGTCCAGAAAGTAACTATGTTGTGAGTCTTATACTTTTATCTCATCCTTTTTTCTTTCCATTTCTTGTTATTTTGTGTACATCCTTTTATGCTTTGGAGACTATCATCTATGGAACTTGAAGGCAAATTAAGTAGTGACATTGGCTAACTAACCGGATTGCAAACCCTGGGAAGGCGCACACATTTAACGGTGTGCATTGGTTGCACGTTGAAAATGACATATATTTATGGCGTACAAATTTGTGAGCCATAAAAGAGTTGTTCTTTTTTTTTTACTTTTTTAGAGCGTGCTTGCCTTGCGAGCCGTGAATGAAGATTCATTTATGGCATGCATTTTTTTGCACGTTGTGATTGAAGACTAATTTACGACATGCTTTTTTTGCGTTGTGGTTTAAGACTCATTTACGACATGTATTTTTATGCGTTGTTGTTGAAGACTCATTTACGACATATATATATATATATATATATATATATATATATATATATATATATATATATGTTGTAATTGTTATTAAAGTACCTTCTCATCATCAAACAGGGGCGGATCCAGGATTTAAAGTTGGGATGGACTACTGTAGTACTACTAATCTCATGTCGAAAATTCGGCAGAATTTCTCCTATATTTGTAAAGTTCAATACCTGTCATAATGAATAAAAACGTTGACCTCTAGCACTAGATAATCATGAACAAGTTCAAAATCATGGCAGACAACATTTCAATATATATAAGCCTCAAGAAAGCATGTATAAGCCTCAACTATGATTTATCAATTTATAATATATAAGTGATAAACAATCGAAATAAGTAACCTTCGAATTGTAGGAACTATGAACTAGCAAGGTAATCGACATTTCTCAATGTAAACTAAAAAAAGATTGGAAATATCCTTACAAAACAATTTTCAGCAGTTGCCTGGATAGCGAATTAGCGAGTCACTGCACTATACTTGGGTGGCACTTCCATGCATGTTGGTCTTCTATGGAAATATAGAATGTTTTCTAAAAAAAAAAAATTAAAACTTGGGCATTTCATAATTCTGAATCAAAAAATTGAATCAAAAAATTGAAACTTCAAAACCGACAAAGTTCCAATACGACAATACACAAATCTAAACTTCTCCCCTGGGCAAAACACAAATCTAAGCTTCTCCCCTGGGCCCAAGCGGCCAAGCCGAAGCCCCAAACCAAAAATATCAAACAAACCCCTAAAATTAAAATAAAAACAGAAATAGCATAGCTGCAGAGGCATTATATTTCTCCTCAACTCTCAAGGATGCTTTCGGATGTGTTGAACATACAAATCCCAAACCATAATCCACCATCTGACCATCACAGTCAGAGATATCATTATCTCCTATTTCTAATCTTTTTCAAACCCTAAAATTTTATATCTCCCAATTTTCTCCAACCCCATACCCTAAATCGGGCTAAATTCCTAAAAAAAAAAAAAATCTATTTCGAAGAAATTGGAGCAAATTGAAGTACCAAGGAGTAGGCCAGTACGACATTTAAAATAAAATCAGAAAAAATAATTAATTGCAAGAAGATTCGAAGAAACTTACCTCTGTTGACCGTCTCCTTGAGATTTTCCTGTCCATGCGAATAGCTCAAACTCGATCAACTGAAACTCGAAGAAGACGGAAGAACGGAAGGAAGAAAAGAAAGAAGGAAAATACGAAACCTAATTTTCTTCTTTGGCTCTCACGGTTACAGACTCTCTCTCTCTCTCTCTCTCTCTCTCTCTCGACTTGACTTGTATGGCAAATTGGCAATTGGCCAATTGTTATTGGTTCTTTTGTGGGCAAGCAGCGGGGTGAGTTGCTGACTCATGGGTGGGCTAATTTTTTTTTTGGTGGGCTGATATAAATATCTACTTAAAAGAAAAAAAATGGGGTGGGCTACAGCCCCACCCCAGGCAGGCCTTGGATCCGCCCATGTCATCAAGGAAAACAAATTGTTTCCCTTCTAAGATTTTTTTTTGCTAAATCCCCCCAACCCATCCCCTTTAAGTTTTTATTTCCCACCTATAAAAAAAATTCAACAGGTTTTCCACTTCTTCTCTCCTCTCAACTTTTCATTTCTCCAACCCTCATAGGTTTTTATTTCCCCCTAATTTTTAATTTTCCCTAAAATTCTCCCTTTCTATCGTGAGTTTGGAAAAAAATGGTTGCCACATAGAAATGACAAACTTTCGTTTCAAAATACTTCTCCAATGCAAATGTGAAATAAGGCATGGAGTTGACATGACAAGGACAATGTGAAGTTGGTTGTCTAGATCTAGACAATGCACTTTACAATGACTTTATGTCCATATCATCAATTATGAATAAAAATATTTATAAAAAAGAAGAGTAAAAGTTGTCTTGGAAGTTATAAAAATAGATTTTTTTAGGGGCACCACCACATTTACTAGGGGGCAGCCCTTGCTTAGGGGACAGCCCATTTGGTGGAGATTTTACTAGGGGGCAGCCCAACCCCCCAAACTCATATTTCCTTCCCATTTCATCATTTTCTCTCTCTCTCCTCCAAAAGAAAAAGAAGAAGAGCTCTCTCTCCCTATCCCTAAACCCTAGAAAATTCTCCTCCACCACTCTAATCCTAATTCCTCCACCAAATTTCTTTCAAGAACACTCCCACATTCGACGAGATGTAGTATGATTGTCTGATTGTCTGAAGTTGGGTATTTTGGATGTTGATATTTTTGGGTGTCGAACATGTTGTTGGATCCTTGTGTTGAAATAAATTTGGATGTTGATATTTTTGGGTGTCGAACATGTTGTTGGATACTTGTGTTGAAATACTTGTGTTGGTTATGTGTTGGATACTTGTGTTGAAATACTTCTGTTGGATATGCCACCCCTCTGGCACAGAGAGTTTCAATTAGGACTGCCACCCCCCTGACAGTCCTATACAAAAGGAGGACTGCTAGGGTGCTGGCAGTCCTAATTGAAACTTGCTGTTACAGCAAGTTTTAATTAGGACTGCCAGCACTCTGGCAGTCCTTCATAAGCGTAGGACTGCCAGGGGGGTGGCAGTCCTATTTGTGAGTCATTGAATTAATATTTGTTTGCGATTCTAAAATTTCGACAAAACTGCTAAAACGGGGGTCCAAACATTATTTTTTTGCGATTCTAAAATTCCAGAAGGCCGTCTAACGGTGAAGCGGTTACTTTCAGCCTCCTCTAAGATACACTCCTTTTGCGACAAACGGGACCTCGTTTCGACCTCCCAGTCAAAAGTTATGGCTCTCCAAAGTTTCAACTGACCATAAAATGCAGGAGAATGACCATTCTCCGTGTAAATTAACACGGAGAATGGCATTCTCCGTGTTTGGACATTCTCCGTCTTAATTTACACGGAGAATGGTCTTTCCAGTGTTAAAATACAGGAGAATGACCATTCTCCGTCTTAACTTACACGGAGAATGGCCATTCTCCGTGTAATTTAGCACGGAGAATGCCATTCTCCGTGTTAATTTACACGGAGAATGGTCATTCTCCTGTGTTTTAACATTGTAATGACTATTCTCCGTGCTAAATTACACGGAGAATGGCCATTCTCCGTGCTAAAACACAGGAGAATGGCCATTTATATAACAACAAGTTTCAATTAGGACTGCCAGCACCCTGGCAGTCCTAATTCAATGTAGGACTGCCAGAGGGTGGCAGTCCTAATTCACAGAACAATTCATCTAGGACTGCCACACCCAGGGCAGTCCTTCACATGTGTTGGACTACCCTGTGTGTGGCAGTCCTAGATGAATTGTTCTGTGATCAGACACATCTCTGGCAGTCCTATATATGTGAGGGACTGCCGCATTTGTGGCAGTCCTCTGTGTCAAAGTCCAATTTTTGACCCGAAGTAAAGTTCAAGTGTAGTTACCACAAGGGTTTCCGATGCGTCAAAGTGTTCTTCGGAAGTTGTGGGAGGAGAGTATCCAGCATTTGATGGTCCGGGTTGTTCCATTTTCTATTTTTTTCTACATTAAACACAAAATTCAACTTTTATATGTAAAATTTAGGTTAAAACTTAAAATATTACACAAAAATAAATTCGACGACTTACAAATTAATGGGAGAAGTGATTGACACTGTATTCTACCAAAAATTTTAGGTTGGGGAACAATTTCACCTAGCTAGGGTTAATTATAGGTTTATATGAGGAGGAGAAAAAAAAGAGTGGAGGAAGAGAAGTAGTAGAGGGAGGAAGAAAGAGAGAGATGAAATCTAAAATCAAGTTGGCTTATATAGTATTTTTTGGGCTGCCCCCGTAATAAAAAAACCCAATGGCAAACTTGTAATTTTTTCAAAAAAATTTTGGGTTGCCCCTTAGTAAATGTGGAGGTGCCCCTAAAAAAAAACCTAAAAATATACTTTATATTGTCTTCTTAATACTTCTGCATTGGAGAAGACTTTTTCACACTCATTGTCTTTTATGAATATAATTTTACCACCTATAGAAAACATTGTCTTGTGTCTCATGTCACCTAAGAATTATAACACAAAACAAGACAATACGGTTGGAGATGCTCTTAGGTTTTTCTTCTCCCACATTTCTTCGGTGGCGGATCTGATCAAAAGCTTTTGAAGGGAAGGCCAGAAGAGGGGAGAAGGGTCTCTCCAGGTTCGTTCTCTCCAGAGAACCCATTCGTCCAACTCTAAGAAAACAAATCCAAATTTCTATCAATTTTGATGCACTCGCTAGTCGAAGAATAGATTGTTATCATCACCACCACCACATACGTACCCTTTGGCAGCCTTTCTTGTTCGGCACAAGCCTGTACTCGTGCCTTCCCTGTGTAGAAAACCAGGGCCTTCTTGATCCCGAGGGGCCTGCTGCTTCCTTTGGGCGTGACTGGCTTGCGCCGGCCGCCTTCCAGTTGCCCCTACCGGCATCCCGGTTGGGCCAGGAGCCATTGGGGTACTTGCGATCTCTCTGAGTGAAGAAGTACCACTCTTTCTGCCCAACCAATGCCATTTCTGCATATGGTAGTACCATACATGGGCATAGTAACTCAAAAATCTGAAACTAAAAGAAAGAAATTTCATATAAATGTATTATGTATGTTTATGTATATACCAGTGTCACGCCCCGCTCCCGGATAATCGGGTACGGGTCGATGTCATGCCCGGCCTACACTGTCGTTGACAGCGGTAGTGAGCCGTCTAGTCATATAAATACAAGAGTATCTCATCACAGCATCTAATCACAGAAACTATACTAACCATCACAGATATCCACTATACAATTATTATAACTTATACATGAATGTCCGGGTACAAAGCCGGTAAAATATAAATGATACAACAATGACATAAACAAATACACTCAATCAATCTCCTATACATGAAACTAATATCTCGGTGTCAAGCGGGCTCCAATGCCAATCATGAATGATAATCTATGATCCGTCTCACCTGTAATCAACGATCCAGTCAGGAAAGGAGCAAAGTACAATGTAACTCAATAAAACTCACCATGGAGATCAATGGAACAGTATAGCAAATATAACTGAAAGACAGAGAAGCAATGTGAATAAAATATGCACTAGCTACGTGTACATGTGCAATTGGACGTTATCAACATGTGGGGACTAATATATAATCAGGCATATATAAAATATATATGCTATCAGTCACGAATAATCAGGCATGTCTAATGACAATGCTATCAGTCACGCAATAATCAGGCATGTCTGACGACAATGCTATCAGTCACGCACGAAATGGACTCAGGCATACAGAGTATGCTATCAGGCAATGTTTGTCCAATATTAGTCAATCACATGTCTCTAGAACGTCCCCCACCCGACACGGAAAACAATGCAAGCAAGCAAGCAATCAATCGAGAACAAGTAAAATAAATGACACGATAACATGTGTGAGTGCAATGCATGCAATGATGGTAAAATACTGAGTACATGTACTTGCCTTGATTCCGAAATTTTGTCCAAGTCTTCTAGATCACCTAGAAAATAATGAAAACAATTTAGAAGTATTCTAACACTTTACAACCCTAACTACTAATCTCCCTGGACTAACTAAATAGGCTCAACTAAACTACTTACTAATCATATGTGATTAATCAAAGGCTGATGAACAGAAATTCCCTCTTAGTCAACTTGCTACTGGTCCACTTAACCATTCAAATCGAGCCACACTCTATTGCTCCATCTAAACTAATCCTTAACCATTCCAAGCATTACCTCTCACAAGTCTACCACTACAACTGTATTATTCAATTACTCAATCTCTCTTCTATTAGTCAATTATAACAAATTCCCACTAATAACCCAACTTCCGTTAGGCTTGGTTAATCTTTCCAACCAACATAGTTGGTCTAAACTTGATCATACCCCTTTCTCAATTATAATTAAATACTGCCATTCCACAGTCAACTAACCTAACTTAATACTCATTTAAATTGAACGGTCACTATACAGTGACTTTGTTCAATTCAAATGAGGAACCTACAGGGACCAGTCTGATACCGCACCACTGCTACCAAGGAATCACCATCTTCATCCCCATGAAACCAAGGTCCCTCGTGTCCCCTCACTGGTGTCAGTCGAGCGCTGACACCTGCTTCCTTTCCAACATGACACAACACAATACTGCAAAAACCGGTTATAGTGTAGAATACAGACACCAACTCAAATCCCTACTGGACACGACACAAGATTACAGAGATGAAGAGTATACCTGAGTCCAAATAATGCACGACAGAGTCCGATACTGCCACTCCCGTGTCCAGAGCAGGTGTCTAGGCTGGTTCAGGCATATCACCGAACAAGTGGTGTGCATGAATAGAAGAAGATACTCATGAGTTCAACTCGAATTGTTTCAACTCCAAAATTGGAGAATACATCAAGAATTAATCCAAGAACTTACCAACGAGTTCTTACCAAACCAAAATCTACAGAATCGAGTCAATGCTGCCAAGAACTTCATCCGAAAACTCAAAACCATTCCGAGAAAATTCAGCAAGAAGAGGAAAAACGAGAAGGGTCTCACCGATGATCGACTGTCGAGCTCGCCATCGATCTCGCCGAGGGAGCACGTCGTCGCCGAGAAGTTCGCCGACCGCCGTTCGTCGAGCTCGAACTCTGGAAAATTTCGACAAGGCTCCGCCGTGGTGATTTGTGCTGGAGAAGAAGGAGGGAATAGGTCCTATTTATAGGCGGTGGTCGAGCGGGCAGGCGGTTGCGCGGGCAGGCGGGCAGGCGGTTGGCCGGTTGCGCGGGCAGGCGAGGTGGTGGAGACAGTTGGAAACAGTTGGGAGTTGGTTAGGCGGTTAGGGGAGAACCTTCTAGAGGAGACTGGAGTATTCTCGGCGTCGCCATCACCGTTGTCGTCGTCGTCGTGATCCTTCGGAGCAGAGGAGAGTTGGAAAAGGAAATGAAAGGAATGAATGAAGGAGTTAGTTTTAAAACCAACGGTCATAAAATTATTGTATGCGGGTTATTGGGTTGATGCATTCGGATCCAATGTGGATCCGCGCCCAACTGAGATGGGTTGCTGAGCTCAGTCCGAACTCAAAGTTGCTGGGCTGTTGGATTAATAGAAAAATGGTTTGGCTGGCCTATTGTAAATAAGCCCAAGGAAAGATAGGACGATAGAGAAAATAGGAAAAGGCTTAGAAAATCTATAATAAATCTCTATTTAATACATTAATAATATTTATTAGGAAAAAAATCATCAAGTCAATCCAATTATTGTAAAATATCTTAATTATAAGGAATTTAGAAATTACTAATAATCAATTCAAAGTTCAAAATTTAATTAGAAAATAAACTAACTAATTCTAATAAGAATATTTTGTGGAAAAAAAATCATAGGAAATACCCAAACTTTATTATTGAGAAAGTGGAGTTACAACCAGGGAGTTGCTATGGGTCGTACTTGTAGTTGTCATCAGTATCATGTACAGTCGTATGTTGCACAAACATGGGTATGACACGACAAAGTACGGACACGATGACATAGATGTGGCAGCACGGACACGGTAGCTTGGCTTTTGTTTCATGGCTGTGCTTATTAACTTTGAGGGTTTTTTTTTTCCTTTTTTGTTCGATAGGATTTTAAGGTGGTCATGGAGTCCATCGCGGCGACCGTCTACATCGACAATGGTTTCAACCTTGATAAGCTCTGGAAGGTGAATCTATTTTCTACTGTGGATTGATTACTGACATAATAATGGTGAAGAAGATGGCTAAAAATGGTGAAGAAGTAAGTTTCCAACTGAACTTTCTTTCAATTGATTGACAGTTTGATGAAGTTTACTGCATACTTAAAGAAAATTACATATTTTAGACTGATATTCAATTTGCTTTATTTAATATAATAAAAAGAAATTTGTGAACTGTGCTATTACGCATTTCTGGGGTTCACACCATGTTTCTATCATTGCGAGTTTGAGTTTTTGATGGCCTAAAATTTGTTCCCTGTAAAATGTTAAAGAATGTGGGTTGTGGGTAGCTACACAGTCTGGTTATGAAAACATGGAATGTGGGTTGTCAGATGAATGGAGAACTCTGTGTATCACTGGCTTGTAGTGTGAAATTGTGAACTAGAGTGGTTAGTATGAGGGGATATGGAGTAAGGGATATGGGTTGGAGATATTGAGTTGTCAACATATTCAGAATCATTAAAATTAACAACAAAGTTCCTGGAGACATCAAAAAATATAGCTCATACAAAAAGCTTAGAAAATTCAAAGTACTGAAACATAAGGCTTAGAAAAATCAAGGTACACTGGAACATTCAGAAATATAAAGCATCTTTGATTGTTGCTAAACATAATCTTGTGTAGAAACCTATATATTATAGCTAATAAATCTTGAAAAAATGTCCCATGTTTACATATTATCAGATTTTTCTTGGTCTTCTATTCTCTAAATTGTTGCTTCACATATTCAACATTATTGACTTCGTTTGGATTATATTAAGCCTCGTTCTATTTGGTTCTCTATGTCAAACTTATGATGCTATTCTTTGCAAGATTCCATCCTACACTAAGGGAAGTTAAAGACTGTTTTTTGGCTGATATTTTAATGACTATTTAGTTTGCATTATCATCTGAAAACCAATCTTAAAACTACCAAAACCAGCCTCTTCAAAAGCCTCCAAAACTGTCAAAATTGATATTCATTGGAACAATACTGGTGTACTGCAAACTGGCTTGCTAGTCCTTATCTTTCGTTAATTTTTTTTCCTCCACGCGGCATTGTTTTCTTTTTCTGCTACGTATTTTAACCGACTTGCATACTTATAATTGAAGAACAAACAAATGTTTTGGGGATTTTGCATTTATCATGAGTCCTTCCAGGAAAATAGAAGCTATCAAATGTTGTGCAGTGTAAAGTTTCAAACAAGATCATATCCAACAAAAGCTAGCAAGTAGGTCAGGTTGTGTATATCAGATACAACTTTGTCATTCTATACTCCATCTTTCAATAAATGTTGGCACCTAGAATGTCAAAATATCAAGCAAGTCTACGGAAAAAAAATTGTGAAGGATATCCATCTTAAATCAAAGTAAACTACAGCAAAACAAAGAATCGTTTGTAGTAGATACCCACAAGTATATACTCTTCTACATGCACAAGATTTTACCTGCTGCTGCTATGCTGCACACTATGAAGATACCCACAAGTATATACTCTTCTACCCACCAATCACCCAGATTTCACCTGCCTACAGGATACATGACACACCCAAATGTTTCTACAGGAAACACTCTCTGATACATGATTCTCCCAAATGATGGCATTGATACCTATAGCAAATACCCTCTAGGCTTTGATACATGATTTGACTTTGATAAGTAGTTTCGAATATTCAAATTGTCACTTTTAGTTGTCATTGATATTTATGATCTTAATTTCCTAAGATTTCGCAATTCGATGATTAACATATAGATGTTATTGCCAATTTGGTTATCTCTTGACATGTTACTCATGTCAAGCTTTTGCTAGTTCTAGTTGTTTTCTCGTTTCTATTAATTAGATTGCACAATATTCTTTCATGTATCACCTACTCTTAATCATGTTCTTTTGTTCTGTAATATAGTTCCAACCTTTTAGACAAATAATAAATATCCCAAGTATTTTTTGATAGCTAGTATGATTTATTTTATTCCATTGCGTTCAAGCTTACTCTTTCCAGTTTGAACAACAGTGCTCAAATACCCATGGTACACAAACCTAAATTGATGCACACACCCAAACAATGCTCTGATATGCATTGGAACTGCACTCGTTGCTGTTGCAGCTCTGTACAGCTACGTACTGCTGCCGTAGGTAGCTGCTGCTGCATTTTCAGGAATCCCACACACACATGAATAGGTGCATAAACAAACATTGTTCTAAAAGGCGGTCTAGGCGGCACCTAGGTGCTAGGCGCCCGGTCTACGGCTGATGTCCACCTAGGCGCCCGCCTGGACCCCCCCCCCCCCAACCCACGTCCAACTATGCATGTTTTGAGAGTTTATGAACTTTTCTGTAATTTTTACTAGGTTTTTTTTGTATTTTTTTAATTTATTTTTGAAGCGCCTAGGTGAGGTCCTCGGCGGACTAGGCGCTAGGCGGCGAGTGCCCGCCCCACTAGAGCCTAGCGCTTTTCACAACCTTGTATACAAATACTACAGTAGCTATTCCTAATGAAATTGCACGTAACTAGCCTATTATTTTGGCAAAGTTAATTGTTTCATAGATGGTGGATACTTTGGCACAGACACATGATACTACACCAGCATCTAGTATAGTTGTCATGTCTAATTATCCGAAGTGTAGTTATGGCCATGTCCTATGATTGCTGTAAGATGGTCTTCATTCAAACTACCAAAGAAGGCATAAAGTAATTGTTTGATCTTTTCAGTATTTTTTTGGAGATCTTGAGTTCCTCAAATGTGACAAATATTCATTAAATATTAGCTGTTTATTATTAACTTTTTGTTTGTTTGTGAATTTATAATATACAGACATCTTTTCTACTAACCCGGTAACAGGATATGAAAGCCTTGCAACCTGGAAACTAGCGTATAGTTCAAATACCTGCTGAATTTTGTAAAATCAAGAGTACAATTTTTTTTTTTAAGTTCTAGTTGCCAATTTGGAATCTCTGAAGTTCTCTTCTTATATGCTCTCATGGCACATGATGTTTTCTTGTCAGCTGCATGATATAGCTTGCTTAATTTTTGCTTGCTACACTGTCATATACCCACTAGCTCACTATAAAGTTTAAGGGTCTTTGTCTTGTTATTATCCCACTTATTGTAATTAATTATTATGAAAATGCGCACCAAAAATATGTTTTTCTTAGAGAAAATCACATAAAATATGAAATTTGTACTTTCTCCTTGGGGGCTAACACAATGTTGTAATTGCTACATTAGGAACTCAATGCTTCGTTCCCAAAGCCGCTCAGAGATATCTTATCAACTAAAGAAGTGATAGATTATGTGGCTTTTATTTCAATGGATAGTAAAGGCACTGGCATGGAGATCTTATCAACTGAAACTTGTATTTTTGTCATTTGAATTGTCATTTTGAATGCACTTGTAGAAGTTCACTGAATATTTGTGTTTGACACTTGCATTTGTATTATTTGAATTTGAACTGTAACTGAATATTTGTTTGACACTTGTATTTGTGTCATTTGGATTTGAACTGTCATTTTGGTTGCACTTGGCAGAAGCGCTACCGGATATTTGTTTGGCACTTATATTGTGTCATTTGAATTTGAACTATACATATATATATATATATATATATATATATATATATATATATATATATATATATATATATATATATATATATATATGGCACTTGTATTTGTGCCATTTGAATTTAAACTGTGATTGAATATATGTTTGGCAGTTGCATTTCTGTCATTTGAATTTGAACTCGGTCATTCTGGTTGCACTTGGCGCAGGCTTCACTATATATTTGGTTAATGTTATTGTATTTGTTCTCTCACCTTGCCTGATCCATGCACTCACGGTTGTTGTCGTCCTAACCAATGCCTCATTGCTGCAAGCGCAGGCCATAAGCAGGTTGTAAAAAATATGGTCATTTACAGCGTGCAAAAGTGCGTTGTAAAAAGGTAGAGAGGGTCATTTACAATGTTTAAAAGTGCGTTGTAAAAAATAAAGATGATCATTTACAGTGTTTGAATGCGCATTGTAAAAAGATGGAGATGATCATTTATAACGTTCGAATGCGCATGGTAAAAAGAGGGTCTTTCATGGCACCAAAATGTAGGCCGTGAAAAATCTTTTACAATGTGTTTCACACGTCGTAATTATCATTTTTTTGTAGAGCTACTGATAAGAAGCACCAACTGGCCCTTGGACTAACAAAGATAGCAGTAGCTGGATTTTCTACCTCCTGAGTTTGTGGTTTCCTCGAGCATAAAAATGTAGCTGGAATTTGAAATTTTTAGTTGGGAACCTTCTTTATTTATTTGACAGTTGAACATGCTTTGTATTTAATATTGTTGGTTGAATATAAAGTTAATGTGTATTATATTTTTTCGATGTTGTGATGTTTAATTCAATCTATAACTTTCTTTTGTTATGTTATTTTTTTTCTTTTGTTATGATCCGTGCACACATGACTGTTGCTGTCCTAACCAATGCCAAGCACGTTTAAATTAGATGGTCATTTACAACGTGCCAAAGCATGTTGTAAAAAGGTGAAGAAAGTCATATACAAGCGCATTGTAAAAAGATTGAGAGGGTCAATTACAGCGTTTGAAAGCGGGTTATAAAAATATGGAGAGGTTCATTTACAACGATCGAATATGCGTTGTAAATAAGATGGACATGATCATTTACATCATTCAAATGCGCGTTGTAAAAAAGAGAGTCATTTACGGTATGGCTTTTTATGGTAACAAAATGTACACCGTAAAAGATCTTTTACGACGTGTTTCGCACGTTGTAAATGATCATTTTTTTTTCCGTGGAGGTGTAGCCAATTGGGTACACCGGGGGGTCCAGTGGGTATGGACACGGTTCGAATACCCTTGCATGTGTTGCTCGCCGGCCAGGAGAAAAGGACACCTCAAAAAAAAATTGTTGTCTACTTCTATGATTCACAATTATTGCCTTCTACAATGTTAGCTGTTATGTGAGCAAAAGCTCAAGTCTAACATAACATTAGTCCCACATCGGCTAGTGGGGTGCTATCCACTATGCATATATCACATTTACTCCTTTTGCTTCATTAAAAGTTGTGTGTGGGAGCTCCATGGGCCACACACGCGCGCCGCCGCCCAGCCCGGCTCGGTTCGGTTCGGCGCGCGTAACGGGTGCGGGTACGTGCCCACATCTGCGGGCGCCGAATGCCGATTCGATTTCCTCTTCGGGTTCGGGCCGAGACCCTAAAAGATTTTTTGCTTTTTTCTTCAAATTCTGACCGTTACAAATCTTTTAAATTCAGTAACGTTTGGATTTTGAATTCCCGTCCAGGTACAATTTATCACATTTGTAACATTCAAATTTAATTGCTGTCATTAACATCCGAATTAAAATCCTATTTAATATTCTGTCCATTGGAGAAGCTTGCTACAGCCTATATATTGACCTCTTTTTTCTTCATTCGGGACAGAGAAAAATATATCATTCAAAACGCTCTTCAAAATTCCTCTTCCCGAAATTCTGTTGCTCTTTGTTGTTGCTCTGGGCAGAGCCAAGTACGTGGTCACTCTCTCTGACGTCGTGTGCGACAAAGAGATTCCGGTGGAGCGGAGATTTTACCACTAGGAGCGTTCGGATACGGTCTGCACATAGACCCGAGCTAACTCTTAGGGCAGTGCTACGTGCACGACTTCCTCGAAGGCCGGTAATTTTAATTTAATTTAATTTATTTTATTGCATATTTAAATTCGAAGCTTTGTGAAGAAAATTCTAACAATCTAAGAGTTACCTATTTTTCACAAGGAAATAAATTTTTTTTTTTGTCAATTACTGTTCGAAAGTGACTTGTTATTAACAAGAGACTTCCTATTACAAATTCGCTTCCTATTACAAATTTCTTCTGCTTCGAAATTTGTGTATGAAGTGTTCTGTTAAATTTCAGTACATTCTCAAATAAGCTTTTATTTGTCTCAAACAAGAAACTTCCTATTATAAATTTGCTTCCTATTACAAATTTCTTCTGCTTCGAAATTTCTGGTTCGAAATTTCTGTACGAAGTATTTTGTACGAAATTGTCTTAAACAAGCTTTTAGTTGTCTCAAAGTAGTATATTTGGCCTACAAGTGTTCTGTTAAATTTTAATACATTATCAAATATATTTGATCATTTAAATTTATTTAGCAAATTTGACATCTGTTTAACTGTTCCATATATAGTCTTATCAGCTATATAACTTTCTATTGCTTTAAAGATATTATTCAATATTTGTCAAAACACCTGTCACACTATTATCAAATTGTCGTTATTAGTTAAATTGACACTGTAGACAATATTATTGTTTTAATACATTTTTTTTTTCAATATCAGTACCCTTACTCAATTGTTAAATTTAGGCTAAGACCCCTAAGGAAATTGACTACCACTGCTTTCACAGAATATTAAGCGCTATGTCGGAGTCACTCTACGACATATTTTTTGAGTATAAAAGCGCTAAAGAACTCTGGGATGCTTTGGAAGATGAGTATGGTTGTGATGATGCTGGAATTGATAGATTCAATTCTACCACATTCAACCAATATGTCATGGTAGATAACAAACCTATCAATGACCAAATCCATGAGTTCCAAGAACACCTTAGGCAGGTTCAAGCCAAGGGAACCGTTTTTTCTACTGAGCACAAAATAGGGTGCTTGTAGATAAACTTCCCCCTTCCTGGTCTAAAATAGCAAAAGACCTGCTACATCTACAAGGATCTATTACATATTCTCAAGCTCTACAGAGAATTAGAACAGAAGAGAAATATAGGTCCAAGACCAAAGCTAGGTCAAATGCCACAGCTAAGGTAAATCTTGTAGAAAGCCATGAAAAACCTAAGCCAAATAACCTTCTAAAATCCAAGAAAACCTCCTTCAAAAAGAAGCAGAATTTTCAATCTTCCCACAAAAACCATCACCACCAAAACCCTCAACCCCAAAAACCTAGAACCTTTGGTCAGACTCAGGATCAAAGAAGATTTTGTTTTGTGTGTGGTAGAACCAACCATACAGCCATCAACTGCTTCCAAAGGAAGAAAGAACCTATCCAGAACTCCTTCAAAAGAAAAGGCAAGCCAGAGGCTAACATGATTCTGAATGGGTCTTCCAGCTCCTTCAGGTCTGTAAGCTTTCAACCTGTAGTAAACCTGTCTTTCCATTCTGATGATTGGTGGTTGGATTCTGGAGCTAATGTTCACGTTTCTTTTGATCGCTCCTGTTTTTCAACCTATCAGGAATCATGTGGAGGAGGCGTGACCCTAGGAGATGGCTCAACGGCACAAGTTGTGGGAAGAGGAAGAATAGATCTGAAGATGACATCAGGAAAAATTCTACCTCTCCATGATGTGCTTCATGTGCCGTCTGTCAGGAGAAATCTTGTTAGTGGATCTCTCCTTGTAGCCTCAGGATACAAAATTGTAATGGAGGCCAATAAAGTAGTTTTCTCTAAAAATGATCTGTTTATTAGGAAAGGATTTGTGAAAGGACTTTTTATTTTAAGTACTATGAATAAAAATTCTAATCCTTCTTTTATTGCAAATGTTGAATCCTCTAATGTTTGGCATGGTAGACTAGGTCATGTGAACTTAGGATCTATCAAAAGGATGATGAACTTAGATCTTATCCCTAAGACTCCTATAGATGATGAACACAAATGTGAGATATGTGTTCAAGCTAAACATACTAGATTACCTTTCAAATCTGTCCATAGGGATTCTGAACTCCTAGAACTTATCCATAGTGATGTTTGTGATTCCAATAGGGTTTTAACCCGAGGCGGTAGGAAATACTTTGTTACTTTTATAGATGATCATTCAAAGTATTGTTACACCTACCTCCTTAAGACCAAAGATGAAGTTCTAGACAGATTCAAGGTCTATAAATCTGAAGCTGAGAACCAGTTGGAAAGGAAGATTAAGATCCTTAGATCAGACCGTGGTGGTGAGTATACCTCAAATAAAATGACTAACTTCTGTGAAGAGCACGGAATTATTCATGAGGTAACTGCTCCTTATTCACCACAATCCAATGGAGTTGCTGAAAGGAAGAATCGCACTCTTTTAGATATGGTCAATGCCATGCTTCTCAGCTCAGGTGCTCCTGATAATCTTTGGGGAGAAGCCTTACTGTCAGCCTGTTATATTCTTAATAGGATACCCAGTAAGACAAATGATAAAATCCCATATGAGTTATGGAAAGGTCGGACTCCTAGGATCAACTATCTTAAAGTTTGGGGATGTCTAGCAAAGGTAGGAATTCTTGAACCCAAAAAGAGGAAGATAGGACCTAAGACTGTAGATGCTGTATTCATAGGATATGCCCTAGATAGTAATGCCAATAGATTTCTTGTAACCCATTCTGAAGTAAATGAAATCTCTAATAACACAATTATTGAAGCTAGAGATGCAGTTTACTTTGAGAACATTTTTCCCTTCAAGGATAGAAACCCTTTATCTTCCTCTAACCCTTCTCTTACTCCATCTACTAATTCTCATGACCAAATGACTAATTCTCAATCTGAACAAGTCATAGAGCCTAGAAGGAGTAAAAGAGGAAGGATTGAAAAGAACTTAGGAGAAGGATTCTTCACATTTTTGATAGAGGGTGATCCCTCAACTTATGAAGAAGCCATATCCTCTCCTGATGCCCCTTTCTGGAAAGAAGCTATTAACAATGAGTACAACTCCATCATGGAGAACAATACTTGGTTTTTAGCAGACCTTCCTTTAGGCAGCAAACCAATAGGTTGTAAGTGGATCTTTAAGAAGAAACTTAGAGCCGATGGTACCATAGAAAAATATAAGGCTAGGTTAGTAGCCAAAGGATTTACCCAGAAGAAAGGATTAGACTATTTTGATACCTACTCTCCTGTAGCTAGAATATCTTCTATTAGAACCCTTCTAGCTTTAGCATCCATTCATGACATGCTGATCCATCAAATGGATGTAAAGACAGCATTTCTAAATGGAGATTTAGAAGAAGAGATATATATGGAGCAACCTGAAGGTTTTATTGCTAAAGGTCAAGAAAAGAAGGTTTGTAGATTAGTAAAATCTCTTTATGGCCTAAAGCAAGCTCCCAAGCAATGGCACAACAAATTTGACAAAGTCATTATAGAATTTGGTTTTGTACCAAATGAATATGACAAATGTTTGTATTCTAAAAATACAAATGAAAGTTGTGTTATCTTATGCTTGTATGTTGATGACATCCTTATTTTAGGATCTTCACTGGAACTGATAAATAACACTAAGAATTATTTATCTAACCAGTTTGACATGAAAGACCTAGGTGAAGCAAACCTGATCCTAGGAATGCAAGTGTCCAAATGCAAAGAGGGCTATACTCTATCCTTAGCACATTCAATTGAGAAAATGCTAAGGAAGTTTGAATACTTTGACAAAAAACCTGCCCTTACTCCATATGATAGCAATGTTGTTCTCAAGAAGAATGAAGGATCTCCTATAGAACAACATAGATATTCACAAATGATTGGGTCCCTTATGTACATAACAAATAGGACCAGACCTGATATTGCATTTGCTATTGGGAGACTAAGTAGGTATACTAGTAACCCAAATCAGTCACATTGGACTGCATTGGACAGAGTATTTAGATACCTTAAGGGTACTCTAGATTATAAACTTCATTATTCTAGACACCCTGATATCATAGAAGGTTACTCCGATGCAAATTGGGTAACTGATTCACATGATGTGAAATCCACTACTGGATATGTTTTTACCCTTGCAGGAGCTGCAATCTCCTGGGGATCATGTAAACAAACTATCATAGCCAGAAGTACAATGGACTCTGAAATGATAGCTTTGGATACTACATGTACAGAAGCCGAATGGCTAAGAAATCTTATTATGCATATACCTGTTTCTGTTCATCCTATTCCTGCAATTTATATAAACTGTGATAATAAGTCTGTTATTGAACTACTAAAGCATGATTCTGTGAATGCTAAGATGAACAGGCACCTGCAGCTGCGCTTCAAGTCAATAAAGAGCCTATTGGGCAAATATGTGGTTCTTGACTATATAAAGTCAGAAAAGAACCTTGCAGACCACTTGACGAAGGGTCTGTCTAGGACATTGATCCTAGAATCATCGAGGGGGATGGGGTTAAGCCCATAGTATAGTCACCAGCAGTGGCAACCCAACCGAGTCTGACTGGAGATCCCAAGAAGCCGGTTCAATGGGTAGAAACAAGCTGGACTAGGTGACTATTATGGAATACTGACCTGAGATTAAATTCTCTTTAAAATAAAAGCCCAAGAGGCTGTACATGTGTACATTCATACCCCATCCCTATGGTGACAGTGTTCCTTTTGTGATATGGATAGGTTGAGTTAAAACTCTTAATAAGTCCAAGCATAATATGCAGGGTTGATTCCTATCACCAACCCTTAAGGACTTACCTATATGAGAGGTCGTGAGGGCCGCGACTATAGGACAGGGCGATCCTAGACAACTCTCATGAATGTGTAAAAGTGCGCATGGCCAACCAAACGCGCCACCCGATAGACCCAAGTACCTCTAGCGTACTATGTGTGTTATTTTTCGAGTCTGGTTCAAGAAGACTGATTCAAGGCGTAGTCCATCAAGCTCTTCTTCAGACAAAGAGAATAGTCACTACGTGAGATTCAAGGATGTAATCCATCTCATTTATGCATAGTATACAACTGCCCAGAAATTCTCTTATCTTATTCTTTTCTTTATATTATCTTGGAACTTGACCTTTTGGGGGGGGGGATTATTAGCTGTTATGTGAGCAAAAGCTCAAGTCTAACATAACATTAGTCCCACATCGGCTAGTGGGGTGCTATCCACTATGCATATATCACATTTACTCCTTTTGCTTCATTAAAAGTTGTGTGTGGGAGCTCCATGGGCCACACACGCGTGCCGTCGCCGCCGCCCGGCCCGGCTCGGCTCGGTTCGGCGCGCGTAACGGGTGCGGGTACGTGCCCACATCTGCGGGCGCCGAATGCCGATTCGATTTCCTCTTCGGGTTCGGGCCGAGACCCTAAAAGATTTTTTGCTTTTTTCTTCAAATTCTGACCGTTACAAATCTTTTAAATTCAGTAACGTTTGGATTTTGAATTCCTGTCCAGGTACAATGTATCACATTTGTAACATTCAAATTTAATTGCTGTCATTAACATCCGAATTAAAATCCTATTTAATATTCTGTCCATTGGAGAAGCTTGCTACAGCCTATATATTGACCTCTTTTTTCTTCATTCGGGACAGAGAAAAATATATCATTCAAAACGCTCTTCAAAATTCCTCTTCCCGAAATTCTGTTGCTCTTTGTTGTTGCTCTGGGCAGAGCCAAGTACGTGGTCACTCTCTCTGACGTCGTGTGCGACAAAGAGATTCCGGTGGAGCGGGGATTTTACCACTAGGAGCGTTCGGATACGGTCTGCACATAGACCCGAGCTAACTCTTAGGGCAGTGCTACGTGCACGACTTCCTCGGAGGCCGGTAATTTTAATTTAATTTAATTTATTTTATTGCATATTTAAATTCGAAGCTTTGTGAAGAAAATTCTAACATACAATTCATTCATAAACGTGACTATGTTTGAGGAAATTATTGTTCATGATGGGCATCATTTTCTCCGTACACACCATGTTAGATACGATTAGTACATTCTTATATGCAAATCATAGCAAAAAAAAAAAGAACATGCAAGAAGGAAATCAGTTCATAAACCAGCTTATACACGTGCAAGAGGCCATTTCACTCAACAAATGCAAGATGTATGTCAATAGGTAGCATATACTTGCACAGTTAACCAGTTTTTCACAAGTGTTCAACAACAATTCCTCAATCCACTTCTAATTTCACAATAAAAATATATTAATCTACGAAATAAGAAGCCTATTCCAGTAATTTACATAGGTACCATGAAATTCAAACTCAAGGTATCATGACATTTAACTATTTCAGATGTGCAACATTATCAGCTGTCTTTTATTTAAGATAATATCAAATTTAAATATTTCAGCGATCTGACATGTTTAATTTATGATAAGAAGCCATGACATATTTCAGCTCTTTCAGCACTCAGTTCTTTCATTACAAAAACAAACAAAAAAGTTCCCCATCTACCAATCCCTGTAGAATCTACCAATCCCCTCCTTCCAAACTAAACTACAACATCAAAGAGAAAGAGAGAGATTTTCTCAAAAAAAAAGAGAAAGAGAGAGAATTACAATCAGCGGATTCATAAAGTGTAACATCGAGCAATATATCAGAAAGGTTAGAAATTGATCTAAATTTAACATTTCCATTGGATATGTTGTGTTTTGTTCTTTAATGTAAACTACAACATCAACCAACATCTATACAATCAAGAAGTTCTTTAGGTATATAACCACAGGGCGGGGGGCGGGGCTCCCCCCATGAGACTTTTGATCTGCACCATATATATATATATATATATATATATATATATATATATATATATATATATATATATATATTTATATATATATATATATATATATATATATATATATATATATATATATATATATATATATATATATATATATATATATATATATATATATATATATATACAGTGGCGTAGCCAGGATTTAGGTACAGCGGGGTCAAAATCAACTAGTAAATTTTTAATCTAAAAAAGCTATTAAAAAAAAAACTAATAGCAAAAATTAGTCACAAAATATTTCGATCACAAAGACATAAAAATAGTTGTATTATATCATAACCGACAATAATTGTTTACAATAATCCCCTAAGATGCTTCATATTTTGAAAATGATGCAAGATGTCCTCATTTTCAACTTTTACAAAAATGTATTGTTCAATGTATGTCACCAAACAATCATTCATAATTTAGTACATGAATCAATTAAAAAATTATTTTAAAAAATTAGGACATAAATTAATTAGAAGTGTTACATGAGACGTAGAGAGGAGAGCCACCACAGGAGATATGAGAGAAAGCCACCGGTGAAAGTGTCTGCTGAAATTTCTTTTTTTTTTAAAAGCAAAGTACAGAGAGAGAGAGAGAGAGAGAGAGAGAGAGAGGCAAGCTGTTGTTTCTTTTGATTTTTTGCTCACAAGTCACAAATGTTGTTGGCTTGTTGGCTTTTGTTTTGGCTCAGGTGAGTGAGGTATGTATACTCAAAACTCACAAAATGTTGTTCCAAACGAAGTTCAGAATTGTTTTAGAACAAGAAACGCTCTCCGGTTCCTTTTTCTATGTGATCCCGCTTCCGCTGGCCCTCACAAAATTTGTTTGTCACAATTTATTTTTCTCAGCGGGGTCATGTGACCCCGCTGGCCCTCCTCTCCCTCCGCCAGTGTATATATATATAAAAAGTAGGATAGGCATCCCCACACTTTTTGCATCCCCATGCATCCCTATGTTCACATCCATTGGATGTGCTTTAAGTCATCTAATCTTAACCATTGGCAAATCAACGGTTAAGATTATATGACTTAAAGCACCATCTGTAATGCCCCGCTCCGTATGGTGCATTACAATGAGTCGTTGACTCGAAGAGTTGCGTTGACCCGATGAAGTATCGATGCAAATTGATGCAAGAATTAGGTTGGCCCAAAACAATGCTCGAATTGATTCAGATTTATAAATCGAAGTGGTGCAAGGCATAAGTCCGATTCGAAGAAAACATTGACTTTAGTTAATTTTGTGTGCAGGCTAAGCTTTTATGCTGAATCATAAAAGGTCAACATTTTGCCTTATTCACTAAAGTGTCTGTAAAACCAAAACTCTCGCCTTGCAGCAAGCTGAGGCATGAGCATGATAGGCCGATCGAGTAGTTCAACGAAATGGCTAAGTCAAAAGAGTTGGCCGTGCAATCAAGTTATGGAATCGAGCCGCATCAGCTCGACGAGATGGCAAGGCGTATCGGTGAGGTGGCTCACAACCCACAACCTGAGTTTCGAAGTAGGCAAATGTGTATGTCGGCCAAAAGTCGCGTTGAGCTTTGAATAAGCGAACGTTCCGTATGGGATCGGTATGATCAACAAGGCACGATTAACTCAGAAATGAATGCCGAACTTGAGTGAGCGATAGCACACGTTTGCCAAGTTGTTGTACCCAATTTGAGTAAGCGAACGCTAGAACTGGGATCGGAAAAGATCGTCACGGGATAGATGTTGGACCTATGCAGAGTGTAATGTCGAGTAGTGACTCGATTTCGAGTTGGTATATGCAATACCACTTGTGAGATCAGTGCAGTGGAGCATTGTATCGATAACGATAGGCTTGATACCTGAGTGGTATATGTAATACGACCTAACGACAGCTATGTTGAATCTTTGGGTGACTTACGATAGATTGTGTCGAGACGATTGTGTCGGTTGTGATAAGTTGTCCCCAACAGACGGAATAGTACGAGACTTGAGTGGGAATGACTCGATAAAAGTTAATGCAAGTATGCTTCGATAAACTGAGTTGGACGATCAGGCGTGGACTCGCATCATTAGATAATGAGTCGAACGAAATTCGTTGAGTGTAAACCGAACGATAGGCTAAGAACAACGAGGGAAATTTTGTGTTGAGAAAATAATTGACTCGGTCAAATAAGAGTTGAGCTAGTTTGAAGACTTGTCCGAAACAAGTTGAGTTGGTGCAAAAAAATCGTACGAACGAATTTAAGTTAGCGCGTAGAATCGGTGGCATGATTTCGAAGTGCGAATTGAGAATATGAGAATGGATATAAGGAATTGAAAATTGTGTCGCTCGTGATTATAGTTAGCTAGATACGACGGGATGGATCTTGATGCGTGCGAGATTTGATTCGTATTCGAGTTTGGTTAATAACAATGATTGCAATAAATTGGAGTTTACGAGAAAAGATGATGTTCATGTTATGCATATCGACGATGGTATTGAGGCATATCAAAGACGAGATGCAATAACTCGGGGATACTCTAATCGAATGAACAAGAATGATGTTGAGCACTGTTGTTGGATGAATAAGATGTAAGTTAAGTTGAAGCTGGTTCAGACGAAACGAGAGTGTTTTGGTTTATTTCGACGATAATCATAATGTTGATGTTCTTGTCTTGTACGAGCGCAGCTCCAGCCTCGCACATGCGTCATATCGAATTAAGACGATTATTCTGCGTGAACACTGGCATGGTGATTCATGCCCAACGGGGATGGTCGAACTTACAAGGCGTTGCAAATTGGATTCAACTTGTGGTTTGATGCGAAAGTGAATTCGAGGATGGTTGTGATGAGCATAGAGTATGTCGGATATTGACCATGAGTAGATAGACTCGTACCCGAGGTGAACAAATACTGCTCAGTTAGCGATATTGTTAAAGGTAGTGCATGAGTGTTTCGAATAGTAGCGACGCATCAGCTGTGCAGGAAAGATGAGATATGCAGATGTGAATAATTATGTTGGATTGGATAAAGTCCTATAGGAATTGTCGGGAATTGATTTGGCTTCGAGATAGGATATAGCATGGTTCGTAGTAACTGTCCCTCGTTGATGATCTTCAATTATCGAGCGTAGCTTCGGGGCAGCTGACCTTAGAAGACTTGACCGCCAAATCAAAGAAAAATGTCAGAGACCATAGGATGACCCTAATAAAGTCGCATATGAAATTGCGTCGAGGATAAAGGATGATGTAGTACATGTTGAGGATAAGTCTAGGCAATCGATATGTGTTGTGAGATTTGATGGAACAGCCTTGGGCTGGATTGATAGGGATATACTTTGATTATCGATCGAATAAGTATTCGAATGGTTTGCTAGTCTCGGATAGATGTTGATGAACGTACGTAGCATATCGATGCGGATAGGCGATTACGAAAGTCATGTCATGTACAAAAGCGAGAATAAGGGAACGATCCTAGGATTGTGTCGTAAATCGGATTTGGTTACGACAAGGCTACGCGTGTCAAATGCACGATCGAGATTTACGAAACGAATAAGTCAGAATTGGAGCGAGAGTACAAATTGAAACTTTCATACTCGATAAGAGGACGTGATATAAGACGTATCGGAAGAGTCCTTGTGTCAAAGTGATTGACGCCTTTGAGCGTCAACGATGCAAGTTGACCTCTCGTGTTGGGAATGATTAAGCACGATGTCTGGATAAGTTGCCTAGCAAGGGTAGCCTCAGACGCGATTGGGATAGTTTTGAGAACGTAAAAAGTTGCGAGTTGCGAAGCTTTATGGTCGAGACAAAACTTGGGCATGTTAAACTTAGTTCATGCCATTGAGACGGGACCTCAAGATTTGTTGCGATCGGATGCGCAACGGCTTGACGCGATGCATAGAATTGATAGTCCATACGAAACCTACAAAATAAGATATGCAATTTTTGAATCGCATCGTATGCCATGACTTTGGTCGGATGATCACATATGCATCGAATATGCATATGCGATAGAGTTGCGAGAACAAAAACTAAGCAACCAAGTCCAATCGAGAATACGGGATGACAAGTAATTGAGGAATTAAGTTGAGCCTGATAGCTTTGTCCCAGTATCCTACAACTGAGCTTCGCTAAAATGCATATATTAGTGGGACGCCTAAAATATGTGTATGATCCAAACTAAGTTGTATGATTCAAACAATAGCGGCACGAGATCGTAAAACGATCTAGAGAAATACTTGGATTGAGTGTTGGTTTCGGTTCGAGGCCAAACCTTGTTTTGAGTGGTATATTATGTAATATCCAGCTCCGTACGGTGCATTACAATGAGTCGTTAATTCGAAGAGTTGTGTTGACTCTATGAAGTATCGATGCAAATCGATACAAGAGTTAAGTTGCCCCGACCTAATGCTTGAGTCGATTCGAATTTATAAATCGAAGCGGTGCAAGGCATAAGTCCGATTCGAAGAAAAGATTGACTTTAGTTGATTTCGCGTACAGGCTACGCTTTTACGCTGAATTATAAGAGGTCGACATTTTGCCTTATTCACTAAAGTGTCCACAAAGCCAAAACTCCCGCCTTGCAGTAGGTTGAGGCATGAGCACGGTAGGCCGAATCAATCGAGTAGTTCAACGGAGTGGCTACGTCAGAAGAGTTAGCCGTACAACCAAGTTATGGAATTGAGCTGCATCAGCTCGACGAGACGGCAAGGCGTATCGGCTTAAGGTGGGCAGGTTCATGACTCTTCTGCCCTACTTCTTCATGCCTAATAAAATATACCCGTATGCGTAAGTTGATATCAAGTTAAAGAGTATGGCTCGAATAGAGTAAAGGTCTTAGTGTGTATCGAACATTAAGATAGAACATTGAACAGTTGAGGCGACGTGCATCAAGTGCACGAGTCGCGATAGGACATTGATGCTAGAACATTGAAAGGCAATATCGAGATGTGCATCAAGTGTACGAATCGGAAGAACATTGAACACTAAGGCATAAACATGAAAATACGGTATCGAGTCGTGCATCGAATGCACGACTCGAAGGAAAGAGGATATATGTGTCAAAGTGTACGTATGTGCACGGACTCATAAAAGATGGGTTCGTTACGAAGAGTACAGTTGTGGCTCGAATGTTGTGACGGAACTGTCGAATGTGGCACGGTGCCTTCGAGATGGCAGGGACCTTTGGGTCGATTTATGAGGAATATTTAGTCGGGGCATCATGACAATGTAATAGAGATAGGCGAACTTGTTTGGTTGTATGAAAAATCAGAACGCATTGCATATGGTCAATTGACTTGGATGTATGGCCCGTGCACATGCGTGCTTCCCTCGAACGTAGGATCGTCGGGGCGTCGGGACTGTTCGACCGCAGAGGGAATTAAGGGGTATTGATGGTGCACTTCATTCAGACGGGATACGCCCTCCTATTGATGTGATAAGCCACAATACCAGTAAGTTTGGTATCCTTTGAGTAATAGGCTCACTACCAAAATTTATCATTTTAGCGACGGCCACATCCGTCGCTAAACCGACGATAATTACTATTAGCGACCGATAACCGACGGATTTTGGCCAAAAAAATTCGTCGGCAATCATCTCGTAGCTAATAACGTTCCGTCGCTAAGTTGTCGTCACATGACTGAATAGCGACGGATTGTCGACGTCACAATACGAAGCATTAGCGACGCATTTCCGACGGACTTTCGTCCATTTCAACTATTAAATACTGAAATGTGTAGACAATAGCGACGTAAAATTCTGTCGGTAACCCGTCGTAACAGCGTATCAGATCGTATCATTCCGTCGCTAATCCGTCGACACCTTCAATAACAAATGACGAATTAGCGACGGTTTTCTGACGAAAAATCCGTCGATTAGCTTCTGGAAATTCATGTCATTTCCAGCAATATGGCGACAGATAAGTCGTCGCTATTCCGTCGACATATAGCGACGGAATAACCGTCGATCTTATTCTGGAAATTCTTGTTATTTCTAGAAAACGGGCGACGGATAGGTCGTCGCGATTCCGTCGAACAATTTTCCATGCCGACTGATAATCCGTCGACCATCCGTCGCTACCTGGGAACATTTCCAAATATCCAGTTAGCGACAGAATAACCGTCGAAAAGTCGTCGGAAACTGGTGGTGACCGTCGCAAAACGGTCACCAGTCCGTCGCTAACTGATAAATATTTGGAAAAAAAATTACAGCGCTTTCCCTGTTCGCAAAAATTTGCATAAACCAAACCAATATATAATGTACACCAATTATCCAACAATCACATAGACCAAATATATTATGCACACCAATTATCCAAGAATCACATAGACCAAATATATTATGCACACCAATTATCCAAGAATCACATAGACCAAATATGCACATACAAATTTAATGCACACCAATTAACCAAGAATCATATAGACCAAACCAAAATAATATAAAATAGACATCAATTATCCTGAAGAGTAACCTAATATCCATCATTATAATCCGATCATTGCACAAATATTCCAAAATTTTCACAAATATTCCAAAACACATAAGAAAGAGTTGGCCAGTTACAGTAACCTAATATCCAATCCTGGCGACCGATCATAGCACAAATATTCCAAAATTTTCACAAATATTCCAAAACACATAGGAAAATCGACTTTGGCCTCAACAAAGACCACAAGTCAGACGATGAATTCTTACAGCCAGGGATGGTAGTTGCGTTGAGGCATGTACCATTCTATCAGCCACTTTGCATATGAAGGCTCAATCTGGTTGAGGTCTTCTGTAGGGACAGGAGGGTCGGTCCCGATGCTACTACTCTCTGACGGTGGCTCCTCCTTAGCTTCAAGCTTGGGAGCAATCTCTTCCCTGATGGTCATCGGTTCTTCCTTGACCTCGACCTTTGGTAACACCTTCTCCTTAACAGTCACCGGCTCTTGTTTGACGACGGAGACTTCCTCCGTGTCGACCTCCAAGGGTTTTCTACCTCGAGCCCTTTCTCGACTAGCAGCACCACCTCGACGAGTCCTAGGAGCCATCTTTCTGACAACAGAAATTTTCATATAGGGTAAAGAAATTTACTCAAGTTATAAAAGTTGTGACGTTGGTTTTTTGCGTTCATCATCATTAGAGGGAGCAGTACTGGAAAAGTTGTGACGTTGGTAGCATGAGAGAGTAAAAATCTGTATCACAAGACTAACATAATTACTATGTAATCATGTACTCACCAATAATCGGATGTAACTGGAGTCGTTGGGCCTATCGTGCAGTAATTTGTGGATCCGCTGGTATAGGCCAGATGTACTTAGTATCTAGTATATCAGATTAGTATCGGTCTATCGGTTTGGTATAGGACGTATTATATTGGTATTGGCCTTAACAAATTGGTATCGTCCTATATCCGATATCTACATGTATCGGCCGAATAGCTAGGATTCATATTGGCCTTATCAATTTGGTATCGGTCATATCCGATAGGTATCGGCCGTGTTGGATTAGTATAGACTATTTCGGATTAGTATCGTGGAAGGTTTAGTAACAATTGTACTTGGATTTCTTTCTTCTCGAGCTAGAATACCATTGCAAGAGAATCACCAGATCGTGATTGGCCAGTTACAGTAACATACATACTTCTTTTTCCATCAGGAAAAGCGAGATTGAAAAGGAAGTATGTATGTTCTGTAACTGGCCATTTATGCTCTCGTGACTCTCTTGCAATGGTAAGCGAGATTGAAAAGCAATCTCTTCCCTAATGGTCATCGGTTCTTCCACGAAACTAATCCGAAATGGTATATAATAATCCAACACGGCCGATACCTATCGGATATGACCGATACCAAATCGATAAGGCCAATATGAATCCTAGCTATACGGCCGATACATATCGGATAGGACGATACCAATTTGCTAAGACCAATACCAACCGATACGGCCCATACCAAATCGATAGATCGATACTAATCCGATACGGTCAATACTTTTAAGTACCTACGGTCCAGGAGGTTGATCCGCTATAGTACATCCATGTACGATCAACGAAGTAACGATCTATTTCAATTTGGATGTGAAAATCTGTATCGTAAGACAAACTAAACATAATCAGTTCTATTTCACATGCTTAATTGCCAAGTATGGGAATGAATGGCTCAGAACACAATCCAAAATTCATTCTAGCATACATTAGTGTGAATCTTCTACGTTCTGTACATATAGTGTAGTATATATTCTTATCGTATCTAGTATCTGAAAGATGTAACAGAATCAAGATGAACTCACATAGATTACAGGTGCCCCACATTTGAGTGCTACACCAAGACTCACCGTGATGAGGTTAGTGATTTATTTAACATAATATAGTAATCTTATAATTTAAAGTTGGAAGAACATGCAAGTAGCCTTATAGTTTCTGCCTCGCCAGTCGAATGGCTTAATTGCCAAGTATCGAAAAGAATGGCTTAGAACACAACCCGAGATTCATTCTAGCATACATTAGTGAGTTCATCTTGATTCTGTTACGTCCTTCAGATACTAGATACGATAAGAACATATACTACACCATATGTACAGAACATAGATGATTCACACTAATGTATGCTAGAATGAATCTTGGCTTGTGTTCTGAGCCATCTGTTCTGATCAAGCATCTTCCTTCTCCTCTCCTCCACCATGGCTCTGAACAAATCTGCTCATCCCTCTACTTTCCTTCTTCTTATTTGACTCTCTTAGTCACATATGACATCCAGCTCAAGTGTAGAGTCGGGGGAAAAGAAGTGGGCAGAAAGAGGAGGGGGAAGCAGCACAGCCGGCGACATGACCCGGAGGAAGTACAGAGATTTTCTTCAACAGACGTAGGAGAACTATAAGGATATATCTTTTCACAACATATCACCTTGTCAAAGACCCTTAATGTGACAATCATGTTACCGCGGTGTCGGAAGACTAATATGTCATAATTTTCTAAGCCGTGTGTTTTGTCATAATTCTCAAAACTCTTTCCTGCTATGTAATAATGCAAGATTACTACATAGGAGGAAAGAGTTGGGAAGATTATATCAAAACATACGGCTTAAAAACTTATGACATGTTAGTCTTCCGACACCGCGGTAACATGATATTCACATGAAGGGTCTTTGACAAGATGACATGTTGTGAAAAGATATATCCTTATAGTTCTCCTACGGCTGTTGAAGAAAACATCTGTACTTCCTCCGGGTCATGCCGCCGGCTGTGCTGCTTCTCCCTCCTCTTCCTGTCTACTTCTTCTCCTCCAACTCTACACTTGAGCTGGATGTCATATGTGGCTGAGAGAGTCAAATAAGAAGAAGGGAAGTAGAGGGAGGAGCAGATTTGTTCAGAGCCATGATGGAGGAGAGGAGAAGGAAGATGCTTGATCAGAACGGATGGCTCAGAACACAAGCCAAGATTCATTCTAGCATACATTAGTGTGAATCATCTATGTTCTGTACATATGGTGTAGTATATGTTCTTATCGTATCTAGTATCTGAAGGACGTAACAGAATCAAGATGAACTCACTAATGTAATACTAAGACATCATCTACTACTATATACGATATAGTGATAGGTTGTCGTATCATCATTGCCGAGGGATGAGGGTCGGAGGACAGTCAACTTTATCTTAGGCTACTTGCATAGTTTCTGTCTCGCTAGTCGAATGGCTGCAGGGACTATGTCCTGATCACCATGGCGTACCGTAGACTAATGCAAATGGAGCTGGAAATATCCGTCGCTAACCGGTCACTAGTCTGTCGGTAACTGAGAATTTTTTTGAAAAAAAATTACAGCACTTTCCCTGTTCACAAAAATATGCATAAACCAAACTAATATATAATGCACACCAATTATCCAAGAATCACATCGACCAAATATGCACATACGAATTTAATGCACACCAATTATCCAAGAATCATATAGACCAAACCAAATTAATATAAAATATACATCAATTATTCTGAAGAGTAACCTAATATCCGTCGTTATAATTCGATTTATCTTTCCCCTCCTTTATCTACGGATACATAGTCTCTGCCTCGCCAGTCGAATGCCTCGAGTACAAGGCGGCAATGATGTTTATGTGAAGAAGAGGTACGAAAGAGATTCGAGGATTCTAATAGGTTGTCGTATCTACGGCTACATAGTTTCTGCCTCGCCAGTCGAATGGCTGTAGGGACTATGTTCGGATCACCATGTCGTACCGTAGATTAATGCAAATGGAGCTGGAGCCAAAATACAGAAACCAAAATACAAAATACAGAAACCAAAATATAAAATACAGAAACCAAAATACAAAATATAGAATCCAAAATAGGACCCTCTGTGAGAACGGATGGCTCAGAACACAACCCAACCGGAGAGGATACTCTGAGAGATCCATCTGTGTAGGACGTATACTCTGAGAGATCACCTATACAAGAATTATATCAGTAGTGGGATCGAGTGTTGGAGGAGATATTATCAAAGTATATGTCCTACTCAGATGGGTCTCTCACCGTTACTATTTTTTCCTGACAGCATGGTGGATGTGCTCCGTCCACATATTCTTGTTCCGAGCCAAAACTTTGTCCCGAAGCTCAAGCGGACATCCTTGGTGTAGAGCTCAAGTGAGAGGTTCCTGACAGCATGGTGGTCTCCTTTGTTAAAGTATCCGTGTTCGTCCCACAACCAATGTTGGATGAGCACGGATACTTTGACAAAGGAGGCCACCATGCTGTCAGGAACCTCTCACTCGAGCTCTACACGAAGGATGTCCACTTGAGCTCCGGGGCAAAGTTTTGGCTCGAAGAAATCGAAGAAAGAATCTGTTGATGGAGCACATCCACCTTGCTGTCAGAAAAAAATAGTAACGGTGAGAGACCCATCTGAGTAGGAGGTATACTCTGATAGTATCTCCTCCAACACTCGATCCCACTACTGATATCATTCTTGTAAAGGTGATATCTCAGAGTATACGTCCTACACAGATGGATCTCTCAGAGTATCCTCTAGTGATAGGTTGTCGTATCATCACTGCCGAGGGATGAGGGTCGGAGAACAGTCAACTTTATTTACGGATACATAGTTTCTGCCTCGCCAGTCGAATGGCTACATGAACTATGTCCTGATCACCATGTCATAGTCCAATACAATCCAGAGATTGACACAGTTCTAGTTCATATATGTAGTCCAATACAAATAGTCTAATACAAAAACAACTCAATACAAATAGTCCAATACAAATAAGTACTAATAGCTAATGAAAACCACGCTGCTCACGCAAACGCTCAGTGATACGATCACGCAACCACCTCGAAAAAGCGAGATTTTTGGCGTGAGGAGAGATGTCGTCCCTTGCAAGGACTGCTTGAAGAGAACTCCCGGTCTCACTAGCTACCGGTGCTGGATGAATAGAACTCCCAGTCTCACTAGCAACCGGTGCCACTTCCTCCTTAACTGTAGGAGGAGCCACCTCAGCATTCACTGTTTTCCTCAAACGACGTGCCGCTCCTCGGGTCATGGGTACCATCTGGTAAGATCGATAGTCACAAATAATATAATTGTAACATAAGCAAGCTAACTAAAGGAACCATCATGTAATTTGAGTACATTTTCGAAAGCCGATAAAGTATAAAAAATTCGATTTTTTGCCAAGTGTGAGAACGGATGGCTCAGAATACAACCCAAGATTCATTCAAGCATACATTAGTGTGAATCATCTATGTTCTGTACATATGGTGTAGTATATGTTCTTATCGTATCTAGTATCTGAAGAATGTAACAGAATCAAGATGAACTCATATAATGTAATACTAAGATATCATCTACTACTATATAAGATATAGTGATAGGTTGTCGTATCATCATTGCCGAGGGGATGAGGGTCGGAAGACAGTCAACTTTATCTACGGCTACATAGTTTCTGCCTCACCAGTCGAATGGCTGCAGGGACTATGTCCTGATCACCATGTCGTACCGTAGATTAATGCAAATTGAGCTGGAACTGGAGCCAAAATAAAGTACTATTTCACCATGTCATACCATTAATTACTCTCTCTCTCTCTCTCCTCCCCCCTCCAGCGCTCTCACTCTCTCCGGCGCTCTCACACTACTAATTTCTATGTGTTTTAAGTGTAAGAACGGATGGCTCAGAACACAACCCAAAATTCATTCTAGCATACATTAGTGTGAATCATCTATATTCTGTATACATATCGTGTAGTATATATTCTTATCGTATCTAGTATCTGAAGGATATAACAGAATCAAGATGAACTCACTTAATGTAATACTAAGACATCATCTACTACTATATAAGATATAGTGATAGGTTGTCGTATCATCATTGCCGATGGATGAGGGTCGGAAGATAGTCAACTTTATCTACGGCTATATAGTTTCTGTCTCGCCAGTCGAATGGCTGCAGGGACTATGTCCTGATCACCATGTCATACCGTAGATTAATGCAAATTGAGTTGGAAATATCCGTCGCTAACCGGTAACTAGTCCGTCGCTAACTGAGATTGTCACATACACATATGTATATCACAGCTAGATGTATAGATATATACATCTATACAGAAGTACACAACTGATAGAACTCGCACTGTCCTTGAGACAGTGAACATATATATACACCATGAATCCAAACCCCATATTCATATTTGCTAATCTAAACACCAGTAAACTAATGGAACACCCAATATGGATAACACATTATTTAGCCAATATATAAACTCAGATGAATTTGAGAAGCAAAGCCACCCGCCGCCCCCGACCAAAGCCCGCCGCCCCAAGCCCACCGCCCAGTCCAGTAGTTCGGTTGCATAGATATATGAAGAGTGCTTATGGCTGTGCGTCGGTTACAAATAGCCCCGACGTCCCCGCCCTAAGCCAGCCGCCAGTCCCCGACGCCGCCGCCCCAAGCCCACCGCCCAGCCCCCAACCCAAGCCAGCCGTCCAGCCACCGACACCCCAAGCCCACCGTCCAGCCCCCAATGCCCCAAGCCCACCGCCCAGCCCCCAACCCCAAGCCCGTCTTCCAGACCCCGACGCCTCCGCCCCAAGCCCACCGCCCAGACCCCGCCACAAGCCAGCCGTCCAGCCCCCGACGCCCCAACCCCAAGCCCGCCTCCCAGACCCCGACGCCCCCGCCCCAAGCCCACCACCCAGACCCCGCCCCAAGCCAGCCGCTCAGCCCCCGACGCCGCCGCCCCAAGCCTACCGTCCAGCCCCCGACCCAAGCCAGCCGCCCAGCCACCGACGCCCCAGCCCCAAGCCCGCCTCCCAGACCCCGACGCCCCCACCCCAAGCCTACCTCCCAGCCCCCGACCCAAGCCAGCCGCCGACGACCCCGCCCCAAGCCAGCCGCCCAGCCCCCGACGCCGCCGCCCCAAGCCCACCGCCCAGCCCCCCACCCAAGCCAGCCGCCCGACGCCACAACCCCAAGCCCGCCTCCCAGTCCCCGAGAGAGAGAGATCGAGAGAGAGAGAGGGGGGGGTTACCTTCGGGAGAGAGAGAGGAGAGGACGCCGACGCCGACGACGACACCGACGCCGATCACCGAAGCCGACACCGGCGAGAGAGAGAGAGAGAGAGAGAGGAGAGTGAATTTGGAGAGAATGCGAAAAGTTCCTCCCGTCGTTTCATTTAAAGTCTGGTACGTATATATAGCGACTGAATAGCGACGAAAGATAATCCGTCGCCACGTAGTCGCTAAGTTTGATATGTGCCGACTGAATATCCGTCGCTACGTAGTCGAAGATATGTTCCGCCAATTCTCTACACAATTCCCGCCAAATAATCGACTACGTAGCGACGACTGGGTATCCGTCGCTATATTTCCGACAGTCTAGCGACGGACGTGCGACCTTTTATCCCCCTAGAATTAAAATAAAAATGGCAAAGGCGTGTAGTCGGTAATTCGTCGCTGAGCGGCCACGAAACGGTCGCTAATACCGACGAAAAAATTCTGTCGCTATAAAGCCGTCGCTAAATGAGCGTATTTTGGTAGTGGCTAGCGACTCATGCCAAAGCGATCGCCGGCTTACAAGTTAAGATGCCAGTCCATTACGACACGAAACGTCGTGACCTTCATATAGATAGGACCGGTAGGCTGAGATTAGAATTAGGAGAAGGCGCAGAGCCTGCCACCCTCATGCATATGTCTAAGTTTGGTTGGTTGGTTGCGTGAATTGTATGGTTGGTTATGCGTATTTCTAAAGATTGCAGGCTAAGCGAAACGAGATGGAAACATGCACAATCACTATGCTTATGTTCATATTATGTCTAACTGTATCTGCTGCAGGGACACTGTATTGGACACATTTATATTTAGTTGTTATCAATAACTGCTTGAACATTGCCATGAAACTAATCCTAAGGCTAAATAGAAAGATCATCAATTAAAGATGCATGCTTCACTAAATTTTACTTAGTGTTGGTTTGGGTGCGAGTGCGTCTTGATCAGTGTAGCGAGGACGAAAGAACTAATCCTCCACTAGTCTGCTTGCAGGTTCAGGATATGTTCAGCTCGGGATGGGGCTTGGCTTGGACATGCTGAGGCATGGAGTCCTTAGCGTATTGAGGCGAGTTACCGCATTACGTTCAGACTTGCAACATGGAGATGTTTGACCGAAGACTACTTGTTGGCTATAGAGAGGCATAATGTATAAAATAATGTAATCTTTTGTGAGCTAGAGAGATCATGAGCATTGCAGCCTATTGCCATAATCAGTTGGGCTATTCAAAGCCTTGTAAAGTTCAGTTCATTATTAATAAAAGAGATTCTTATTGTATACTTTGTTTCCTTCTGTTGCTTATGTTATCAATTTGAGATAAATTTACGTGAACCTGTTATCTTAACTTGTACGAGCACAACTCCAGGCTCGTGCGGCATCACGTCCCAGCGAGGACGATGATTCGGGTGAAATCTAGCGATGACGAGCGATTTTTTGGGTCCGGACGTGACACCATCCAACAGTGTAAATATGGGGGATGCTTGGGGATGCAAAAAGTGTGGGTATCTTGATTCTTTCTTATATATATATATAAAGAGGAGGGATCTGTATCCCCTCATTTTTCGTGTCCCTATATTAACAATCGTTGGATCTTGTTTAAGTCATTTAATTTTAACCGTTGGTTTGAATGGATCAAATCAATTATTAAGATTAGATGACTTCAACAACATCCAATGGTGGATAGCATGGAAATGTTTGGGGATGCAAAAAATCGAAGATGTTGATCCCTATATATATATATATATATATATATATATATATATATATATATATATATATATATATATATATATACTCTCATGAGCAGCACAGTAGGGTTTTCTTCGGAAGAAGGCTCTAAACGTGAGGGAGACAAGGCATATGGGATCCAGGGGTTTCCTCCTCCCTATAAGAAGGAGGCATGGTTGACTTCACGGCTGGGGATCTTAGGGAGAGGGGCATGGCCGACGGTTGGACCACCGTTACAAGATGACAGAAAGGAAGCGACCAGGAGAAGGTTACAATTGGGAGGAGAGTTTCGCATCCAGGGGACGGGACGTGCTAGAGATTCACCGCTGGTAGAGGTACGGGTAGTAGATCGGTGGGAGTGTCACATCAAGAAGGAGAGGGACGTCGACAAGGCAGGGGTTGGGTGGCTACGACAAGACGGGACACGGGTAGATGGTTGGAAGGAAAGGACGTCGGGGGACATATTAGCGCTAAGCAGGTGGCTGGTATAAGAGCTCCATCTCAGAGGACGGTAGGAGAGATCACCAATGCAGACATCAACGACAAAGGGAAACCGACAGGGTCCGCGGTAGGGTGCTCGTGGGCTAAACTGCTGCGAGGTGGCTCACAACCCATAACTACTAATATGCATTACGTATCTCCTAAGAAAGTGGACGGAGGTGAATGTGCTATTTTTAATAAAGAGGAGATCGCTGAGACGGCTGAGCACTAGCAAAATACGATTGTCCTATATGTTATTGGGGACATACCGTTCTATAGCTAAATTTGTGCTTTTGTGGCCAGGGTTTGGCGTCCGATGGGTAGCATGGATTTCTTCGCCAGGGAGGATGGCTTCTTCTTGGTTAAGTTCGGCATGAAGGAATATTTTGATGACATACTTCAGGGCGGCCCCTGGATTTTCGACGGAAGGCTTATCATATTAAAAGAATGGCATCAGGGGGTAAAATATGAATGGGATCTGTTACATACGATACCTATTTGGTGAGACTCCTAGGATTCCGATCGCATATTGGAATCCCAAAATGCGAATGAAGTTAATCATCCGATTAAGGGTGAAAGATGCGTGTCAATAGGTAGCATACACTTGGACAATTAACCATTTTTTCACAAGCATTCAACAACAATACATCAATCCGCTTCCAATTTCACAATGAAAATATAGTAATTTGCAAATTAAAAAGTCTATTTCAGTAATTTACATATTTACCATGAAATTTAAACTCAAGGTACCATGAAATTTAAGTATTTTAGCTATGCAACATTATCAGCTGTCTTTTACTCAAGGTACTATAAAATTTAAAATTTTCAGCTGTCTGACATGTTTAAATTACGATAAAATGCCATGGCATATTTGAGCGCTTTCAGCACTCAGCACTTTCAATACAAAAACAAACAAAAGAGTCTTGTACAGTCTGCTCCACCTACCAATCCCTGTAGAATCTACCAATCCCCTCCCAAACTGAACTGCAACATCAAAGAGAGAGTGAGAGTTAAAATAAGTTGATTCTTAAAGTGTAAACATCAAGCAACATATCAAAAAGAGTAGAAGTCGATCTAAATTAACATTTACATTAGATATGTTGTGTTTTGTTCTTTAATGTAAACTGCAACATCTACCAACAACTATACAATCAATGAGTTCTTTAGGTATCTAACCACTTATTTTCATTTATGGTCGAGAGCAACATGTTGCTACATAATCAAATTCAAATGTTACAGAAGTACTTACCCATGTTTTACGAATATTCCTCGTCTCTCAAGCTTGTCGCTGTCATGATGCTTTGAGAAGATCTAAACAAAAGGTAAAATAATTCAGTGAATATAATTTGACACGATAAGGCACATATACCGCAACACAGGCACAACACCAATTTTGGCTTGTCCTAGTATAGATGGAGCACATATTTGTGTCTGGAACAATGTGACATGGACGTGGCACCGACTTTTTGGAGTTTTTGTGCTTCCTAGACCTCCCCCTTACCCATCATATGTTGGTTATCACAATAAAACTCAAAACCATTAATCATTAGTAAGTCGTTGATCGAATCAAGCAAGTAGACCAAACTCTTAGGCTATGATTGGTTGGTTGGAAAGTGAGGAATAGGAATAGGAAAAGAAAACGAAAATTTTTCTAGTAGAAAGAAACTTGATCCCATTTATATAGGATCAAGTTTCATTTTTATGTCCTTTCCCTCACTTCCTTAGCAACTAACACTGCCTTAATATCTTATTAAAATTGATGAGAAGGGGTTTATAAGATGAAGTGTTTTACTATGCATATGGGTTGTGGTAAGATGGGTTTCATATGCATATGGGTTGTGGTAAGATGGGTTTCATTCTCACCAAAGTGAGATCTTTGACTTGTAACCCCCTTATGTTCTTGGATATACTTTTTCTTATTTGTTGGTGTTTTCACAGTAATATATCTCATAATCCTCGTGCCTCACAGAGTGTTAATTGACTATTTTGGAGATCTATAGGCACTTATTTTCCCATATATTAATAGCTAGAAGAAAGTTTTGATCCCCCATATACTTCCATGAACACTCGGTATTTTTTTTTACTTTCCTGCTTTAATTTGACAATTGAATACATGCACCAGCTGTACTTGTTTCATATATATAGTGGGAATGAAACTAACATATGAACAACTTGAAAGATTCTAGTAGCTTTCCGCGTTCATCGATAGAGGACAGATCAAGCTTTTTCGAAAAATAAGGACATGGATCAACAATAATTGGTTTTGCCCTCTGGTTCATGAATTATTAATTATGTAAATTCAATGCTATTACAAGATGAATCATTAACAATCTCAATAATTGTATAGATAACTTACACTTTCCATCAAGTACATCTGTGTGTGTTTGATAAAATTTAGGTCTTAATTAGGTAGATAAGAGTAAACAAGAAGTATATCCGCATAGATACAAGATAGCTAGCGCTAAGTAACCATAAAAAAATAAGTAAATGAAGAACAGAAAAAGGATTAGCATGCAATATATGAAAGGTTAGGAAGTCTATAGTACTTACAAAATTCTTTTGAACATGCAGTCAACAATCAAGAACACTACTTAACAGCCGAGTACAATATGAATGATCACAAAAGCATACATGCATCATGTTTATTTTGCACACAATACAACATATTGATAACTAAATATGAGACATGGTTTGCAGTAATATAGTCTTATGGGTATCACATGTAAGTAACAAGTGTATAATGTGGCTCAAAATCACTAATCTCTCTTTTGACACAAGTTAACTTTTATGTGTTAGTCATATTGATTATCACCTTTCACCATTTTTATCGATTCACATTTTGTATGGCCATGGATTATCATCGTCATAAACTATGTATCATTCTATGGGACACGATTCCAAGTACATAAAGTTTCAATGGATAATTGACTTGACAAGTTGCGACCAGCTTGACATTCATCCTACATGAGTCAGTACCAAATTATCTATATGGAAAAGAGACTTTCCTTAATGCGTAAAATGCAACTTCGCATGCACGAAATCCGCCTTTTTTGTGCAGTTTATATTTGTAAGCAAAAAACATCTTTGAAGTCTGGTAGAATATACCAGACAAACAGAACTTATAAAACACTTTTACATTTTCACAAGGGTAATTTGTACCTGAAGGAAGGGATTTAAGTCGGAGAACATCCTACCATGAAAAAAAAGCCTTGGCAGATGCAATTATCGACATTTTGTTATCGATTAAAGTCGTATAACATCCTACTATGAAAAAAAAACCAGAGTCTCAAGTAATCAATTTTTTTGGGACTTCTCCTTTGTGCTCTATTGATTAACAAACACAGAGGTGAGGTGGTTCATAAAGCCGAAGGTTGGTTTCAATTCATAATTATTTTGAGACTCGGGAGAGCATCCCTATGCACATATTCTTTTATTTTGCCAAATTGCTAGGCTGCCTTATAACTTGCACCAAAACCTAATAAGCATTTCCTGGTGTATTAGAAAGCTAATTTCCCTTTTTGATTCTCCTTACATGTTGATTGTGATTATTTTCCTGCATATTTTCAGTTGCTACCTTCTTACAAGTGGCTTAGACAAATTGTAAATTTGTTAAAATAAATAAAGTACAGGTCTGTCGATACAAAAGAAATTGTTAGAAGGGCTATCAACTACACCACATAATTTAAAGCACATGACCATTTTGGTTGGTCAGGATGACTACATTTTCCCTGGCATATCACATTTATTCAAGAGTTGTCCCAATCTCAACACCCTTAGCATAAAAATCAAGCTCCATTCAGTCGAAGGATGAATGGAGCTTGATTTTTTGTATTGGATATTTGTTTATAGGACCTTAAATTATCTTCATTCTCAGGAGCTCGTTTAAGCTAACTTTTATATCTATTCCTAAAATTTGACTCCTTTAATTAGTAGCATATTTGTACATTCGGTCGAGTCACTCTTATGTCGAGTTGTTAACGTGCGACTTGAACTAAGACTCATTTATGCTCGACCTATTTAGGCTAAAACAAACCCTAAGAAGAATAATAAGAGAGACCTTACCATATACGTTTATTTGATGGACAACATCGTGTCAGACCTGACTTGGTTGAGTCATTTAACCTAATAGAAAAGAAAAATACACACAATACTTGAACAAACGAACTTTACAATGCTATATAAATACATTGAACATACATTTACTCGAATCATACATGGGGAAAGTTAGTAAAGGTTGTGATAAGAATTCTAGCCAAGGTAGGGTAGCTTGATTCATACATTGAACCAAAGGTTTTCAATAAAAGTGATGTTTATTTGATTTTACACTCCAATAATTTGTTTCTAGAATTTATATTTAGTAGGTTCAATGGTTAGTTTTATATATAAAATACATGTATGCATCTACATTTTGTATTTATTCTATCTATTTTAGTAAAAGATGCAATAGATACATTTATCCAATCATGAACTTGATTGATTTGAAATAGGCTCAGACTTAATATGAGGGTCATGAGGCAGTTGTTTCAGCCCCAAAATTTTAGAGGGCACCATTTTGTATAGTATATGCCCGCTGAAGCCCACGACATGACATATGCATGCAGCCCGGTGATGGCTCGCTATTGACTAAACTAAAGAAAACACATAATCAAGGGTGTCGAGTTAGTTTTTTAATATAATTTTTAGTTTTAGTTTTTTTAGAGGGAGAGATAGTCGCGAACGTAGAGTGTCGGGTTTTTCACTTCTTCTTTGAATCATTTTACGACTCAACCCTCCCTTTCCACAAAACCACATGAAAGATTTTATCATTTTGAATCTTTGATTTATTTATGTTTTGCGATATCCTACGTAACGCTTGAAACTTTGTACATGTTGCCTTACATGTTTTTTGAGCCATTCGATCTAGTTGGTGATGTTGACGAACAAATATTTAGTGTCTATTTTTATACATTGAACATACAATAAATATTATGTACATACATTTTCTTCTTTTTTTTAATTTTTTTAGCGATGCACATAAAATTTATTTTTGAATGCATAAAATATTGGGAAATATAATAACATTAAAAAAGAAGGAAAAAGAAAAAGAGAAAAAATCCTATAACGTGACTTTCACGTGACAGATGAAGTGTTCATAACTTCAGTTTTTCCATCTCATTATAATCCCCGATCTATCCTCCCCTCTCCTTCCTACCAAGCCCTAGTCCCCTCCCCCCCTCTCCTCCTCCTCTCCTCCTCTCCTCCCTACCAAAGCCCCAACCCATAATATTTACGGCTCAGCCCTCCTCCTTTCCCACAGAAGAACCACAGGTAAGATTTTGTCATTTTGAATCTTTCATTTTTTTTAATTTAGGAAGAAACGGAATCTGCGGCTGCCGAGTTCTTCCGGGTTTCGAATTCTTCTTTTTAGTTTATGATTTTTGTTTCGGTTAGAGAATATATATATAGAGATAGAGATTCCTCACGGGCGGCTGCCGATTTCTTTTTTTTTTTTAAGGGGAAAGAAAACAAAAGGAGTGAGATCCCTTTCCTCTTCAACATAATGCATCCAGCCAACTATGTCCCAGTATATGTCATGCTTCCAGTTAAGTGTATTCTTCAACACCCTCTAGCAAACTATCATCATCTACAGCCAAATGGAATTAGTTCTATGACTATGACTATATACACACATATCTGATCTAAACTATTTTGTTTTCTCTCCCTAGTTGGGGGTGGTCAGTGCCGACAATGTGTTCGAAAACCCCGAAGCCCTCCGGACACAGCTCAAGCAACTGAGGGCAGCAGACGTGGACGGAGTGAAGGTGGGCGTGTGGTGGGGGATCATCGAAGGAAACGACCCGGAGATATACGACTGGAGGGCTTACCGGAGCTTGTTCCAAATGATCCAGGAGGAGGACCTGAAGCTGCAGGCAGTCATATCGTTCCACCAGTGCGGCGGCAACTTAGGGGACAGCGTTACGATCCCGTTACCGAAATGGGTTCGCGACATTGGGGCCACTAACCCCGATATCTACTACACCAACAGGAGGGGTTCGAGGGATGAGGGGTGCCTCAGCAGTGGAGTGGACTTGGAAACACTTTTTCATGAGCGAATGGGCTTGCAGGTTTGATCCGGTGAAATACAATTATAGTGTTTGATAAAGTTAAAATTCAATTATAGAGTTTGATAAACTAAAAATTGGCTAATTTATTTTGAGTTATGGGTAGCCCATAGTACATCCATGTTGATGCCTCTTTAGTTAGTTATTAGGCCCTACACCGTCGCCCAGCCTGTCCTGGCTGCAGCGAAAGGAATTTCTTGTGCATGTTGCTGAATATTATCCTCATACCACCTTTGAGTTTCATATCTCAAGTTAAAGAAATCCAGTAAAACATATACTTGTGAAAAGATCTACGACAAATTGGGAAATTTGCAAAGTAAAGTTGGAGCCTAGGGAGCATAGTATAGCTTAGACTTACTGATTGTTGCTATGTTGTAATGACAGCTCTATAGAGACTTCATGAAGAGCTTCAGAGATAACATGTCGGATTTCTTGGATTCCGGTATGATCACCGAAATCGAAGTGGGAATAGGTCCTTGTGGAGAGCTAAGGTATCCTTCCAATCCACAGAACCAAGGATGGGTTTTCCCAGGCATTGGAGAATTCCAGGTAAATACCCCCTTACCTTCAAGATACTCAATTGCCTGAAGATATTCAAATGCTTGAACAAATCATTCGAGAAACATTTGACACAAAATAGTCTAATCATTCATTTGTCATGAACACGAAGTGCCAACATTGGTTTTGAATTTCCAAATTACAAAATTGAGACATTAATATCCGGTTAATTCATCGTATCTTGCAGTGCTATGACAAATACATGCAAGAAGAGTTCAAAGTTGTTGCAAAAGCGGCAGGTCACCCTGAATGGGACCTGCCTGACGACGCAGGAGGATACAACGACACACCCAGCGACACCAAATTCTTCGGAGCAGACGGAACATATCTTACCGAAAAAGGAAAATTGTTCCTGGCATGGTATTCCTATGCGCTGATGGCGCATGAGGATATCGTCATTGGCAAAGCTAATGCAATTTTTCAGGGCTGCAAACTTAAGCTCGCAGCTAAAGTAAGTTTTGCTCAAATACCAATTTATGTAAAATATGGGACCAACTTCTTGATGTCTTCTAATGATGCATATTGTTATGTATACTATCATCATAGGTCTCTGGAATACATTGGTGGTATAGGGATGATAGTCATGCAGCAGAGCTTACAGCAGGATACTATAACGTGAAGGACCATGACGGATACAGAACCTTAGCTAGGATGTTATCAAGACACTATTGTACTCTTAATTTCACCTGTGTCGAGATGGAAAACTCCGAGCAGAGCGAAGAAGCTAAGAGCGCGCCTGAGCAACTTGTTCAACAGGTAATCAAAGCTATTGCTGTATGGAGATACTGTAAACTAACTAAATGGTATCACACATGAGGACAAGTTTTCTTAACCAGGTATTTAGTGATGCTTGGAGGGAGGATATCGAAGTGGGATATGAGAGTGCCCTTAATCGGTACGATGAAAAAGCTTATAACCAGATACTGAAGATTGCAAGGCCCAATGGAGTCAACCAAAAAGGGGCACCAAAACTGAGGATCGGTGCACTAACATATCTTCGTCTCGGTGATGACCTACTAGAGACCAACAATTTCAACTTGTTCAAGATATTTGTCAAGAAAATGCATGCTGATATGGTAAATTTTCTTATAGATACTCCTTGATCCAACTTTAAGAATTCTAAAGTTTTGGTGCATTGCCAGACAATTTAACATCTATATCGCTTTATATTGCATTAGTAAATATCCATGGGTGTAGCTTTGCTAAAAGTCTGACTTATTTCACAGCCTTACTGTTCTGATCCGTCAAAGTACTTCAAACCCATAATCCCTCTTCCAATATCAAAGCTAAAAAAGTTGAATTGGTTGGACTATGTTTTGGCGGCGGCGAAAGTGGTAGCACCTTCCCCATTCAACACAGCGAAAGTGATAGCCCCTTTTCCATTCGATGCAGAAACAGATATGCCTGTTGGTTGATTCCTCTGATTGAGCAAATGAACTTCAGATGATTTTAGTAGTTCCTCTTACTGAATTTTATAGTGGATGTTTTGTATGAAAAACTATGAAGTAGAGTATGTAGTTATGAAAACCTTCTAGATGTTGGTAATTATACATCAGTTTTGCTAGTTGTTTAATGTATTTTTAATGATTTGTCCAGGTTAACCATGCCATCTCATGTTATATGATTGTTTGTTGGTGCCTTTTGGAGTTCTTGTTGTAATATTCCATGCTCCTTTAATATAAATTTTGTGGAGACAAGGTTTAATGTCTTTTTAACATAGCGTAGAACAATAGAAGGCGAGTTGGTGGTTGTGATCAAGAATGTCCATGGCATTTGTTTCCCTCCGTTTTTATTATGTTATTATTTTGGCCACTGTTTGAATTTTTTTTCCTGACATTTCCTACCTCAAATCTATATTGTTTGTAATAATTTCCAATCAACAATCTTCAGTCGAGTGTTTGTTCAATAGTCGAGTGTTTGTTCAATATTTTTCTATACCATCTGACGAAAATTAAGATTATACCTCTCAAGGTTTTTCAAGAAATTCAGGAAAGACATTCTGTAACAATATATGGTTGGGACAAGGTCTTTCAAGTAATTCAGCATGTCGAAAATTCTTTGGGACAAGTTGAAACTTGTACACTGGTAGAAGATGAAAGTAGATTCTTACACTTGTAGACAAAAAGTATCTTAGACTAACACTAGCTGGTATTCACATAAAATAGGATAAGAGCAAATATGCATGACAAACTTATATACAATGTACTACATTTTAGTCTTATAACCATACAATGTATAACATTTCTGTAACTATATGTTGTTGTCTACTACTCTAATTCACAGTTATTGCATTCTACAATTCATTCATAAACGTGTCAATGTTTGAAGAAATTATTGTTCATGACGGCATCATTTTCTTCGTACACACCTTGTCAGATATGATTAGTACTTTCTTATGCACAAATCATAGCAAAAGAAATTAGAACATGCAATAAGGAAATCGGTTCGTAAACCAACTTATACACGTGCAAAGGCCATCCCACTCAACAAATGAAAGATGCATGTCAATAGGTAGCATATACTTTCACAGTTAACCAGTTTTCACAAGCGTTCAGCAACAATACCTCTATCCACTTCCAATTCCACAATAAAAATATAATAATCTACGAATTAAGAAGACTATTTCAGTAATTTACATAGGTACCACGAAATTCAAACTCAAGGTATCATGAAACTTAAGTATTTCAGCTGTGCAACATAATCAGCTGTCTTTTACTCAAGATACTATCAAATTTAAATATTTCAGCTATCTAACATATTTAATTTGTGATAAAAAGCCATGGCATATTTGAGCTCTTTCAGCACTCAGCTCTTTCATTTGAAAAACAAACAAAAGAGTCTTACACAGTCTTCCCCATCTACCAATCCCTATAGAATCTACCAATCCCTATAGAATCTACCAATCCCCTCCTTCCAAACTGAACTACAACATCAAAGAGAAAGAGAGAGAATTACAATCAACGGATTCTTAAATTGTAAACATCAAGCAACATATCAGAAATCGATCTAAATTAACATTTCCATTGGATGATGTTGTGTTTTGTTCTTTAATGTAAACCGCAGCATCAATCAATACCTATAAGTTCTTTAGGAATGTAACTACTTGTATCCTTTTATGGTCAACAGCAACATGTTGCTACATCATCCAATATTCAAATATTACATAAGTACTTATCCATATTTTACGAATATTTCTCGTTTTCCGAGCTTGTATCCGTCATTGTGGCTTGAGAAGATATATATATAGGTTCAGATCGGGAGCCCCGTCGCCCTCGACCGTTGGATCGAACGGATGATTTGTGCCCTCTTTTGTGACACGAATATATATATTTTCAGAAAGAACACCTTCATGCCCCAGCTATCCTGGGCCACAGGGGGTTCAACAACCAGCTACCCGAGCTTCAGAATGCAACCAACTATCCTTTGCTTGATTGGGGGCCTTAAAGTTTTGGTGGATAAAATATTTTTTGTTTGTTTCTTTAACTTATCAATTTATATCATATTTTGTGGCAATTGTCAACAACCAATATTGTAATTGATCACTATATAATGCTTAATGTGGATTTCATGTGCAATTGTAGAATTAGAATGATGTTGTTGGTATATAGTAACTTGTTTCTTTATTTGATTGACTAACATATACCTGAAAGGTGTTCCATGGGTCAGATATTGTAGGACATATAAAGATCGTCACATTAATCTAATCTGGCCAGGGAAGGATATATCTCTAGGTAAACATTTGCATTGTTTTCTCTATCACAGGTGTAATGATAACAATTGTTGCTTTGCACATCCATGCTAAGAAGTGAGATTAAATGAAGAAAACTTGAAAATAACTAGCTAATAGGCAAATTTATGCTGTTAGAGAATATAAAGAAGACACAAGATGTGGAACACCATAGAATTTTTGACATATCTTACTCTTTAGTTTTATGATATTAAATTGTGCAAGCACTTCAGTCAAACCAACATTTGACCATTTCTGTTTCTATGGACACAATTGAGTTATGGGCATACGAGTCATATAACTATAGTATATTAAGATGATATATCATGAATGGCTTTTATGGTTTACCCCTTGTACTCTCCCAGTCAAAAACTACACATTCCTTATGTGGAAGATGAGGGGACTGTATCAATTGTCTCAAATCGGTAGAAGAGAAACACTTGTTTGTTTTGATCATATTCCAGAATTGAATAACATAAATTTATAGCGTGCCTTTTAAGTTTTGTTAGTAAAGATTGTATTCCTTTCTCACACCTAAGCAGATGGATATAAATATAAATGATTTAAGTTTATGGTAGAAAATATGTGGAAAAGAAATTAATTCTATGGAATTATTTTCCTAGGAAAAAAATTCCATGGAATTTTAAAAAATTTCCTTGGAAAACTTAATTTGGATGTTTGATTGTCATTATTTTCCACGGAAAATAGTTATTTTTCATAGAAAATGATATTTTCCTATCGGTTGGACAAATTTTATTTTCCACCATTTTAGAAGAAAATATGGAAAATGATAGTTTTTTGGAAAATAATTCCATGGAAAATATAAGCTATCAAACACTACAATTGGTGGAAAATTTGTGATGGTTCCATGGAAAAAAAAGCCTAATGAAACACAGGCAGCAATAGTGATTCTTGTAACACTAGTTTGGAAAATTTTATATGTTGGAAACTTGACTTTGTCCGAAAGGCTCTCTAATATTTCATGTAGTGAATGCACTTTGTACCTGCTAATATGCATTAAGCTTAATCTACATGGTCAAACTTGGATTTGCTGACCCTACTTTATGTTATTTGTTGTATGATACAGAACTATTGTGTTTAGTCATAGACTGTCGATGTTTATGGAAATTGCCAGACTGTGCGGTGCCAACCTACTGGAGGCAAGGCTAGGCTTACCGAGGGATGCTCCTTTAGTAAGAAGGGAGACTAAAGGATGGTGTATAATTTTTAAGTTCTCATTTTTCAAATCACGCAAGGTAGTTATAAATATGGACTTGAGATCTTAATGCATTAGGTTTTACCATCTGTTTTGGGTCAAGTTTTTGATTCATGGTGGTAATTTGGATTGTTAGTCAAAATATATTAGGCATTCATGGTATGTTTGGCATGCTTGATTACGTTACAATTTCAAAACATTGTTGGTGATTTATGCAGTTTTGCTTCAATTATAATTTGAAAAATAATAATTGTATTATGTTGGGTTTATTATGGTTATGGTATATGTGTTGGGAACCTAATGCTCTAAGCAAATACTAGTTGGATAATTTGTCTTGAAATGAAGAACTCATTAAATTTTTTTCTTGCATGTACTGGTAAACATCTTTATCCATTGCTAACTAGTAATGATGAGCACTGTTGGAGTGAAATTGGTGTCGCAAACATCAAAGGCAGTTGTTATGTAAAATGCATTGATCTGTCGAGGGAGAAGGAGCATAACATCTGGAATGCTATAAGATTTGGAACCGGTATGAACTTGATATATTGCTTTTGCCGTATTTTTTTAGTAATATGGGTAAACATTGCTTGTCAATTAATAGTTTGAATTGTTAGATGCCAGTTTTTGTCTTGGTGTATTTTGAGTATCTTGTTGTCTGTTACATGTTCCAAATGATCTGAAGTGGACATGGCAACAGACTTTAAATTTCTGTTCTTTTTGTGGAAATATGATTAAGTTATTGAAGACTATTATTACCTTGTCCTTTTTTAGTGATTTGAGGAGTTTTTTTATCAATCATGTTCTCTTAGTCAATTTATAGATCAATAGTCTGTCTTTCAGATCCGATTCTAAGGTTCCAACACATTCTTATAATATTTATAGATTAATATTGTCACATGTCGTTTAATATGCTGCGTGGCAAAATATATGATGACATAAAGATACAGGCACGACACTAGTGTTGGCATGTTTTACTGTATTTTATATTTTCAATGTCATGGCCGACATTGACACGATACTTATTTGAGTATCCATGCATCTTAGGTATTTTACTTCTTTTATTAATAAATAGGACCTTAATTTTCATCAAGAGACAGATAGTGACCAACTTTTTTCTTTGATGAATATAAGTAAACTTATGTCAGCAATTTTTAATGAATGCTCACCCCTACAAGTATGTTGGAGAGAATATTAATTTACAATGGATCAACATTTTCAAGGTATGTGTTATATACCAGAATTTTGGTCTTCTGTCATAGAATTTATCTCAATAACTGAAAGCATGTTGATCAAAACATGCTGTTTTTCTGTCAGCCAAATTTGCAACACGTACATGTTTCAATTTGACTAACCTTGCTAAATCAACAAGAAGATTACTAGAGTTAAGATCACCTTTGGATGTTTTGAAATGGAGAAAAGGAACTTAATTCTATTGCTCTATTTGATAGAAAAGAGTTTTGTTGTCATTCGACATTTATGTTGTTTCGGATTGCAAATTAGGCTAAATAAGGATCTGCTCCCATGTTCAATGGTTGTCGTTTAGGGCTTGTTTGGTAACAAGAATTTGGATTTGGAAATCCCAAATTCAAATCCAAATCATGAATTTCCAAATCCAAATCTAAATTCAAATCCAACTCCAACCAAACATAGGATTTCGTAAACTATAATTATGATTAATAATTATGTTAATAATATATTAATTAATAAAATAATAAATAAATTATTATAATTATAGTTATGATTAATAATTAAATTATTATTATAATTATGATAATAGTTATGTTTAATAATTATTAATTAAGACTATAACGACAATTATAATAATGATTAATAAATTACTAATTAAAATTTTAATAATATATTAATTACTAAATTACTAAATAATAAATTATTAATTGCGAAGATAATTATGATTAATATATTATTAATTAAGATTGTAATAAAATAGTAATTAATATTTATAATTAAGATTATAATTAAGACTAATAAATTATTAATTAATATTATAACTAAATATTTATTTATAAATTATTAATTAAAATTATAGTTATGATTAATAAATTATTATAATTATGATTAATAAAGGTATAATTTATTAATTAAGATTACCGTAAAATATAAAAATAAAATTATAACTTAATAAAATATTAATCAAGATTATAATTATGATTAATAAATTAAGAATAATTAATAGTTAAGTGATGAACGTATTTATATTAATTAAGAATAATAAATATATATATAAAATAATAACTAGTTATTACTTAATTTTTAATTAATTAATTACTTATTTATTTATTATTTAGTATTAATTAAATATTTAATAGCACAATAAAATTATTTTTCAAAAAATTCAATTTTCTTGCTTCCAAATCCAAAATTTGGATTTGATACCCACTTTCCATATCCAAATCCAACTCCAACCAAACATAGAATTCCATGGATTTGACTCCAATCCATCAAATCCTAAATCCCATCTCCAATTACGGTTTACCAATTATAGTGAACACTTGTAAATTGAGCTTGGCCCAGAATACCTGAAAGTCCAATGCTTATAGTTTCTAAATGCAGTTTGACACCTTGTTATAAAAATTGCATAACGAAAATTATACCAAAAAATTTTAATTGGTGAACTAACAGACTGCTTAGATGGGCCGTTTTAAAGTTGTCTGCCCCTTGGGTGCCTGAACAACTGGCTTTTATAACTTCACAACAACTGGCTCTGTTAACTTTACATCCAATTAACTGATTCTATCAAAATCTTGGTTCAGTCCAATCGTCCTAAATTCGAACCAGCCAAAAGAATTTCCTTCGGAGGTGCTATACCACTTTCAATGTACGAAAGATGGACGCTGATATCGCCTAGAAATACCCACCGATGTTTCTTTGAATCTGCTCACTTAAAAAATACCCTATTGTTTGTTCTCTTGATATATGCCAAACAACTACAGTTAGCATGCATCCTCATAACCGTTGAATTTTTAGAGCTATTCCATGCTCTCTCCCATTTCTTCCTCTAGTCTACAATTTGAGGCCTAACCGAGACAGATTTGTGTCCAAGCGGACATAGAACAGAGTACAATACGTGTAATTTCTGCTTTACTAAAAACAACCTTGAATCTCATGTTTATGCTTGACAGAATACAATAGGCGACTTAGTGCAGAAAGCTGCACTTTTGTCTATCTGAGTCCAACTATGAGGACTCGAACTATTTTGGGGCATGATTCCTTGGTGTGGTTGGATGGTTGTTATATAGAACACTACTTGGAATTTTAGGTTTGAAACCTTTTTTGAGGTTTGGTAATATGATCATTTGGATGGTTTTCTGTACTAAATCCAAATATGACAGTTTACAAATGTGGTTCTCTGAGAAGCAATTGGTTCAGAATTTGTGTGGGTGTTAGATTGTAATACTTATGTTGTGAGTAGACTTTGACATTTGATGTTCTCAATTTTTGAATCATGGTGCCATCATGTTTACCATGGATTACAATTAAGGCCACTCTTTTGTTTTTGAGCTTTTATGACTGCAAAATCTTAGTTTGAAAGAAGCTTTTTGGAGAACCATTTCCTGGAAGTTGCTGCAGTTACAAACTTTTATGCAGTTGTCAAATTACTTTTATTGGTTCAAGCAGTGAGTAGAAAGCATGGATTCTGCACTCTATAACACACACAAGTGCACAAATTTTGCATGGTTGTAGTACGTATCCTAGTATCTGGAAACTGAACCCAGTTTTATTTGTGCACTGTGTTGCTTCATCCCCATCCAATTTTTTCCTGTCAATGTGTGTTTGTCTATGGACTAACCAGTCCAAGTGGACAGTGGTGCTTATGAATATATGTGCCCCGTTACATACTGCCAAAACACAAGATCTCAGACTTTTCAAGAGGATTCATGCCATACAAGATGCCTAAAAGGCTAAAACAAAGAAATCAATTATAATAAAGGTTTCCTTCTAAAGCATACAATAGAATATACAGTTTCATGTTCTCTATGGAACTTTCATAATACCATTCTAGCTAAGTTTCCTGTCCTGTTCTGTAAGCATCATAAAATGATGATAACCAATAGCTTAGCCTCCTGTTCTGTATGGAACTGTCATAATACCATTCTACCTAAGTTGTTAGATAAAAAAGATATTCTATCCCTTGAGTGCTTTGTTAGGTAAGATACTTCCAGAGTTCCTTTTATTAGACTATAGGAAGTTTCTAGCTATCAAGTTTGTAGGTCATAGGGTGCTATTGTCCTCTCTCCCTCAAACTTTTTAACATTTAGTCTACACTCTGTAGATGTTTAATTTGCACATAAGATGGAACTTGCTATAGTGGCCTTCTTGGGAATGTCATTTGCCAATAGTGGTAGAACCTACTTGTTTGAAATGCAATATGCACATAAGATGGAACTTGCTATAGCTGACAATATTGCAGCTGAATAAAGGGGACATTGTGGAACTGGAAGAAAAATCTGCCAAGAAATATTTAATGGGTATTGTAATGTCGTTGAATCACAAAATTATTAAAGAGTAGAAGTATTCAATAAAACTAGGAAGCATGGGCACTCCAGAAGTGGTGTTTTGTCCAAACTGGATACTTGTCGATATAGACGGAAAAGTATAAATAGAATTTAGTAGAATATTTGACTTGTTTATTATTGAGGTGGAGCTACACTTATATAGGAGAGGCTAACCCCTCTCCCTATTATTCTACTCGATGTGGGACTAAAAGTCCATTAATACTCTCAACAATCCCCCTCAAGATGGGCGATAGATATCAATCATCTCCATCTTGTTACGTAGTTTAGAGAGACTTAATGAATTAAGCCCCTTAGTAAGACAATCTGCAACTTGTTCTTCTGAGCGAACATGATCGAGCTTTAGTATTCCTTGCTCTAGCTTTTCCTTGATGAAGAACCGATCGATCTCGATGTGCTTCGTTCTGTCATGCTAAACTGGATTGTTAGCTATACTCAGTGCTGCTTGGCTATCACTCAGAAGACGCAATGGTGTTCCTTGGTCCAGCTTCAACTCTGTCAGCAATGTTTTTTTTACCCACAACAATTCTGACACTCCCAAAGCCATAGCTCTATATTCCACTTCATCGGTTAATCGAGCTACCACAGACTGTTTCTTGCTTCTCCATGATACTAGGTTATCTCCCACAAATACACAATACCTTGAGGTAGACCTTCTGTCATCCATGCAACTTGCCCAATCTGCATTGCAGTATCCCTCAACACTAAGGTGTCCATTGTTCTTGAACCATATTCCTCTTCCAGGAGCCCCTTTTAGATATCTCAAAATATAGAAAACTGCATCCATGTGGCCCTTCCTTGGATCGTGCATGTAGCGACTCACTACACCCACAGCAAATGAGATATCAGGGCGAGTGTGACCCAGATAAATCAATCTGCCTACAAGTTTCTGATATCTTTCACGATCAACCGGCTCTCCTGTCTCTGCCCCCAATTAATTTTTCTGGTCAATCGGAGTTACTGTCGAACGATATCCCAACATACCAGTTTTTGTGAGCAAGTCTAGTACATACTTCCTCTGAGAGAGGACGATTCCATATTTCTTCAGCTTGCACACTTTTCCTGTTGACTGCTTCGGGCAAAATTCAGGGGGTGTCTCCATGTATACTTCCTCCTGTAGATCTCCCTGAAGAAAGGTATTCTTCACATCTAATTGATGAAGTTGCCACCCATGATTTGCTGCAAGGGAGACCAGGGTTCTTATATTACTCATCTTCACTACAGGAGCAAACGTCTCATCATAGTCAATGCCATAGGACTGAGTGAATCCTTTTGCAACCAATCTTGCCTTGTATCGCTCCACCTTTCCTTCTAGCGTCTCCTTTACCGTGAAGACCCATTTGCATCCGACTGCCCTTTTTTCTTTAGGTAATGGAACAAGTTCTCATGTCCTATTTCTTTCCAGTGCCCCAAGTTCCTCCAACATTGCAGCTTTCCACCTTGGAACTTCCTTCGCTTTGTGCCAACACTTAGGCAAAGAGCTGGTGTCTAACGATGCAATGAATGTTCCATAAGTAGGGGATATATTAAAGTAATAGAAAATGAGCAATATCATGTTCATAACCCTAACGAATATGAAATTTTTCTACATTACTACGAGAAGATCTTCTTAAGGAAATATGAGATAGTGGAGGAGAGATCATACCATCCAAATCAGAGGGATCCGCATCCGAATCAGAGGGATCCGGTGCGGAAGGCGCATCTTCAGGAGTTGGGGCAGGGTTAAGCGAGGGACATGGCACAGTAGGGACAATAGGCACAGTAGGGACAATAGGCACAGTAGTGGACTGCTGCTTCCTTCTTCTGTAGACTTGGAGATCTGTAGTCCGTTCCTCCCCCTGTTCTGTAGTCTCCTCCTATACTGGATCATCACTTTCTTCCTCCTGATTGTATGCATCATCATCACTTTCCTCGCTATCGCTATCTCCTCCTTTCCTTGGACCAACTTCTATCATTGGGCATGGAACTGACCCAACAATCACGCTTGGGACTCTCTCCCTCACTCCTAACACCTCTTGTGTTAGGTGTGTCACCAAATACAGAGCCTTCACTTGAACTATTGTGGTAGTATGGTTCCATCTCTCTGAATATAATATCCATGCTCACAAAGAGTCTTCGCTCCACTGGACTCCAGCAAGAATATTCCTTCTGAGTCCCTGAGTAGCCAACGAAAACACACTTCACTATCCGAGGGTCCAATTTTCCTACTGCAGGTCTATTATCCTTCACAAAGTATACACGACCAAGTACTTTTAAGGGAACAATGTACTTGTTCTCACCTGTAAGCATCTCAAACGGTGTCTTCCATCCTAACACCTGAGAGGACATCCTGTTGATAAGGTATGCAGCAGTCAACACGGCATGTCCCACAAGTGTTTCGGAACATTCATAGCAAACATCATCGATCTTGCCACTTCCAACAGGTGCCTATTCTTTCGTTCCGTCACGCCATTTTGTGCTGGTGTATAGGCACATGAAGTCTGATGATGTATCTCATTGGCTGATAAGTACCCCTCAATAGCTTTGTTGGTATATTATGTCCCATTGTTCGACCTCAAAATCTTTACTTTAGCACCGTACTGTGTTGAAATTCTGTGATGAAAGTCTTGAAAGCGTGCAAAGACATCACTCTTACTCTTCATTAGGTATACCCAGGTAACACGAGTATGAAAGTCAATAAAAGGTGACAAACCACTTAAAACCATTAACAGTTGTAGGACAAGGTCCCCACATATCAGAGTGTATCATATCAAAAGCAGCTAAACTTTTAATTCCAGAACTCACATAAGAGTTTCTGGTGTATTTTTCAAGTTCACAAGCATCACAAACCAACTTTTGCTTATTAGCCTTTTGATACATAGAAGAAAACATCCGACTCAGTAGACTAAATGAAGAGTGACCCATGCGCTAATATTGGAGTAATAATTCTTCTTCTACGGTACTTCGCGGCTCCTCTGGTTGTGCTTCATCCACCAGTGCTGTATCCAGCCCACCCCTGTTCAAGTACCATAGTCATTTATGCCAAGTGCCAGTCACCAACTGTCTCCCCATTCCCTTCTCCCGAAAAATAATCTTCGGAATGTTAAAGAAAATAACACAATTAAGTTGAAGAACAATGACACTTATGGACAATAGATCAACAGGAAAGGTTGAAGCATGAAAGACATCAGTAAGACCCATCGAAGGGGTGCATTCAACCGTCCCTTTACCCACAATGGGTCTAGCAGTACCATTAGCAGTCTGAATGCTTTCAGGTGTTATCAGGTGAGTGTAATCTTGGAACTCATCACGGGCACCCGTGATATGGCCGGATGTCCCTGAGTCAATTATCCAATTTATACTTCCTGGTTTGTGGGTAGATGCAAGGGCATGAGTAGGTATACCTGTGCTTGTACTGGCATAGTATGTGATGTTACCCCCGGAGGTAGTTGGTGTCGATGTCCCAGCGGTGTTGGCACGACTGTCACTGGTTCCAAGCTTCATGTTCCTCCATATTTCCAGCATTTTTCTCTCATTATGGGTCACATCGGATAACTGATTCTCACTTTCCCTTTCTGCCAGGTTTGCCTTGTGTCCTCCAGAATAATGTCCTCTGTCGTCGACATAGCCTCCTCTGCTACCTCTACGCCCTCCACGGCCGTGTCCACGACCGCTGGACTGGCCTCTCATAGGCTTCGTACAGAATTTGATGAAGTATCCTGGGTCTCCACAGTTGTAACACCCTCCCCCTCCTGAAGGGTTTGGGTTAAAAACTGCTAGAGCTGTCTTCTCTCCCGGAGTGCTAGTGGTGCTGGGCATCACCTTCAACCGTGCTTCTTCTTGTGCCATAGCAGCAATGGCCTCCTCTAGTGATGGAAGTCTGGGTTGTGCGAGTAGCACGTTCCTCCTTTGCTCAAATGCTGGGTTGAGCCCCTTCAGGAACTTCATCATCCTCTGTCGCGAAATATACTCCATGAACTTCTGATAATGTTTCACAAATGCTGGTTCCACTTGCTGATCTTCCACACCAATGGGATTATAGTGGCCGAGATCTGACCAATACTTCTTTAGCACGACCGCATACTCGGAGATGGTGTGATCTTCTTGGACCACCTTATCAAGTTCATCCTGCAGTTGGAAGACTCTCATAGGGTTGCCTGTCCTTGAGTACATGTCATTCAGCGTCATCCAAATATCACCAGCTCCCTCCATTGCTTCCACGTTGTCCGACACTTGGTCGATCAAGGAGGCTGTCAACCATCCAGCTACAACATTGTTGACAATCTCCCACACAACAAACTCCTGTGAGGAGTGATCTTCAGGTGCCTTGGTTTGGCCATTCACATAGCCCACTAAGCCTCTTGCCTTCAGAGTCCGCATCGCGTGACGCACCACTTCAAATAGTTGGAATACCCTCCAACTTTACTTCCAGCTTCTTCAACTTCGCCATTTTGTATGGTGAAGGATCCACATCTGTGTGTGCAGGACGGGAACTAGTCTCGGTCAGCCTCCTGGAAAAGAGATCGTCCACCAAAGCCTTCATCTCTTTGGCTGTCAGCTTGTTGTAGATCGTCTCTATCATCTTCTCTTCTCTTCTTCCATCAACAAGGTAGATCGAGACCATCTGCACTTTTGGTCACCGTCCTCTCTACATCTACTGTTCCTCCTTCAGCGGTAGCGGCGTCTTCGAGAGCCGCTCCTCATGTCCCATGCAGGGTTGCAACTGGAGGTCGCATGGCCGGACGAGAAGGAGGAGAAGGGCCGGGGGCCGACATGAAAGGAAAGGGGGGTCGCTGGACGGAGAGGAGGATGGGGCGGCGGTGGGGTAGGCGGTGAGTGGGGGAGGCGGGGCGGTGCTGGGGGGGGGGGGGGGTGTTTGTGGAAAGGTGGGAAGGGGGTGGCGGCTAGGATTTTGTGGAGTAGGGTTAGGGTTTTGTGGGGAGGGGTGGTGGCTAGGGCATCGAGTAGAATAATATGAAGAAGGGTTAGCCTCTCCTATATAAGTGTAGCTCCACCTCAATAATAAACAAGTCAAATATTCTACTAAATTCTATTATTATGAGGCCATAGATAAGTCGATGTAAGGGCATAAGCAGGTATACCTGTGCTTGTACTGGCATAGTATTTGATGTTACTCCCGGAGGTGGTTGCAGTCGATGCCCCAGCGGTGTTGGCGCGACTGTCGCTGGTTCCAAGCTTCATGTTCCTCCATATTTCTAGCATTCCCCTCTCCCTATTAGTCTCGATGTGGGACTAAAAGTCCATTAATACTCTCAATAGTATACATGGTCATGCCAAATTGGTTGTATGTCCATCTACAGTGTCCACATGTCATGTTCGTGCAATACAAAATCTCAAATGATGGAATTTTAGTCATTTGTCGAAGAAATTACCCCCATCCCTTCTCATTTCTTATGATTATATTTAGCATCTGTATGACATCTTTGCTAGCACCATCAATGAGAAATATGAGATTTGGACTGCATAACATCTTTGCTAGCACCATCAATGAGAAATATGAGATTTGGATTACTGCACTTAGTGAAAAACATAGTATAAGAGTTTGCAAGTTAAAAGTTGTATATGTTCCTCAGTGCAGTTTTCTATGAGCTTTTTCAATATCTGGAAAATTATCCATCACCTATTTCAATAAAATCAGAAACTTTTTTTTTGTACCAGGAAGACCACGAGAGCCTGAAAAAAAATGCATTTTTCTTGGATCTATCTCTAAATCGTCCTTTGCTTTTATGTTATCTTTGTGCATATTGTAATTTCAGAAAAAGATGGTGGCAATTCAAGAGGTGGCGGGAAGACAAGGATTAACATTGACACAAGATGAAGTTATTGAGAAAGTCTTAAAGCACCGATCATGCTATGTCCAGCGTCTTGGCATGTATACACGGCCAACAACTTACTCTCACTCCACTGCAACATCTAGAACGTTCGAGACAGAGGCTAGACTAAAGGCTGAGATGACAGAAATGAGGAAGAGTTTTGATACATAACGATGGAGATGAATAAGAGATTAGAGAAGTCCCTAGCTGCTATGTCCCGAGAGAAGATGTTTCAGATACTTATGGAGCAAAGTGCTTATAGTGGCAACAACACCCCATTAGAGTAAAAAAAAAAATTGGAAGTGCTTATAGAGGTGTTTCATCTTATGTATGTCCAATAATCTTTTAATTGTGTTATAACTTCTAAATTTGATTTTGGAGGTGAATGTGATCGTAAAACAATTAAATTCTATCATGAAAAGTTTTATGTTTTTTATATTTCAAATGAAATTTTAGATTATTGTGTGAATATATGATTCAAGTGATGAATGTGGAAAAGGTGGAAAAAGTCCTGTCTTGGAATTCACTTTACAACTATAAATCCTATGACTGCAAATATGGTCTAACTTACCATTAAGTTCTTAAGAACATTAGTGTATATGACTCATCTATCCCTTCTTTTTGTTCGATCATTAAGGAGACGATTATTGGTTGCAAGGTAGCTTGTAAGGAAACAATAATTATCTCTGGCAGAAACTTAGAAAGTTTGGGGTTTCATTTTTGAACTTTGTGGTTTGTTTATTTTAACATGTGCTCTCCATGTGACCCAGTTAGTTCGTATGTGTCTCTGTTTGCTTGTCGGCAAGTTTCTGCAACCATGTGCTAGGACTTATGTGCATATTATATATATTTACATGTGTGCTTTGTGGCCCAAGATCATGGACCTCAACTCACTTAACACAGCCTCTGTACATATTTCACATATTTTATACTAAAATAATGAGTTGCTTGTTCGAGTTGGTGTAATGCAGCTGAATGCTCTTTGTTTTCTAAGATAATGTCTTAAAAAAGGTTCTCGTTATCTGTGAGCCATTTTCACTGTGGTGTCCCAAAACTTGCATTCTTAAGCTGAAGTAGTAATGACTCATAACATTTTCTTTCACGACATCTTGGATTTTTCAACCACTCATGCACGTTGGAGTAACTTTTAAAACAGCTGTATATTTTCTTAGCAAACATCAAATGTTGTTATTGATAGGTCAATTATGAAAAGATCTCTGTCAGATGGCAACTTGCTTCGGGAAAACAATACTCCTGTAAGAAGGCAAAATGCAGGACAAGAAAAGCTTCCCGACTCAGCAACCTCCGATAGGACACATCAAGAGGAGGATGCTCTGAATCTTTCTGATTTAACACCAGAGATGTCAGCTTGTGGAAGTGTATATCTTTTTCCAGGTTCTGTTTTTTTACTCTATCAATAATGATGCATTTATTTGTTCTTAGGTCCAACTGGTTCCAAATGGGACTTCAAAGCTAGAGGAAATAGTTTCTATTTGTTCTCCTATTCTTCTATATCATCATGTCAGCCTAGGAATGTGGCTTCCTCAAAATTTCAATTTCCATCCGCTTCAACTCAAATTTGCTTGATAGTTGATGTATTTTGTCATCAGTTGTCTCAACTTATTTATTGGAACGGAATATCATGCCATAATATCTTTCTACCATGCTAAAAGTAGTAGTACAAGAGAATAAAGTTATTTGTCAATTTGTTTCATATTTTTATTTCATAAAATCATTTATTACTTATTACTCATGTTTAAATTATTGTACGATTTGTTTTGTCATATATTTTAGTGCTTAAATCACATTTGAATATCAGTCGAAACATATACTTAACATGATACTCATCAATGGTTCTGTTTCGGTTTTTGTGGTGACCTATCAGAAACTTCGCCAAGGTATCAGTATCGTCTGATATCTTCAATTTTTTCTAAAGTATCTGTATTAGTATGAACTCAGAATTACTGCGTAAAGTATCTATTTGAAGTCTTAAACCTAGTTTCAAATTAATGCAAGTTGATGTTAGTCTATTTAAGGATTTAGTACAGGAAGAAGATTTACCGAGTTAACAAAGTGAAGGCAAAATTTTAGAGGGGCACACCTATTGATACTGAATTAATATGTGAATCTTGCATGAAACTAATTATGGATTCTGGCAGAATGCCTGATTTCGGACTCTGTGTTCTAGTGTCAATCTTATTAATCAACCTACATTCACCATCTATATACTATTTTTGTCCCATTATCCCACATGATATGGGATTTATTTGAGTGGGTGTAGAGTTAATGATGTGGAGTCAGGTTAAGATTTTCTGGAAACTAATATTGTAATATGTAATATTCATGGAAAGTTTTCAGAATTTGATGTTCATATGATATATATCTTAAACATTTTAAGAATATCTTTGAATCCGAACTATAACACTCTCCAATATGGAGAGCTCTTGAACTGTCCAAGTAGAGGGATGGATATTTAAACCGGATTTTACTCGTGTTAAATGGTATTCCAAATCTTTTCAGGTGTAATCTTGCAATGCCTCGTCGGCATATTTATGGCGAGAATGAGCAAATTTACTTAAGTGAATATATGTCTTGTGAATCAAGCTCTTCAAACTTTCTAGACCTTGAATGGCTTTCATTTGTCGGGTAATTCATGTGAGGAAGAAATATTTGACAGGTAATTTTTTATTTACTTCTAATTGCCTTCATAAGTTGCCAGCAACAAGCACGCTAATATGTATTGTTATTTTTGTTTTGCTTTCCTTCACACTGGCCAGAGAAACTATAATGTTATTTTAGGTTTTAACTTGTAAGTAGCACTTACCTTATTGTCAATTTTACTAGAGTTGTGGAGTGCAGTTGCTTGTTTCTTCCCTTGAGTACAATTTCTTCTCTCCCAAGCACATATTTTTTTCTTATTCGTCTTCCTATGTCCTCAGCTTCCATCTACCTTTATTGTTTAGAACACACAATGTTTAGACATGATTCGACATGAGTGATCTCAGGTGTATCGGAGGAAGATGGATTTGAGACCAGAGAGTTTCAGGGTTTGTTGCCTATGTTAGTGCTTGTACTTTCATGGTGTAAGGAACGAACTGTGCGAGACAACATGACTAGTGGCTTTTAGTCATGTTAATGAATAAACTGAACAAACATCACTTTATAGGAAAACTCTACTAAAGGACTGTCTACATTATCGTGACTGAGCGAATTGACTCTGTATGAATTAAATCATAGTGAATAATATTGTTGACGTAATCAGATGGAAGGTTTTTTGTAATGCAGTTTTAGCTCATGAAAACTTGTCAACCTTAGAGGAAGACCCATTACATAGTGCAAGGAAAATACGAACTCCTTACATAATCGTTGGTCATGTAGATATCAGCTTCAATATATATATATATATATATATAAGTGTAGATTAGGTTTCCATTGCATTTGATTATAACCACTTGACATTTATAGTCTATTGGTTTGATGCCATTACTTGATTGTATAGATTGTGGTTTTGTGGAGTACATGTCAAATCTATTGGTTTGATGTCAAATGGAAATACCACCCTTGGCTGCACAGAACAATCATTAAACATTTAGAATATCCATAATACTGCATTTAAAATCTCCATTTTTTACACTTTTTTATGCACTAATTGAGAATGTTATGTTATTGTTTTCCTGCAGGTACACAATTTCAAATTCACCAACGGGGGATCTTTCCACTGAAAACATCATCATCGATAGTTCAACTGCTAACACAACTCCACCTCTAAGTGAGAATGGCTCGAGCACAAAGGTTAGTATTCCGTAAAGTTGCTTGATTGTGTTCCTAATTATGAAGATTGGCTAAACTTGAGAAAGGTAGTGATTTTAATGAAACTCTAGATTCAAATATTGTTTCAAAATTAACCAAGATATCTAACTCTCCTTTATGCATATTTTACAATAAACTGATTAATGGAGTAATTAAACTAGGTAGCATCCAGTTTTATTAAAATATGGAATGATATGTTGAACTAGGATGTACTACGGTTTGTTTTTAAGTTCTGCAACCATATCATGTCTTTGAACATATATAACTTGAGTAGGTAAGGACAAGACTCAAATTGATTTTTTAGAGGTTGGCGAGGCTTAGACAGATTTTTTTTTGAGCTAATGCTCTAGAGTTAAGCAGAGTTCTTCAAGATAATTTTGGAAGTAGCAAGCTCAGCTCTAGAGTTTAGTGATTCTCCGGAATGTACATTTGATGATAGCGTTGTTAATTGAACTACCTTAGATACTCCTTCCTAAGCTCGGACTTCATAAGAAAATCATCATTGTAATTATTAACATTAATAACAATGCGTATCATAATACACGTCTCTTTTGCACTATAAAAACAAAAAAGCTTTTATGCCAAATAATTTAACTTGTCACACAACTCTCTTTTGCACTGATAGCAAATAATAAATAATAATGTATCTCTGCTTGTTATTACTAGGTAACCCATATATAATTACTAAGGTAAGTAATTGATTTTTTGCAAATAATAAATATCCCTATGTTTTTCTTTATGTAGTGTACAACTATTATTACCAAATGACCCATAAGTATTCTAGATAAAATCTTTTAGGTGATCACCTAATAATAAGAAAAATAAATTATTGATGGCAAAAACATGCAAGACAATGAATAAGAACATCTTATTATTATTAAGATTTGCAAGAATTGGTCCTCAACATCACGTCACACGGAAGATATTTGGGGAAATTTTCAGATACCAAAACACTAGACCGGTTGTGGAAGTTATCTAGTTGTCAAGAACCAAATCTAGGATTTCATGGTTTTCACCCAAATTATAGGCCTTCTGCAGATTATGTTATTATTATTTTTCTTTCTTATACAATCACCTGAACCTCGATAACCTAATCAATGTTATTTTAAGCGATTTTCATTGCGCTCTAGGACCGTGGGTGGTTATTGAATAATCGTAATTAACTGCCACTTGGAAATGTGTATTAATCAACCACTCATTTATTCTGGATCAAGCATGGAGTTACTAGCCCGTTTAATTTTCTGCTAATAGTTCTTTAGAACACTAATTTTCTGCTAATAGTTCTTTAGAACACTAAATTGTATATATTTGGGCCTCTATAGTTTCAAAGACTACTAGGAATCATAAAGTCCTAACATGCAGTGACAACAACTGTAGAATTGGCATTAATCAACTTTTTTGCAGGGAAAGGATGCGTCAGAAATGCATTCAAACAATAATGATGCTGGACAAAATTCAGATATACTTGGTGAATTTTCTGACAGCTTTGTTCGTTGGGTCATCAAAGGAGAAATGCTTTGTTATTGATGTCAAAGAAGTTCATTTCAGTTCATAGTAATATTCTTCAAAAATCTGGCAGTTTCCTGAGATTACTTCTACAAGGAAATATGCTCTCCGTGGGACGAGGCCTTTGTCTATAAAATATCACTCCATTCCTTCTCCTCAGCAATTTGGGACAATTTGTTGCCATGCTATGATATGATTCATCTCCTCGCCCAATATTGATAGAAGCACTATGTGCAACTAAAATATAAATTGTTTCAGAGTTCCAGCTCCAATTTTGGTGGGAACTTCAAATTTCTCATGTAAATATTTAAGATGCACATTTGCTCAGTTTTGAGCTCTGCAACATTTATATTCTTCTTCTTCTTTTTTTTTTGTTAGCAAAAGGTTTAACATTTTTTTACAGTATCTAAGGAGAAGAATTATTGTTTTCTTTGCCTACAGACATGTCATGTTTGTCTTGCATAGTTGAGATCATCCACGTCTATTTCTCCATAGCTATTAGGCCTTGTTTGGTTTGCGGAAAGGAAATGAAATGAAATTGATTCTTTATTATTTACTTTCCTTTGAGAAATTGTAATTTTCATCAATTTTTTTTCCAATGTTTGGAAATATCCGAATTATAGTAGGAATACATCTTTACTTTCTATTATAATGTTTGGTGTTTGTAAGGAAAGAAAACAAAATCGAGTCAATTTTCCAATAATACTCTCGTGCAGCCGTGCTAATGAGAAAACTTATTATTCAATAATATTTCTGTCTAAAAGGTATTATGGATAAAATGGTAAACAATATTTCTAATCAGGGATATTTTAGTCGAAAAAAATTGTAATAAATGCAGGAAAGCTGGAGAGAAGGTGATTCATGAGATGGATGGGGGAACCACTTTTCCCATATTTTTCTACCCCTTTGGGAATCAATTTTCCTTTTCCAACTTCTTTCCTTTTGCTTTCAAACACAGAAAAGAAATTACTTTCCTTATGCAAGCTCAAATACCGGTAATCAAACGAGCCCTTAGGGTATGTTTAGATTTGCAAGGGATAGAAAGAATCCATGCTTTTTCTTTTCGAATGTAATTCAAAAAATGTGTTTGGTTTGCTAAGAAAGTGAAAATATGGAAGTCAGATAGTACATTGTAATAATTTATAATAGTAAATATTGAGTATTATTTTTATAATTACAAGATACTAATAATTATTTTTAATTATCTTGATTAATAATTAATTATTAGAAGTATATATTAATATTAGATACTAATTAATTATATTATTAAATTGATTACTAATTATTAATATTATGCCTTTAACCAATTATTTTTTTCTCTTGCAAACAATTATTGTAAAATAATCAGTATTATTTAACTATTTTAATCACTTGTTCTTAATAATTAATTATCTTGAATTTTTTTTTTGTATTTTTTGGCATGTAATCACTATTTAATGTTAATTAAATAGCTTGCAATTGTTTTATGAATTAAATATTATTTAGTTATTGATATTTAACACTATTTGCCTACTCATCAATATTTTATAGTATATTTTTGAATATTAATCCATTACTTCAAATATTTAATAATGATTATAACTATTTTAATTACTAAGTTACTACTATAATAACTAATTATATATGAATAATATTAACTACTTGAGTAAAAAAAAATATTGTAAAAAACCCAAATTCCACTTCCAATCCATTTTTTCTTCTTTGGATTGGATGTTAAAAGTTGAAATTGGAGGGAATAAAGTGGGAGATAAGAGTTTTCACTCAGTCCATTTTTGTTCACCAAAATTTGTGTGGATGTTCACCATTTCGCTTAAGGATTGCCACGTGTAAAATTAGTGGTCAAAACTTGTATAGATGTTTACCATTTCACTCAAGGTGAAAACTAAAGTTGTTTTAGTTTTACACGTGGGAAGCTTTGAGTGAAATTATGAACATCTACACCAGTTTTGGTAGCTAAAGAAAAATTTATTTCCACTCCAATATCAAATTCAACCAAACAATGGATCTTCAAAAACTCTTCCACTTGACGTACGACTTGCATGGGCAGAGTTATTGGCTGGCTGGGGTGGGCTCCAGCCCACCCAGCCAATCCATTTTTTTTTAATATATGTACAAGGCTTGCAAAAGCCTCCAGCCCACCAGTCAAATGTCCAATCCATTTAGCCTAGTGAACAAGCAAATAGGTTTTAAGGAATTCTAGACTTTTAGTTCACAAGGAATTTCCAATAACTACTTTCTATTTTATTATGATGGAAAATCAAGAAGAAAAAAAGTGAAAACTATTTTTTTTTCTTTAAAAAGAAACGTGGAGAAGAAATATCAACAATTGATAGCATTATAAAAAAAATAATTTTTGTGATGATTTTTTTTTTTTTTTTAGTATATTTTAGTTTCAGTTCGGAGTAAACTTAAATTCTGGTTCGTCCTTGACGACTTGATTGAAGTTTACTTGCATTACTCTGAATAAACAAGGTGGTGTATTTGGTGCCTTCATGATCATTAAACGTTGCTTAATATTTAATCTCATTAAGTTGCATTATATAAGTTTTATTTTCCTTCACCAAATGGGAGCTACAAACAACAGAACATAGGCATGTGAGTTAATAGACCCTGAAGTTATACTAATAAGCTGTATCAAAAGTAGCCCTTTGGATAGCTTCGCTTCTATGAAATAGGCTCCTATGGAATAGTTGCTACTGAATCTTACTTCCACTTATCAAGTGCAAAAAATGGTTGAGTTTAGTGAAAACTTTTAATCGAATGGCCGTCTATTCTATTGATGGTCGACCTTTCATTAATGGAATCTATTCCTTAAGAACATGTCCACGAGGAACTACCAATTAATGACGAATTCAGTAGCCCATTTTAAAAAAATTAAAATCACCAAATATAAACACATAGACACAAAAAGTATTATAAAATTATAACCACTAAAAAATACTAGAGAACGCAAATCACTATTATAAATCAAGATTACACGTCAAGACTCTCCAAAAAAATTACAAGTAAAATACCGAAAAACTTTGGAGAACAATGATTGAAAGACTAGAAAAACAAAACCCTGTAAACTCAATAAAATCTCTCTCTCTCTCTCTCTCTCTCTCTCTCTCTCATCTCACCTCTTGCTTTTTATTACGCCAAACAAAATCGACCAACGTCACTAACATATAATTTATAATGTTTTTTGTTACGCCAAGCAAAATTCGACCAACATTATTAATGTATAATATTTATTGGCTTTTTGTTAACATATGTCCTGAAAGTATATGTTAAGGATAATTAATACATAACTTTTTAATTTTAGAAATTATTATCAACATGCAATAAACAATACAAAAATAATTTTTTTTGTATTAAAAATGTCATCAAGACCAAATAAAATATTTTTTTAATATTTTTTCTTTTAAATTAAATCATGATAACATTTTCTAATGCAAAATGTTATTTTTAATGTTTATTACGTATTGATAACAATTTTTTAAAAAAAAAGATTATGTATTAATTATTCTTAATATGTGTCCTCAGGACACATGTTAACCCAACCCAATGTTTATTGGCTTTTTTTTAAGCCAAGTCCTACAATATCATAGTAGTATATAATGTGTAAGTGTGCCCCACCGACTAAACGCAATCCGAATAATACTAAATATATTTATGAAAAAAACTACTAAAAGGGTCACACAATTAATTAGAACTACATCTAAAAGGATCACACAATTAATTAGAACTACATCTAAAAGGATCACACAATTCAGCTGGCTCTTGTGGTCAACGAGAAGAGGTATACCTCATTGACTAGGCAGACAGTCTCATAATCGAATTGTGGGAGAGGTGTGGAGGTGTGTCGGTATCGAAATTGAACCACAAGAGAAGGATGTGTGTGAAAATTAAGGACAGTGGATACAAATGGTATATACAAAGTCCTGTATGTTATGTCAGACATCATAAAAAAGAAGAAGTTACCAATCACTTGTCTCCTCATGTGCTTGATTGATTTTGCAGTCGGAGAATGTTGCTATTACTGTTCAACAAATAGGTTCAGAAATTCAGATTGATAATTTTGTGGATTTATTTCACGAAGACTTTGCCAACCATTGTAATTGAGAGGTTAGTACGATATCGGAATGCATCGATTTCAAAGATGTGTTAAAGTGATGCTTCCAAAATAGGCGTGTTAACATATAGAGGGAATATTTTACTCATTTTCTTTCCCAAATAACTTTTCTTGGTAAGGTTTTAACTGGTCTATAAAAAAAAGTTGTTGTCACATAGGAATAACACATTTTTTCTATAAAAAAAATCGTTCTCCAGTACAATTACCAAATAAATTGTGAAGCTAATGTGACAAAAGGTACAAAAGACAATGTGAACTTAGTTGTCTAATTTAGACAATGCACTTGTCAATGTTTTCGCCTCTATGCCATCAATTATGAATAGAAAATACTAATGTCTTCTTATAGTATTTGTATAGGGGCCCACAAAAAAGGAAGACCCAAACTTTTCATTTTTAAGAGTGATTTATTTGTTTAGGGTCCCAAAAATCGTAAGGCCTAAAATTTGTAACCATCATATATATTATTAATGTGAAATAGTCATTTTTAGAACGAATAACCTTCGGATAAGTTATTGATTTTCGAAAAACTTCCAAACCTTAGGGTTTGATATCCCTCATGCGTTCTCTTCCAAATCTTAGGGTTTGCTTCTTCCGTCGTCCCACTTTTCCTCTATGACCTACTCCCGTCCTTCTTCCTCATCCCTCTACACGGCCTACTCCCAACCCTTTTCCTCATCCATCTGCTCGCTGTTCATAGAATGGCTTCATACATGGAAGTTATCGAGAATATGGCAACCCTGTTCTCTCTCCAAGGATTGGCCAAGGCTGTTTCGCTCACATCCAGAGATAGCATGGTCGCAAAGCACTGGGCATCGACCATTGCAATCAAACCCTACTCCACTCGGAGATTCTCATTGTCACGCCCCGTTCCTGTAGGAGCGATCGTCCTCGCTAAGGCATGATGCTGCACGAGCCTAGATTGCGCTCGTGCAAGGCAGTTTTATAACGGCCGATTACAGCGGTTGCGACGGGGTCGTCGCACAGAAGTCCTAAGCAGAAATATTGAACATGCAGCAGAATTTAGAAACAAAACACAAGTTATTCAAAATGTGCTCTTTATTGATATTGAACAATAAGATTACAATGGGACGCAAGGCCATGATTACAAGTCTCTCAAGCTCACTTTTCTCTCATTTTATGAGCCACTCTGCTCTCTCTCATCTCTCGATACAATACTTGAGCCAACGGATGCTTCGGAAGGCAACGTCCATACATTATGTCCCGTATAAGTCTTGACTCCACCCGGCCATACGCTTCAAATCGCCAAGGAACTCCGTACCTCGACGCATCCAAGTGAGCTCCGTGCCACGAGCTTCTACCTGTGCCCGCACATGAAAATTGTGTGGATGTCAGTACTCAACTGTACTGGTGGAGTGAGCTCCTCGCCCACCCATACAAAACTGACACGTTCATTTACTTTGTGCAGCTTAACCCCTTTTTGATTATCTTGCTAGTCTTGCCTTAGGATCAATTTTATGACAAAGAAGTCTTGGCCTATACTTGGCAACGCCACGTGTAAGCCCCTGATTTTCAAAAATTTTAAACTAGTGTTAACTAATTAATTAAATGTCATTATTAGTTTTAAAATAATTTAATATGATTTTAGGAATTTTCTAGAATTTTTTAAATGAATTTTAATGAGTTTTAAATACAAAAAAATATCATTTTGTAATTTATTTAAATGTTTTAATAGCATTTTGTAATTTTTTAAATTGTTTTAATAGTGTTTTGCAATTATTAGAATTGTTAGTATATCAGTTTGTAATTAAGGAATTGTTTTTAATTAGGAAATGCAATTATTATTTTGCATTTTATTTATGTTAATTCGTTTGTGTAAAATCCTAAAACTAGAGGACCCTACTGCTAATTACCAAACCCCCCCCCCGACCGACACTCTCTCTCTCCTCCAGCTCTCACCCACCCCCGACGACTGCCCCGACCGACTACGACCGACTGCCCCCGCCTTTCCCGGCTGCCCCACCGCCTTAACTCCCCCTATTTAAACCCCCACACTCCCCTGAGCCAAACCCTAACCCTAAATCTCCTCCACGACCAACCGCTGCCCCGTTCTTCCCCGACGAACTCCTAAACCCTAACCCTACTCCGCGAACTTCGTCCAGCCTCACCGTCGACTCCCACAGCCCCCAACCGCCATCCATCGACGCGCCGCACTGAGCCGTGCCCAGCGCCACCCGAGCGCCGCTTCCCCATCACCTCCTCCGCCGCACAGCACGTTCGAAACCCTTTCTCTTCGCCGGACACGTAGGTTACAGTTTCGTTTTGTGTCGTACGTGTCTCGTTTTGACCTATGTTGCTCGCCAGGACACGGAGATGTTCGTCCAGTAGCTGGACACGAGAATCAGTGGTCATGCGTGTCGTACGTAGCACGGACACGAGAAAACCCTGTGTCCTTAACTGTCAGGACACATGATGGTTTTTATATTTTTTTTTATGTATAATTAAACCTAAACAGAAATAAAAGAAACAAAAACCCTATCCTAACAATCGGGCCGGCTGGCCCATTGGCCAGCGCGCAGTAATTAAACCCCCCTCGGCTCTGTTAGCCCGAGTTCGAGCCCCTCCTTTCTGTCTTCTTTTCTTTTTTCTTTTCTTTTTCTTTTTCTTTTCTTTTTCAGTTTTATAAATATATTTATATATATATATATATGTATATTAGTATATATATGTATATACTGTTTTTGACAGTATTTTATATATATGTATATATATATATTTTATAGTTAGTAAATTATATATATATATGTTAGTATTTATATATATTCATATATGTAGGTATTATGTATATATGTATATATTTTCATATATATTATTATATATATACTATTATATGTATATGTATACATTATTTTGTATATATATATATATATATATATATATATATATATATATATATATATATATATATATATATATATATATTATATAGTTTAGTATTTTCTTATATATATGTATATATATTTGTATATATATATAATGTATAGTTGAGCATTTTTCTATATGTATAAATATCCCTATATATATATATATATATATATATATATATATATATATATATATATATATATATATATATATATATATATATATATATATATATATTATTTTGATATTTCACTTAGCTTAGTACAAATTATCTTTATAAGATAATATTCACACTTTTATAGTCACTATGTTAAACTTTGCCTTATTAAAATAATAATATTATTTTGACTATTTTTAAATTGTATTTTATTGTATTTAAATTACTGCAACCATTTGGTGTCCAAGCCTAGCATGGGTATTTGGGCTCAAATGTGTTTTCACACATTCAAGACCTGTTCAAGTCATATTGGACTTGATTCATGGCCTTGGGTCCTGTATTTGAACTTTGGTTCAAACTATACATGGACAAAATACGCAGATAATTAATTATTGTGTGCACTACTGTTTTTGATTTTCTAAAAATACTAAAAGTACTGCTAAATTATGGAAAAATAGTTTTTAGATACTATGTTAAGTTGGCTAATTTAGTATAATTTTTGTAGTATTTAATTTACTGTTTTGCCACTAGTTTGGCATATGAAACCAAAACTCACTTTCTGTATACTTAGGAAAACTGATTTTTATAAAATACTTGTACTGGTTAATAAATTCCAGAAAAATTATAATAAATTTCTATGATTAACAAGGATCACTTTGATACTTTACTTTAAGAAAAACTAGGCTTTTGCCTATCTCTAAAATTGTTAGAACACAATGGTCTTTTGATTTATTTATTGATTAATTACGACTTGTAGCTTTTTGTGTTATTTGGAGTTTTAGTCGTGTTGAACCCCACCCCTCACTAGTGTAAAGACCCTAGAAAGTTAGTTAAAGTAGTGTGTCACCCCACATTGGTCTCCTATGCCCAAAATCATCTTTTTGGCTAGGTGCCCAGTCACAAGTCGTGTCGCACCAATTAGTGTCCTAGTGTTTTAGCTTAGTGTAAAGCTAAGTTATTGTATTTACTTCTACAGTGACGAGTTACCAGACATCTATAGCACATTTATTGCAGCTTGTTTTGCTTTGCTAGAGGCAAGTACTTTCTACGAACTTTACATACTGCTAGAACAATAAACTGCGACTTACCAACCATGTTAAATGCTGATCCTTGGGGTAGCAAGTTAGAACTTTACATGTTGTATTACTTTCAGTCTCTACCATGTTTAGGACAGTATCTCATATCTCTCACATGCTTTATATCGTTCTCGTATCTTCCACATGTTTTTACTGTTCTCGTATCTCTCACATGTTAAATAACGGGTTAAGGGGAAACTGTTAGTATTGTACGTGAACATGACCCCCTTCTCCGTATGTATTTACCGCGCTCGGTGACATTCTATATGTACCCTTGCCGTATGTTCTGATATCGCGTTTGTGTATGGATATACACCGATGCCGTTCGTGCACGTATGTGCATACCAGAAAAACTTGATATGTACCACAGTACATCCTGATCACCTATTGACCGATTCACGTACTATGCTACCGTTTTAAACTTTTAAACTACATGCGATTATCTATAAAATAACCAAATTAAACCATGATATGCCATGATTTCAGTTTATTACATTCTTGTTCTTGCTTCGTATACTTAGTTTGCTAGATTCAGTACTTGCTCCCGTCCTGACAGGATAACGTTGTAGGTATACTTACTGAGGAGGAGTTGCTCTGTGATTCGTATTATGGAGTTACTGCCGAGGACCCGGTTTTGCCATACGAGGATGTTCCTGCGGGGAATCTCGCCTAGTTGTCTTTTGTTTACTTAGACTTTTGAGAGTAGACATGTATTAGACTATATCATTTTGTAACTGGACATGTATCCAGTTTTACATTTCAGTTTACTTGTACTTGGACATTTTACTATATACGACGACTTTTGTGTTTGGAGCATTTATGTC
>JANAVB010022593.1:11976243-12127365 GCA_029216955.1 Iris pallida
CTCGACGAGACGGCAAGGCGTATCGGCTTAAGGTGGGCAGGTTCATGACTCTTCTGCCCTACTTCTTCATGCCTAATAAAATATACCCGTATGCGTAAGTTGATATCAAGTTAAAGAGTATGGCTCGAATAGAGTAAAGGTCTTAGTGTGTATCGAATATTAAGATAGAACATTGAACAGTTGAGGCGACGTGCATCAAGTGCACGAGTCGCGATAGGACATTGATGCTAGAACATTGAAAGGCAATATCGAGATGTGCATCAAGTGTACGAATCGGAAGAACATTGAACACTAAGGCATAAACATGAAAATACGGTATCGAATCGTGCATCGAATGCACGACTCGAAGGAAAGAGGATATATGTGTCAAAGTGTACGTATGTGCACGGACTCATAAAAGATGGGTTCGTTACGAAGAGTACAGTTGTGGCTCGAATGTTGTGACGGAACTGTCGAATGTGGCACGGTGCCTTCGAGATGGCAGGGACCTTTGGGTCGATTTATGAGGAATATTTAGTCGGGGCATCATGACAATGTAATAGAGATAGGCGAACTTGTTTGGTTGTATGAAAAATCAGAACGTATTGCATATGGTCAATTGACTTGGATGTATGGCCCGTGCACATGCGTGCTTCCCTCGAACGTAGGATCGTCGGGGCGTCGGGACTGTTCGACCGCAGAGGGAATTAAGGGGTATTGATGGTGCACTTCATTCAGACGGGATACGCCCTCCTATTGATGTGATAAGCCACAATACCAGTAAGTTTGGTATCCTTTGAGTAATAGGCTCACTACCAAAATTTATCATTTTAGCGACGGCCACATCCGTCGCTAAACCGACGGTAATTACTATTAGCGACCGATAACCGACGAATTTTGGCCAAAAAAATCCGTCGGCAATCATCTCGTCGCTAATAACGTTCCGTCGCTAAGTTGTCGTCACATGACTGAATAGCGACGGATTGTCGACGTCACAATACGAAGCATTAGCGACGCATTTCCGACGGACTTTCGTCCATTTCAACTATTAAATACTGAAATGTGTAGACAATAGCGACGTAAAATTCTGTCGGTAACCCGTCGTAACAGCGTATCAGATCGTATCATTCCGTCGCTAATCCGTCGACACCTTCAATAACAAATGACGAATTAGCGACGGTTTTCTGACGAAAAATCCGTCGATTAGCTTCTGGAAATTCATGTCATTTCCAGCAATATGGCGACAGATAAGTCGTCGCTATTCCGTCGACATATAGCGACGGAATAACCGTCGATCTTATTCTGGAAATTCTTGTTATTTCTAGAAAACGGGCGACGGATAGGTCGTCGCGATTCCGTCGAACAATTTTCCATGCCGACTGATAATCCGTCGACCATCCGTCGCTACCTGGGAACATTTCCAAATATCCAGTTAGCGACGGAATAACCGTCGAAAAGTCGTCGGAAACTGGTGGTGACCGTCGCAAAACGGTCACCAGTCCGTCGCTAACTGATAAATATTTGGAAAAAAAATTACAGCGCTTTTCCTGTTCGCAAAAATTTGCATAAACCAAACCAATATATAATGCACACCAATTATCCAACAATCACATAGACCAAATATATTATGCACACCAATTATCCAAGAATCACATAGACCAAATATATTATGCACACCAATTATCCAAGAATCACATAGACCAAATATGCACATACAAATTTAATGCACACCAATTATCCAAGAATCATATAGACCAAACCAAATTAATATAAAATAGACATCAATTATCCTGAAGAGTAACCTAATATCCATCATTATAATCCGATCATTGCACAAATATTCCAAAATTTTCACAAATATTCCAAAACACATAAGAAAGAGTTGGCCAGTTACAGTAACCTAATATCCAATCCTGGCGACCGATCATAGCACAAATATTCCAAAATTTTCACAAATATTCCAAAACACATAGGAAAATCGACTTTGGCCTCAACAAAGACCACAAGTCAGACGATGAATTCTTACAGCCAGGGATGGTAGTTGCGTTGAGGCATGTACCATTCTATCAGCCACTTTGCATATGAAGGCTCAATCTGGTTAAGGTCTTCTGTAGGGACAGGAGGGTCGGTCCCGATGCTACTACTCTCTGACGGTGGCTCCTCCTTAGCTTCAAGCTTGGGAGCAATCTCTTCCCTGATGGTCATCGGTTCTTCCTTGACCTCGACCTTTGGTAACACCTTCTTCTTAACAGTCACCGGCTCTTGTTTGACGACGGAGACTTCCTCCGTGTCGACCTCCAAGGGTTTTCTGCCTCGAGCCCTTTCTCGACTAGCAGCACCACCTCGACGAGTCCTAGGAGCCATCTTTCTGACAACAGAAATTTTCATATAGGGTAAAGAAATTTACTCAAGTTATAAAAGTTGTGACGTTGGTTTTTTGCGTTCATCATCATTAGAGGGAGCAGTACTGGAAAAGTTATGACGTTGGTAGCATGAGAGAGTAAAAATCTGTATCACAAGACTAACATAATTACTATGTAATCATGTACTCACCAATAATCGGATGTAACTGGAGTCGTTGGGCCTATCGTGCAGTAATTTGTGGATCCGCTGGTATAGGCCAGATGTACTTAGTATCTAGTATATCAGATTAGTATCGGTCTATCGGTTTGGTATAGGACGTATCATATTGGTATTGGCCTTAACAAATTGGTATCGTCCTATATCCGATATCTACATGTATCGGCCGAATAGCTAGGATTCATATTGGCCTTATCAATTTGGTATCGGTCATATCCGATAGGTATCGGCCGTGTTGGATTAGTATAGACTATTTCGGATTAGTATCGTGGAAGGTTTAGTAACAATTGTACTTGGATTTCTCTCTTCTCGAGCTAGAATACCATTGCAAGAGAATCACCAGATCGTGATTGGCCAGTTACAGTAACATACATACTTCCTTTTCCATCAGGAAAAGCGAGATTGAAAAGGAAGTATGTATGTTCTGTAACTGGCCATTTATGCTCTCGTGACTCTCTTGCAATGGTAAGCGAGATTGAAAAGCAATCTCTTCCCTAATGGTCATCGGTTCTTCCACGAAACTAATCCGAAATGGTATATAATAATCCAACACGGCCGATACCTATCGGATATGACCGATACCAAATCGATAAGGCCAATATGAATCCTAGCTATACGGCCGATACATATCGGATAGGACGATACCAATTCGCTAAGACCAATACCAACCGATACGGCCCATACCAAATCGATAGATCGATACTAATCCGATACGGTCAATACTTTTAAGTACCTACGGTCCAGGAGGTTGATCCGCTATAGTACATCCATGTACGATCAACGAAGTAACGATCCATTTCAATTTGGATGTGAAAATCTGTATCGTAAGACAAACTAAACATAATCAGTTCTATTTCACATGCTTAATTGCCAAGTATGGAAATGAATGGCTCAGAACACAATCCAAAATTCATTCTAGCATACATTAGTGTGAATCTTCTACGTTCTGTATATATAGTGTAGTATATATTCTTATCGTATCTAGTATCTGAAAGATGTAACAGAATCAAGATGAACTCACATAGATTACAGGTGCCCCACATTTGAGTGCTACACCAAGACTCACCGTGATGAGGTTAGTGATTTATTTAACATAATATAGTAATCTTATAATTTAAAGTTGGAAGAACATGCAAGTAGCCTTATAGTTTCTGCCTCGCCAGTCGAATGGCTTAATTGCCAAGTATCGAAAAGAATGGCTTAGAACACAACCCGAGATTCATTCTAGCATACATTAGTGAGTTCATCTTGATTCTGTTACGTCCTTCAGATACTAGATACGATAAGAACATATACTACACCATATGTACAGAACATAGATGATTCACACTAATGTATGCGAGAATGAATCTTGGCTTGTATTCTGAGCCATCTGTTCTGATCAAGCATCTTTCTTCTCCTCTCCTCCACCATAGCTCTGAACAAATCTGCTCATCCCTCTACTTTCCTTCTTCTTATTTGACTCTCTTAGTCACATATGACATCCAGCTCAAGTGTAGAGTCGGGGGAGAAGAAGTGGGCAGAAAGAGGAGGGGGAAGCAGCACAGCCGGCGATATGACCCGGAGGAAGTACAGAGATTTTCTTCAACAGACGTAGGAGAACTATAAGGATATATCTTTTCACAACATATCACCTTGTCAAAGACCCTTAATGTGACAATCATGTTACCGCGGTGTCGGAAGACTAATATGTCATAATTTTCTAAGCCGTGTGTTTTGTCATAATCCTCAAAACTCTTTCCTGCTATGTAATAATGCAAGATTACTACATAGGAGGAAAGAGTTGGGAAGATTATATCAAAACATACGGCTTAAAAACTTATGACATGTTAGTCTTCCGACACCGCGGTAACATGATATTCACATGAAGGGTCTTTGACAAGATGACATGTTGTGAAAAGATATATCCTTATAGTTCTCCTACGGCTGTTGAAGAAAACATCTGTACTTCCTTCGGGTCATGCCGCCGGCTGTGCTGCTTCTCCCTCCTCTTCCTGTCTACTTCTTCTCCTCCGACTCTACACTTGAGCTGGATGTCATATATGGCTGAGAGAGTCAAATAAGAAGAAGGGAAGTAGAGGGAGAAGCAGATTTGTTCAGAGCCATGGTGGAGGAGAGGAGAAGGAAGATGCTTGATCAGAACGGATGGCTCAGAACACAAGCCATGATTCATTCTAGCATACATTAGTGTGAATCATCTATGTTCTGTACATATGGTGTAGTATATGTTCTTATCGTATCTAGTATCTGAAGGACGTAACAGAATCAAGATGAACTCACTAATGTAATACTAAGACATCATCTACTACTATATACGATATAGTGATAGGTTGTCGTATCATCATTGCCGAGGGATGAGGGTCGGAGGATAGTCAACTTTATCTTAGGCTACTTGCATAGTTTCTGTCTCGCTAGTCGAATGGCTGCAGGGACTATGTCCTGATCACCATGGCGTACCGTAGACTAATGCAAATGGAGCTGGAAATATCCGTCGCTAACCGGTCACTAGTCTGTCGGTAACTGAGAATTTTTTTGAAAAAAAATTGCAGCACTTTCCCTGTTCACAAAAATATGCATAAACCAAACTAATATATAATGCACACCAATTATCCAAGAATCACATCGACCAAATATGCACATACGAATTTAATGCACACCAATTATCCAAGAATCATATAGACCAAACCAAATTAATATAAAATATACATCAATTATTCTGAAGAGTAACCTAATATCCGTCGTTATAATTCGATTTATCTTTCCCCTCCTTTATCTACGGATACATAGTTTCTGCCTCGCCAGTCGAATGCCTCGAGTACAAGGCGGCAATGATGTTTATGTGAAGAAGAGGTACGAAAGAGATTCGAGGATTCTGATAGGTTGTCGTATCTACGGCTACATAGTTTCTGCCTCGCCAGTCGAATGGCTGCAGGGACTATGTTCGGATCACCATGTCGTACCGTAGATTAATGCAAATGGAGCTGGAGCCAAAATACAGAAACCAAAATACAAAATACAGAAACCAAAATACAAAATACAGAAACCAAAATACAAAATATAGAATCCAAAATAGGACCCTCTGTGAGAACGGATGGCTCAGAACACAACCCAACCGGAGAGGATACTCTGAGAGATCCATCTGTGTAGGACGTATACTCTGAGAGATCACCTATACAAGAATTATATCAGTAGTGGGATCGAGTGTTGGAGGAGATATTATCAAAGTATATGTCCTACTCAGATGGGTCTCTCACCGTTACTATTTTTTCCTGACAGCATGGTGGATGTGCTCCGTCCACATATTCTTGCTCCGAGCCAAAACTTTGTCCCGAAGCTCAAGCGGACATCCTTGGTGTAGAGCTCGAGTGAGAGGTTCCTGACAGCATGGTGGTCTCCTTTGTTAAAGTATCCGTGTTCGTCCCACAACCAATGTTGGATGAGCACGGATACTTTGACAAAGGAGGCCACCATGCTGTCAGGAACCTCTCACTCGAGCTCTACACGAAGGATGTCCACTTGAGCTCCGGGGCAAAGTTTTGGCTCGAAGAAATCGAAGAAAGAATCTGTTGATGGAGCACATCCACCTTGCTGTCAGAAAAAATAGTAACGGTGAGAGACCCATCTGAGTAGGAGGTATACTCTGATAGTATCTCCTCCAACACTCGATCCCACTACTGATATCATTCTTGTAAAGGTAATATCTCAGAGTATACGTCCTACACAGATGGATCTCTCAGAGTATCCTCTAGTGATAGGTTGTCGTATCATCACTGCCGAGGGATGAGGGTCGGAGAACAGTCAACTTTATTTACGGATACATAGTTTCTGCCTCGCCAGTCGAATGGCTACATGAACTATGTCCTGATCACCATGTCATAGTCCAATACAATCCAGAGATTGACACAGTTCTAGTTCATATATGTAGTCCAATACAAATAGTCTAATACAAAAACAACTCAATACAAATAGTCCAATACAAATAAGTACTAATAGCTAATGAAAACCACGCTGCTCACGCAAACGCTCAGTGATACGATCACGCAACCACCTCGAAAAAGCGAGATTTTTGGCGTGAGGAGAGATGTCGTCCCTTGCAAGGACTGCTTAAAGAGAACTCCCGGTCTCACTAGCTACCGGTGCTGGATGAATAGAACTCCCAGTCTCACTAGCAACCGGTGCCACTTCCTCCTTAACTGTAGGAGGAGCCACCTCAGCATTCACTGTTTTCCTCAAACGACGTGCCGCTCCTCGGGTCATGGGTACCATCTGGTAAGATCGATAGTCACAAATAATATAATTGTAACATAAGCAAGCTAACTAAAGGAACCATCATGTAATTTGAGTACATTTTCGAAAGCCGATAAAGTATAAAAAATTCGATTTTTTGCCAAGTGTGAGAACGGATGGCTCAGAATACAACCCAAGATTCATTCAAGCATACATTAGTGTGAATCATCTATGTTCTGTACATATGGTGTAGTATATGTTCTTATCGTATCTAGTATCTGAAGAATGTAACAGAATCAAGATGAACTCATATAATGTAATACTAAGATATCATCTACTACTATATAAGATATAGTGATAGGTTGTCGTATCATCATTGCCGAGGGGATGAGGGTCGGAAGACAGTCAACTTTATCTACGGCTACATAGTTTCTGCCTCACCAGTCGAATGGCTGCAGGGACTATGTCCTGATCACCATGTCGTACCGTAGATTAATGCAAATTGAGCTGGAACTGGAGCCAAAATAAAGTACTACTTCACCATGTCATACCATTAATTACTCTCTCTCTCTCTCTCCTTCCCCCTCCAGCGCTCTCACTCTCTCCGACGCTCTCACACTACTAATTTCTATGTGTTTTAAGTGTAAGAACGGATGGCTCAGAACACAACCCAAAATTCATTCTAGCATACATTAGTGTGAATCATCTATATTCTGTATACATATCGTGTAGTATATATTCTTATCGTATCTAGTATCTGAAGGATATAACAGAATCAAGATGAACTCACTTAATGTAATACTAAGACATCATCTACTACTATATAAGATATAGTGATAGGTTGTCGTATCATCATTGCCGATGGATGAGGGTCGAAAGACAGTCAACTTTATCTACGGCTATATAGTTTCTGTCTCGCCAGTCGAATGGCTGCAGGGACTATGTCCTGATCACCATGTCGTACCGTAGATTAATGCAAATTGAGTTGGAAATATCCGTCGCTAACCGGTAACTAGTCCGTCGCTAACTGAGATTGTCACATACACATATGTATATCACAGCTAGATGTATAGATATATACATCTATACAGAAGTACACAACTGATAGAACTCGCACTGTCCTTGAGACAGTGAACATATATATACACCATGAATCCAAACCCCATATTCATATTTGCTAATCTAAACACCACCAAACTAATGGAACACCCAATATGGATAACACATTATTTAGCCAATATATAAACTCAGATGAATTTGAGAAGCAAAGCCACCCGCCGCCCCCGACCAAAGCCCGCCGCCCCAAGCCTACCGCCCAGTCCAGTAGTTCGGTTGCATAGATATATGAAGAGTGCTTATGGCTGTGCGTCAGTTACAAATAGCCCCGACGTCCCCGCCCTAAGCCAGCCGCCAGTCCCCGACGCCGCCGCCCCAAGCCCACCGCCCAGCCCCCAACCCAAGCCAGCCGTCCAGCCACCGACACCCCAAGCCCACCGTCCAGCCCCCAATGCCCCAAGCCCACCGCCCAGCCCCCAACCCCAAGCCCGTCTCCCAGACCCCGACGCCTCCGCCCCAAGCCCACCGCCCAGACCCCGCCACAAGCCAGCCGTCCAGCCCCCGACGCCCCAACCCCAAGCCCGCCTCCCAGACCCCGACGCCCCCGCCCCAAGCCCACCACCCAGACCCCGCCCCAAGCCAGCCGCTCAGCCCCCGACGCCGCCGCCCCAAGCCTACCGTCCAGCCCCCGACCCAAGCCAGCCGCCCAGCCACCGACGCCCCAGCCCCAAGCCCGCCTCCCAGACCCCGACGTCCCCACCCCAAGCCTACCTCCCAGCCCCCGACCCAAGCCAGCCGCCGACGACCCCGCCCCAAGCCAGCCGCCCAGCCCCCGACGCCGCCGCCCCAAGCCCACCGCCCAGCCCCCCACCCAAGCCAGCCGCCCGACGCCACAACCCCAAGCCCGCCTCCCAGTCCCCGAGAGAGAGAGATCGAGAGAGAGAGAGAGGGGGGGTTACCTTCGGGAGAGAGAGAGGAGTGGACGCCGACGCCGACGACGACACCGACGCCGATCACCGAAGCCGACACCGGCGAGAGAGAGAGAGAGAGAGAGAGGAGAGAGTGAATTTGGGGAGAATGCGAAAAGTTCCTCCCGTCGTTTCATTTAAAGTCTGGTACGTATATATAGCGACTGAATAGCGACGAAAGATAATCCGTCGCCACGTAGTCGCTATGTTTGATATGTGCCGACTGAATATCCGTCGCTACGTAGTCGAAGATATGTCCCGCCAATTTTCTACACAATTCCCGCCAAATAATCGACTACGTAGCGACGACTGGGTATCCGTCGCTATATTTCCGACAGTCTAGCGACGGACGTGCGACCTTTTATCCCCCTAGAATTAAAATAAAAATGGCAAAGGCGTGTAGTCGGTAATTCGTCGCTGAGCGGCCACGAAACGGTCGCTAATACCGACGAAAAAATTCCGTCGCTATAAAGCCGTCGCTAAATGAGCGTATTTTGGTAGTGGCTAGCGACTCATGCCAAAGCGATCGCCGGCTTACAAGTTAAGATGCCAGTCCATTACGACACGAAACGTCGTGACCTTCATATAGATAGGACCGGTAGGCTGAGATTAGAATTAGGAGAAGGCGCAGAGCCTGCCACCCTCATGCATATGTCTAAGTTTGGTTGGTTGGCTGCGTGAATTGTATGGTTGGTTATGCGTATTTCTAAAGATTGCAGGCTAAGCGAAACGAGATGGAAACATGCACGATCACTATGCTTATGTTCATATTATGTCTAACTGTATCTGCTGCAGGGACACTGTATTGGACACATTTATATTTAGTTGTTATCAATAACTGCTTGAACATTGCCATGAAACTAATCCTAAGGCTAAATAGAAAGATCATCAATTAAAGATGCATGCTTCACTAAATTTTACTTAGTGTTGGTTTGGGTGCGAGTGCGTCTTGATCAGTATAGCGAGGACGAAAGAACTAATCCTCCACTAGTCTGCTTGCAGGTTCAGGATATGTTCAGCTCGGGATGGGGCTTGGCTTGGACATGCTGAGGCATGGAGTCCTTAGCGTATTGAGGCGAGTTACCGCATTACGTTCATACTTGCAACATGGAGATGTTTGACCGAAGACTACTTGTTGGCTATAGAGAGGCATAATGTATAAAATAATGTAATCTTTTGTGAGCTAGAGAGATCATGAGCATTGCAGCCTATTGCCATAATCAGTTGGGCTATTCAAAGCCTTGTAAAGTTCAGTTCATTATTAATAAAAGAGATTCTTATTGTATACTTTGTTTCCTTCTGTTGCTTATGTTATCAATTTGAGATAAACTTACGTGAACCTGTTATCTTAACTTGCACGAGCACAACTCCAGGCTCGTGCGGCATCACGTCCCAGCGAGGACGATGATTCGGGTGAAATCTAGCGATGACGAGCGATTTTTTGGGTCCGGACGTGACACCATCCAACAGTGTAAATATGGGGGATGCTTGGGGATGCAAAAAGTGTGGGTATCTTGATTCTTTCTTTATATATATATATAAAGAGGAGGGATCTGTATCCCCTCATTTTTCGTGTCCCTATATTAACAATCGTTGGATCTTGTTTAAGTTATTTAATTTTAACCGTTGGTTTGAATGGATCAAATCAATTATTAAGATTAGATGACTTCAACAACATCCAATGGTGGATAGCATGGGAATGTTTGGGGATGCAAAAAATCGAAGATGTTGAGGTATCTTGATTCTTTCTTTATATATATATATATATATATATATATATATATATATATCTTGATTCTTTCTTTATATATATATATATATATATATATATATATATATATATATATATATATATATATATATATAAAAATATATATATATATATATATATATATAAAATATATATATATATATATATATATATATATATATATATATATATATATATAGAAAAAGAAGGGATCTGTATCCCCTCATTTTTCGTGTCCCTATATTAACAATCGTTGGATCTTGTTTAAGTCATTTAATTTTAACCGTTGGTTTGAATGGATCAAATCAATTATTAAGATTAGATGACTTCAACAACATCCAATGGTGGATAGCATGGAAATGTTTGGGGATGCAAAAAATCGAAGATGTTGATCCCTATATATATATATATATATATATATATATATATATATATATATATATATATATATATATATACTCTCATGAGCAGCACAGTAGGGTTTTCTTCGGAAGAAGGCTCTAAGCGTGAGGGAGACAAGGCATATGGGATCCAGGGGTTTCCTCCTCCCTATAAGAAGGAGGCATGGTTGACTTCACGGCTGGGGATCTTAGGGAGAGGGGCATGGCCGACGGTTGGACCACCGTTACAAGATGACAGAAAGGAAGCGACCAGGAGAAGGTTACAATTGGGAGGAGAGTTTCGCATCCAGGGGACGGGACGTGCTAGAGATTCACCGCTGGTAGAGGTACGGGTAGTAGATCGGTGGGAGTGTCACATCAAGAAGGAGAGGGACGTCGACAAGGCAGGGGTTGGGTGGCTACGACAAGACGGGACACGGGTAGATGGTTGGAAGGAAAGGACGTCGGGGGACATATTAGCGCTAAGCAGGTGGCTGGTATAAGAGCTCCATCTCAGAGGACGGTAGGAGAGATCACCAATGCAGACATCAACGACAAAGGGAAACCGACAGGGTCCGCGGTAGGGTGCTCGTGGGCTAAACTGCTGCGAGGTGGCTCACAACCCATAACTACTAATATGCATTACGTATCTCCTAAGAAAGTGGACGGAGGTGAATGTGCTATTTTTAATAAAGAGGAGATCGCTGAGACGGCTGAGCACTAGCAAAATACGATTGTCCTATATGTTATTGGGGACATACCGTTCTATAGCTAAATTTGTGCTTTTGTGGCCAGGGTTTGGCGTCCGATGGGTAGCATGGATTTCTTCGCCAGGGAGGATGGCTTCTTCTTGGTTAAGTTCGGCATGAAGGAATATTTTGATGACATACTTCAGGGCGGCCCCTGGATTTTCGACGGAAGGCTTATCATATTAAAAGAATGGCATCAGGGGGTAAAATATGAATGGGATCTGTTACATACGATACCTATTTGGTGAGACTCCTAGGATTCCGATCGCATATTGGAATCCCAAAATGCGAATGAAGTTAATCATCCGATTAAGGATGAAAGATGCGTGTCAATAGGTAGCATACACTTGGACAATTAACCATTTTTTCACAAGCATTCAACAACAATACATCAATCCGCTTCCAATTTCACAATGAAAATATAGTAATTTGCGAATTAAAAAGTCTATTTCAGTAATTTACATATTTACCATGAAATTTAAACTCAAGGTACCATGAAATTTAAGTATTTTAGCTATGCAACATTATCAGCTGTCTTTTACTCAAGGTACTATAAAATTTAAAATTTTCAGCTGTCTGACATGTTTAAATTACGATAAATGCCATGGCATATTTGAGCGCTTTCAGCACTCAGCACTTTCAATACAAAAACAAACAAAAGAGTCTTGTACAGTCTGCTCCACCTACCAATCCCTGTAGAATCTACCAATCCCCTCCCAAACTGAACTGCAACATCAAAGAGAGAGTGAGAGTTAAAATAAGTTGATTCTTAAAGTGTAAACATCAAGCAACATATCAAAAAGAGTAGAAGTCGATCTAAATTAACATTTACATTAGATATGTTGTGTTTTGTTCTTTAATGTAAACTGCAACATCTACCAACAACTATACAATCAATGAGTTCTTTAGGTATCTAACCACTTATTTTCATTTATGGTCGAGAGCAACATGTTGCTACATAATCAAATTCAAATGTTACAGAAGTACTTACCCATGTTTTACGAATATTCCTCGTCTCTCAAGCTTGTCGCTGTCATGATGCTTTGAGAAGATCTAAACAAAAGGTAAAATAATTCAGTGAATATAATTTGACACGATAAGGCACATATACCGCAACACAGGCACAACACCAATTTTGGCTTGTCCTAGTATAGATGGAGCACATATTTGTGTCTGGAACAATGTGACATGGACGTGGCACCGACTTTTTGGAGTTTTTGTGCTTCCTAGACCTCCCCCTTACCCATCATATGTTGGTTATCACAATAAAACTCAAAACCATTAATCATTAGTAAGTCGTTGATCGAATCAAGCAAGTAGACCAAACTCTTAGGCTATGATTGGTTGGTTGGAAAGTGAGGGATAGGAATAGGAAAAGAAAACGAAAATTTTTCTAGTAGAAAGAAACTTGATCCCATTTATATAGGATCAAGTTTCATTTTTATGTCCTTTCCCTCACTTCCTTAGCAACTAACACTGCCTTAATATCTTATTAAAATTGATGAGAAGGGGTTTATAAGATGAAGTGTTTTACTATGCATATGGGTTGTGGTAAGATGGGTTTCATATGCATATGGGTTGTGGTAAGATGGGTTTCATTCTCACCAAAGTGAGATCTTTGACTTGTAACCCCCTTATGTTCTTGGATATACTTTTTCTTATTTGTTGGTGTTTTCACAGTAATATATCTCATAATCCTCGTGCCTCACAGAGTGTTAATTGACTATTTTGGAGATCTATAGGCACTTATTTTCCCATATATTAATAGCTAGAAGAAAGTTTTGATCCCCCATATACTTCCATGAACACTCGGTATTTTTTTTTACTTTCCTGCTTTAATTTGACAATTGAATACATGCACCAGCTGTACTTGTTTCATATATATAGTGGGAATGAAACTAACATATGAACAACTTGAAAGATTCTAGTAGCTTTCCGCGTTCATCGATAGAGGACAGATCAAGCTTTTTCGAAAAATAAGGACGTGGATCAACAATAATTGGTTTTGCCCTCTGGTTCATGAATTATTAATTATGTAAATTCAATGCTATTACAAGATGAATCATTAACAATCTCAATAATTGTATAGATAACTTACACTTTCCATCAAGTACATCTGTGTGTGTTTGATAAAATTTAGGTCTTAATTAGGTAGATAAGAGTAAACAAGAAGTATATCCGCATAGATACAAGATAGCTAGCGCTAAGTAACCATAAAAAAATAAGTAAATGAAGAACAGAAAAAGGATTAGCATGCAATATATGAAAGGTTAGGAAGTCTATAGTACTTACAAAATTCTTTTGAACATGCAGTCAACAATCAAGAACACTACTTAACAGCCGAGTACAATATGAATGATCACAAAAGCATACATGCATCATGTTTATTTTGCACACAATACAACATATTGATAACTAAATATGAGACATGGTTTGCAGTAATATAGTCTTATGGGTATCACATGTAAGTAACAAGTGTATAATGTGGCTCAAAATCACTAATCTCTCTTTTGACACAAGTTAACTTTTATGTGTTAGTCATATTGATTATCACCTTTCACCATTTTTATCGATTCACATTTTGTATGGCCATGGATTATCATCGTCATAAACTATGTATCATTCTATGGGACACGATTCCAAGTACATAAAGTTTCAATGGATAATTGACTTGACAAGTTGCGACCAGCTTGACATTCATCCTACATGAGTCAGTACCAAATTATCTATATGGAAAAGAGACTTTCCTTAATGCGTAAAATGCAACTTCGCATGCACGAAATCCGCCTTTTTTGTGCAGTTTATATTTGTGAGCAAAAAACATCTTTGAAGTCTGGTAGAATATACCAGACAAACAGAACTTATAAAACACTTTTACATTTTCACAAGGGTAATTTGTACCTGAAGGAAGGGATTTAAGTCGGAGAACATCCTACCATGAAAAAAAAGCCTTGGCAGATGCAATTATCGACATTTTGTTATCGATTAAAGTCGTATAACATCCTACTATGAAAAAAAAAACCAGAGTCTCAAGTAATCAATTTTTTTGGGACTTCTCCTTTGTGCTCTATTGATTAACAAACACAGAGGTGAGGTGGTTCATAAAGCCGAAGGTTGGTTTCAATTCATAATTATTTTGAGACTCGGGAGAGCATCCCTATGCACATATTCTTTTATTTTGCCAAATTGCTAGGCTGCCTTATAACTTGCACCAAAACCTAATAAGCATTTCCTGGTGTATTAGAAAGCTAATTTCCCTTTTTGATTCTCCTTACATGTTGATTGTGATTATTTTCCTGCATATTTTCAGTTGCTACCTTCTTACAAGTGGCTTAGACAAATTGTAAATTTGTTAAAATAAATAAAGTACAGGTCTGTCGATACAAAAGAAATTGTTAGAAGGGCTATCAACTACACCACATAATTTAAAGCACATGACCATTTTGGTTGGTCAGGATGACTACATTTTCCCTGGCATATCACATTTATTCAAGAGTTGTCCCAATCTCAACACCCTTAGCATAAAAATCAAGCTCCATTCAGTCGAAGGATGAATGGAGCTTGATTTTTTGTATTGGATATTTGTTTATAGGACCTTAAATTATCTTCATTCTCAGGAGCTCGTTTAAGCTAACTTTTATATCTATTCCTAAAATTTGACTCCTTTAATTAGTAGCATATTTGTACATTCGGTCGAGTCACTCTTATGTCGAGTTGTTAACGTGCGACTTGAACTAAGACTCATTTATGCTCGACCTATTTAGGCTAAAACAAACCCTAAGAAGAATAATAAGAGAGACCTTACCATATACGTTTATTTGATGGACAACATCGTGTCAGACCTGACTTGGTTGAGTCATTTAACCTAATAGAAAAGAAAAATACACACAATACTTGAACAAACGAACTTTACAATGCTATATAAATACATTGAACATACATTTACTCGAATCATACATGGGGAAAGTTAGTAAAGGTGGTGATAAGAATTCTAGCCAAGGTAGGGTAGCTTGATTCATACATTGAACCAAAGGTTTTCAATAAAAGTGATGTTTATTTGATTTTACACTCCAATAATTTGTTTCTAGAATTTATATTTAGTAGGTTCAATGGTTAGTTTTATATATAAAATACATGTATGCATCTACATTTTGTATTTATTCTATCTATTTTAGTAAAAGATGCAATAGATACATTTATCCAATCATGAACTTGATTGATTTGAAATAGGCTCAGACTTAATATGAGGGTCATGAGGCAGTTGTTTCAGCCCCAAAATTTTAGAGGGCACCATTTTGTATAGTATATGCCCGCTGAAGCCCACGACATGACATATGCATGCAGCCCGGTGATGGCTCGCTATTGACTAAACTAAAGAAAACACAGAATCAAGGGTGTCGAGTTAGTTTTTTAATATAATTTTTAGTTTTAGTTTTTTTAGAGGGAGAGATAGTCGCGAACGTAGAGTGTCGGGTTTTTCACTTCTTCTTTGAATCATTTTACGACTCAACCCTCCCTTTCCACAAAACCACATGAAAGATTTTATCATTTTGAATCTTTGATTTATTTATGTTTTGCGATATCCTACGTAACGCTTGAAACTTTGTACATGTTGCCTTACATGTTTTTTGAGCCATTCGATCTAATTGGTGATGTTGACGAACAAATATTTAGTGTCTATTTTTATACATTGAACATACAATAAATATTATGTACATACATTTTCTTCTTTTTTTTAATTTTTTTAGCGATGCACATAAAATTTATTTTTGAATGCATAAAATATTGGGAAATATAATAACATTAAAAAAGAAGGAAAAAGAAAAAGAGAAAAAATCCTATAACGTGACTTTCACGTGACAGATGAAGTGTTCATAACTTCAGTTTTTCCATCTCATTATAATCCCCGATCTATCCTCCCCTCTCCTTCCTACCAAGCCCTAGTCCCCTCCCCCCCTCACCTCCTCCTCTCCTCCTCTCCTCCCTACCAAAGCCCCAACCCATAATATTTACGGCTCAGCCCTCCTCCTTTCCCACAGAAGAACCACAGGTAAGATTTTGTCATTTTGAATCTTTCATTTTTTTTAATTTAGGAAGAAACGGAATCTGCGGCTGCCGAGTTCTTCCGGGTTTCGAATTCTTCTTTTTAGTTTATGATTTTTGTTTCGGTTAGAGAATATATATATAGAGATAGAGATTCCTCACGGGCGGCTGCCGATTTCTTTTTTTTTTTTTAAGGGGAAAGAAAACAAAAGGAGTGAGATCCCTTTCCTCTTCAACATAATGCATCCAGCCAACTATGTCCCAGTATATGTCATGCTTCCAGTTAAGTGTATTCTTCAACACCCTCTAGCAAACTATCATCATCTACAGCCAAATGGAATTAGTTCTATGACTATGACTATATACACACATATCTGATCTAAACTATTTTGTTTTCTCTCCCTAGTTGGGGGTGGTCAGTGCCGACAATGTGTTCGAAAACCCCGAAGCCCTCCGGACACAGCTCAAGCAACTGAGGGCAGCAGACGTGGACGGAGTGAAGGTGGGCGTGTGGTGGGGGATCATCGAAGGAAACGACCCGGAGATATACGACTGGAGGGCTTACCGGAGCTTGTTCCAAATGATCCAGGAGGAGGACCTGAAGCTGCAGGCAGTCATATCGTTCCACCAGTGCGGCGGCAACTTAGGGGACAGCGTTACGATCCCGTTACCGAAATGGGTTTGCGACATTGGGGCCACTAACCCCGATATCTACTACACCAACAGGAGGGGTTCGAGGGATGAGGGGTGCCTCAGCAGTGGAGTGGACTTGGAAACACTTTTTCATGAGCGAATGGGCTTGCAGGTTTGATCCGGTGAAATACAATTATAGTGTTTGATAAAGTTAAAATTCAATTATAGAGTTTGATAAACTAAAAATTGGCTAATTTATTTTGAGTTATGGGTAGCCCATAGTACATCCATGTTGATGCCTCTTTAGTTAGTTATTAGGCCCTACACCGTCGCCCAGCCTGTCCTGGCTGCGGCGAAAGGAATTTCTTGTGCATGTTGCTGAATATTATCCTCATACCACCTTTGAGTTTCATATCTCAAGTTAAAGAAATCCAGTAAAACATATACTTGTGAAAAGATCTACGACAAATTGGGAAATTTGCAAAGTAAAGTTGGAGCCTAGGGAGCATAGTATAGCTTAGACTTACTGATTGTTGCTATGTTGTAATGACAGCTCTATAGAGACTTCATGAAGAGCTTCAGAGATAACATGTCGGATTTCTTGGATTCCGGTATGATCACCGAAATCGAAGTGGGAATAGGTCCTTGTGGAGAGCTAAGGTATCCTTCCAATCCACAGAACCAAGGATGGGTTTTCCCAGGCATTGGAGAATTCCAGGTAAATACCCCCTTACCTTCAAGATACTCAATTGCCTGAAGATATTCAAATGCTTGAACAAATCATTCGAGAAACATTTGACACAAAATAGTCTAATCATTCATTTGTCATGAACACGAAGTGCCAACATTGGTTTTGAATTTCCAAATTACAAAATTGAGACATTAATATCCGGTTAATTCATCGTATCTTGCAGTGCTATGACAAATACATGCAAGAAGAGTTCAAAGTTGTTGCAAAAGCGGCAGGTCACCCTGAATGGGACCTGCCTGACGACGCAGGAGGATACAACGACACACCCAGCGACACCAAATTCTTCGGAGCAGACGGAACATATCTTACCGAAAAAGGAAAATTGTTCCTGGCATGGTATTCCTATGCGCTGATGGCGCATGAGGATATCGTCATTGGCAAAGCTAATGCAATTTTTCGGGGCTGCAAACTTAAGCTCGCAGCTAAAGTAAGTTTTGCTCAAATACCAATTTATGTAAAATATGGGACCAACTTCTTGATGTCTTCTAATGATGCATATTGTTATGTATACTATCATCATAGGTCTCTGGAATACATTGGTGGTATAGGGATGATAGTCATGCAGCAGAGCTTACAGCAGGATACTATAACGTGAAGGACCATGACGGATACAGAACCTTAGCTAGGATGTTATCAAGACACTATTGTACTCTTAATTTCACCTGTGTCGAGATGGGAAACTCCGAGCAGAGCGAAGAAGCTAAGAGCGCGCCTGAGCAACTTGTTCAACAGGTAATCAAAGCTATTGCTGTATGGAGATACTGTAAACTAACTAAATGGTATCACACATGAGGACAAGTTTTCTTAACCAGGTATTTAGTGATGCTTGGAGGGAGGATATCGAAGTGGGATATGAGAGTGCCCTTAATCGGTACGATGAAAAAGCTTATAACCAGATACTGAAGATTGCAAGGCCCAATGGAGTCAACCAAAAAGGGTCACCAAAACTGAGGATCGGTGCACTAACATATCTTCGTCTCGGTGATGACCTACTAGAGACCAACAATTTCAACTTGTTCAAGATATTTGTCAAGAAAATGCATGCTGATATGGTAAATTTTCTTATAGATACTCCTTGATCCAACTTTAAGAATTCTAAAGTTTTGGTGCATTGCCAGACAATTTAACATCTATATCGCTTTATATTGCATTAGTAAATATCCATGGGTGTAGCTTTGCTAAAAGTCTGACTTATTTCACAGCCTTACTGTTCTGATCCGTCAAAGTACTTCAAACCCATAATCCCTCTTCCAATATCAAAGCTAAAAAGTTGAATTGGTTGGACTATGTTTTGGCGGCGGCGAAAGTGGTAGCACCTTCCCCATTCAACACAGCGAAAGTGATAGCCCCTTTTCCATTCGATGCAGAAACAGATATGCCTGTTGGTTGATTCCTCTGATTGAGCAAATGAACTTCAGATGATTTTAGTAGTTCCTCTTACTGAATTTTATAGTGGATGTTTTGTATGAAAAACTATGAAGTAGAGTATGTAGTTATGAAAACCTTCTAGATGTTGGTAATTATACATCAGTTTTGCTAGTTGTTTAATGTATTTTTAATGATTTGTCCAGGTTAACCATGCCATCTCATGTTATATGATTGTTTGTTGGTGCCTTTTGGAGTTCTTGTTGTAATATTCCATGCTCCTTTAATATAAATTTTGTGGAGACAAGGTTTAATGTCTTTTTAACATAGCGTAGAACAATAGAAGGCGAGTTGGTGGTTGTGATCAAGAATGTCCATGGCATTTGTTTCCCTCCGTTTTTATTATGTTATTATTTTGGCCACTGTTTGAATTTTTTTTTTCCTGACATTTCCTACCTCAAATCTATATTGTTTGTAATAATTTCCAATCAACAATCTTCAGTCGAGTGTTTGTTCAATAGTCGAGTGTTTGTTCAATATTTTTCTATACCATCTGACGAAAATTAAGATTATACCTCTCAAGGTTTTTCAAGAAATTCAGGAAAGACATTCTGTAACAATATATGGTTGGGACAAGGTCTTTCAAGTAATTCAGCATGTCGAAAATTCTTTGGGACAAGTTGAAACTTGTACACTGGTAGAAGATGAAAGTAGATTCTTACACTTGTAGACAAAAAGTATCTTAGACTAACACTAGCTGGTATTCACATAAAATAGGATAAGAGCAAATATGCATGACAAACTTATATACAATGTACTACATTTTAGTCTTATAACCATACAATGTATAACATTTCTGTAACTATATGTTGTTGTCTACTACTCTAATTCACAGTTATTGCATTCTACAATTCATTCATAAACGTGTCAATGTTTGAAGAAATTATTGTTCATGACGGCATCATTTTCTTCGTACACACCTTGTCAGATATGATTAGTACTTTCTTATGCACAAATCATAGCAAAAGAAATTAGAACATGCAATAAGGAAATCGGTTCGTAAACCAACTTATACACGTGCAAAGGCCATCCCACTCAACAAATGAAAGATGCATGTCAATAGGTAGCATATACTTTCACAGTTAACCAGTTTTCACAAGCGTTCAGCAACAATACCTCTATCCACTTCCAATTCCACAATAAAAATATAATAATCTACGAATTAAGAAGACTATTTCAGTAATTTACATAGGTACCACGAAATTCAAACTCAAGGTATCATGAAACTTAAGTATTTCAGCTGTGCAACATAATCAGCTGTCTTTTACTCAAGATACTATCAAATTTAAATATTTCAGCTATCTAACATATTTAATTTGTGATAAAAAGCCATGGCATATTTGAGCTCTTTCAGCACTCAGCTCTTTCATTTGAAAAACAAACAAAAGAGTCTTACACAGTCTTCCCCATCTACCAATCCCTATAGAATCTACCAATCCCTATAGAATCTACCAATCCCCTCCTTCCAAACTGAACTACAACATCAAAGAGAAAGAGAGAATTACAATCAACGGATTCTTAAATTGTAAACATCAAGCAACATATCAGAAATCGATCTAAATTAACATTTCCATTGGATGATGTTGTGTTTTGTTCTTTAATGTAAACCGCAGCATCAATCAATACCTATAAGTTCTTTAGGAATGTAACTACTTGTATCCTTTTATGGTCAACAGCAACATGTTGCTACATCATCCAATATTCAAATATTACATAAGTACTTATCCATATTTACGAATATTTCTCGTTTTCCGAGCTTGTATCCGTCATTGTGGCTTGAGAAGATATATATATAGGTTCGGATCGGGAGCCCGTCGCCCTCGACCGTTGGATCGAACGGATGATTTGTGCCCTCTTTTGTGACACGAATATATATTTTCAGAAAGAACACCTTCATGCCCCAGCTATCCTGGCCACAGGGGGTTCAACAACCAGCTACCCGAGCTTCAGAATGCAACCAACTATCCTTTGCTTGATTGGGGGCCTTAAAGTTTTGGTGGATAAAATTTTTTGTTTGTTTCTTTAACTTATCAATTTATATCATATTTTGTGGCAATTGTCAACAACCAATATTGTAATTGATCACTATATAATGCTTAATGTGGATTCATGTGCAATTGTAGAATTAGAATGATGTTGTTGGTATAGTAACTTGTTTCTTTATTTGATTGACTAACATATACCTGAAAGGTGTTCCATGGGTCAGATATTGTAGGACATATAAAGATCGTCACATTAATCTAATCTGGCCAGGGAAGGATATATCTCTAGGTAAACATTTGCATTGTTTTCTCTATCACAGGTGTAATGATAACAATTGTTGCTTTGCACATCCATGCTAAGAAGTGAGATTAAATGAAGAAAACTTGAAAATAACTAGCTAATAGGCAAATTTATGCTGTTAGAGAATATAAAGAAGACACAAGATGTGGAACACCATAGAATTTTTGACATATCTTACTCTTTAGTTTTATGATATTAAATTGTGCAAGCACTTCAGTCAAACCAACATTTGACCATTTCTGTTTCTATGGACACAATTGAGTTATGGGCATACGAGTCATAAACTATAGTATATTAAGATGATATATCATGAATGGCTTTTATGGTTTACCCCTTGTACTCTCCCAGTCAAAAACTACACATTCCTTATGTGGAAGATGAGGGGACTGTATCAATTGTCTCAAATCGGTAGAAGAGAAACACTTGTTTGTTTTGATCATATTCCAGAATTGAATAACATAAATTTATAGCGTGCCTTTTAAGTTTTGTTAGTAAAGATTGTATATCCTTTCTCACACCTAAGCAGATGGATATAAATATAAATGATTTAAGTTTATGGTGGAAAATATGTGGAAAAGAAATTAATTCTATGGAATTATTTTCCTAGGAAAAAAATTCCATGGAATTTTAAAAAATTTCCTTGGAAAACTTAATTTGGATGTTTGATTGTCATTATTTTCCACGGAAAATAGTTATTTTTCATAGAAAATGATTTTTCCTATCGGTTGGACAAATTTATTTTCCACCATTTTAGAAGAAAATATGGAAAATGATAGTTTTTTGGAAAATAATTCCATGGAAAATATAAGCTATCAAACACTACAATTGGTGGAAAATTTGTGATGGTTCCATGGAAAAAAAGCCTAATGAAACACAGGCAGCAATAGTGATTCTTGTAACACTAGTTTGGAAAATTTTATATGTTGGAAACTTGACTTTGTCCGAAAGGCTCTCTAATATTTCATGTAGTGAATGCACTTTGTACCTGCTAATATGCATTAAGCTTAATCTACATGGTCAAACTTGGATTTGCTGACCCTACTTTATGTTATTTGTTGTATGATACAGAACTATTGTGTTTAGTCATAGACTGTCGATGTTTATGGAAATTGCCAGACTGTGCGGTGCCAACCTACTGGAGGCAAGGCTAGGCTTACCGAGGGATGCTCCTTTAGTAAGAAGGGAGACTAAAGGATGGTGTATAATTTTTAAGTTCTCATTTTTCAAATCACGCAAGGTAGTTATAAATATGGACTTGAGATCTTAATGCATTAGGTTTTACCATCTGTTTTGGGTCAAGTTTTTGATTCATGGTGGTAATTTGGATTGTTAGTCAAAATATATTAGGCATTCATGGTATGTTTGGCATGCTTGATTACGTTACAATTTCAAAACATTGTTGGTGATTTATGCAGTTTTGCTTCAATTATAATTTGAAAAATAATAATTGTATTATGTTGGGTTTATTATGGTTATGGTATATGTGTTGGGAACCTAATGCTCTAAGCAAATACTAGTTGGATAATTTGTCTTGAAATGAAGAACTCATTAAATTTTTTTCTTGCATGTACTGGTAAACATCTTTATCCATTGCTAACTAGTAATGATGAGCACTGTTGGAGTGAAATTGGTGTCGCAAACATCAAAGGCAGTTGTTATGTAAAATGCATTGATCTGTCGAGGGAGAAGGAGCATAACATCTGGAATGCTATAAGATTTGGAACCGGTATGAACTTGATATATTGCTTTTGCCGTATTTTTTTAGTAATATGGGTAAACATTGCTTGTCAATTAATAGTTTGAATTGTTAGATGCCAGTTTTTGTCTTGGTGTATTTTGAGTATCTTGTTGTCTGTTACATGTTCCAAATGATCTGAAGTGGACATGGCAACAGACTTTAAATTTCTGTTCTTTTTGTGGAAATATGATTAAGTTATTGAAGACTATTACCTTGTCCTTTTTTAGTGATTTGAGGAGTTTTTTTATCAATCATGTTCTCTTAGTCAATTTATAGATCAATAGTCTGTCTTTCAGATCCGATTCTAAGGTTCCAACACATTCTTATAATATTTATAGATTAATATTGTCACATGTCGTTTAATATGCTGCGTGGCAAAATATATGATGACATAAAGATACAGGCACGACACTAGTGTTGGCATGTTTTACTGTATTTTATATTTTCAATGTCATGGCCGACATTGACACGATACTTATTTGAGTATCCATGCATCTTAGGTATTTTACTTCTTTATTAATAAATAGGACCTTAATTTTCATCAAGAGACAGATAGTGACCAACTTTTTCTTTGATGAATATAAGTAAACTTATGTCAGCAATTTTTAATGAATGCTCACCCCTACAAGTATGTTGGAGAGAATATTAATTTACAATGGATCAACATTTTCAAGGTATGTGTTATATACCAGAATTTTGGTCTTCTGTCATAGAATTTATCTCAATAACTGAAAGCATGTTGATCAAAACATGCTGTTTTTCTGTCAGCCAAATTTGCAACACGTACATGTTTCAATTTGACTAACCTTGCTAAATCAACAAGAAGATTACTAGAGTTAAGATCACCTTTGGATGTTTTGAAATGGAGAAAAGGAACTTAATTCTATTGCTCTATTTGATAGAAAAGAGTTTTGTTGTCATTCGACATTTATGTTGTTTCGGATTGCAAATTAGGCTAAATAAGGATCTGCTCCCATGTTCAATGGTTGTCGTTTAGGGCTTGTTTGGTAACAAGAATTTGGATTTGGAAATCCCAAATTCAAATCCAAATCATGAATTTCCAAATCCAAATCTAAATTCAAATCCAACTCCAACCAAACATAGGATTTCGTAAACTATAATTATGATTAATAATTATGTTAATAATATATTAATTAATAAAATAATAAATAAATTATTATAATTATAGTTATGATTAATAATTAAATTATTATTATAATTATGATAATAGTTATGTTTAATAATTATTAATTAAGACTATAACGACAATTATAATAATGATTAATAAATTACTAATTAAAATTTTAAATATATTAATTACTAAATTACTAAATAATAAATTATTAATTGCGAGATAATTATGATTAATATATTATTAATTAAGATTGTAATAAAATAGTAATTAATATTTATAATTAAGATTATAATTAAGACTAATAAATATTAATTAATATTATAACTAAATATTTATTTATAAATTATTAATTAAAACTATAGTTATGATTAATAAATTATTATAATTATGATTAATAAAGGTATAATTTATTAATTAAGATTACCGTAAAATATAAAAATAAAATATAACTTAATAAAATATTAATCAAGATTATAATTATGATTAATAAATTAAGAATAATTAATAGTTAAGTGATGAACGTATTTATATTAATTAAGATAATAAATATATATAAATAATAACTAGTTATTACTTAATTTTTAATTAATTAATTACTTATTTATTTATTATTTAGTATTAATTAAATATTTAATAGCACAATAAAATTATTTTTCAAAAAATTCAATTTTCTTGCTTCCAAATCCAAAATTTGGATTTGATACCCACTTTCCATATCCAAATCCAACTCCAACCAAACATAGAATTCCATGGATTTGACTCCAATCCATCAAATCCTAAATCCCATCTCCAATTACGGTTTACCAATTATAGTGAACACTTGTAAATTGAGCTTGGCCCAGAATACCTGAAAGTCCAATGCTTATAGTTTCTAAATGCAGTTTGACACCTTGTTATAAAAATTGCATAACGAAAATTATACCCAAAAAATTTTAATTGGTGAACTAACAGACTGCTTAGATGGGCCGTTTTAAAGTTGTCTGCCCCTTGGGTGCCTGAACAACTGGCTTTTATAACTTCACAACAACTGGCTCTGTTAACTTTACATCCAATTAACTGATTCTATCAAAATCTTGGTTCAGTCCAATCGTCCTAAATTCGAACCAGCCAAAAGAATTTCCTTCGGAGGTGCTATACCACTTTCAATGTACGAAAGATGGACGCTGATATCGCCTAGAAATACCCACCGATGTTTCTTTGAATCTGCTCACTTAAAAAATACCCTATTGTTTGTTCTCTTGATATATGCCAAACAACTACAGTTAGCATGCATCCTCATAACCGTTGAATTTTTAGAGCTATTCCATGCTCTCTCCATTTCTTCCTCTAGTCTACAATTTGAGGCCTAACCGAGACAGATTTGTGTCCAAGCGGACATAGAACAGAGTACAATACGTGTAATTTCTGCTTTACTAAAAACAACCTTGAATCTCATGTTTATGCTTGACAGAATACAATAGGCGACTTAGTGCAGAAAGCTGCACTTTTGTCTATCTGAGTCAACTATGAGGACTCGAACTATTTTGGGGCATGATTCCTTGGTGTGGTGGATGTTGTTATATAGAACACTACTTGGAATTTTAGGTTTGAAACCTTTTTTGAGGTTTGGTAATATGATCATTTGGATGGTTTTCTGTACTAAATCCAAATATGACAGTTTACAAATGTGGTTCTCTGAGAAGCAATTGGTTCAGAATTTGTGTGGGTGTTAGATTGTAATACTTATGTTGTGAGTAGACTTTGACATTTGATGTTCTCAATTTTTGAATCATGGTGCCATCATGTTTACCATGGATTACAATTAAGGCCACTTTTGTTTTTGAGCTTTTATGACTGCAAAATCTTAGTTTGAAAGAAGCTTTTTGGAGAACCATTTCCTGGAAGTTGCTGCAGTTACAAACTTTTATGCAGTTGTCAAATTACTTTTATTGGTTCAAGCAGTGAGTAGAAAGCATGGATTCTGCACTCTATAACACACACAAGTGCACAAATTTTGCATGGTTGTAGTACGTATCCTAGTATCTGGAAACTGAACCCAGTTTTATTTGTGCACTGTGTTGCTTCATCCCCATCCAATTTTTTCCTGTCAATGTGTGTTTGTCTATGGACTAACCAGTCCAAGTGGACAGTGGTGCTTATGAATATATGTGCCCCGTTACATACTGCCAAAACACAAGATCTCAGACTTTTCAAGAGGATTCATGCCATACAAGATGCCTAAAAGGCTAAAACAAAGAAATCAATTATAATAAAGGTTTCCTTCTAAAGCATACAATAGAATATACAGTTTCATGTTCTCTATGGAACTTTCATAATACCATTCTAGCTAAGTTTCCTGTCCTGTTCTGTAAGCATCATAAAATGATGATAACCAATAGCTTAGCCTCCTGTTCTGTATGGAACTGTCATAATACCATTCTACCTAAGTTGTTAGATAAAAAAGATATTCTATCCCTTGAGTGCTTTGTTAGGTAAGATACTTCCAGAGTTCCTTTTATTAGACTATAGGAAGTTTCTAGCTATCAAGTTTGTAGGTCATAGGGTGCTATTGTCCTCTCTCCCTCAAACTTTTTAACATTTAGTCTACACTCTGTAGATGTTTAATTTGCACATAAGATGGAACTTGCTATAGTGGCCTTCTTGGGAATGTCATTTGCCAATAGTGGTAGAACCTACTTGTTTGAAATGCAATATGCACATAAGATGGAACTTGCTATAGCTGACAATATTGCAGCTGAATAAAGGGGACATTGTGGAACTGGAAGAAAAATCTGCCAAGAAATATTTAATGGGTATTGTAATGTCGTTGAATCACAAAATTATTAAAGAGTAGAAGTATTCAATAAAACTAGGAAGCATGGGCACTCCAGAAGTGGTGTTTTGTCCAAACTGGATACTTGTCGATATAGACGGAAAAGTATAAATAGAATTTAGTAGAATATTTGACTTGTTTATTATTGAGGTGGAGCTACACTTATATAGGAGAGGCTAACCCCTCTCCCTATTATTCTACTCGATGTGGGACTAAAAGTCCATTAATACTCTCAACAATCCCCCTCAAGATGGGCGATAGATATCAATCATCTCCATCTTGTTACGTAGTTTAGAGAGACTTAATGAATTAAGCCCCTTAGTAAGACAATCTGCAACTTGTTCTTCTGAGCGAACATGATCGAGCTTTAGTATTCCTTCTCTAGCTTTTCCTTGATGAAGAACCGATCGATCTCGATGTGCTTCGTTCTGTCATGCTAACTGGATTGTTAGCTATCCAGTGCTGCTTGGCTATCACTCAGAAGACGCAATGTGTTCCTTGGTCCAGCTTCAACTCTGTCAGCAATGTTTTTTTACCCACAACAACTGACACTCCCAAAGCCATAGCTCTATATTCCACTTCATCGGTTAATCGAGCTACCACAGACTGTTTCTTGCTTCTCCATGATACTAGTTATCTCCCACAAATACACAATACCTGAGGACCTTCTGTCATCCATGCAACTTGCCCAATCTGCATTGCATATCCCTCAACACTAAGGTGTCCATTGTTCTTGAACCATATTCCTCTTCCAGAGCCCCTTTTAGATATCTCAAAATATAGAAAACTGCATCCATGTGGCCCTTCCTTGGATCGGCATGTAGCGACTCTACACCCACAGCAAATGAGATATCAGGGCGAGTGTGACCCAGATAATCAATCTGCCTACAAGTTTTGATATCTTTCACGATCAACCGGCTCTCCTGTCTCTGCCCCCAATTAATTTTCTGGTCAATCGGAGTTACTGTCGAACGATATCCCAACATACCAGTTTTTGTGAGCAAGTCTAGTACATACTTCCTCTGAGAGAGGACGATTCCATATTTCTTCAGCTTGCACACTTTTCCTGTTGACTGCTTCGGCAAAATTCAGGGGTGTCTCCATGTATACTTCCTCCTGTAGATCTCCCTGAAGAAAGGTATCTTCACATCTAATTGATGAAGTTGCCACCCATGATTTCTGCAAGGGGACCAGGGTTCTTATATTACTCATCTTCACTACAGGAGCAAACGTCTCATCATAGTCAATGCCATAGGACTGAGTGAATCCTTTTGCAACCAATCTTGCCTTGTATCGCTCCACCACCTTTCTTCTAGGCGTCTCCTTTACCGTGAAGACCCATTTGCATCCGACTGCCCTTTTTTCTTTAGTAATGGAACAAGTTCTCATGTCCTATTTCTTTCCAGTGCCCCAAGTTCCTCCAACATTGCAGCTTTCCACCTTGGAACTTCCTTCGCTTTGTGCCAACACTTAGGCAAAGAGCTGTGTCTAACGATGCAATGAATGTCCATAAGTAGGGGATATATTAAAGTAATAGAAAATGAGCAATATCATGTTCATAACCCTAACGAATATGAAATTTTTCTACATTACTACAGAAGATCTTCTTAAGGAAATATGAGATAGTGGAGGAGAGATCATACCATCCAAATCAGAGGGATCCGCATCCGAATCAGAGGATCCGGTGCGGAAGGCGCATCTTCAGGAGTTGGGGCAGGTTAAGCGAGGGACATGGCACAGTAGGGACAATAGGCACAGTAGGGACAATAGGCAACATAGTGGACTGCTGCTTCCTTCTTCTGTAGACTTGGAGATCTGTAGTCCGTTCCTCCCCCTGTTCTGTAGTCTCCTCCTATACTGGATCATCACTTTCTTCCTCCTGATTGTATGCATCATCATCACTTTCCTCGCTATCGCTATCTCCTCCTTTCCTTGGACCAACTTCTATCATTGGGCATGGAACTGACCCAACAATCACGCTTGGGACTCTCTCCCTCACTCCTAACACCTCTTGTGTTAGGTGTGTCACCAAATACGAGCCTTCACTTGAACTATGTGGTAGTATGGTTCCATCTCTCTGAATATAATATCCATGCTCACAAAGAGTCTTCGCTCCACTGGACTCCAGCAAGAATATTCCTTCTGAGTCCCTGAGTAGCCAACGAAAACACACTTCACTATCCGAGGGTCCAATTTTCCTACTGCAGGTCTATTATCCTTCACAAAGTATACACGACCAAGTACTTTTAAGGGAACAATGTACTTGTTCTCACCTGTAAGCATCTCAAACGGTGTCTTCCATCCTAACACCTGAGAGGACATCCTGTTGATAAGGTATGCAGCAGTCAACCGGCATGTCCCACAAGTGTTTCGGAACATTCATAGCAACATCATCGATCTTGCCACTTCCAACAGGTGCCTATTCTTTCGTTCCGTCACGCCATTTTGTGCTGGTGTATAGGCACATGAAGTCTGATGATGTATCTCATTGGCTGATAAGTACCCCTCAATAGCTTTGTTGGTATTAGTCCCATTGTTCGACCTCAAAATCTTTACTTTAGCACCGTACTGTGTTGAAATTCTGATGAAAGTCTTGAAAGCGTGCAAAGACATCACTCTTACTCTTCATTAGGTATACCCAGGTAACACGAGTATGAAAGTCAATAAAAGGTGACAAACCACTTAAAACCATTAACAGTTGTAGGACAAGGTCCCCACATATCAGAGTGTATCATATCAAAAGCAGCTAAACTTTTAATTCCAGAACTCACATAAGAGTTTCTGGTGTATTTTCAAGTTCACAAGCATCACAAACCAACTTTTGCTTATTAGCCTTTTGATACATAGAAGAAACATCCGACTCAGTAGACTAAATGAAGAGTGACCCATGCGCTAATATTGGAGTAATAATTCTTCTTCTAACGGTACTTCGCGGCTCCTCTGGTTGTGCTTCATCCACCAGTGCTGTATCCAGCCCACCCCTGTTCAAGTACCATAGTCATTTATGCCAAGTGCCAGTCACCAACTGTCTCCCCATTCCCTTCTCCCGAAAAATAATCTTCGGAATGTTAAAGAAAATAACACAATTAAGTTGAAGAACAATGACACTTATGGACAATAGAGATTAACAGAAGCATGAAAGACATCAGTAAGACCCATCGAAGGGGTGCATTCAACCGTCCCTTTACCCACAATGGGTCTAGCAGTACCATTAGCAGTCTGAATGCTTTCAGGTGTTATCAGGTGAGTGTAATCTTGGAACTCATCACGGGCACCCGTGATGGCCGGATGTCCCTGAGTCAATTATCCAATTTATACTTCCTGGTTTGTGGGTAGATGCAAGGGCATGAGTAGGTATACCTGTGCTTGTACTGGCATAGTATGTGATGTTACCCCCGGAGGTAGTTGGTGTCGATGTCCCAGCGGTGTTGGCACGACTGTCACTGGTTCCAAGCTTCATGTTCCTCCATATTTCCAGCATTTTTCTCTCATATGGGTCACATCGGATGACTGATTCTCACTTTCCCTTTCTGCCAGGTTTGCCTTGTGTCCTCCAGAATAATGTCCTCTGTCGCGACATAGCCTCCTCTGCTACCTCTACGCCCCTCCACGGCCGTGTCCACGACCGCTGGACTGGCCTCTCATAGGCTTCGTACAGAATTTGATGAAGTATCCTGGGTCTCCACAGTTGTAACACCCTCCCCCTCCTGAAGGGTTTGGGTTAAAAACTGCTAGAGCTGTCTTCTCTCCCGGAGTGCTAGTGGTGCTGGGCATCACCTTCAACCGTGCTTCTTCTTGTGCCATAGCAGCAATGGCCTCCTCTAGTGATGGAAGTCCGGGTTGTGCGAGTAGCACGTTCCTCCTTTGCTCAAATGCTGGGTTGAGCCCCTTCAGGAACTTCATCATCCTCTGTCGCGAAATATACTCCATGAACTTCTGATAATGTTTCACAAATGCTGGTTCCACTTGCTGATCTTCCACACCAATGGGATTATAGTGGCCGAGATCTGACCAATACTTCTTTAGCACGACCGCATACTCGGAGATGGTGTGATCTTCTTGGACCACCTTATCAAGTTCATCCTGCAGTTGGAAGACTCTCATAGGGTTGCCTGTCCTTGAGTACATGTCATTCAGCGTCATCCAAATATCACCAGCTCCCTCCATTGCTTCCACGTTGTCCGACACTTGGTCGATCAAGGAGGCTGTCAACCATCCAGCTACAACATTGTTGACGATCTCCCACACAACAAACTCCTGTGAGGAGTGATCTTCAGGTGCCTTGGTTTGGCCATTCACATAGCCCACTAAGCCTCTTGCCTTCAGAGTCCGCATCGCGTGACGCACCACTTCAAATAGTTGGAATACCCTCCAACTTTACTTCCAGCTTCTTCAACTTCGCCATTTTGTATGGTGAAGGATCCACATCTGTGTGTGCAGGACGGGAACTAGTCTCGGTCAGCCTCCTGGAAAGAGATCGTCCACCAAAGCCTTCATCTCTTTGGCCGTCAGCTTGTTGTAGATCGTCTCTATCATCTTCGTCTTCTCTTCTTCCATCAACAAGGTAGATCGAGACCATCTGCACTTTTGGTCACCGTCCTCTCTACATCTACTGTTCCTCCTTCAGCGGTAGCGGCGTCTTCGAGAGCCGCTCCTCATGTCCCATGCAGGGTTGCAACTGGAGGTCGCATGGCCGGACGAGAAGGAGGAAAGGGCCGGGGGCCGACATGAAAGGAAAGGGGGGTCGCTGGACGGAGAGGAGGATGGGGCGGCGGTGGGGTAGGCGGTGAGTGGGGGAGGCGGGGCGGTGCTGGGGGGGGGGGTGTTTGTGGAAAGGTGGGAAGGGGGTGGCGGCTAGGATTTTGTGGAGTAGGGTTAGGGTTTTGTGGGGAGGGGTGGTGGCTAGGGCATCGAGTAGAATAATATGAAGAAGGGTTAGCCTCTCCTATATAAGTGTAGCTCCACCTCAATAATAAACAAGTCAAATATTCTACTAAATTCTATTATTATGAGGCCATAGATAAGTCGATGTAAGGGCATAAGCAGGTATACCTGTGCTTGTACTGGCATAGTATTTGATGTTACTCCCGGAGGTGGTTGCAGTCGATGCCCCAGCGGTGTTGGCGCGACTGTCGCTGGTTCCAAGCTTCATGTTCCTCCATATTTCTAGCATTCCCCTCTCCCTATTAGTCTCGATGTGGGACTAAAAGTCCATTAATACTCTCAATAGTATACATGGTCATGCCAAATTGGTTGTATGTCCATCTACAGTGTCCACATGTCATGTTCGTGCAATACAAAATCTCAAATGATGGAATTTTAGTCATTTGTCGAAGAAATTACCCCCATCCCTTCTCATTTCTTATGATTATATTTAGCATCTGTATGACATCTTTGCTAGCACCATCAATGAGAAATATGAGATTTGGACTGCATAACATCTTTGCTAGCACCATCAATGAGAAATATGAGATTTGGATTACTGCACTTAGTGAAAAACATAGTATAAGAGTTTGCAAGTTAAAAGTTGTATATGTTCCTCAGTGCAGTTTTCTATGAGCTTTTTCAATATCTGGAAAATTATCCATCACCTATTTCAATAAAATCAGAAACTTTTTTTTTGTACCAGGAAGACCACGAGAGCCTGAAAAAAATGCATTTTTCTTGGATCTATCTCTAAATCGTCCTTTGCTTTTATGTTATCTTTGTGCATATTGTAATTTCAGAAAAAGATGGTGGCAATTCAAGAGGTGGCGGGAAGACAAGGATTAACATTGACACAAGATGAAGTTATTGAGAAAGTCTTAAAGCACCGATCATGCTATGTCCAGCGTCTTGGCATGTATACACGGCCAACAACTTACTCTCACTCCACTGCAACATCTAGAACGTTCGAGACAGAGGCTAGACTAAAGGCTGAGATGACAGAAATGAGGAAGAGTTTTGATACATAACGATGGAGATGAATAAGAGATTAGAGAAGTCCCTAGCTGCTAGTCCCCGAGAGAAGATGTTTCAGATACTTATGGAGCAAAGTGCTTATAGTGGCAACAACACCCCATTAGAGTAAAAAAAAAATTGGAAGTGCTTATAGAGGTGTTTCATCTTATGTATGTCCAATAATCTTTTAATTGTGTTATAACTTCTAAATTTGATTTTGGAGGTGAATGATCGTAAAACAATTAAATTCTATCATGAAAAGTTTTATGTTTTTTATATTTCAAATGAAATTTTAGATTATTGTGTGAATATATGATTCAAGTGATGAATGTGGAAAAGGTGGAAAAAGTCCTGTCTTGGAATTCACTTTACAACTATAAATCCTATGACTGCAAATATGGTCTAACTTACCATTAAGTTCTTAAGAACATTAGTGTATATGACTCATCTATCCCTTCTTTTTGTTCGATCATTAAGGAGACGATTATTGGTTGCAAGGTAGCTTGTAAGGAAACAATAATTATCTCTGGCAGAAACTTAGAAAGTTTGGGGTTTCATTTTTGAACTTTGTGGTTTGTTTATTTTAACATGTGCTCTCCATGTGACCCAGTTAGTTCGTATGTGTCTCTGTTTGCTTGTCGGCAAGTTTCTGCAACCATGTGCTAGGACTTATGTGCATATTATATATATTTACATGTGTGCTTTGTGGCCCAAGATCATGGACCTCAACTCACTTAACACAGCCTCTGTACATATTTCACATATTTTATACTAAAATAATGAGTTGCTTGTTCGAGTTGGTGTAATGCAGCTGAATGCTCTTTGTTTTCTAAGATAATGTCTTAAAAAAGGTTCTCGTTATCTGTGAGCCATTTTCACTGTGGTGTCCCAAAACTTGCATTCTTAAGCTGAAGTAGTAATGACTCATAACATTTTCTTTCACGACATCTTGGATTTTTCAACCACTCATGCACGTTGGAGTAACTTTTAAAACAGCTGTATTTTCTTAGCAAACATCAAATGTTGTTATTGATAGGTCAATTATGAAAAGATCTCTGTCAGATGGCAACTTGCTTCGGGAAAACAATACTCCTGTAAGAAGGCAAAATGCAGGACAAGAAAAGCTTCCCGACTCAGCAACCTCCGATAGGACACATCAAGAGGAGGATGCTCTGAATCTTTCTGATTTAACACCAGAGATGTCAGCTTGTGGAAGTGTATATCTTTTTCCAGGTTCTGTTTTTTTACTCTATCAATAATGATGCATTTATTTGTTCTTAGGTCCAACTGGTTCCAAATGGGACTTCAAAGCTAGAGGAAATAGTTTCTATTTGTTCTCCTATTCTTCTATATCATCATGTCAGCCTAGGAATCTGGCTTCCTCAAAATTTCAATTTCCATCCGCTTCAACTCAAATTTGCTTGATAGTTGATGTATTTTGTCATCAGTTGTCTCAACTTATTTATTGGAATGGAATATCATGCCATAATATCTTTCTACCATGCTAAAAGTAGTAGTACAAGAGAATAAAGTTATTTGTCAATTTGTTTCATATTTTTATTTCATAAAATCATTTATTACTTATTACTCATGTTTAAATTATTGTACGATTTGTTTTGTCATATATTTTAGTGCTTAAATCACATTTGAATATCAGTCGAAACATATACTTAACATGATACTCATCAATGGTTCTGTTTCGGTTTTTGTGGTGACCTATCAGAAACTTCGCCAAGGTATCAGTATCGTCTGATATCTTCAATTTTTTCTAAAGTATCTGTATTAGTATGAACTCAGAATTACTGCGTAAAGTATCTATTTGAAGTCTTAAACCTAGTTTCAAATTAATGCAAGTTGATGTTAGTCTATTTAAGGATTTAGTACAGGAAGAAGATTTACCGAGTTAACAAAGTGAAGGCAAAATTTTAGAGGGGCACACCTATTGATACTGAATTAATATGTGAATCTTGCATGAAACTAATTATGGATTCTGGCAGAATGCCTGATTTCGGACTCTGTGTTCTAGTGTCAATCTTATTAATCAACCTACATTCACCATCTATATACTATTTTTGTCCCATTATCCCACATGATATGGGATTATTTGAGTGGGTGTAGAGTTAATGATGTGGAGTCAGGTTAAGATTTTCTGGAAACTAATATTGTAATATGTAATATTCATGGAAAGTTTTCAGAATTTGATGTTCATATGATTATATCTTAAACATTTTAAGAATATCTTTGAATCCGAACTATAACACTCTCCAATATGGAGAGCTCTTGAACTGTCCAAGTAGAGGATGGATATTTAAACCGGATTTTACTCGTGTTAAATGGTATTCCAAATCTTTTCAGGTGTAATCTTGCAATGCCTCGTCGGCATATTTATGGCGAGAATGAGCAAATTTACTTAAGTGAATATATGTCTTGTGAATCAAGCTCTTCAAACTTTCTAGACCTTGAATGGCTTTCATTGTCGGGTAATTCATGTGAGGAAGAAATATTTGACAGGTAATTTTTTATTTACTTCTAATTGCCTTCATAAGTTGCCACAACAAGCACGCTAATATGTATTGTTATTTGTTTTGCTTTCCTTCACACTGGCCAGAGAAACTATAATGTTATTTTAGGTTTTAACTTGTAAGTAGCACTTACCTTATTGTCAATTTTACTAGAGTTGTGGAGTGCAGTTGCTTGTTTCTTCCCTTGAGTACAATTTCTTCTCTCCCAAGCACATATTTTTTCTTATTCGTCTTCCTATGTCCTCAGCTTCCATCTACCTTTATTGTTTAGAACACACAATGTTTAGACATGATTCGACATGAGTGATCTCAGGTGTATCGGAGGAAGATGGATTTGAGACCAGAGAGTTTCAGGGTTTGTTGCCTATGTTAGTGCTTGTACTTTCATGGTGTAAGGAACGAACTGTGCGAGACAACATGACTAGTGGCTTTTAGTCATGTTAATGAATAAACTGAACAAACATCACTTTATAGGAAAACTCTACTAAAGGACTGTCTACATTATCGTGACTGAGCGAATTGACTCTGTATGAATTAAATCATAGTGAATAATATTGTTGACGTAATCAGATGGAAGGTTTTTTGTAATGCAGTTTTAGCTCATGAAAACTTGTCAACCTTAGAGGAAGACCCATTACATAGTGCAAGGAAAATACGAACTCCTTACATAATCGTTGGTCATGTAGATATCAGCTTCAATATATATATATATATATATATAAGTGTAGATTAGGTTTCCATTGCATTTGATTATAACCACTTGACATTTATAGTCTATTGGTTTGATGCCATTACTTGATTGTATAGATTGTGGTTTTGTGGAGTACATGTCAAATCTATTGGTTTGATGTCAAATGGAAATACCACCCTTGGCTGCACAGAACAATCATTAAACATTTAGAATATCCATAATACTGCATTTAAAATCTCCATTTTTTACACTTTTTTATGCACTAATTGAGAATGTTATGTTATTGTTTTCCTGCAGGTACACAATTTCAAATTCACCAACGGGGGATCTTTCCACTGAAAACATCATCATCGATAGTTCAACTGCTAACACAACTCCACCTCTAAGTGAGAATGGCTCGAGCACAAAGGTTAGTATTCCGTAAAGTTGCTTGATTGTGTTCCTAATTATGAAGATTGGCTAAACTTGAGAAAGGTAGTGATTTTAATGAAACTCTAGATTCAAATATTGTTTCAAAATTAACCAAGATATCTAACTCTCCTTTATGCATATTTTACAATAAACTGATTAATGGAGTAATTAAACTAGGTAGCATCCAGTTTTATTAAAATATGGAATGATATGTTGAACTAGGATGTACTACGGTTTGTTTTAAGTTCTGCAACCATATCATGTCTTTGAACATATATAACTTGAGTAGGTAAGGACAAGACTCAAATTGATTTTTTAGAGGTTGGCGAGGCTTAGACAGATTTTTTTTGAGCTAATGCTCTAGAGTTAAGCAGAGTTCTTCAAGATAATTTTGGAAGTAGCAAGCTCAGCTCTAGAGTTTAGTGATTCTCCGGAATGTACATTTGATGATAGCGTTGTTAATTGAACTACCTTAGATACTCCTTCCTAAGCTCGGACTTCATAAGAAAATCATCATTGTAATTATTAACATTAATAACAATGCGTATCATAATACACGTCTCTTTTGCACTATAAAAACAAAAAAGCTTTTATGCCAAATAATTTAACTTGTCACACAACTCTCTTTTGCACTGATAGCAAATAATAAATAATAATGTATCTCTGCTTGTTATTACTAGGTAACCCATATATAATTACTAAGGTAAGTAATTGATTTTTTGCAAATAATAAATATCCCTATGTTTTTCTTTATGTAGTGTACAACTATTATTACCAAATGACCCATAAGTATTCTAGATAAAATCTTTTAGGTGATCACCTAATAATAAGAAAAATAAATTATTGATGGCAAAAACATGCAAGACAATGAATAAGAACATCTTATTATTATTAAGATTTGCAAGAATTGGTCCTCAACATCACGTCACACGGAAGATATTTGGGGAAATTTTCAGATACCAAAACACTAGACCGGTTGTGGAAGTTATCTAGTTGTCAAGAACCAAATCTAGGATTTCATGGTTTTTCACCCAAATTATAGGCCTTCTGCAGATTATGTTATTATTATTTTTCTTTCTTATACAATCACCTGAACCTCGATAACCTAATCAATGTTATTTTAAGCGATTTTCATTGCGCTCTAGGACCGTGGGTGATTATTGAATAATCGTAATTAACTGCCACTTGGAAATGTGTATTAATCAACCACTCATTTATTCTGGATCAAGCATGGAGTTACTAGGCCGTTTAATTTTCTGCTAAATAGTTCTTTAGAACACTAATTGTATATATTTGGGCCTCTATAGTTCAAAGACTAGTAGGAATCATAAAGTCCTAACATGCAGCGACAACAACTGTAGAATTGGCATTAATCAACTTTTCTGCAGGGAAAGGATGCGTCAGAAATGCATTCAAACAATAATGATGCTGGACAAAATTCAGATATGCTTGGTGAATTTTCTGACAGCTTTGTTCGTTGGGTCATCAAAGGAGAAATGCTTTGTTATTGATGTCAAAGAAGTTCATTTCAGTTCATAGTAATATTCTTCAAAAATCTGGCAGTTTCCTGAGATTACTTCTACAAGGAAATATGCTCTCCGTGGGACGAGGCCTTTGTCTATAAAATATCACTCCATTCCTTCTCCTCAGCAATTTGGGACAATTTGTTGCCATGCTATGATATGATTCATCTCCTCGCCCAATATTGATAGAAGCACTATGTGCAACTAAAATATAAATTGTTTCAGAGTTCCAGCTCCAATTTTGGTGGGAACTTCAAATTTCTCATGTAAATATTTAAGATGCACATTTGCTCAGTTTTGAGCTCTGCAACATTTATATTCTTCTTCTTCTTTTTTTTTGTTAGCAAAAGGTTTAACATTTTTTTACAGTATCTAAGGAGAAGAATTATTGTTTTCTTTGCCTACAGACATGTCATGTTTGTCTTGCATAGTTGAGATCATCCACGTCTATTTCTCCATAGCTATTAGGCCTTGTTTGGTTTGCGGAAAGGAAAGGAAATGAAATTGATTCTTTATTATTTACTTTCCTTTGAGAAATTGTAATTTTCATCAATTTTTTTTCCAATGTTTGGAAATATCCGAATTATAGTAGGAGTACATCTTTACTTTCTATTATAATGTTTGGTGTTTGTAAGGAAAGAAAACAAAATCGAGTCAATTTTTCAATAATACTCTCGTGCAGCCGTGCTAATGAGAAAACTTATTATTCAATAATATTTCTGTCTAAAAGGTATTATGGATAAAAATGGTAAACAATATTTCTAATCAGGGATATTTTAGTCGAAAAAAATTGTAATAAATGCAGGAAAGCTGGAGAGAAGGTGATTCATGAGATGGATGGGGGAACCACTTTTCCATATTTTTCTACCCCTTTGGGAATCAATTTTCCTTTTCCAACTTCTTTCCTTTTGCTTTCAAACACAGAAAAGAAATTACTTTCCTTATGCAAGCTCAAATACCGGTAATCAAAAGAGCCCTTAGGGTATGTTTAGATTTGCAAGGGATAGAAAGAATCCATGCTTTTTCTTTTCGAATGTAATTCAAAAAATGTGTTTGGTTTGCTAAGAAAGTGAAAATATGGAAGTCAGATAGTACATTGTAATAATTTATAATAGTAAATATTGAGTATTATTTTTATAATTACAAGATACTAATAATTATTTTTAATTATCTTGATTAATAATTAATTATTAGAAGTATATATTAATATTAGATACTAATTAATTATATTATTAAATTGATTACTAATTATTAATATTATGCCTTTAACCAATTATTTTTTTCTCTTGCAAACAATTATTGTAAAATAATCAGTATTATTTAACTATTTTAATCACTTGTTCTTAATAATTAATTATCTTGAATTTTTTTTTTGTATTTTTTGGCATGTAATCACTATTTAATGTTAATTAAATAGCTTGCAATTGTTTTATGAATTAAATATTATTTAGTTATTGATATTTAACACTATTTGCCTACTCATCAATATTTTATAGTATATTTTTGAATATTAATCCATTACTTCAAATATTTAATAATGATTATAACTATTTTAATTACTAAGTTACTACTATAATAACTAATTATATATGAATAATATTAACTACTTGAGTAAAAAAAAATATTGTAAAAAACCCAAATTCCACTTCCAATCCATTTTTTCTTCTTTGGATTGGATGTTAAAAGTTGAAATTGGAGGGAATAAAGTGGGAGATAAGAGTTTTCACTCAGTCCATTTTTGTTCACCAAAATTTGTGTGGATGTTCACCATTTCGCTTAAGGATTGCCACGTGTAAAATTAGTGGTCAAAACTTGTATAGATGTTTACCATTTCACTCAAGGTGAAAACTAAAGTTGTTTTAGTTTTACACGTGGGAAGCTTTGAGTGAAATTATGAACATCTACACCAGTTTTGGTAGCTAAAGAAAAATTTATTTCCACTCCAATATCAAATTCAACCAAACAATGGATCTTCAAAAACTCTTCCACTTGACGTACGACTTGCATGGGCAGAGTTATTGGCTGGCTGGGGTGGGCTCCAGCCCACCCAGCCAATCCATTTTTTTTTAATATATGTACAAGGCTTGCAAAAGCCTCCAGCCCACCAGTCAAATGTCCAATCCATTTAGCCTAGTGAACAAGCAAATAGGTTTTAAGGAATTCTAGACTTTTAGTTCACAAGGAATTTCCAATAACTACTTTCTATTTTATTATGATGGAAAATCAAGAAGAAAAAAAGTGAAAACTATTTTTTTTCTTTAAAAAGAAACGTGGAGAAGAAATATCAACAATTGATAGCATTATAAAAAAAATAATTTTTGTGATGATTTTTTTTTTTTTTTTAGTATATTTTAGTTTCAGTTCGGAGTAAACTTAAATTCTGGTTCGTCCTTGACGACTTGATTGAAGTTTACTTGCATTACTCTGAATAAACAAGGTGGTGTATTTGGTGCCTTCATGATCATTAAACGTTGCTTAATATTTAATCTCATTAAGTTGCATTATATAAGTTTTATTTTCCTTCACCAAATGGGAGCTACAAACAACAGAACATAGGCATGTGAGTTAATAGACCCTGAAGTTATACTAATAAGCTGTATCAAAAGTAGCCCTTTGGATAGCTTCGCTTCTATGAAATAGGCTCCTATGGAATAGTTGCTACTGAATCTAACTTCCACTTATCAAGTGCAAAAAATGGTTGAGTTTAGTGAAAACTTTTAATCGAATGGCCGTCTATTCTATTGATGGTCGACCTTTCATTAATGGAATCTATTCCTTAAGAACATGTCCACGAGGAACTACCAATTAATGACGAATTCAGTAGCCCATTTTAAAAAAATTAAAATCACCAAATATAAACACATAGACACAAAAAGTATTATAAAATTATAACCACTAAAAAATACTAGAGAACGCAAATCACTATTATAAATCAAGATTACACGTCAAGACTCTCCAAAAAAATTACAAGTAAAATACCGAAAAACTTTGGAGAACAATGATTGAAAGACTAGAAAAACAAAACCCTGTAAACTCAATAAAATCTCTCTCTCTCTCTCTCTCTCTCTCTCTCTCTCTCATCTCACCTCTTGCTTTTTATTACGCCAAACAAAATCGACCAACGTCACTAACATATAATTTATAATGTTTTTTGTTACGCCAAGCAAAATTCGACCAACATTATTAATGTATAATATTTATTGGCTTTTTGTTAACATATGTCCTGAAAGTATATGTTAAGGATAATTAATACATAACTTTTTAATTTTAGAAATTATTATCAACATGCAATAAACAATACAAAAATAATTTTTTTTGTATTAAAAATGTCATCAAGACCCAATAAAATATTTTTTAATATTTTTTCTTTTAAATTAAATCATGATAACATTTTCTAATGCAAAATGTTATTTTTAATGTTTATTACGTATTGATAACAATTTTAAAAAAAAAAGATTATGTATTAATTATTCTTAATATGTGTCCTCAGGACACATGTTAACCCAACCCAATGTTTATTGGCTTTTTTTTTAAGCCAAGTCCTACAATATCATAGTAGTATATAATGTGTAAGTGTGCCCCACCGACTAAATGCAATCCGAATAATACTAAATATATTTATGAAAAAAACTACTAAAAGGGTCACACAATTAATTAGAACTACATCTAAAAGGATCACACAATTAATTAGAACTACATCTAAAAGGATCACACAATTCAGCTGGCTCTTGTGGTCAACGAGAAGAGGTATACCTCATTGACTAGGCAGACAGTCTCATAATCGAATTGTGGGAGAGGTGTGGAGGTGTGTCGGTATCGAAATTGAACCACAAGAGAAGGATGTGTGTGAAAATTAAGGACAGTGGATACAAATGGTATATACAAAGTCCTGTATGTTATGTCAGACATCATAAAAAAGAAGAAGTTACCAATCACTTGTCTCCTCATGTGCTTGATTGATTTTGCAGTCGGAGAATGTTGCTATTACTGTTCAACAAATAGGTTCAGAAATTCAGATTGATAATTTTGTGGATTTATTTCACGAAGACTTTGCCAACCATTGTAATTGAGAGGTTAGTACGATATCGGAATGCATCGATTTCAAAGATGTGTTAAAGTGATGCTTCCAAAATAGGCGTGTTAACATATAGAGGGAATATTTTACTCATTTTCTTTCCCAAAATAACTTTTCTTGGTAAGGTTTTAACTGGTCTATAAAAAAAAGTTGTTGTCACATAGGAATAACACATTTTTTCTATAAAAAAAATTCGTTCTCCAGTACAATTACCAAATAAATTGTGAAGCTAATGTGACAAAAGGTACAAAAGACAATGTGAACTTACACTTGTCAATGTTTTCGCCTCTATGCCATCAATTATGAATAGAAAATACTAATGTCTTCTTATAGTATTTGTATAGGGGCCCACAAAAAAGGAAGACCCAAACTTTTCATTTTTAAGAGTGATTTATTTGTTTAGGGTCCCAAAAATCGTAAGGCCTAAAATTTGTAACCATCATATATATTATTAATGTGAAATAGTCATTTTTAGAACGAATAACCTTCGGATAAGTTATTGATTTTCGAAAAACTTCCAAACCTTAGGGTTTGATATCCCTCATGCGTTCTCTTCCAAATCTTAGGGTTTGCTTCTTCCGTCGTCCCACTTTTCCTCTATGACCTACTCCCGTCCTTCTTCCTCATCCCTCTACACGGCCTACTCCCAACCCTTTTCCTCATCCATCTGCTCGCTGTTCATAGAATGGCTTCATACATGGAAGTTATCGAGAATATGGCAACCCTGTTCTCTCTCCAAGGATTGGCCAAGGCTGTTTCGCTCACATCCAGAGATAGCATGGTCGCAAAGCACTGGGCATCGACCATTGCAATCAAACCCTACTCCACTCGGAGATTCTCATTGTCACGCCCCGTTCCTGTAGGAGCGATCGTCCTCGCTAAGGCATGATGCTGCACGAGCCTAGATTGCGCTCGTGCAAGGCAGTTTCATAACGGCCGATTACAGCGGTTGCGACGGGGTCGTCGCACAGAAGTTCTAAGCAGAAATATTGAACATGCAGCAGAATTTAGAAACAAAACACAAGTTATTCAAAATGTGCTCTTTATTGATATTGAACAATAAGATTACAATGGGGACGCAAGGCCATGATTACAAGTCTCTCAAGCTCACTTTTCTCTCATTTTATGAGCCACTCTGCTCTCTCTCATCTCTCGATACAATACTTGAGCCAACGGATGCTTCGAAGGCAACGTCCATACATTATGTCCCGTATAAGTCTTGACTCCACCCGGCCATACGCTTCAAATCGCCAAGGAACTCCGTACCTCGACGCATCCAAGTGAGCTCCGTGCCACGAGCTTCTACCTGTGCCCGCACATGAAAATTGTGTGGATGTCAGTACTCAACTGTACTGGTGGAGTGAGCTCCTCGCCCACCCATACAAAACTGACACGTTCATTTACTTTGTGCAGCTTAACCCCTTTTTGATTATCTTGCTAGTCTTGCCTTAGGATCAATTTTATGACAAAGAAGTCTTGGCCTATACTTGGCAACGCCACGTGTAAGCCCCTGATTTTCAAAAAATTTTAAACTAGTGTTAACTAATTAATTAAATGTCATTATTAGTTTTAAAATAATTTAATATGATTTTAGGAATTTTCTAGAATTTTTTAAATGAATTGTAATGAGTTTTAAATACAAAAAAATATCATTTTGTAATTTATTTAAATGTTTTAATAGCATTTTGTAATTTTTTAAATTGTTTTAATAGTGTTTTGCAATTATTAGAATTGTTAGTATATCAGTTTGTAATTAAGGAATTGTTTTTAATTAGGAAATGCAATTATTATTTTGCATTTTATTTATGTTAATTCGTTTGTGTAAAATCCTAAAACTAGAGGACCCTACTGCTAATTACCAAACCCCCCCCCCCCCGACCGACACTCTCTCTCTCCTCCAGCTCTCACCCACCCCCGACGACTGCCCCGACCGACTACGACCGACTGCCCCCGACTTTCCCGGCTGCCCCACCGCCTTAACTCCCCCTATTTAAACCCCCACACTCCCCTGAGCCAAACCCTAACCCTAAATCTCCTCCACGACCAACCGCTGCCCCGTTCTTCCCCGACGAACTCCTAAACCCTAACCCTACTCCGACGAACTCCGCCCAGCCTCACCGTCGACTCCCACAGCCCCCAACCGCCATCCATCGACGCGCCGCACTGAGCCGTGCCCAGCGCCACCCGAGCGCCGCTTCCCCATCACCTCCTCCGCCGCACAGCACGTTCGAAACCCTTTCTCTTCGCCGGACACGTAGGTTACAGTTTCGTTTTGTGTCGTACGTGTCTCGTTTTGACCTATGTTGCTCGCCAGGACACGGGGATGTTCGTCCAGTAGCTGGACACGAGAATCAGTGGTCATGCGTGTCGTACGTAGCACGGACACGAGAAAACCCTGTGTCCTTAACTGTCAGGACACATGATGGTTTTTATATTTTTTTTTATGTATAATTAAACCTAAACAGAAATAAAAGAAACAAAAACCCTATCCTAACAATCGGGCCGGCTGGCCCATTGGCCAGCGCGCAGTAATTAAACCCCCCCTCGGCTCTGTTAGCCCGAGTTCGAGCCCCCTCCTTTCTGTCTTCTTTTCTTTTTTCTTTTCTTTTTCTTTTTCTTTTTCTTTTTCAGTTTTATAAATATATTTATATATATATATATATGTATATTAGTATATATATATGTATATACTATTTTTGACAGTATTTTATATATATGTATATATATATATTTTATAGTTAGTAAATTATATATATATATGTTAGTATTTATATATATTCATATATGTAGGTATTATGTATATATGTATATATTTTCATATATATTATTATATATATACTATTATATGTATATGTATACATTATTTTGTATATATATATATATATATATATATATATATATATATATATATATATATATATATATATATTATATAGTTTAGTATTTTCTTATATATATGTATATATATTTGTATATATATATAATGTATAGTTGAGCATTTTTCTATATGTATAAATATCCCTATATATATATATATATATATATATATATATATATATATATATATATATATATATATATATATATATATATATATATATATATATATATATATATTATTTTGATATTTCACTTAGCTTAGTACAAATTATCTTTATAAGATAATATTCACACTTTTATAGTCACTATGTTAAACTTTGCCTTATTAAAATAATAATATTATTTTGACTATTTTTAAATTGTATTTTATTGTATTTAAATTACTGCAAACCATTTGGTGTCCAAGCCTAGCATGGGTATTTGGGCTCAAATGTGTTTTCACACATTCAAGACCTGTTCAAGTCATATTGGACTTGATTCATGGCCTTGGGTCCTGTATTTGAACTTTGGTTCAAACTATACATGGACAAAATACGCAGATAATTAATTATTGTGTGCACTACTGTTTTTGATTTTCTAAAAATACTAAAAGTACTGCTAAAATTATAGAAAAATAGTTTTTAGATACTATGTTAAGTTGGCTAATTTAGTATAATTTTTGTAGTATTTAATTTACTGTTTTGCCACTAGTTTGGCATATGAAACCAAAACTCACTTTCTGTATACTTAGGAAAACTGATTTTTATAAAATACTTGTACTGGTTAATAAATTCCAGAAAAATTATAATAAATTTTATGATTAACAAGGATCACTTTGATACTTTACTTTAAGAAAAACTAGGCTTTTGCCTATCTCTAAAATTGTTAGAACACAATGGTCTTTTGATTTATTTATTGATTAATTACGACTTGTAGCTTTTTGTGTTATTTGGAGTTTTAGTCGTGTTGAACCCCACCCCTCACTAGTGTAAAGACCCTAGAAAGTTAGTTAAAGTAGTGTGTCACCCCACATTGGTCTCCTATGCCCAAAATCATCTTTTTGGCTAGGTGCCCAGTCACAAGTCGTGTCGTACCAATTAGTGTCCTAGTGTTTTAGTTTAGTGTAAAGCTAAGTTATTGTATTTACTTCTACAGTGACGAGTTACCAGACATCTATAGCACATTTATTGCAGCTTGTTTTGCTTTGCTAGAGGCAAGTACTTTCTACGAACTTTACATACTGCTAGAACAATAAACTGCGACTTACCAACCATGTTAAATGCTGATCCTTGGGGTAGCAAGTTAGAACTTTACATGTTGTATTACTTTCAGTCTCTACCATGTTTAGGACAGTATCTCATATCTCTCACATGCTTTATATCGTTCTCGTATCTTCCACATGTTTTTACTGTTCTCGTATCTCTCACATGTTAAATAACGGGTTAAGGGGAAACTGTTAGTATTGTACGTGAACATGACCCCCTTCTCCGTATGTATTTACCGCGCTCGGTGACATTCTATATGTACCCTTGCCGTATGTTCTGATATCGCGTTTGTGTATGGATATACACCGATGCCGTTCGTGCACGTATGTGCATACCAGAAAAACTTGATATGTACCACAGTACATCCTGATCACCTATTGACCGATTCATGTACTTGCTACCATTTTAAACTTTTAAACTACATGCGATTATCTATAAAATAACCAAATTAAACCATGATATGCCATGATTTCAGTTTATTACATTCTTGTTCTTGCTTCGTATACTTAGTTTGCTAGATTCAGTACTTGCTCCCGTCCTGACAGGATAACGTTGTAGGTATACTTACTGAGGAGGAGTTGCTCTGTGATTCGTATTATGGAGTTACTACCGAGGACCCGATTTTGCCATACGAGGATGTTCCTGCGGGGAATCTCGCCTAGTTGTCTTTTGTTTACTTAGACTTTTGAGAGTAGACATGTATTAGACTATATTATTTTGTAACTGGACATATATCCAGTTTTACATTTCAGTTTACTTGTACTTGGACATTTTACTATATACGACGACTTTTGTGTTTGGAGCATTTATGATTCTTCTTCACTTATAGATCTGTTAGCACATTTAGTCTTATCTTGTTATCTCTAGAACAGCTTACTGCACTTTATCTTAAGCGTAGGCTGGACATGGCTCGGCCCGGCCCAACAATTTGGATAACGGGTCGTGACATATTTTTTTGGCGGCCCATGCAGGTCCTGACTAAACTGTTTGGTTACGTTATTATACCAAGCATGCCTGCAATTAGGAACTTAAGGTAATTAGACAACATTAGAAAAGACGCTTAGAACACCTAGAGGAATGCTAGGATTGCAACATAGGAAATACATCACATGTTTGCTATTATAATTAGATTTTCTTGCATAGGATTGCTTACTTTAAATAAGTCCTTATAAGTCTTTTATGTGTAATTTTAGATGGTGCTTACTCGTTCATCCCAGTATGTTATCCCCGAGAATGGGGCCCTCCTTATCCAGTCAGCTGACCAATTGACTGATACACCTCCACCTACCACATTCCCCCACTCCACAGATCCACAGACGCAGATACCTCCTTCCACATCCCAGTCCCAGCAGGCCCCGATACTTCCACCACCCCCTATCACTATACCCACCCAGGCTTCCGTCACACTCGACGGGACCCAGCTGCTCATACTGATCCAGGGGTTCCTAACAACCCATCAGGAGCAGACTACCCTACTCCGCCAGAGCATGGAGCGTTCTGAGGGACGTCCCGTGGTCCCACCACATGTAGAGCCACGGCAGAGAGCGGGAACGGTCAAGGACTTCATGGGTCTGAATCCCAAGGAGTTCTCAGGGACTGAGGACATAGTAGTAGCTGATGACTGGCTAGATTCGGTAGAGAGGAAGCTTCTGGGAGTTAGGATGCCGGATGACCTTCAGGTCGAGGCAGCAGGATTTCTGCTGATAGACTTAGCAGGAGTCTGGTTCAGGAATGAGCCGTTGTTCGCTAGAGGTAGAGCCACCTGGGACCAGTTCAAGACCCAGTTCAAGAAGAAATTCTTCTCGACCACTGCTAGAGTAGCCATGGGGCTACAATTCCAGAACATCCAGCAGGGGAACCGTTCTGTTGATGAGTATACGACAGAGTTTAGTCGCCTGAGCCGTTTCGCTCCTAGTCTGGTTGCTGATCCAGAGGAGATGACCCGTAGGTTTTGCCATGGTCTAGTTCCAGACATTGGCATTCTTATAGTGGCAAACGGTACGACTGACTACTACCAGAGCCTAGAGTTGGCCCGGAGTATTGAGGAGCGTCTTCTGTCTAGCAAGAGGCCGGCTTCTGTACACCATGAGGGACCGTCCAAGCGTCAGGCTTTCCAGCAGAGAGCACCGACGCCACCCCAGCAGACTTACCATCCCCCTATATCACATCACCCGACCCAGCCAGTTAGAGCCCCGGGACCCCGACAGCAGCAGCAAAAGGGAGCTTTTTGTGTATACTGCAAGAGGCAAGGCCATGACTCTCTCGTCTGCAGGAAGAGGTTGGGTCAGTGTTTAGCTTGTGGGTCTGCCATCCATCAGATTCGGGACTGCCCAGTTGTCACCCCCAGTTTTTCAAATTAGGGGTATTTTCGTCATTTTCAAGTTTTAAAATATTTTAGGAATTTTATTTAATTTTATATGATTTTTAGGAATTTATTTGAGTCGGTTTGAATTTTATCCAATTCGGACCCAATTTGGAGACCCGGGTAGCCTGGACCCTAGTGGGACCCACATACTAGCTGGGCTTGGCCCACATGACACCCCTAACTAGGTTAGAAATCCAAAACCACAATCCCATGGTCTAATTTGTTAATTAGAGGCTTAATTGATCATTAGTGAACCAAACCAAGTCAAACCCATTCCAAAACAAACCAAACCAACCCAAACTTAACCTATTGGGTTTGGGGGCCTATTGGGTCTCCACCCAAACCCAATAGGGGGCCTTAGGTGGCCGGCCATGAAGTAAACCCCCCCCCCTCTTCACTTCATTAATTCTCTCTATCTCTCTCCACTTCATTTCTTCTTCAAGTTCTTCTCCTCCTTCTTCAAGAACACCCCAACCTAGGTATGCTCTCTAACCCCCCATTAACTCCTCCTTTATTTTAGTTTCCTTCATTAATGTTGTAGAGGATGCTCTCCTCTTCATTTTGCCCCCTAATTTGTTAGGTTTCCCATTAATTCTAGTTGTAGGTTGGTTAGGGGTTTTTCATATATATATATATATATATGTGTATGTATGTATGTATATATATATATATTTATGTGTTGTGTGGTGTTGAGATGATGGTGGTGATGAGGTTGTGTCATGGTGGTTGTGTGTGAGAGTAGAGAGTGGTGATGGTGTTGTGTTTGTGTGTGTGTGAGAGGAGTGTGTTGTGTGTGAAGGTGGTGGTGAGGTTGTGATAGTGGTGGTGATGGTGGTATTTGTGTGTGTATGTGTCTATATATATGTATATGTGTGTGTATCTATATATATGTATGTGTGTGTGTTATATATATTTAGTTTTAGATATATATATAGATAGCTAGATAGCTATATATAGATGTATATATATATATATATATATGTATAGATATATATATATAGAGAGATAGGTAGAGAGAGAAGTAGAAGGAGAATAAGAAGAAGATGAAGTAGCAGCTGCAGCAGCAATAGGATGCAGCAGCAGCAGCAGCAGCAAGCAGGAGCTGCAGCAGCAGCAGCTTGCAGTTGCAGCAGCAGCAGCAGTAGCAGCAGCAGCTAGAGCAGCAGTAGCAGCAGCAGCTAGCAGCTCTTTTCCCCCCCATTGTGACCCCCTAGCACCCTATAAACCCCCCACTTAGTATATATATGTAGGTATATATATATAGATATATATATGTTGATATAGAGAAGTTTAGATAAGGAAATTAGAGGTAGAGAGGGAAAGAGAGTTTAAGATTTAGAAGAGTTTAAGGATTTAGAATTAGAGAGGGAAGCTAGGGAAATAAGGAAATTAAAGAAGAATAGGAGGGAGGATTAAGAAGAGGAATAAGGGAAGAAGAGGGAGATTAGAGGAGTTGAGAAGAAGGGAAATTAGAATCGAGAATCAAGAAGGGTTAGAATCAAAAATCAAAAGAGAAGGTTTTAGTTAGAAATCGAGTTAGAGGGCGAATTTGAGCCCGGAGCGTCGGATCGCGACGAAACTTGACATAGGCCTAGAATACGTGATTTAGATTTTGCGGGTAAGCTTCCGGGTGGAAGTCGGGGTCGTAGGGCGCCGGTATCGCGCCGTGTCAGTGCGTATCTCGAAATATTCGAGATTTCTGCAATAGGCCGTAAGGTGGACCAAACGTCCACTTTACTTAGGTATTTTGGTAGATAACGAACCTATAGGATAGTACCCTACTACCCTAGGGAGATCGGGTCAAAATAAGTAGCGTAGGTAGGCTATCTAGACTAGCGCCGAGGGTAGAATTTTACCCTTAAAAAAGGCTAAAATAGGAATTTGGCCTACGGCCGAGAAATTGAGTTTGAAGTCCAAGATGGACTTCGACATAGGTTATATAGGTTGGTAATGAGTAGGATTAGCTGTCTAAACCTAGTCTTGGACCCGGTTGACCACGGTTGACTTTTTGGACTAAAAGTCAACTATGGGTCAACACTTTACCCAATTTGGTCCCAAATTCCATCCAACTTGGACCGTTGACTAAAAGTCAACTATTAGTCACCAGTGACCTAGAGTTGACCTAGTGTTGACCTCGAGTTGACCAGAATTGACCCATTGACCAAAAGTCAACGGTAAGCCAATTTTCGACCTAGTTTGATTCGGATGGATTTCCAATGTCCTTCCATGACCAAGTATGACCCAACTAGAGTTGTCTTGACCTCGTATGACTTTGTTAGGTCTAATATGACTTAGATTGACCCCGTACAATCTAGTTTGACCTTGTTTGACCTAGATTGACTTAGTTTGACGTGTCTTGACCTATTATGACTCAGTATGACTTAATTTTACTTCCAAACCATTATATTGATACAGTATTCCATCTATAGGTCCTCGAGGCACTGATCTTGGACTCAGTCGACTTATCCATCACAGTACAGGTGAGTACATTCTTTGATAATATTTCTGTTTTATGATATCGTCTTTGTTTCTAGTATTTAGTGCAGATTATCCTTGTTCTCTTGACACATTGTTCACACGGATTGATATTTGTCTGGATCCCGTCATAAGATGTTATTCCTCTTATATATGGTATACACTGGGCAAGTCTACATTGTTTATTGTTCATTGTATAGATACGATTCCTGCGAAGGCTAGCTACCCTCTCAGAGAATATGTATCATGACGTGTCATGACTGGATCCACTATATTGGTCAGGGATGGGGGTGTTAGCGTAGATATGTGATCAATACCCCACAGATATTGTATCATCATTGTATAGTGTTAATCATACACTCACGTATGATTAGCCAGGCCAAACATTGTATCAAGTTCTAAGCCGGTCACATGTTGAAACTAGTGCTAAACTCACATAGATATAGTTCCAGATTCTTGTACATGATTTATACTGTTTTCCCTGTTCTTACATTCAGATTTCAGTCTTGATATGCCTTACCATGATTCATGTACACATTATTTATCTCGTAGATTCTCTCTATTTACTGCTACATTTTCAATATCGTCTAACTAGAACTGTTATGGAGGTTTGTGCTCGTTCCATCCTGACTGGATATGTTGACAAAATTTTACAGATAGTGGCGAGGAGGATTGTCCTACCTACTACGGTCCGGTTGACGTAGTGGGCATAGACTTGGAGACCTTGGTTCAGCAGGGCTTAGCTCCGCCCGACGAGCCTTTAGCTTAGTTTAGTTAGGTTAGACATTTTGGACTGGACCTTGTCTCCAGCTTGCTACTTGTTATTTTATTATATTCTGGGACTGTATTAGAGACTTGGACTGTATATATTCTTTGTGTTGGACTTGACAGGTTATATATTATTTATCGTCTTGTTGTCTTTTCATTTCAGTCTTTACTTTGTTATCTTAGAGTCGTGATTGAGTACTCGTATATATATTCATTGCTTGTCCTCCGTTCGGAGTTGACCATGGACTTGACAGGTTTTTGTTATATATATAAACTGTTTAGAAGTAGAAAATCCACAGCGTTCCACGCCGATTTTTCGGTGAGGGCTGGGCGTTGTCGCGTCACGTGCCCTTTTAGCGGGTGCGGGTCGTGACACGTTTTAGTGGTGGCCCACGCAGGTCCTGAAGTCGCGATTAGTGCGATGTCGTAGTGGCGCTCGACTAAGAGTGCTATTACGAGCCTACGGTACGTATCTAGGATAGGCTATAGGCTAAGAGAGTACTCAATCACAGTAGGATCTTTCCTTGCTTATCTTGCTTACCGTCTTTGATATCGATTTACTGCTTTCTAGCTGTCCTCCTTTGATATTGCCTTCATGTGCCATATTGATATCTTCTTCTTAATTTGTCTCCAGGATATTGATGACTCATTCTCCTGGCGAGGGGCTCGGGGAGACGGAGAGGTCTGCCACTTCTGGCGGACAGGCTCCGGTTACTTCCCCGGCTGATGGGACTTCTGTTGGGGCTCTTGGGGGTACTCCTCCAGCTACCTCTATGACCATCCCTGGGGCCATTGCGGGTACTCTTCCCGTAGTGCCTGGGGCTACAGTGGGAGCTGCGGCGGGTATTCTTCCTCCTCAGCAGGAGACTTCTCCGGTGATGATGGGAGCTATTCCTCCATTGCCTCCTCTGCCCACAGACATGGGGCAGATGCTAGCGTTCTTCCACCAGGTGCTTGAGTCCCAGCGGGCTCAGCACGAGGCTCAGCACGAGGCTCAGTTGAGGCAGACAGAGGTCATACGCCAGGGCATGGAGGATGCGCACAGATTGGCTATGGCGGCAGTGGAGCGTCAGGCTCCACAGAGGGAGGTTCAGCAGCAGCAGCCGAAGATCGGGGATATCCATGCTTTCAAGAAGCTTGGTCCGAGGGATTTCAAGGGGACTGAGGGCATTATCTATGCTGATGATTGGCTCGAGGATATCGAGCGCCAGATGGGGGCCTGCCGCCTGGCAGCCGACCTGAGGGTCGAGGCGGTTGGGTTGCAGTTGTTAGATATTGCCCGGACATGGTTCCGGAATGAGCCGGCTCTTGCAGGAGAGGGCCGTACTTGGGCAGAGTTCAGGACCTTGTTCAGAGAGAAGTTCTTTTCCCCTACGGACAAGATTGGCCTGGTGCGGCAGTTCCAGAACCTGCAGCAGGGCAGCATGACCGTAGAGGAGTATGCGGCGGAGTTCGGCCGGCTGGGCCGATATGCCGAGTACATGGTGAGTGACCCGGTGATCCGAGCGGAGCGCTTCAGGGAGGGATTGGCTTGGGATATCAAGTTCCAGATCCCTTCTTTCTACGCGACATATGCGGAGGTTTACGCAGAGGCTCGGAAGGTGGAGAGGGAGTTGGGCTTGAAGCCCAAGAGGGACCGTGATCAGTTTTCGGGGACTACTAGCAGCGCGGGGGCTGCTAAGCGTCCTCAACTCCAGCATCATTCTATTCCGCAATGCTCGCAGCAGATTCCTGCTCCGATCAGGGCACCAGTTCAGCAGGTGCCCCGGCAGCAGCAGCAGGGACCGACGCAGCAGGCACCTACTTGCCACTACTGCAAGAGGTCCGGACATCTCTGGGAGGTTTGCAGGAGACGTTTGGGATTGTGCCTATACTGTGGCACCGAGGGGCATCAGGCGAGGGATTGTCCTTCGAACCATCGCCGTGCAGCTCAGGGAGCACAGGGTAGGCCACCTATGGCACCGCATCACGCCCTCCACCAGCAGCGGGATATACCCCGCCAGGACAGGGCTTTTGCGATGACAGTTGACGATCCTGCACGCATTGGACTAGGAGGTAGGGTCTTGCTCTTTCTTTTACCTGTTCTTTCTAACTAAAACCCCTCGTACCTGTTCTTTCTGCCCATTGATTGATGATTACTTTCTTAGTACCTTTAGTTTGCATATGTGATGATCATGCTAGATTAAATAGAAAACCCCAATGAAGACTGCAATAACATGATACTGTAGAGATTTAAAACCATGCATGTGTTCTGATTTTCTAGATTACATGTTATATAACTTAGGATAAAATTTAGTAGACCTTGATTGTTGGGTGCTTGACCTAGAGAAGAGTACGACCGTTTGAATTTCGAGGACGAAATTTTTTAAGGAGGGTAGATTTGTCACCCCCAGTTTTTCAAATTAGGGGTATTTTCGTCATTTTCAAGTTTTAAAATATTTTAGGAATTTTATTTAATTTTATATGATTTTTAGGAATTTATTTGAGTCGGTTTGAATTTTATCCAATTCGGACCCAATTTGGAGACCCGGGTAGCCTGGACCCTAGTGGGACCCACATACTAGCTGGGCTTGGCCCACATGACACCCCTAACTAGGTTAGAAATCCAAAACCACAATCCCATGGTCTAATTTGTTAATTAGAGGCTTAATTGATCATTAGTGAACCAAACCAAGTCAAACCCATTCCAAAACAAACCAAACCAACCCAAACTTAACCTATTGGGTTTGGGGGCCTATTGGGTCTCCACCCAAACCCAATAGGGGGCCTTAGGTGGCCGGCCATGAAGTAAACCCCCCCCCTCTTCACTTCATTAATTCTCTCTATCTCTCTCCACTTCATTTCTTCTTCAAGTTCTTCTCCTCCTTCTTCAAGAACACCCCAACCTAGGTATGCTCTCTAACCCCCCATTAACTCCTCCTTTATTTTAGTTTCCTTCATTAATGTTGTAGAGGATGCTCTCCTCTTCATTTTGCCCCCTAATTTGTTAGGTTTCCCATTAATTCTAGTTGTAGGTTGGTTAGGGGTTTTTCATATATATATATATATATATATATATATATATATATATATATATATATATATATATATGTGTATGTATGTATGTATATATATATATATTTATGTGTTGTGTGGTGTTGAGATGATGGTGGTGATGAGGTTGTGTCATGGTGGTTGTGTGTGAGAGTAGAGAGTGGTGATGGTGTTGTGTTTGTGTGTGTGTGAGAGGAGTGTGTTGTGTGTGAAGGTGGTGGTGAGGTTGTGATAGTGGTGGTGATGGTGGTATTTGTGTGTGTATGTGTCTATATATATGTATATGTGTGTGTATCTATATATATGTATGTGTGTGTGTTATATATATTTAGTTTTAGATATATATATATAGATAGATAGATAGCTATATATAGATGTATATATATATATATATATATGTATAGATATATATATATATAGAGATAGGTAGAGAGAGAAGTAGAAGGAGAATAAGAAGAAGATGAAGTAGCAGCTGCAGCAGCAATAGGATGCAGCAGCAGCAGCAGCAGCAAGCAGGAGCTGCAGCAGCAGCAGCTTGCAGTTGCAGCAGCAGCAGCAGTAGCAGCAGCAGCTAGAGCAGCAGTAGCAGCAGCAGCTAGCAGCTCTTTCCCCCCCCATTGTGACCCCCTAGCACCCTATAAACCCCCCACTTAGTATATATATGTAGGTATATATATATAGATATATATATGTTGATATAGAGAAGTTTAGATAAGGAAATTAGAGGTAGAGAGGGAAAGAGAGTTTAAGATTTAGAAGAGTTTAAGGATTTAGAATTAGAGAGGGAAGCTAGGGAAATAAGGAAATTAAAGAAGAATAGGAGGGAGGATTAAGAAGAGGAATAAGGGAAGAAGAGGGAGATTAGAGGAGTTGAGAAGAAGGGAAATTAGAATCGAGAATCAAGAAGGGTTAGAATCAAAAATCAAAAGAGAAGGTTTTAGTTAGAAATCGAGTTAGAGGGCGAATTTGAGCCCGGAGCGTCGGATCGCGACGAAACTTGACATAGGCCTAGAATACGTGATTTAGATTTTGCGGGTAAGCTTCCGGGTGGAAGTCGGGGTCGTAGGGCGCCGGTATCGCGCCGTGTCAGTGCGTATCTCGAAATATTCGAGATTTCTGCAATAGGCCGTAAGGTGGACCAAACGTCCACTTTACTTAGGTATTTTGGTAGATAACGAACCTATAGGATAGTACCCTACTACCCTAGGGAGATCGGGTCAAAATAAGTAGCGTAGGTAGGCTATCTAGACTAGCGCCGAGGGTAGAATTTTACCCTTAAAAAAGGCTAAAATAGGAATTTGGCCTACGGCCGAGAAATTGAGTTTGAAGTCCAAGATGGACTTCGACATAGGTTATATAGGTTGGTAATGAGTAGGATTAGCTGTCTAAACCTAGTCTTGGACCCGGTTGACCACGGTTGACTTTTTGGACTAAAAGTCAACTATGGGTCAACACTTTACCCAATTTGGTCCCAAATTCCATCCAACTTGGACCGTTGACTAAAAGTCAACTATTAGTCACCAGTGACCTAGAGTTGACCTAGTGTTGACCTCGAGTTGACCAGAATTGACCCATTGACCAAAAGTCAACGGTAAGCCAATTTTCGACCTAGTTTGATTCGGATGGATTTCCAATGTCCTTCCATGACCAAGTATGACCCAACTAGAGTTGTCTTGACCTCGTATGACTTTGTTAGGTCTAATATGACTTAGATTGACCCCGTACAATCTAGTTTGACCTTGTTTGACCTAGATTGACTTAGTTTGACGTGTCTTGACCTATTATGACTCAGTATGACTTAATTTTACTTCCAAACCATTATATTGATACAGTATTCCATCTATAGGTCCTCGAGGCACTGATCTTGGACTCAGTCGACTTATCCATCACAGTACAGGCGAGTACATTCTCTGATAATATTTCTGTTTTATGATATCGTCTTTGTTTCTAGTATTTAGTGCAGATTATCCTTGTTCTCTTGACACATTGTTCACACGGATTGATATTTGTCTGGATCCCGTCATAAGATGTTATTCCTCTTATATATGGTATACACTGGGCAAGTCTACATTGTTTATTGTTCATTGTATAGATACGATTCCTGCGAAGGCTAGCTACCCTCTCAGAGAATATGTATCATGACGTGTCATGACTGGATCCACTATATTGGTCAGGGATGGGGGTGTTAGCGTAGATATGTGATCAATACCCCACAGATATTGTATCATCATTGTATAGTGTTAATCATACACTCACGTATGATTAGCCAGGCCAAACATTGTATCAAGTTCTAAGCCGGTCACATGTTAAAACTAGTGCTAAACTCACATAGATATAGTTCCAGATTCTTGTACATGATTTATACTGTTTTCCCTGTTCTTACATTCAGATTTCAGTCTTGATATGCCTTACCATGATTCATGTACATATTATTTATCTCGTAGATTCTCTCTATTTACTGCTACATTTTCAATATCGTCTAACTAGAACTGTTATGGAGGTTTGTGCTCGTTCCATCCTGACTGGATATGTTGACAAAATTTTACAGATAGTGGCGAGGAGGATTGTCCTACCTACTACGGTCCGGTTGACGTAGTGGGCATAGACTTGGAGACCTTGGTTCAGCAGGGCTTAGCTCCGCCCGACGAGCCTTTAGCTTAGTTTAGTTAGGTTAGACATTTTGGACTGGACCTTGTCTCCAGCTTGCTACTTGTTATTTTATTATATTCTGGGACTGTATTAGAGACTTGGACTGTATATATTCTTTGTGTTGGACTTGACAGGTTATATATTATTTTATCGTCTTGTTGTCTTTTCATTTCAGTCTTTACTTTGTTATCTTAGAGTCGTGATTGAGTACTCGTATATATATTCATTGCTTGTCCTCCGTTCGGAGTTGACCATGGACTTGACAGGTTTTTGTTATATATATAAACTGTTTAGAAGTAGAAAATCCACAGCGTTCCACGCCGATTTTTCGGTGAGGGCTGGGCGTTGTCGCGTCACGTGCCCTTTTAGCGGGTGCGGGTCGTGACACCAGTAGCCAAGGGACCCCAGGGGAAGACTTATAGCCTAGTCCTTGAGCCGGAGCCGGAACAGGTTTCGGAAGGTTAGTTTTGATCGTAGCCTTAGTCATTTGTTGCATTGCTTGCTATGTTAGAATATTGTCGGGTCTTCAATCCTTGTGAATTTCGAGGACGAAATTTTTCAAGGAGGAAAGACTTATAAGCCCCTGATTTTCAAAAAATTTTAAACTAGTGTTAACTAATTAATTAAATGTCATTATTAGTTTTAAAATAATTTAATATGATTTTAGGAATTTTCTAGAATTTTTTAAATGAATTTTAATGAGTTTTAAATACAAAAAAATCATTTTGTAATTTATTTAAATGTTTTAATAGCATTTTGTAATTTTTTAAATTATTTTAATAGTGTTTTGCAATTATTAGAATTGTTAGTATATCAGTTTGTAATTAAGGAATTGTTTTTAATTAGGAAATGCAATTATTATTTTGTATTTTATTTATGTTAATTCGTTTGTGTAAAATCCTAAAACTAGAGGACCCTACTGCTAATTACCAAACCCCCCCCCAACCGACACTCTCTCTCTCCTCCAGCTCTCACCCACCCCCGACGACTGCCCCGACCGACTACGACCGACTGCCCCCGCCTTTCCCGGCTGCCCCACCGCCTTAACTCCCCCTATTTAAACCCCCACACTCCCCTGAGCCAAACCCTAACCCTAAATCTCCTCCACGACCAACCGCTGCCCCGTTCTTCCCCGACGAACTCCTAAACCCTAACCCTACTCCGACGAACTCCGTCCAGCCTCACCGTCGACTCCCACAGCCCCCAACCGCCATCCATCGACGCGCCGCACTGAGCCGTGCCCAGCGCCACCCGAGCGCCGCTTCCCCATCACCTCCTCCGCCGCACAGCACGTTCGAAACCCTTCCTCTTCGCCGGACACGTAGGTTACAGTTTCGTTTTGTGTCGTACGTGTCTCGTTTTGACCTATGTTGCTCGCCAGGACACGGGGATGTTCGTCCAGTAGCTGGACACGAGAATCAGTGGTCATGCGTGTCGTGCGTAGCACGGACACGAGAAAACCCTGTGTCCTTAACTGTCAGGACACAGGATGGTTTTTATATTTTTTTATGTATAATTAAACCTAAACAGAAATAAAAGAAACAAAAACCCTATCCTAACAATCAGGCCGGCTGGCCCATTGGCCAGCGCGCAGTAATTAAAACCCCCCCGGCTCTGTTAGCCCGAGTTCGAGCCCCCTCATTTCTGTCTTCTTTTCTTTTTTCTTTTCTTTTTCTTTTTCTTTTTCTTTTTCAGTTTTATAAATATATTTATATATATATATATATATATATGTATATTAGTATATATATATGTATATACTGTTTTTGACAGTATTTTATATATATGTATATATATATTTTATAGTTAGTAAATTATATATATATATGTTAGTATTTATATATATATTCATATATGTAGGTATTATGTATATATGTATATATTTTCATATATATTATTATATATATACTATTATATGTATATGTATACATTATTTTGTATATATATATATATATATATATATATATATATATATATATATATATATAGTTTAGTATTTTCTTATATATATGTATATATATATTTGTATATATATATAATGTATAGTTGAGCATTTTTCTATATGTATAAATATCCCTATATTATATATATATATATATATTATTTTGATATTTCACTTAGCTTAGTACAAATTATCTTTATAAGATAATATTCACACTTTTATAGTCACTATGTTAAACTTTGCCTTATTAAAATAATAATATTATTTTGACTATTTTCAAATTGTATTTTATTGTATTTAAATTACTGCAACCATTTGGTGTCCAAGCCTAGCATGGGTATTTGGGCTCAAATGTGTTTTCACACATTCAAGACCTGTTCAAGTCATATTGGACTTGATTCATGGCCTTGGGTCCTTTATTTGAACTTTGGTTCAAACTATACATGGACAAAATACACAGATAATTAATTATTATGTGTACTACTGTTTTTGATTTTCTAAAAATACTAAAAGTACTGCTAAAATTATGGAAAAATAGTTTTTAGATACTATGTTAAGTTGGCTAATTTAGTATAATTTTTGTAGTATTTAATTTACTGTTTTGCCACTAGTTTGGCATATGAAACCAAAACTCACTTTCTGTATACTTAGGAAAACTGATTTTTATAAAATACTTGTACTGGTTAATAAATTCCAGAAAAATTATAATAAATTTCTATGATTAACAAGGATCACTTTGATACTTTACTTTAAGAAAAACTAGGCTTTTTGCCTATCTCTAAAATTGTTAGAACACAATGGTCTTTTGATTTATTTATTGATTAATTACGACTTGTAGCTTTTTGTGTTATTTGGAGTTTTAGTCGTGTTGAACCCCACCCCTCACTAGTGTAAAGACCCTAGAAAGTTAGTTAAAGTAGTGTGTCACCCCACATTGGTCTCCTATGCCCAAAATCATCTTTTTGGCTAGGTGCCCAGTCACAAGTCGTGTCGCACCAATTAGTGTCCTAGTATTTTAACTTAGTGTAAAGCTAAGTTATTGTATTTACTTCTACAGTGACGAGTTACCAGACATCTATAGCACATTTATTGCAGCTTGTTTTGCTTTGCTAGAGGCAAGTACTTTCTACGAACTTTACATACTGCTAGAACAATAAACTGCGACTTACCAACCATGTTAAATGCTGATCCTTGGGGTAGCAAGTTAGAACTTTACATGTTGTATTACTTTCAGTATCTACCATGTTTAGGACAGTATCTCATATCTCTCACATGCTTTATATCGTTCTCGTATCTTCCACATGTTTTTACTGTTCTCGTATCTCTCACATGTTAAATAACGGGTTAAGGGAAAACTGTTTGTATTGTACGTGAACATGACCCCCTTCTCCGTATGTATTTACCGCGCTCGGTGACATTCTATATGTACCCTTGCCGTATGTTCTGATATCGCGTTTGTGTATGGATATACACCGATGCCGTTCGTGCACGTATGTGCATACCAGAAAAACTTGATATGTACCACAGTACATCCTGATCACCTATTGACCGATTCACGTATATGCTACCATTTTAAACTTTTAAACTACATGCGGTTATCTATAAAATAACCAAATTAAACCATGATATGCCATGATTCCAGTTTATTACATTCTTGTTCATGCTTCGTATACTTAGTTTGCTAGATTCAGTACTTGCTCCCGTCCTGACAGGATAACGTTGTAGGTATACTTACTGAGGAGGAGTTGCTCTGTGATTCGTATTATGGAGTTACTGCCGAGGACCCGGTTTTGCCATACGAGGATGTTCCTGCGGAGAATCTCGCCTAGTTGTCTTTTGTTTACTTAGACTTTTGAGAGTAGACATGTACTAGACTATATCATTTTATAACTGGATATGTATCCAGTTTTACATTTCAGTTTACTTGTACTTGGACATTTTACTATATACGACGACTTTTGTGTTTGGAGCATTTATGATTCTTCTTCACTTATAGATCTGTTAGCACATTTAGTCTTATCTTGTTATCTCTAGAAGGGCTTACTGCGCTTTATCTTAAGCGTAGGCTGGACATGGCTCGGCCCGGCCCAACAATTTGGGTAACGGGTCGTGACACCACGACAGGGTCGTGTTATATTCTATTCGTGACTTTAATATATTCGAGACAGTGCCTCGCCGAGTAGAAACTTATGCATCTCGACCGTGCCAAGACTTTCACTTCTTTCATGTGTCTCTAGACCATTCTCGTGCCAACGACGTCGAGGGGACGACTCGTACTAGTTGTGCCAATACACTTGCTCGTACCTTAAGATCGATACCGTGCCAACCCGACTTAACCAACTTGCCTTACGACCCTTCCTGACTTAACTCAAGACTATGCCATATTTATGCCGAAGCACGTGTCCTTACTATAGCCAAATCTTGGTTCCAGAACGGTGTTGCAACCGTGTACACCTAATTCGTGCTGATTCAATATTAGTGCTTGCAATAAGCATAACTTGTTAACCAACTCATAACTTGCTAGTACTCGACGCAATCCAAAGACATACATGTGGATAGCCGCTCTTATGCCGACACATCTATATGAGTGGTCACTAGCAATGTTAAGCTATCCTGGATCTTTTGTATACGGTGACCATTCGCGTGGCGAGGTACGAGCTCCCACCGAATGACCCGTAGCCTATATTATAACGGTTCACTTCCATCGAGTCATACCGTCGATGAAGGCCGTATAATATCTGCAATTCCTCCTGGGCCGACAAGAACCCGGCGTCCCGGGATTGCTCGAAGAATTTTGCCCTTGCACGCAAGTTGTCCAATGACCACGCAAGACTCAACTCGATCTATCAAGTCCTTCCTTAACCATGACCATGCTTTCCAACTTTTTATCGAGACTCCCAATTAGCGGGACCGATCTCGACGTCAACCAGTCGCGTAGACTTCCTTATCGAGACTCCTAAGTAGCGGGACCGATCTCGTGCACTTCCTTATCGAGACTTATCGAGACTCCCAAGTAGCAAGACCGATCTCGTGTACTTTCTTATCGAGACTCCCAAGTAGCGGGACCGATCTCGTGTGCTTCCCTATCGAGACTTATCAAGACTCCCAAGTAGCGGGACCGATCTCGTGTGCTTCGTTATCGAGACTTATCGAGACTTCCAAGTAGCGGAAACGATCTCGTTATCGAAACTTTTATCGAGACTCCCAAGTAGCGGGACCGATCTCGCGTGCTTTCTTTGTCCGTGGCATGCTTTTCTCTAAACCGATCGTGGTTCGTGCCTTAGGCAGACTTTGTTCTCTAGACGACACTATCTCTCAAGTCACATACTTTACATGACGAGCCTTGTTCTCGTGGGACTAAGTGACTTGGCAACCGCAGGAAATAGGGGACCGTGCTTGCTATGACTTCGATAGCTCAGCATAACTCTCGTTTAACATATTCAGGCAACGATTTGACGAGCAAAGGCTGTGCCACGCTTCGCATCGAGGGAACGTGTCGTGCACGCGTTCGACTTGAACAACCAAGTTCTTTAGGTGCATAGACTTAAGCAACAAGCCGTGCAGCACGACTTAAACTACGGGACGGACGAAGGCTATGCCAAGTCTTGGACGACAGGACCGTGCATGCTTTATCAAGTATTCACACGGGCGACGCTCTTAGGCTAATTCGAGCATTGTGGCAACTTAGCAACTTAGGCCAACTTCCTTCTTCCAAGCCACGGGATGAAGGATCGAGTGTCATTTTAAAAGCACGCTGAGCAAACTTCTAAGCAGACCATGGAACCTTTTTCTATGTTCTAACACATTCCGACCCGTCGGGATTATTCTCTTAGCTATGTGGATGCGTCTCTTTTATTATCAAGCCTAACTTGTGCAAGTTGAAAACATATAATTTATTATGTGAAGGCTAAGATGAGGCAAGTTTACCGAAACTATCCCACCTGAACAAGGAGTCGCCTCGACCGAGTGAGTCTTCGAGCAGCTGTTACAAGTCTAGGGCCGAACGCCGTCGGCGTTTCGATTCCTCCGATTGACTGAGCGGGACGGGGCACTACACTCATGCTCTACGATTGCCTCCATACTTGGGAAGATGTGGAAAATGTTCGATCTAGTTCAAGTTTCAGATCTCGACGTTGATGGTGGTACCTTCCTCGTCAAATTGGACTCCCCTAGTGCGGTAGATCGGGCTATAAACGAAGTGCCATGGAGCATAAATGATGGACTTCTAGTGGTTGAGAGGTGCGATCCGGAGAAACTGCCAGAGGAGTTTCTCGTGCTGAATTCTGGGTAGAACTCCACAAGATCCCCCCTAAATTCCTTAATCGTGCTGTTGTGGCCAGAATCAAAGAAGCGCTGGGCATGCCTAGATCTATCCCCACACCCAAGGAAGAAACTAAGTAGAAAACTTATGCATGGATTAAAGTTCTCATTGATGTCTCTAAACCACTGAAAAAGCGTATATCCACTTCGATTGATGGTCTTAACACTGGCGAAGTTATAGTTAAATATGAATGACTTTCTCGTATATGCAAATTCTGTGCAAAGATGAGTCACCTTTATAAAGCATGTAAGGATAAAGAAAGATTTCTCTCATTAATCGGTGACGAATGGACGAGTGATGAGATAAAGAGGCTCCAAGACCTTCTTCAACTGCGTATAAAGGAAGATGATTACTGTGCGGCGCCGAAAATTCTTCCTACTCGGCAAAATCCTACTGAGCAAGTGAACAGGCAGGAGAATACACCAGGAAACACTACCTCCGTAGAGGCACCGACGAAGGTCCAGCAAACCTCCAACCCAAACAGTATCCCAGGATTATCGGAATCTCAATCTATCGAGAGGGAGGTTGAGATCTCCTGCCATTCTGATAAGGGCAACAAACAATATTCCTTGCAGTTGGCTAAGTATGTCCTACCACACAAGTGGGGAGCAGATCACCATAAGCAACCACCTGAATCTACTACTCATGATCCTATGATGGTGGACCCAAGGAGAAAGAGAGTTGAAGATACAGATAACCAATCCCCACCACGTGCTGAATATATCTAGACCCACATCCACTCACAATTCCTATGCAAATCATTACTCTCCAATCATGCATCTCAGACCGTCCCATACTCAAAGATCTATTATAATCCCGAGATTTCTTTATATTTGGCTGGCCAAATGGTCACATAACATCTCTCCCATACTCAAATCATGAGTTCACAGTGTTGAGCAGTATAGAGGCGTGATCACTATTATATCGAGGTAGATTACGAGTTGACAATATTGACCTGTACGCTGGGTGAGTCAACCATAACTTCGTGAGATGTTTCTTCATTGGCTGTGAACTCGTAAACTCCCCCATAGGATGGTCACCACAACATCTCTCCCATACTCAAATCCCGAGTTGACAGCACACAGGAGGAAGCATATGCTGAGATTCGAAGCCCTTGGATGACTCACCCAGCGTTCAAGGAAATTCTCACGAAGTTATGGTTGAAGAATGGTCCCACCAACATATCAAACTTCACGTAGAGAACTCAAAGTACGCTGGAGAAGCTTCATAAATGGGGAAGGAACCAGTTTAAAAACATCAAAGCCCGGATTACTTATCTACAAGGAAAGTTACTGGCCATACAAAATGGTACTGTGACCCAGGAGAGCCTACGCGAAGAAGGCATCATCGGTAAAGAACTGAATGACCTACAGATGATCGAAGAAGCATACTGGAGTCGGCGTGCGAAGTGCGAATGGATTAAAGAAGGCGACAAAAACACGAAATATTTCCACATTAAGGCTTCTAAGAGAAAAAGGAAGAATGAAATTCGTGCTTTGAAACATCCAGATGGCAGTTGGAAGACGGAGCATGACGCCATAGCAACAATCCCGATCAACCACTTTTAGAACGGGTTTCGGGCAGAGGAAACCGTGCCAATGGAGTCATGTATGATCAATATACCTGAACATATTTCAGTGGAAGAAAATGCTAGTATGTGTTTGATCCCAAGTACAGAAGATATTGAATATATCATCTGTAGTATGGGGCCACATAAGGCGCCGGGTCTTGATGGTTGGCCGCCAATTTTCTATCAAAAGAATTAGAATATAGTCGGGATTGATCTCACGAATATGGTACAACATTTCTTTAGATCGGGTCTGTTACCGAAAGGAGTTAATCATACAAATCTTGTGCTCATTCCCAAATGTCGAGGCTGTCACTACCATATTTCTAGCTTGAGAGTATTTTGGTCATTTTTAAAATTTTGGAATTATTGGGATTTATTAGTATTAGTTATAATTATTAGAATTTTTAGTAATTTCTAGTATAATTGTTTTGGTGCTATATTTGACCTTGACTAGTGTTGACTTAGGAGATTGTCCTAGAAGCTAACCTAGGTCATGACTACTTGGTTAGAGTGTGTAACCCTAGCTTGACCTAAGTTAGTGATATTTAACCAATTAGAAGTTATTTCGTGAGATTAGGAATTGATTAGGCTAGCTAATGGCTTGTGGTTTCACAAGTCATGACTTGTGACTTAGGCCCATAGAGTCCCATAGACCACTTGTAGAGCCCTAACCCTAGCCCAATCCACCTATGGCCGGCCAAGCCTATCCCCCCTCTATTTAATGACTCCTAGAATTTAGGGCTAGCCTCCCTTAGAAATATTTGCAAGTTTGAGAAAGAGGTAAGTCCCCAACTTCAATAATTCCTAGAAAATCCTATTTAATTCCTTTTCTATCCATACAAATTGCATTAGGTTCTAATTCACCTGTTCTTGCTGTTTATGGAAGATTATTTCAGCTTGGGAGCAATTTGGTAAAGTTTGGCTATCAAGAGGAACATCCCTCTTTGGAGCTTTTTGAGGATTTTGACACCTATAGGAACTCCTTTAAAACTTATTAAAATTGCTGTTATTATTGTATATTAGCCTAGATCTAGGTGTCCCCTAGCTAACCCTAGATTTTTGTAGGATTTCGTGTCCAATTCGTATCCCATTTGGACATGTATCAGTCCTCTCATGTAGGTGTTTGATGAAATGCCCCAAAAGAAATTTCGATTCATTTTGTGCAAAGTGTTTGATTAGAAATCTTCATTGGGTTGTGGCTTGTCGATTCCTATTCGATTGAACACGTATTCGTGTCGCGTCGTGTCGAATTGTGGACATGAACTCACTCGAATCTGCCCGCGAGCAGTACCCTGCTGCTCGGGGTCATTTGTGCGCAGCACACGCCACTTGGACATGTGATACTTGACACACACGAAGGGGCACTGACTGACACCACGTGTGTCAAGTTTCATGACCTCTCATGTCGTGTCAGACACAGTATCGTGCGTGCATGGGGAATGCACTATGCGTATCAGTGTATTATTTTATTCTCTGTTACTTTCAGTTTTAAAATATTTAAATACATGTTTTTATTTGCTAATTTAGATCCTAACATGTCTAATTATCTATGTTAAATTAGTTTACATGTTAGTTTAGGTTTTGTAGTGTGGAAATCTGGATTCGAACACATGGTCGACTGATCACTGATACCATGTTCTGATACATGGGTGATTTCGATTTTGGTTGAACTCTAAATCCTATTTTGAGTGATGTTGTCACTGATTAATTGATCCCAACATATTGCTAGTATATGTTAATGTAGTATTTGAAGGAACGAAATAGTAAAGCATAATATTCTAGAGGGGGGTGAATAGAGTTGGCAGCAGAATAATGCTAAATAAAAAATGTTAGCAACACAATCACAGAATATTAATCACAACTGAATTAATGTAAAGGCAAAGTTAAGAGAGCAAACACAAAGACAACGATGTATACTGGTATCCCTCTGTTGAGGACTAATCTAGTCGGTAGAACTCTTGCTACCAGTTGAATCCACTATTGGAAAAACCGCAAGTTTTCTTACGAAGTCCTTGCAACTTCTACAACGCGAGCTTTGATACGAAGAACTCGTCCAACTTCAAATGTGAAAAGGTATTCTTCAATCAAGCCTTCTGATTACAATCTCTCAGAAACTTCTAGACCGTACCGCACTGGCAAATTGACTATAGGATTGTAATTGGCTTGGGATCTGAAATTGTAGGCTCTTAGAAAAATCTTTGGAAGACTGAAAGATTTAGATAGAGAGAAGATTGAAAGTGAATGAGTGAGTTGAAATGATCGAAATCCTTCTCTATTTATAGGAGTTCCAAAGGCAGACTTCTGTCAGAATTCGGGCAGAATTCGGGCAGAACTCTATGAGCAAATCTCGGTCAAATCCGCAACTGCAGGAGGACCAAGTTCCAGAGATTCAAAATCACAATGGCCACCAACCGAACTCTGGCCGAGTTCTGTCAGGGTTAGGTTAGGGTTTTTAAAAATAAGTTTTGGTGATTTTTGAAAACATTTTTGAAAACCTTTTTGTAAATATTTTGATAGGTCATTTTTTAAAAATATTTTGAACTATTTTGGGGATAGCCTATTTGCCAGTACGACTCGGTGTACAACATATTCCTAGACTCAAATAAAATGAAAATTATATTGCATAGGAAATACAGACTCGAGTAGGCAAACAGATCTTCAGTCTTGAACGGAGTGGATAGCCAATCTTGCTTATATCCAAGAAACCGAGATGTCCCAACTAGCTTTGTATATCCAGACAGAGTTTTATCAATTATTAAAATCAGGTTGACCATATGACCAATGGGCCAACAATCTTCCCCATTTTGATAATTGACAAACTATGAATGATATAACATTAAGCTTGTTCAAAAAGAATCAAAACGTGAAATTGTTCATGTCCTATATTTAACTCAAAAAAATATGTTAGATCTTTAATTTTCTCCCCCTTTGTCACTTAGCAAAATAATTGCACAAGAGAAGGCTCCCCCGCAATTAATGCAGTAGACTCCCCCGCAATTAATGCATAAGAAACAAATAGTGAGAAAACATAACAAATAAAACATAAAGAGTAAATGTACATCATCACAGGTATGTAAAGTTTCTACAAATTATCATCACATGCATGCTATTGTCTCTAAAGAATGCAAATCTCAGGCATGCTATTTCACAGGCAGTTTGTAATGAAGAAGCAGTATAAAGAGATAGTGCTAAAACAAAGTGCTGAAAGAAACTGAAATAACATAAATGAAACACCATAAGCATATCCATGAAAAAGTACTGAAAGCAGACTACAAAGTGCTGATAAATATCAAAAGTACTGATAAAAAAAAATAATGATAAAAAAAACTTGGAATGTTGGAGCATTTCCAAGTATACAATAGAATGTCACTAAATAATCAAATTACATCTCCTCATCACTATCCTCGTCATCATCATCAGCAGCTCGGCCAGCATGACCGGAAGGACCAACACCAGAGGTACCAGCGCCAGAAGGATGAGAAGGGGCGCCAGCATAGAACTCACCAACGTAGTCACGAGGTGCACGATACCAGTCATAGGCATTACCTGGCTGGAAGTAGGTATGGACAGCCTCATCCTCACAGCGGTAACCCGAAAAAGCTGGATCTCGAGGGATGGAGTCGGCAGAATGACCAGTCTGGGCAAAACGCAGATCAGCCAAGGAGTTTGCCATTGCCTGGTAACGGGTGACATCGCGGAACTCACGCTCGCGAGCCATGTCCGTCAACGAGACGTGCAAAGCAGATAAGTGCTGATGTATGCCCTCAAATGTCATGGCATACTGATGAGGTGGTGGAGGAGGTGCAGTAGAAGGAGCAGTAGGTGGAGCTGAAGCAGTCCGGCTGCGACGAGATAGCTGAAGCAACTTGGACTCAGAGTTCTGAGTACAAGTCGATAGATCGATATCAAATCGCTGAAAGATACGAGGGAGAATCATCGCGTAAGAGAGATTTTGATCTCTTGCACGACATCGTCCCATCATCTGAATGATCGTCTTAGGGGTGGAAAAAGGAATCCCCTTAAGAATATGGCACATGGCGGACTGCTCAAGTGAGGTCACATCATCTTTGGAAGTGGATTTGGGAAGGATAGTAGAGTAGATGATGCGGTGCAGTTCGTAGTTGAACAAGTTCAGGTTGTTAGCCTTGAACTTTTCAGAGCGTACTCTGTCAGGAGCACAGAGTTCTGCTTTAAAACTAGTGAGTGTCGTGCCTTCGGGAAACTCGAATTCCGTGATATCTACTAGCGGTTCACCTTCATTGGAAATACCAAGAATCTCCGCTAGGAGGACATCATCGAACTCGATGTCGACGCCTCCAACACGTATGCTCACAACAAAAGTGTTAACTACGAGATTGCAATAGAATAAACGAATGGCATTAGTAGCTATTGGGAAGCACAGTTTAATAAATAGGTGTAACCCTAATGCCTCAAATAAGTGACGATGATCGGGAAATACCGTCCATTTGATCGGAGCGTCGCTGCATATGGATCGGGTGGAAAAGTCACCGTACCATAATAGGGCTTGATCGAGGGTTTGAAAGAAGAACCCATCGAAAGCGCCGTCGCTCGTTTGGATCGGTGAAAACAGTGAATCCGTGTGAGGATTCGAAGACGATCCTTCCTCACTAGGAGTGGTCTTCTTCCTCTTAGAAGGATTAAATCTAGGTGCCATTGGAATAAAAAGCACAAATAGAAAGGTAGAGAAAGAGGGAGTTATACCTCACGAAAATTGGATATGTTGTAGAGAAAGTCGATCTTCGCACGATTCCAAATTTTGGAGAGATTTCACCAAGTAGATTGGAAGAAAAGGACTGGTGAAAAAGCTAGGGTTTGAAGATTCGGGCGGCTGCTGCTGCTGTTGAAATTAATTTGGAAGCAATGAAAGAGAAGAAGCTCTAGGGTTCTGGATATATACACAGATACCCTCAACCGAACTCGGGCCGAATTCGGTCAGAGCTCTGGCCGAATTCGCCTAGGGTTCTTCAAAGTTGATTTTTGCCACTTCTTTTTTATTGTCTCATTTCAAATATTTAATTCAAAGATTAGTTAGTTTAGCCTTCAAATAATATAATTAATAATATTTTATGAATTAAATGTCGTTACACAGCGACTGTCTCAGATTAGCTGTAGGAGTACTGTCCCAGCTGGCGGAGGTTCACCGGGGAACTCTTAAATACCGCTTCGCTTCAACCGTAGTTGTGGTGACAGACAGACTCTTTATTGGCTTGTCACTAACACAGTTTTTGCGTATTGAGATATAATCATAAAACAAAATCAATTAATATTATTGACGTCCAAAATTCCTAATTCTCGACGTAAATAATTGAAACGATCTTCCGCTAGAGGTTTAGTAAAGATATCAGCTAATTGATTTTTAGTATCTATGTACACAAGGTTTATATCTCCATTTTGATGATGATCTCTAAGAAAATGATGTCTAATCTCGATATGTTTAGTACGAGAGTGACATACTGGATTCTTAGTCAAATTAATAGTGCTCGTGTTATCACAGAAAATAGGAATATGTGTGTAAAATAAATCATAGTCTTCTAGGGTTTGTTTTATCCACAAAATCTGAGCACAACAACGTCCTGCGACGATGTATTCAGCCTCTGTTGTTGATAGGGCTACAGAATTCTGCTTTTTACTAAACTAAGAGACTAAAGCTTTGCCTAAGAAATGACATGTGCCACTTGTACTTTTTCTATCAACTTTGCATCCAGCAAAATCTGCATCCGAATAACCAATAAGGTCAAAGGACTTAGTTTTGGGATACCACAAGCCAACAGAAGAAGTGCCTTTAAGGTATTGGAAGATACGCTTAACTGCGGACAGATGTGATTCCTTTGGATTAGCTTGAAAACGTGCACACAGGCAAACACTAAACATTATATCTGGACGACTAGCAGTTAAATAAAGTAAACTACCAATCATATCTCGATACTTACGTGTGTCGACTGGCTTGCCTTGTTCATCTGAATCAAGCTTTGTTGAAGTTGCCATCGGAGTGCCAATAGGTTTGACATTGTCCAGATCGAACTTCTTTAGCAAGTCTTTTATGTACTTGGCTTGATTTATGAATGTCCCATTATTAGTTTGTTTGATTTGTAATCCGAGAAAGAATTTCAACTCTCCCATCATGCTCATTTCAAACTCATTCTGCATACACTTAGAAAATTCTTGACAAAGAGATCCATCAGTGGATCCAAATATGATATCATCAACATGGATTTGAATTAAAAGCAGCTTGCCATTAAAAGATTTAATAAAAAGTGTAGTGTCAACCTTTCCTTTTGAAAAACCGTTGTCAAGTAGAAAAGAGCTTAGACGATCATACCAAGTACGAGGGGCTTGGTTCAAACCGTATAGATCTTTCTTCAACTTGAAAACATGGTCAGGATTTTTGAAATCCGTGAAACCCAGAGGTTGTGCTACAAAACTTCTTCTTTTATAAAGCCATTTAGAAAAGCACTCTTGACATCCATTTGAAAAAGTTTGAAATCATAAAAACATGCAAATGCACATAACATGCGAATGGATTCTAATCTCGCAACTGGGGCATAAGTCTCATCGTAGTCGATACCCTCTTCTTGATTGTATCCTTGAGCTACGAGTCGAGCCTTATTACGAGTCACTAAACCATTCTCATTCAGTTTGTTTCGGAATACCCAACGGGTGCCAATGACCGGATGATCAACAGGCCTGGGAACAAGTTCCCAAACTTGATTCCGTTCAAATTGGTTTAATTCCTCTTGCATAGCATCTATCCAAAAACTATCACTACATGCTTCATCAATGGTTTTGGGTTCTAGCTGTGAAATAAATGCAACACTAGAAACAATATCTCTACAGGATGTACGAGTACTTACTCCCTTGGTAATATTACCAATTACCAAATCCTTTGGATGATTTGCTGAAAATTTCAACCTTTTTGCTTCATTCTGAAGGTAGCTGGTTCCTGGATCTTCTCTAGGAGGTTCAGCTAGTGCAGAGCTTGGTTGAGAATCAGCTGGAGTTGAGCTTGGTACAGATGTATCTTCGTCATTGTCATCAATCGTCATTTGATTTAATTCATCAAAGGTGACATTGATTGACTCTTCGATAATCATGGTACGTTTGTTGAAGACTCTGTATCCTTTGCTCTTGGCCGCATAACCTAAAAATATACCTTCATCGGCTTTTTCATCAAATTTTTCCAAATTGTCTTTTGTGTTAAGAATAAAACATTTACAACCAAAAATTCTAAAGTATGAAACTGAAGGAATTCTATCAAACCATAACTCAAATGGAGTCTTCTTCGATTTGGGTCGAATTAGAACTCTATTGAGAACAAAGCAAGCTGTGTTGACAGCTTCAGTCCAGAAATATTTAGGTAGACTAAACTGATTTAACATTACTCTGGCTATTTCGGTTAGAGTTCTGTTCTTACGTTCCACAACTCCATTTTGTTGTGGAGTCCTAGGGCAGGAGAACTCATGAATAAAACCGTGTGTGTCACAAAATTGTTCAAAATCAGCATTCTCGAATTTGCCACCATGATCGCTTCTTATGCGAGTGATCATGTAACCTTTTTCATTTTGTACTTTCTTGCAAAAGGCGACAAATTCGGATAATGCATCATTCTTGCGTGTCAAAAAATATACCCACGTGTATCTAGAGAAATCATCTACAATTACGAAAGCATAAAGTTTACCTCCGAGGCTAGCAACTCTGCTAGGACCAAATAAGTCCATATGAAGCAATTGTAGAGGTCTAGTAGTACATACTGCGTTTACTGACTTGAAAGTGGATCTGGTAGCTTTGTTCCTTTCACATTGACTGCATACCGAATCCTTCTTGAATGTAATGTCCGGTAAACCGCGTACTAGCTTCTTTGTGGATAATCTTGATATTGTATCCATATTAGCGTGACCGAGTCTCATATGCCACAGATGACTCTCATCACTCTTGGCCATTAAGCATCTACCTGAAATGTTAGTTTCTTCTAACAAATAGAAAATATATATATTGTCTTCCCTGATACCTTCAAAGATAGTACTACCAGTTGAGCTATCAACTATAGTACATTTGTCTTTGCCAAAGTTGATGCCATAACCATGATCATCTAGATGACTTATGCTGAGTAGGTTATGTTTCAACTCGGTAACCAGACAGACATCCTTAATTACAAGATAGGGAGACTTACCAACATCACCGATACCAACAATATACCCTTTCAAATTATTACCGAAGGAGACATAGCCTTCCTTCTTTTTCTTCGATAGTGTTGCAAATAGGGTAGCGTCACCGGTCATATGCCGTGAGCAACCGCTGTCGAGGATCCATTTGCTTCTAGCATGTGAAGGGTGTTCCAACTACAAAACAGTTTGCAGATGAAACCTTTGGTACCCATTTCTTGTAGGGTCCTGAATTGTTAGCTTTAGGTATCCAAGCATAAACATTTAAATCTACAAGCTTTCTCATTCTACATACAGATGATATATGACCAATGAGGCCACAATAATGACATTGTGCATGTCGAGTGTTGAAAGCTGAGTTGTGTGCATGGTTGGTAGGTTTGGGTTTTCTAGTATAGAAGAAAGCATACCTATAATCTTGTTTAGGCTTGACCTTTTGGGGTAAAGGTTTGATAGGGTTAGGTCTGACAGTGTTTGGCTTGGGAATATTCCGATTTCTCGGTAAGTGACACGTGTTAGGGTAGGAAGCAGCAGGCTCAGGCTGTTTTCCTAGCCTAATTTCCAATCTTTTGGAAGTGTCATACAACTTAGTATAATCAGAAGTGAGTGATTCCATTCTGATTTGTGCACATTGAAGACTTTTCTTCTCTATAGAAAGTTCTTCCTTGAGTTGGTCAATAATTTTGTCTTTCTCTTCAGATGACTTGGTAGTCTCATGTAATAAGAGCTTTATTGAACAAAGCTCACCAGACTCACTAACATTATTTCTAACCTCAGCTAGTAAGTCGGTAAGTCTACCTATTTCACCTTTGTACTCTTTGAGTACCTTCTTAGAGGTCTGATACTTACTACGCAGTTTCCTGTAATCAGTCATCAGGTCACTGAAGGCATCTCCTAATTGCTCAAAGGTGAAGTCATCATAAGTTTCTACAGGTTCAGTAGGTACCTGATCGGTTGCCATGAAGCATACATTTGCAGCGTCCTCTGAGTGTTCGTCTTCTGAGTCGCTGGCTTCACTTTCATGCCATATGCTGGTGTTGGCATATCTCCGAGAAGTTGATCTTTTCAGGTTCCCTTTTTCATACCTGTTGTTCTTCTTGCTCGATGATGAGTTTGTGGGACAATCCTTCTTCATATGGTCCCTTCTTCTTGCAGCCATAGCAAACAACATCTTCTTGGTACCAGTTGTTGCTGTTGTTCTCTTTGACTCTCTTCTCATGTCTCATGAATCTTTTGAACTTCCTTACTAGGAGAGCTTGATCTTCAGCGTCAGATCCACTGCTGTCTGAGTCATCTTCAGTAGCTTTTCTGTGTTGAGCCTTGAGGGCGATAGTCTTCTCCTTTGGTGCAGGCTCTTCAAAATCTTGTAGCTCCAGTTTATGAGTGAGTAGCTTACCCATGAGTACTTCTAGGGACATAGTTGTGAGGTCGTTCCCTTCAATGATTGCAGTAGCCTTTGGAATCCAGTTCTTGGTGAGAGCTCGCAGGAGTTTGTGAATCTTTTCATGGTTACTGTAATCTTTGCCTTGTGAGGACAAAGGATTTACAATGTCCAAGAATCTCTCGAACATTTGTGTGACTCTTTTGTTGGGCTTCATTTTGAACGCTTCATACTCTTGAGTAAGTCTGCTGACTTTAGATTCCTTGACTTGAGTCGTGCCTTCATGTGTGACTTCAAGTAGCTTCCATACTTCATTGGCCGTTGTGCAGATAGACACCCTGTTAAATTCAGTTCTGTCTAAAGCACAAAAGAGCGCATTAATGGCACGTGCGTCAAGACTGGCCCTTTTCTTTTCTTCCTCTATATATCTGCTATGGGGTTTTTCAACTAAAACTCCATCAACATTTTATACGAGGTAGCTTTTGATAGCCATCAAGAACAATGGACCACAAATCAAAATCAAGAGATTTCAAGAAGAAACTCATCCATGTTTTCCAACATGTATAATTTGTACCATCAAACAATGGGGGTCTGTTTGTGGCCTGGCCTTCACTTGTGAATTTCACAGTTGCCATGTGTTGTGCTGTGATCTATATAACAGTTAATTAAAAAGAATAAATAATTGCACTGTTACCTTTGCTTTATCTGTAACACCCGCTCTGATACCAATTGTAGGAACGAAATAGTAAAGCGTAATACTCTAGAGGGGGGGTGAATAGAGTTGGCAGCGGAATAATGCTAAATAAAAAATGTTAGCAGCACAATCACAGAATATTAATCACAACTAAATTAATGTAAAGGCAAAGTTAAGAGAGCAAACGCAAAGACAGCGATGTATACTGGAATCCCTCTGTTGAGGACTAATCCAGTCGGTAGAACTCTTGCTACCAGTTGAATCCACTATTGGAAAAACTGCAAGTTTTCTTACGAAGTCCTTGCAACTTCTACAATGCGAGCTTTGATACGAATAACTCGTCCAACTTCAAATGTGAAGAGGTATTCTTCAATCAAGCCTTCTGATTACAATCTCTCAGAAACTTCTAGACCGTACCGCACTGGCAAATTGACTAGAGGATTGTAATTGGCTTGGGATCTGAAATTGTAGGCTCTTAGAAAACTCTTTGGAAGACTGAAAGCTTTAGATAGAGAGAAGATTGAAAGTGAATGAGTGAGTTGAAATGATCGAAATCCTTCTCTATTTATAGGAGTTCCAAAGGCAGACTTCTGTCAGAATTTGGGCAGAATTCGGGCAGAACTCTATGAGCAAATCTCGGTCAAATCCGCAACTACAAGAGGACCAAGTTTCAGAGATTCAAAATCACAACGGCCACCAACCGAACTCTGGCCGAACTCTGGCCGAGTTCTGTCAGGGTTAGGTTAGGGTTTTTAAAAATAAGTTTTGGTGATTTTTGAAAACCTTTTTGAAAACCTTTTTGTAAATATTTTGATAGGTCATTTTTTAAAAACATTTTGATCTATTTTTGGGATAGCCTATTTGCCAGTACGACTCGGTGTACAACATATTCCTAGACTCAAATAAAATGAAAATTACATTGCATAGGAAATACAGACTCGAGTAGGCAAACAGATCTTCAGTCTTGAACGGAGTGGATAGCCAATCTTGCTTATGTCCAAGAAACCGAGATGTCCCAACTAGCTTTGTATATCCAGACAGAGTTTTATCAATTATTAAAATCAGGTTGACCATATGACCAATGGGCCAACAGTATTTCTTTCGAAAATGGGCTTTATGGTTTGAGAATGAAAATTGGACAATGTTTGCTTCGAAAGCTATAGGCTGTTAATTGTTTCAATACTGTCACATGATCCCCTAACTGGGAAATTCATTTCTTATCCTTCTTTTAGAACTAAATTGAACTGATTTCCTTTTGATGAGTTAATTTGATCCCCATACATTGTATTTTGTTCAGTGAATTCGAATTTGATTACATTCAAATGACTGATACATGGGGTTGAATGATTCTCAATGATAACTGAGTTGTCCTTCCCTTCCTTAACTGAAATGAATGATTTTTCTGTAACATGAGACTGTTTCCAGGAATTCCTATTCCTATAATGTATTTCCAGTTTGTCTTCAATGTTAATTGTTTTCCAGGTTTCCCATGTTTGCATTAGTTGTATAAATGGTTGAAATTCAAATGAGGTTTTGGTTTAGCTAACTGTCTTTCCTGTTTTCCCTAATATGCCACTGATTCACATGTTCACAATCCTAACACCATATCAGCTAACTAATTTCCAGATTACACCATGTATTCCCTGATTCCATATGACACTGTTTTCAGGAACCTCATTGTGTACAGGTTACAAACACACACACAATAAACTCACTTCCTGTTTTTCTTAACATAAGTACACTATTTTGTAATAGGTTTTCCAGATTTTGTCACACACACGTCTCCCTCACTCACACTCACATGCCTATCACACACTCTTGTACTCTCACTAACACACACCCTCATGTATCTTGACATACACACACTTTCATGTGACACTCTCAAGCCTAACACACACACACACTTGGACACATACATGTGTCTTTCCTATTCTCTACATGTATGTATATATATTTGAGATGTACATATATGTATCCTATATCTATGTGTGTGTACTATTTTATATATATATATATATATATATATATATATATATATATATATATATATATATATATATATATATATATATGCGGCTGCGGGGAGCAATGTCTATGCGGTCAAGGAAAGCAAACCCATGCGGCTGGGAGACTGTGGTCTATGCGGCTCGCGGGCGTTGAGTTCATGCGGCTCAGAGTTGCTGGAAATCCATGCGGCCAGGAATGACTGGGCCTCAGTCATACGGCTGAGAAGGAATACTTGCCGCATGAACTTGTCATGCGGTCAAGTCAAGGCAATAGCGCATGCAGTTGGAACTGACTTGCCGCATGAATGTTCATGCGGTCAAGTGCTACCATGCGGCTCGGGACTGTGCTTCTTCTCCAAATTTTCGAGAAGAAGTACACCATAAGCCACGGCTTCCAAGCTGCATAACTCTATCATCCGGAGCCCAAATCCGAACTTCCATAGGTCAAAATGGGGTAGAACGAAATTCTCTACAACATGGAACCATCAAAATTCGAAAATAACAAGATTAAGCAGATCAAAACCCAAGAAATCCAAAAATAATATAAATATAGATCTACAAGAATCTAGCCATGGAAAGTGAAAATGCCAAGTTCTAAAGTAAGTTAGAATGCTGTAAGGAAGAGAATGAAGCAATAAAATTGGAGTTCCTCCATGAAGCAAGTTGCACTTGCCTAGACCTCTCTCTCCCTCTCTCTGGTAGGTGAAGAATTAATGGAGGGAAGAAGGAGAGTAATGAAGAGAGAGAAGGAAGTGGGGTTAATAAATGGTAGTGGTGGTGGTAGGTAGGGGGTTCACTCCTTTGGTTCATAATGAACCAATAACAATCCCAAACCGAACCAAGCCAATCCGAACCAAGAATAACCAAGCCAAACCAAACCAAGGAGATATGCAAATGCAAGATAAAATACGTATACGTATTCCAAATACGTAATACGAACAACAGGCATTACAAGTATCAGTATTGAGATTTTTATTGATCCTAATGTCTTCAGGGGCCATGACCTGATTTTCATGATCTTCGCTTTTATTATGGTTTTTAGGTTCATTAGTTTTTGGACTTGAAAGCCCCTTTTCAACAACAAGATGCTCTTCTACTTCAACAATAGTATGGCATTCTTCAATTGGTAATGCTTGATTCAGCAGGATTTTCGATGAAGTCTGGTCTCCTTCAATAGAACTTGTAGAATCATCCTCAAATGCATCGCAGTAATCACAGTCTTCAAGAGCCGCTATCATTTTTTGATCCTCTTGAGAGTGAGTAGGAGCTTGGGCTACGAAAGGGACAGTGACATCGGGATTAGATTCTGCGAAAGACAACTCCTTCTCAGGAATTATAGACTTTGGGACTCCTGGAGTTGGAGATAACATCATAATTCCCGCAGCAGCTAACACAGTCACGGGAATCGTCATTTGTGTAACTATGGGCCCCAAAATCCCTTCTGTAACGATCGAAGCTGGAATGCTAACTTCTACATATAAAAAAGGGATCAGTGTTAATATCTTACTCAATCAAGATCACATTAAAGGAATATTAAAATTTACCTGGTGGAGGTGGTATATCTTGTGAAGGCAATATTTCTTGATGATCTTTTGGAGACACGATTAATCTCCTTTTGGCCTTGCGTACAAGAGGTGTCTCAGTTCTTCTTCAACCTCATCAAGGTCGACTTGTACATTGGGTTCTCTAATAACCTCTTCTTGGGCAACTTGTCTGCGTCTTGGAACTGAAGAAGGAGTTGCCTCTCCTCCTTCAAAGGATGCTCTGTCACTACCACTTTTCTAGCTTGAGGGTATTTTGGTCATTTTTGAAAATTTGGGAATTATTTGGAATTATTAACTATTATTTAGATTTATTAGAATTAATGTGATTTTTAATGATTTTTAGTATAATTGATTTTGATCCTATAGTTGACTTTGACTAGTGTTGACTAGGAGACTAACCTAGAGACTAGCCTAGGTCATGACCACTTGGTTAGGTTAAGTAACCCTAGCTTGACCTAAGTTAGTGATTATTAACTCATTAGAACTTATTTGGAGAGATTAGGAATTGATTAGACTAGAATGGCTTGTGACTTCATAAGTCATGACTAATGACTTAAGTCTTAAAAGCCCATAGGCCCACACCATGTAGCCAAACCCTAACCCAAATTACTATGGCCGACCACATTGATCCCCCCCCCATTTAAAGCTCCTCAAAGTTAGGGCTAGCCTCCATTAGGAATTTTGTAAAGTTTTAGAAAGAGGTAAGTCTCCATCTTCATTAAATCCTAGAAAATCCATTTTAATTCCTTTTTCACCCAAACTAATTGCAATAGGTTCTAATTTTATTCCTCTTGCTGTTGGTATCAAGAAATCTCAGCTTGGGAGCAAATTGGAGAAGTTGGCTATCAAGAGGAACACCTCACTTTGGAGCTTTTTGAGGATTTTGATACACATAGGTAACTTTCATTCTACACTATAGAATTCTGATTTTATTGCATATCTAGGGAGCCCTAGGCCTAACCTAACTGTAGGAATAGGTAACCCTAGAATTCGAGTCCTTTTTGTGTCCTATTTGGACACGTATCAGTGTCATGGTGCAAGTGTTTGATGAAATGCCCCAATGGACATTTTGAGTAATTTTTAGAAAAGTATATGAATAGAAAATTAGGTTTATATGTCGCTTAGGAGTTTCTTGTGTCTTTGTGTGACTTTCCTATCGTGTCGAGTCAGCACAGACACGTGAACACGCTGTCGCACATGCGCGTGCACATGCAGTTGCTTGCCCTGCTTCACGGGGGACACAACTCACTGGACACGACACGTCAACACATGAAAATTGACACGTGACACAGGGCTGACACTGACATGGGGCTCCCCAAGTTTTAGAGCCTCACGTGTCGTGTCGGACACGCACGAGCTCCTGCATCAAATTTGTACTGAATCAACAGCAGTCAATTTCGTGAACTGATACGTGTGTCGTATCGCACGTACATGTGTCGTGGACACGTATCAGTGTGTCCTTGTCCTAGTCTAGGACTAGTCAACACTGGCACACGACCACGAGGCTTGTGTCATGTCGTATCGTGTGCACGAGCTCTGTGAACACGTGCACGAGGTTTAGTTCACTACACTGTGTCCAGGTTTTTGTTTTGAGTTTTTAATCTGTTTGGACACATTGTGTCCACTTGGGTGGACACAAATACATTGTGTGACATGTACTCTACTAGTACTTGCATTACCAACCATTGGAGTGGCATATTAGCTTGATTTAATTGATCAATTCTCAATTACCCCTAAATTTCTGATACTTTAACTATCAGTCCATATTTCCTATTTTTGTTCCAGATTTCTAACTCGAATTTCTAGCATCAATTTACCTATTTATACTGATTAATTGCATGGTTTAAGACCTCATTTTGGTTCACCTATATGTGTTCTATTGGTGTGTTGATTTTGGGGTTGATTGGATATGATTTGGTACAAAAATTTGGAATTTTAGTTTGAGACTGAAAACTGAGTTTTAATGGACTAATTTTCAGTGTATTAATCTGGGATTTAGTTAGGACTGCCCTGTGGTTTGTGCATTGGTTTTCAATGGGTTGCTTCACTGATTTTATGGCGGTCACACTGTTTAGGTTTCCAGATTTTTCATTTGTTGTTGCTCACTGTTTTCCTCACTAATTCACACACCCAAGTGTCTATGCCTAACACCACTCACATGTCTATGTGTCTCACTATTATACACACACACACAAGTATCATTCACTGTTTTTCACTCACCTCACTTCACTGTTACACACACACACACAAGTCACACACACATGGCATCACTCACTCACACCCTAAACTCTATCACACACATGAACACTCACACCCTCTCATGTTTCACACGCACACAAACACATTTCATTTCTTATTTCTTTATGCTTATGAGTATATGAGATTCCATTTTTAGGTATCCTATATGCTAATGTGTGTGTTACCATATCATATATTAATATGGATATATAAAATGTATGTGTGATATGTATATAGTAGCCTATAGGCTATGTATATTCTAAGTTAGATTATAATATATCTTTATGTGTATTATTTTAGATATAAATACTGTCATATAGTGATGTGTTATAGTGTGGTTCATAGGCATGATAGCCTATAGCCTATGGATATGTCTGTGTGTCAGTGTAGAGTCTATATTAGACTTGTTTAGTCTTGTTAGACTTAGAATAGACTAGTTAGACTAGTATATACCAGTTTGACTTAGGTTTGACTTGGTTGACCTAGTTTGACTTTTAGGGTTGACCAGAGTTGACCAAGAGTTAACTTTGGTCTAGATTGACCTAGATTTATGTAGAATGCATCATAGTGCATCTTATTACTATTCTGAACTTGTTGTGACTTGTGCTATTCTAATAGGAGCCAGACACCACTCCTCGGACAGTACTTTCGTCTTGGACATTCAGTTAGCAGGCGAGTACATTCTCTGATCTTTTCATACTTGTCTGGACTATACCCTTACTCTAGATTACTTTACTTGATGCTGACACGTATCTTCACGGATTAGTACTATATGGATCCTTTCCTGAGATGTTATCCCTCTACGGGTGCATCGGGTATTTCATATTCATGTACTTTATCATATGCATCAGGTACTCTTTATACTCGTACTAGTTCATGTATTCACATGTTCTCATGTGCTTTCATGTGCTTTATTATGTGCCTCATGTACTACTCATTACATGAGTTCACGTATCTTAGCTGTATTTATGTGCCTATAACGTAACTTGAATGGATCCTTGCGTATTGATTGGGGCGGAGTGAGTAGAATTGGTTATGTGAACACTATCCCCGGTAGCTGTATTCATGTACCTCTTAGTTGTATTCATGTGCTCCTAAGTCGTTTACATAACCATATTGTACTCTAAATCACGTAGCCACTTACAGTCTCTACTATCATGTATTTACTTTTAGTTATAAAATATCTCCTGTTTACTCGTACTTTCTTTTCGGCACTTCCTGTATTTTACTCTATTGCATGCTTTATACTCCTAACCTGTTATGAATTGTTTTGAGAGATATGTGCGCGTTCCCGTCCTGATTGGACCTGTTGACAATTTTACAGAGGACGAGGAGAAGGCCTGCTTAGACACTTTCTATGGGACAGTCTTAGAGGACACTTGCGATCCAGACTTCCAGTAGGATCCCTTAGCAGTAGAGATTGTTGCTCCATAGATAGTTTATCTTATTTCATAGCATTGGAGTTGAGTTGTATATATATATTCTGGATCTGTATTATGTCTGGATGTAGTAGAGTTTAACATAGACACTTAGCTCTCTCTATTTGTATTTCATGTGGATTTGGATCTTGCATCTTTTATTATCTATCTATCTTCCTTTCATGATTCTACCTTAGATGTGATTGAGATATATTCTGTTATGTCACCCCCATTCGGAGAGTATAACTGTTTACTACCTTTAACTGTTAGATGTTGTGACCTAGGACAGCGTTCTACCGCCGACACTGCGGCGTAGGCTGGACGTACCCACGTCTCGTGCCCTTACTTTAGGGTGCGGGTCGTGACACGTTTTTAGTGGTATCCCATGCAGGTCTAGGTTGAAAATGTAGTGGTATTCGAACTAGAATATCACTGCAGCCTGCAGTAGGAATTAGTATATTTTTGAAGGTACTCAATCATACTAGGAAAATTCCTTATCAGATTCTGTATATCTATTTTGTTGCTTATTGTCTTCCTTAGAATTTTAAACTGTCCTCCTTTGATTTTTTTTGACTCATTCTCAGTAATTGTTTCTTGTTTGATCTGTGTCTCCAGGATGGTTGAGACAAGATCGCATCGCCCCGTGACGGCAATATGCTGGAGAGGGGTCTGCCACCTCTCGTGTCCAGCAGCCAGCTCCCAGTACTGAAGGGCCAGTGCAGCCCTCAGGAGTCGCTATCTCTGCAGCTTTTGGAGGAGCACCTCCACCAGCCAGGAGGCAGAGCGCTGTGATTCCTGAGATCCTTCTACTGCAGCAGCCTCCGCCTGCGGGGATGGTAGATGCTGCATATCTTTTCTCCTTCGTGGAGAGGATTCTGGAGTCCCACCAGCAGCGGCAGATGAGGCAGACTACTGATTTCCGTCAGGAGATCGACGAGGCACACCAGCTGGTTCACACCACAGTCGAGATGATTACTGCTCAGGGGGCCCAGCAGCAGCCTCGTCGGAGGGAGAAGGACATTCAGGACTTCCAGAAGATGCATCCTTGGGAGTTCTTCGGTACAGAGGGCATTCACATTGCAGACGACTGGATAGAGCATATCGAAGAGATCTTCCGACTGGCGGAGATACTAGATCGACTCCAGATCGAGGCAGCAGCCAGCCAGATGCAGGACTTAGCCCGTGCGTGGTATCAGGTAGATCCCAGGATGGGAGTTGAGGGCCAGACTTGGGCCCAGTTCAAGGAACTGTCTAAGGAGCAGTTCTTTCCTGATGTGGCCTTGGGAGGTATCAAGGCACAGTTCGAGGGTCTGGTTCAGGGGAACCAGACGGTAGCTGAATATGCCGGGGAGTTCTGCAGATTGGCCCAATTTATAGATGACTTGACCGAGAAGATGAAGGCGAGGAAGTTTTACCGGGGCTTGATTAGAGAGGTTCGGTTGCTGACTAAGAGCGACCGGAACGCTATATTTGCTGAGATATTTTCTGGGGCTATGGCGGCGGAAGACGACCTAGGGCTGAAGCAGAAGAGGGGTCGTGACTTCCAGGGTGGCAGCAGCAGTCAGGGACATGCTAAGAGGCCTCACTTCCAGCAGCACTTTCAGCAGCAGAGGCCAGCTCAGCAGTATCAGTAGCGGGGTCGTATACCTTTTCAGCAGGTGCATCAGCAGCAGGAACCCCATCAGCAGTAGGTAGTCGTTTGTGCCTTCTGCAAGAAGCCGGGGCACATGATCCATGAGTGCAAAAAGAAGCTAGACAAATACCTACTTTGTGGTGCGGGAGATCACCAGTTGAGGGATTGCCCTGGGGCTTTTGGACGAGGAGCTCATGGAGGTGGAGCCAAGGCTCCAGCTGGCCAGCAGAGAGGACCAGCCCTGCAGACCCAGCAACAGAGGTTCCAGTAGCACCAGCAGTAGGCCCGAGGTGGACAACAGGGGCGAGCTTTCTCCATGGCAGCTGAGGATGCCGAGGCCATCGGAGAGCTGATAGCAGGTTAAGTTCTTCTCGAATCCCTTCCAACATTTGTACACTTTGATTCTGTGGCTTCCCACAGCTTTGTGTCAGTATCGTATGCTATTAGACACAATTTTGTTTCTGAACCATTGCCTAGGACCTGTAAGATCACGACCGGGGGTGGGGTCATCCTCGTGAGTGATGTTTGCAGAGGGCGGAGCATCTTATTGGGAGGCCGAGAGTTGGGAGTGAGTTTACTCGTCATGCCATAACCGAACTACGATATAGTATTAGGTATGGACTGGCTGAGTAGACACTACGCCCGTATTGATTGCAGGGGGGTAGAGTTTTATTTGGGGTGCCAGGAGAGCCAAAGTTTGAGTACACCCGACGGCAGACAGAGCAGGACGGCGGAGTCTTCTGTGGAGCTTCAGTTGAGAAGCAGGTGGCTCTGCATCCCTTGATCACAGAGTTTATGGACGTATTCCCAGAGGAGTTGCCAGGGCTTCCACCGGACAGGGATGTAGAGTTCTCGATAGACTTGGTTCCCGGCGCAAAACCGATTTCTCAGCATGTCTATCGAATGAACAACAGCGAGTTGGTGGAGTTGAAGAAGCAGGTGGATGAGCTGCAGGACAAGGGCTTCATCCGATCTAGTTCTTCACCTTGGGGTGCACCGGTACTTCGTACCCAAGAAGGATGGGTCGGTACGGATGTGTATCGACTACAGGGTACTTAACAACTTGACGATCAAGAACAGATACCCACTGCCGTGGATCGATGATCTCTTTGATTAGTTGAGCGGAGCTCGGGTGTTCTCCAAGATTGATTTGAAGTCAGGTTATCACCAGGTGAAGGTGAAGGGGGAGGATATTCCCAAGACCGCTTTCAGGACGCGGTACGGGCAGTTTGAGTTTTTGGTTATGCCGTTTGGGCTAACCAATGCACCAGCAGTGTTTATGAATCTAATGAACAAGTTGTTCCACCAGTACTTGGACAAGTTCGTGGTGGTGTTCATTGATATCTTGGTATATTCCAAGATAGAGGAGGAGTATGAGGAGCACTTGAGAGTGGTGCTAGAGACACTCAGGAGGGAGAGATTGTACGGCAAGCTCTCGAAGTGCGAGTTCTTTCTAGACAGAGTTGACTTCTTGGGTTATGTGGTGACTGAAGATGGTATCTCAGTGGACCCGAAGAAGATCACAGCAGTTGAGGCTTGGACAGTACCGACTTCAGTGGCAGAGATCAGGAGTTTCCTGGGGCTGGCAGGATATTATAGGAGATTTGTGCAGGATTTCTCCCGGGTTGCAGAGCCGTTGACTCGGTTGACCCGGAAGGATTCTGAGTATGTTTGGTCAGAGGAGTGTCAGGCAGCTTTTGATGAGTTGAAGAAGCGGCTCACGACAGCTCCGATTCTGATATTGCCTTCAGGATCAGGTGGATTCACTATTTATAGTGATGCTTCAGGGAAGGGGCTGGGTTATGTCTTACAGCAGCATGGGAAGGTGATTGTCTATGCTTTCAGGCAATTACGTCCCCATGAGAAGAACTATCCTACCCATGACCTGGAGCTGGCAGCGGTGATTTTTTTCTTTGAAGTTGTGGAAGCACTATCTGTATGGCGAGAGGGTGAAGATTTTCACAGATCACAAGAGCTTGAAGTATGTGTTTACACAGAAAGAGCTCAATATGAGGCAGCGCAAATGGCTAGAGTTGATAAAGAACTTTGACATCTCACTTCAGTATCACACGAGAAAGGCCAACGTGGTTGCCGATGCCTTGAGTAGGTATCCGACGGCCATGTGTTTGACCATGGATCGGCACTTGCTCGCAGACTTGGAGAGTCTTGGGATTGGGGTGATTGTGCCCGGAGTGCAGATGCAGTTATGGGGCCTACAGATACAGTCGAACTTGATAGACAGGATCAAGGCGACACAGTTCGAGGATGTGGCTCTGCGGTATATTCGAGAGCAGATCAGTACAGGATTGGAGGATGGTGAGTTTTCACTTGCAGAGGATGGTGCCTTGAGGCACGGTTCCTGGTTATGTGTGCCTAGCGAGAAGCTCAGAGAGCAGATCATGCAGGAGGCTCACAGATCGTAGTACTCTATACATCCTGGTGCCAACAAGATGTACAGGGATCTGCGAGAGCATGTCTGGTGGTACGGGATGAAGCGGGAGGTGTCCCACTTCGTAGCTAGATGCTTGGTCTGTCAGCAGGTCAAGGTAGAGAGGCAGAGGCCCGGAGGATTATTACAGCCATTTTCCATTCCAGAGTGGAAGTGGAAACATATCACCATGGATTTCGTATCTGGGTTACCGCGTACACCAGGAGGGAAAGATACGATTTGGGTCATCGTTGACAGGTTGACCAAATCGGCCCACTTCTTGCCATTCAAGGTGGGTACGTCTATAGAGATGCTTGCGGAGCTGTATATGAGACAGATAGTCAGGATTCACGAAGTTCCCATCAGCATAGTCTCAGATCGGGATAGTCGTTTTACTTTCCATTTCTGGAGGAGTCTGCAGACTAATTTGGGCACTCAACCCAAGTTTAGTACTGCATACCACCCCCAGACGGACGGACAGTCAGAGAGGACTATTCAGACACTTGAGGATATGCTACGGACGTGCGTCCTGGATTTTGGAGGTTCCTGGGAGGATCATCTATATTTGGTGGAGTTTGCTTACAACAACAGCTTTCAGGCCAGCATTGAGATGTCACCGTTTGAGGCTCTGTATGAGTGTAGGTGTCGTACACCCTTATCTTGGGATGATGTTGGAGAGCGAGCTTTACTGGGACCAGAGATGGTTGTTGACACAGTCGATAAGGTAAAGCTCATCAGGGACAGACTTCGCGTGGCACAGGACAGACATCGGCACTGGGCCGATAGCCATCGGAGGCCGTTGGAGTTTGAGGTACAGAGTTAGAGATATGATTAGAAGTAGGTTGTATTTTTGTTTTGTTTGATTGATCATGTTTGATTCTTTTGTAACTTGAGACCTTGCTTGTGATTATGTTGGAGACATAGTTTTTCTGCGGATATCTCCGACTCGTGGTATGATACGTTTTGGTGGAGGTGGGAAGCTTAGCCCGTGTTTCATCGGCCCTTTCGTTATCAGTGGGAGAGTCAGTGACGTGGCATACAAGCTAGACTTTCCACATGCACTAGTGGGAGTTCACAACGTATTCCACGTATCACAGTTGAGACGGTACGTGGCTGACCCTAGCCATGTGCTCGATCATTCAGAGATTGAGATTGGACCTACTCTCAGTTATCCAGAGCAGCCTGTGGAGATTCTGGATCGCCGGAAGAAGGTACTGAGGAACCAGGTGATACCCTTGGTACGCGTCGCATGGAGGCATCAAACTCCAGGAGAGTCTACCTGGGAGCGGGAGGATGAGATGCGCGAGCGGTATCCCTATCCTTTTGGACCTTGAGGTATACTTTTCTATCCTTCTCAGCAGTTTAGTTTTGCCTTTAATTTCGAGGACAAAATTATTTTAAGGAGGGTAGATTTGTCACTACCACTTTTCTAGCTTGAGAGTATTTTGGTCATTTTTGAAATTTTGGGAATTATTAATTATTATTTAGATTTATTAGAATTAATGTGATTTTTAGTATAATTGATTTTGGTCCTATAGTTGACTTTGACTAGTGTTGACTAGGAGACTAACCTAGAGACTAACCTAGGTCATGACCACTTGGTTAGGTTAAGTAATCCTAGCTTGACCTAAGTTAGTGATTATTAACTCATTAGAACTTATTTGGAGAGATTAGGAATTAATTAGGCTAGAATGGCTTGTGACTTCATAAGTCATGACTAATGACTTAAGTCTTAAAAGCCCATAGGCCCACACCATGTAGCCAAACCCTAACCCAAATTACTATGGCTGGCCACATTGATTCCCCCCTATTTAAAGCTCCTCAAAGTTAGGGCTAACCTCCATTAGGAATTTTGTAAAGTTTTAGAAAGAGGTAAGTCTCCATCTTCATTAAATCCTAAAAAATTTATTTTAATTCCTTTTTCACCCAAACCAATTGCAGTAGGTTCTAATTTTATTCCTCTTGTTGTTGGTATCAAGAAATCTCAGCTTGGGAGCAATTGGGAGAAGTTGGCTATCAAGAGGAACACCTCACTTTGGAGCTTTTTGAGGATTTTGATACACATAGGTAACTTTTATTCTACACCATAGAATTCTGATTTTATTACATATCTAGGGAGCCCTAGGCCTAACCTAACTGTAGGAATAGGTAACCCTAGAATTCGAGTCCTTTTTGTGTCCTATTTGGACACGTATCAGTGTCATGGTGCAAGTGTTTGATGAAATGCCCCAATGGGCATTTCGAGTGATTTTTAGGAAAGTATATGAAATAGAAAATTAGGTTTATATGTCGCTTAGAAGTTTCTCGTGTCTTTGTATGATTTTTGTGTCGTGTCGAGTCAGCACAGACACGTGAACACGCTGTCGCGCGCGCGCGCGTGCACATGCAGTTGCTTGCCCTGCTTCACGGGGGACACAACTCACTGGACACTACACATCAACACGTGAAAATTGACACGTGACACAGGACTGACACTGACATGGGGCTCCCCAAGTTTTAGAGCCTCAAGTGTCGTATCGGACACGCACGAGCTCCTGCATCGAATTTGCACTGAATCGACAGCAGTCAATTTCGTGCACTGATACGTGTGTCGTATCGCACGCACACGTGTCCACGATGTGTCCTAATCCTAGCCCTAGACCTAGTCAATACTGGGACATGACCACGAGGCTTGTGTCGTGTCGTATCGTGTGCACGAGCTCTGTGAACACGTGCACGAGGTTTAGTTCACTGCACTGTGTCCTGGTTTTTGTTTTGGGTTTTTAATCTGTTTGGACACATTGTGTCCACTTGGGTGGACACAAATACATTGTGTGACACTTACTCTACTAGTACTTGCATTACCAACCATTGGTGTGGCATATTAGCTTGGTTTAATTGATCAATTCTCAATTACCCATAAAATTCTGATACTTTAACTATCAGTCCTTATTTCCTGTTTTTGTTCCAGATTTCTAACTCGAATTTCTAGCATCAATTTACCTATTTATACTGATTAATTGCATGGTTTAAGACCTCATTTTGGTTCACCTATATGTGTTCTATTGGTGTGTTGATTTTGGGGTTGATTGGATATAATTTGGTACAAAAATTTGGAATTTTAGTTTGAGACTGAAAACTGAGTTTTAATGGACTGATTTTTAGTGTATTAATCTGAGATTTAGTTAGGACTGCCCTGTGGTTTGTGCATTGGTTTTCAATGGGTTGCTTCACTGATTTTATGGCTGTCACACTGTTTAGGTTTCCAGATTTTTCATTTGTTGTTGCTCACTGTTTTCCTCACTAATTCACACACCCAAGTGTCTATGCCTAACACCACGCACATGTCTATGTGTCTCACTATTATACACACACACAAGTATCATTCACTGTTTTTCACTCACCTCACTTCACTGTTACACACACACATACACACAAGTCACACACACATGGCATCACTCACTCACACCCTAAACTCTATCACACACATGAACACTCACACACTCTCATGTTTCACACGCACACAAACACATTTCATTTCTTATTTCTTTATTCTTATGAGTATATGAGATTCTATTTTTAGGTATCCTATATGCTAATGTGTGTGTTACCATATCATATATTAATATGGATATATAAAATGTATGTGTGATATGTATATAGTAGCCTATAGGCTATGTATATTCTAAGTTAGATTATAATATATCTTTATGTGTATTATTTTAGATAAATACTGTCATATAGTCATGTGTTATAGTGTGGTTCATAGGCATGATAGCCTATAGCCTATGGATATGTCTGTGTCAGTGTAGAGTCTATATTAGACTTGTTTAGTCATGTTAGACTTAGAATAGACTAGTTAGACTAGTATAGACCAGTTTGACTTAGGTTTGACTTGGTTGACCTAGTTTGACTTCTAGGGTTGACCAGAGTTGACCAAGAGTTGACTTTGGTCTAGATTGACCTAGATTCATGTAGAATGCATCGTAGTGCATCTTATTACTATTCTGGACTTGTTGTGACTTGTGCTGTTCTAATAGGAGCCAGACACCACTCCTCGGACAGTACTTTTGTCTTGGACATTCAGTTAGCAGGCGAGTACATTCTCTGATCTTTTCATACTTGTCTGGACTATACTCTTACTCTAGATTACTTTACTTGATGCTGACACGTATCTTTACGGATTAGTACTATATGGATCCTTTCCTGAGATGTTATCCCTCTACTGTCACGACCCGCACCCACTGTGAGGGTACGAGAGCGTAACAACGCCCAGCCTACGCCGCAGTGTCGGCGGTAGAACGCTGTTCTAGGTCATGAACTATAACTAACATAATATGAATGCTCTCCATAAGGAGGCCAACACAGAGGACAACTCAATCACAATCTAGAGATAGAATATGGCACGATAAAATAGATAAGAGAATCCTCAACCGAGGTACAACAGAAATGAAATACAAGTCTCAACATCTCTGCAATATACAAACTCTGAATCAAGAACAACAACTAAACATAAAAGGAAAAACAGTCTAAACTATCTATACTAAGCAAGGTATCATCCTCAGCAGCTGCCTGAACCTCTCCTGGGGTCCAGGTCGCGAGTGTCAACTAGGCAAACTCCAAGTAAGGGTGCAGGGTGCCTCATCATCCTCTGTAAAATTTTCAACAGGTCCAGTCAGGACTGGAGCGAGTACAGTACATCTCAACAGATCATAGCAGGTTAGAAAATATAATCATGCAGTAAAGTAAGATACATGAACTGAAAAAATACAGTATGTAAACAGAGAGAGAACTGTAATAGAAATATCTACTATAATAGAGAACTAACAGTGGCTAGTGAGTCAGAGTAAAATATAAGCATGTGAAAGGCATAGGAGATTCATGACTACAGCTAAGAGAGTGATTCATGACTACAGCTACTTGGATAATATTCACATGCATATTTCTACTCCCCCATCCCCAATCAATACACAAGGATCTGTTCAAGTTATGTTAAGATTCGTGAAACTTCGCATGGCTCATAAAATGAGTGATACGTGAAGGTGATTCATGATGGCTCTGTGAACATGAGAGTACATGTGTCACAAGCGATTCATAAATCAGAGGAAGCATAGAGATACGTGATGATTCATGAAACGCATAAAATATGCAGTATCCGATGCTCCCGAGGGGGATAACATCTCATGAAAAGATCCATATAGTACCAATCCGTGTGACCAACGTGACAGTAACAAGTAAAGTAATTTAAAGCAGAAAAATAATTCTAAACAGGATATAAAATAATCAGAGAATGTACTCGCCTCGTATCTGAATGTCTAAAGTAAATGTACTGTCCGAGATGAGATACCTGACTCCTAGTTAGAGCAACACAAGTCAAGATGTATACATGGGATGATATATGAAATGTACAATGCATCTGCATGCTGTCTAGGTCAAACTAGACCAAAGTCAACTCTCGGTCAACTCTAGTCAACTAGACTAGTCAAACTAGGTCAACTAGGTCAAGTCTTAGCCCGACAAGTCTAATAAGTCTCACTAGGCCTAACCAAGCCTAGTCTAGCAATCACACACCAATCACAAGGCTATACAAGCCAAATACAAGCACATATCAAGGCACATCCTATTCATGCATATTCAACATTATATATATATATATATATAAAGGGGAAGGAACTAACATGTAAGCTATGTGAGTGTGAACATGGATGTGCACATGAAGAGAGAATTCAACACTAGGCCCTATATCTTTGTACCCACATATATACAATACATACCTATATGGTATTTCATACATAGACAAATATTCATATTCTTATATACTCACAATACATTAATAACTTATATAAAACACAACTTTACATTATATATATATAGATACATATATTAGAGTTAACATTATATATATATATATATATATATATATATATATATATATATATATATATATATATATATATATACTTAGGCTCAATACCATATATACATATATATATATATATAGCTACACTACAAGGATTGACATATATACATATATGAACTGTGTGTGAGTGTAAAGAGTGAGTGATGTGAGATGTGTGCTAGAGAGAATACATGTGTGTACATGAATGTAAATGTGTGTGGTGTGTTGAGAGTGCTAGAGTGTGTGTGTCATGGCATGAGGGTGTCACAAGAATGTGTGTGAACAAAGTGTAGGGGTGTGGCAAAGTGAAGAAGGAAAGGAACAACATTGAAACCAGTTCAACCCAACTCAAATTCCCAAAATCTGAGAACAGGGTTAATAATATGAGCATTGCAAAAAGGAAAGGAAATCAATTTGCAGTTCAAATATTTGGAAAACATGGACTATCTCAAAAATAGACTAATGACAGTGATAATGTGCAGGAAAATGAAAACATGGCATACATGAAGAAGAAATTCAGAAAGTGTAACAGGCATACCCTAGGCCATGGTTTGTATCAGAGCAAACAAGCAATTCTCAGGATTGGAGTTCAATCTCAGTTTTCAAATATCAAAACAAACTCAGTTATCATTCATAAACCAATCTAGTTAATCTCAGGTTTCAAAAATGAATTTAGCATTTCATTAGTGCAAAATGAATCAAAAACAAATTACTAATCTATTCTCAGATTTCAGTTTTAAATGTAAATGTGTATGTGTGTGGGTGGACTGAATAAGTGGTGTGTGTCAATAGCTAGGAGAGTGTCAAAATCAGTGGGTGTGTGAGTGACAGGGATAAAGAGGAACCCTGTGTGTGAGTGCACTGAATTAATGTGTGTGCACAGAACCTGTGAGCTTGGTGAAGGGAAAACCTGTGTGTCTCAGTCCAGGAAATGAATGAAAATAAGGGTACAGTGAAATATAGGCAATGTAGGCAAGTGTGTGAAGAATGAGTGTGTGAGTTTATAGTGATATTTAATTTCCAGGAAAAAAAACATGTGACAGTGTTCACAGATTTGAGTGTGTGTGTGTGACACATGTAGCTGTAGGGTATCATTAATGTGTATAAACAGTGGGGGTTGAGGAGATGTGTGTGTATGTGTGTGTGTTAATGTGGTAGTTAAATAGGAAGGGTGATAGTGAACCAATGCAATAAAGTCAAACTCAAAACAATGAAGGGTGGCAATGGGAATGCAACTTACTGTGAGTGTGGAAATACAGAAATATGGCAGGAATCAATAGGCATCTGTGTTAAGGAATGTGTGTGTTTTTATAGAAAACAGTGAAGTAAACTCAGTAAAAAGGGAGAAAGGGAAAATCAATCATTTAATACCTACACTACTTCTCAGGTTTACACTATTTCAGTCCACATGATTATCATTTCGAAACTAAGTAACTACTAACCATTGAATCAAACCACATTTAGTTTACCTGAACATTAGGAATCTCAGTTCAATCATATACATAAAACCCAATTCAAATCTATGTTAACAAACTCAGTTTTTCCATCACAACTTATCTCAGGTTTCAAAGACTGTTAACATATTTCATCCTACACTAAATCTCAGTATTCAGTTTTCAACACCCATTTCAATACACATGTATATAACATATAAAAGTAGCAACTAATTAACATGTTAAACATGTGAAATTAACACTTAAACAGGAATTAATATCTGAAATCGAAGAAGAACAGTGATACTTAAGGGCCGTATCAGAAAAATAGGGAATTAGGGATTTGAATATGAAAAGCATGTTAATATTAACAATTAATGGTTGGTATCGTGTCGTATAGATGGCAAGGTGTCATACAGGTTGTATTGTGTCCAGAAAATAGGACACGAAGTATCCAGATATCAAAACACTCAAAATAAACACACACAGACCCAGTTGTACGTGACAGCGTCGTACAGACGTGTCGATGCTTCATGGACACAACACAGCTCACATGGAGCCACGTGTTCGTGTCCACACGTAGCCCAAGTATAGGGCTACACGTTCGATACCCTGACACGTCGCCACGACATGTCCAGGGGCGACATGAAGCCCCTGTCAGAACACGAACTGTACTGCATGCAGTTCAGTGTAAAACCCGTACACGTCCAATTACGTGTCCGACACGACACGAGGACTCACCAAACTTGATGGGGGTCATGTCAGTGACTGCCTCCACCCTCGTGTCAAGTGGCACGAGTCCACGTGGCAAAATGAGGGAGAAAACAGGGGGGTGGTAGCAGGGCACGGAACGCGCGTGTCGTGCAGCGTGTCTGACCCAATTTGGACACAAAAAGAGTGTCAAATCAAACTCAGTCTTCACGAAATATATTCCACACATTAGGAGCTTTCAAAATATATAATTTGTTTTGAAAATGGAGAACAAAAAGTTCATTGAGGCATTACATCAAACACTAACCTATACACATTGATACGTGTCCGAAACAGACACGAAATGGGTCCAAATTCTAGGGTTAGCCTGTCCTACTGTCAGGTTAGGGTTAGGGCATCCTAAAAATGATTTTTAACAGAATTTAAAAGCAATAGAAGGAATTATACCTATAGGTGAACAATGGTTCAAAATCCCCAAATGGGAGGACTTCCACAAACTACCAAACTTCCTCAAATTGTGTTCTTCCTGCAAATACTCATTAATAACAGCAAGAAAACTAATATTAGGTCCTATTGCAATTTGTTTGGAGAAATTTGGAGAAGAAATGGATTTTCTAAGGATTTACAAAGATGGGGACTCACCTCTTCCAAATGGCAATGTTTCCTAAAGAGGCAACCCTAATTTCAAGAGGATATAAATAGAGAAAGGGGACACACTATGGCTAGTCAGATTTTTAGGGTTAGGGCTTGGTTCAAAGGGTGTGGGCCTATGGGCCATTAAGCCTATAAGTCATGAAATGACTTGTGATTTCGCAAGCCATTACTTAATCAATCTAGCTCCTAATTTCACCAAACTAATTTCAATGAGCTAAACCTCACTAACTTAAGTCAACCTAGGTTTTCATATCCTAATCACAAAGTCAAGACCTAGGTTAGCCACTAGGTTAGTCTCAAAAGTCAACATAAGTCAAAGTCACTAAAACACCAAAATCAATTATTCTAAAATCACTAAAAAAATCACATTAATTATAATAATAATAATAATTCAAATTAAATTCTAAAATTACAAAAATGACTAAAATACCCCTCAGTCTGGAAATGAACACTAGCAAGACACCAAATCATAAGTCATGAATTTAAATAGTTTAAAAAAATAATTAAAAATCACTAAAATCATAATATGAAATAAATATCATTAAATAATAATCGTAATTACAAAATTTCAAAATTACCCTCATCTGAAAAATTGGGTGTTACATCTACGGGTGCATCGGGTATTTTATATTCATGTACTTTATCATGTGCATCAGGTACTCTTTGTACTCGTACTAGTTCATGTATTCACATGTTCTCATGTGCTTTCATGTGCTTTATCATGTGCCTCATGTACTACTCATTACATGAGTTCACGTATCTTAGCTATATTCATGTGCCTATAACGTAACTTGAATGGATCCTTGCGTACTTATTGGGGCAGAGTGAGTATAATTGGTTATGTGAATACTATCCCCAGTAGCTGTATTTATGTACCTCTTAGTTGTATTCATGTGCTCCTAAGTCGTTTACATAACCATATTGTACTCTAAATCACGTAGCCACTTACAGTCTCTACTATCATGTATTTACTTTCAGTTACAAAATATCTCATGTTTACTCGTACTTTCTTTTCGACACTTTCTGTATTTTACTCTATTGCATACTTTATACTCCTGACCTGTTATGAACTATTTTGAGAGATATGTGCTCGCTCCTGTCCTGATTGGACATATTGACAATTTTACAGAGGACGAGGAGGAGGCCTGCTTAGACACTTTCTATGAAACAGTCTTAGAGGACACTTGCGATCCGGACTTCCAGTCGGATCCCTTAGCAGTAGAGACTGTTGCTCCATAGATAGTTTATCTTATTTCATAGCATTGGAGTTGAGTTGTATATATATTCTGGATCTGTATTATGTCTGGATGTAGTGGAGTTTATCATAGACACTTAGCTCTCTCTATTTGTATTTTCTGTGGATTTGGATCTTGCATCTTTTATTATCTATCTATATTCCTTTCATGATTCTACCTTAGATGTGATTGAGATATATTCTGTTATGTCATCCCCATTCGGAGAGTATAAATGTTTACTACCTTTAACTGTTAGATGTTGTGATCTAGGACAGCGCTCTACCGCCGACACTGCGGCGTAGGCTGGACGTACCCATGTCTAGTGCCCTTACTCTAGGGTGCGGGTCGTGACATGCTCCGGTGTGCATCTGTTTTGTCTGGGACCACATGGTCCTGGTGGTGGGCTGCTCTGCAATGACCAATGTAGTCTTCTTTCTCTTCCCTACAGTTATAGGCGAAGAAGGAAGATTATTAGGATGAGAAGGGGCTGATGACTCTCCAGTCTTTCTTTTTCTTCCAAGTCCTTTCGCTGGAGACTTTTCCTTCCGTATCTTCAATTATACATCTAGTGGGTCGTTGACTTCATCATAACAGCCTATGAGAGAGGCTTCCAGAGGTTCGTTAGCGGGTTCGTAATTCTCTTCATCTCTGAAGGATTGTGCAGTGTGAACTCCAGCTCTTGAACGTCTATTACTGGCAAAGCTGTCAGCCAGATTAAAGTTTTCGGTAAAGGTGTTGGCTGAAGTATAAAAATTTGCGTATGTATATAACATACGCGGGCCTATCTGAGGGACATGAGGCATCGAGAATGTGGCCTTAGTCCCTCTTGTATTATAGTATCTCCAAGCTCTGACACCATCTATTAGGTAACCCTTAGCCTGTAAACAGGTTGTGGCATTACCTACATGCAGTTGATCATAACCAAACTGTCGAGCAAATCGGCTTGGTAAGTACGGTTCTAGAAAGCACTCGCCTTCGAACCGGTAAACTAAATATGAAGGTCGAATTATTTTCAACCACGTGAACTCAGTCGAAGACAGACGGAGAGATGTTGCTTCTAGGTCCATGAGTTGTGGAGGGAGATTCTTATATCCTGGAGGAGGAGGAAAACATTGAAATCTCCATCCAGACCCTCAGTTTAAAGCTCTTCGGCTTTCTAATAGCGCATTGATGTTCCATCAAGCGTTGGAATAACGTCTGATAAAGTCACCTCCGACTGCACCCATATCGGGGTCCATCAAGTCAGGATAATGTAACAATAACCACCCAAATAGATATGTGTATGGCATTTCGGTACGAGGGAAGTCGTCCCGAGAATTTCTATCATACACCATGGTGTTAACGAAAGAACGCAAGTCTGCATTCAAGCGACATGTCATCACCGAAAGAAGATCCATCTTGTAGCCGAATACTAGGCGCACTGCGACAAATAGCACACCTCGATAGAATCTGTCGACAGCACTGGCTCCAGGTGTAATGCCCATATCTCGTATTACGTATTTGGAATACGTGTACATATTTTGACCCGTATTGCATGTCTTCCTGCTTGATTTATTATTGGACATTTTTTTGCTTGGTTCATCTTGGTTCGATTTGGCTTGTTGGCTTGGTTCGGTTTTGTTGGAAAACCAATCCACCTACCTACCACCACAATCACCATTTATTAACTCCCACTCCTCTCTCTCTCTTTATTAATTCGTTTCCATTACTTCTTCTTCTTCTTCACCATTACTTCTCCACCAACCTGAGAGAGTTGAGAGCTTAGGCAAGTACACCTTGCTTCATGGAGGAAGTCCATTTTTATTGTTCTATTGTCTTCCTCATGTGTTTCTAACCCACTTTAGTGCTTAGCATTTTTTATTTCTGTAGTTAATTTCTGTAGATATAGTTTTATGGTATTTTCGGTTTCCAGGAGTTTTGATCTATCAAACTTGCATATTTTTGCTAGTTGATGGTTTCATGTTGTAGAGAATTCCATTTTGTCCAAATTTGACCTACGGGAGTTTGGATTTAGATTCCTAATGTTGTTTGGAGGAGCATGAAGGCCATGGTATTTTCCATGGACATGTTCTCTGTGGGTGCTATTAATTTCACTTCTGGCCGCATGAGCATTTTAGCTTCTGGTCGCATTAGCATTATTTATTGCATGGCCCTTTTAGTTGCTTGCAAGCTTGCATGCATTTGCATGCAACTTGTCTGGGCCGCATAGGCCATTGGACAATCCTGGCCGCATGGCCTTAGGCATTAGCATTTAATAATTGCATGCTTTTAGCAGTTGCTTGTATGGCCAACATAACGTTAGCCGCATGGCTTGCTTTTAATATTACTTTGCTTTTAATATTACCTTGCCTTTAATATTACCTTGCATGCATGCAAATCCTCAGTTGAGCCGCATATGGCCATTCTAAGGTTGCCAGCCGCATAAGCATATATTAGTAGCCGCATGGCTACTATTTTATTGTAGCCGTATAGGATAGCATGCTTTTGCATGCATTAATAGTCTAATAGCATGCATAGCATGCATTGTACGTAAACTGCATGCATAGCATTAGCTAATTAGTTGCAGGCATGTATTAAAGTTAGCTATGGCCAACTTTAGTTTGTTGTATTATTAATATTTCATGCATTTTTGCATGCATAAGCATGCATTAGCCAGCTTATATTTAGTGCATTATGCTTTAGCTAGCTTGCATATAAATTGAGTTGGTAGCCGCATGCATATGCAAGTGATATTGTGGCCGCATGCATATATACAGTACTGAGCCGCATGAAGTATTTTCTTTTGTGCATGCCCTTGTATGCAAGCACTTGCATGATTGCCAATAGCTTTTGCATAGAAACTTCACGGTTAGCCGCATGGGAATTAGCGTTGCAAGCATTAAATGCTTGCATGTTGCAAGCATTTTATATATTAACTTGCATGCAATTGCATGCATAGTAATTCTGGCCGCATATACATTTATGGCCGCATATGGCCATTAAGAATTTGTTAGCCGCATGATGCTCCCCCCTCCACTGTGGCCGTATGGCCTTTTTGCAAGACTTTGCTTGCATAATTAAATAATGCATGGCCACGTGCATGTTTAAATATGCTAGTCTTTTGCAAGTCTTTGCTTGCATGGCCACGTACAAATGAGCACTTGCTGGCCGCATGGACCAATTCCTGGCCGCATGAATTATTGTAGCCGCATATGGCTCACAACAGTTGTTGGCCGCATGGCCTTTCTACCAATTGAATGGCCGTTTGCATGCACGTGCATACTTTAATTACTTGCTTGCATGGCCTTGTATACATTTGCGTGCAATTTTATTAATATTAAATTAATTGTATACATTTATTTGCAAGCAACTTGTCTGAGCCGCATATGGCCTAATGATTTGCTGGCCGCATGTAATAATTTTTCTGAGCCGCATGAGTCCTCTGCGGCCCTTGCTCCTGCTAATATTTAATTACCACTTGTATTCTTGTGCCACATTAATTGTTTTCTGACACGATGGTGACCCGTTGTGGTACACTTTTAACATGACATGATAGTGACCTGTCGTGGTGCACTCCTGACAAATAAACTTGACATGATAATTTGACGTGATAAACATGACATGATAGTGGCCCGATGTGGCGCACTCTTGACAGTGAACCTGACATGATATATATATATATCCCGAAGGCTGTTACGATGGCTAGCTTGACATGACAAGATTGAATGACCTGAACACCGTAGGCGATTGTGCTTGTACAAATGAATCCATCTTGTCTTGCATCATGTCTAGGACGGGGACCCCTGAGTACCACGGTCGGGGGTACCCACTGAAATCGACTAAGGCTAACCACTAGAATAATCCAGTAGTCATGAAGAGATTTTCTCAGCTACAGGCAATCCCGTTATCTGGGTGCCGCACTTGGGATCTGTAGCCTGCCGTCGAGTAGGGCACATTTCTAGCACACTGTCATATTTTGCACCCTCTAAGTCACCTAAGGGTACATGCATTTCCTGGACGATGTACCCACTTGAATTCAACCCCTAATTGCGTTCGGGTAACCTGGATGGTCTGCAGGGCTTGTGGCTGTGGAACAATCTCATTGCATCTTGCTAGTAACTAAGGTTTGTGATAACCCTAGTTAGTTAAAGTATTATTTTCCATGAAATATAAAAGGACAGAACAATTATAGGAGGACTGGACTTTTACTTCACGTTACAAACTCGCTTGTACAAAGAAAGCCTAGGGACGAAAGCCTAGGTACAGCAGACTAAGTACAATTGTTTATTTTAGATTCTGGGGGTGACGATAGAGGCTCGGGAAGGCGACGGCAGCCCTGCCTTACTCCTTGGACGATCGGTACGCAGCCTTGGCACCGGAAGATTATTCGACGTTGGAAGAAATGTTCCCTTTGCTCTCTTTCTACTCTTCTCTCCAAGTACTCTGGCGCTCTCTCTGATCTCAAAAAGTGCTCCTGTGTATGACTCTCTCTGTATGTGCGTCTCTCTCTCTCTGTATGTATATATTTGCAAGGGAATAACACCCTGTTATTTATATGAATGGGGTGTGATCATTAGGGTTGCAAATGATTGCTTCTTGGAGATGGCGGCGGCCTATAGATTGGTCAATCTAGACCATTCGTTTTGATTGTGATGAATCTGGACCATTAAGTATAGATTACACCAAATCTCATCAGCAATTAATACTGATTGAAATAAATCTTCCTCATAATGATCTTCTGATGTCTGCGAATAAATTTGATTTATTCTCCTGCCACGTGTCCCGGATTATTGAGATTTGACCCAATCTCTGATTGCAATAAATCTGAGATATTGATCGGCTTAGGACACGTGTCCTAGGAGCCATTGGGGGGATCTAAACCGCATGAAGATTGAGCCGCATAAGAGTTGGGCCGCATAAGGTTCGGGCCACGTGTCAGGGCTGCTCGGGTAGTGGCCCTCCTTCGAACTTTTGAACCGCATGGAGGTGATCATTGCGAGCCGTATACGGATTCATCCGCTTGAGCCGTATGGAAATATTACGCTCCAGCCGCATGGGAAGGCCTCCGTTTAAGCCGCATGAGACTGTCTCGGCCTGAGCCGCATGGAACGGCTTCATTCTGAACCGCATGGGAAGTCTTCGCTCGAGCCGTATATGATCGTCCACGTGGCAAGACCATGTAGCATTTTATGTATCTTGGGGGATTTGTGTCAGAGATCTCTTTCTCTTCCCTAGGGGACTGTCATTATGACAGAGTCATAATTACTTCTTTTGTATCAGGGCTGTCACTTTTTCAGATTTGTCAGCCGTCAAAGTAATTAATGCAACATGGGTCGAAGGGGATCAATATTACGCCACGTATCTTCTGAGCCGCATAGGATGTCTTGGGCCACATAGTCCCTTATGCCGCATGACTTTCTGAGCCGCATGGGCTTTCTGAGCCGCATGGGGTTTCCTGGCCGTATGGATCCTTCTTCAGTATTTTCCATGCTTCTTCAAGTATCAAGCCGTATTTATTGCTTGGCCGTGAATGTTGGATGGAGTTTATCAGTCTAGTCTTGTCTTGATCCTGTACAATGGTAGGAGAAGCCAAGTTCTGTTCAGACGAAGGTTACAACCCCGGTCCTTGTTTGGTTTACGGGTTGTAACCTGGTTATCTGAATAGTCCCATGGTTATCTCATCGTATATCACTTGTCATCTTTTTCCTTAATTACTGTCTTTTATTATGTAATTATATTCTTGTGCTAATTGCTGGTTTTAGTTCCTAAGTGAAGCCTCCTTTGTGGCACTTGCTCTTTCTGGGATCTGATCCAGCTAGTTTTGTGTGGCCAGATACCGGAGCAGCTTCCAAGGATCTACCGACTTTCCAGCTAGATGGTGACCCCTAGAAGGAATCCTGGCAACGAGTGGATTATTTTTGGCTCTCCCACTTTATTGTAAAAATATTCTTTTGAGGTGTTTAGCCGGCGAGCACGTGTTAGCTCGTATTTTATCTTTATTTACTGTCTGCCTACGGGCTGTAACATGATTGACAGATGCTAGGGTTGATCATGTATGACTGAAGCTCTTGCTAGTGCTGACATTTTGTACGACTAGCTTCATGATCATCCGAATATGTAATATATGGGACGCCTTGCTATTATATATTTGGTGCTCTGACATCTTGTAACTATTATTGCTTGCTTGAGATTGAGACAATAGGCTTGTTCATGACCATAGGAGACTGTTGGCTTGTAGTTAAACCCTCATATATCTAGACAGCCGTGACCGTATAGTGGAGTGGATCCCACTTCATTATACGTAGCTGGCTATGTCTGCCCCCGCTCTCCAGTATTCTGGTTCTGGGGCGTGACACCAGGTATCACAAACCATCATAACCATAAAGAGAGGAAACTCGCCAGCTGGATTTCTTGATACATGGTTCTGTAACCTTGTCTAAGATAAATTTTGATTTGAGTACCAGAAGTAAAGGGTACCAATCTATATCCAAGATGTTATCATTGTGCTTAGTTTTCTCTATCAATTTTTCTACATCGCTGCGGCCGAGCGATTTGAAGAAACAAGGATTGCAGGCTTGACTTTCAACAATCTTTTCTTCATGAGCATGCCCGAGAAACAAATATGGCAGCCATTTGGTAATATAGCAAGTCCCTTTAGAAGCACCTTTGTAATAAAGGGAACAAATCATATAGTGGCACAATAATTCTTCGAACACAGCCACCATCTTAGGGTTCTCTGCAAAGAGAGTATCCAATTCCTCATTTGTTGGCACATATTCTTCATAGGGGTTTTCACCCATTGGCAAATGTGAAAGATACTTCATTTCATGAAGAGCGAAGCTGATTTTCCCGCGAGGTGTCATAAAGGTACCGATTGTAACATCGCAGTCCCAAAATACTTAGGACTAGGCATACGAAATATGCCAGCTGTATGCATACGAAGAATACTCCAATATGTAGAATTCTTATACACATACATAAGCTGTAAATTACAGGCTAATCACAAATAACTATATCTCATCCACAAAATCATAAAAGAAAATGATAGTCCAGATAGTATCAAATAAAAGAGTCAAAAGATAGATAGCCGGGTGTAAACAAATCCACTACCAAACAGCTATGAATGTAATCTAAGATACTGGAGTCTAGCCTCCAAAATTAAATAAAAAATACAAGTAAGGAAAGGATCAGGCATCGTCAGAGGGTAAGATATCCTCGGTAGGAAACGAAGGAGCAAAAACCGAGTATGTACTCCTGGGGCAATCCTGACCATCTACACTTGGAGAGATCACCAGGTCCTCAGCAGGACACAATAAGATACATAAAAACATGCCGTATACACTGAATATAAACTGCTCACAATAATCCTGTCACGACCCGCACCCATCGTAAGGGTACGAGTACGTAACAGCGCCCAGCCTACGCCGCAGTGTCGGTGGTAGAACGCTGTTCTAGGTCATGAACTATAACTACATAACATGAATACACTCTCCAAAAGGAGGCCAACACAGAGGTACAACTCAATCACAATCTAAGATAGAATGTAGCACGATGGAAATAGATATGGAATCCTCAACTGAGGTACAACAGAAATGAATAACAAAGTCTCAACATCTCTAAAATATACAACTCTGAAAATAAGACAACAGCTAAACATAAAAAGAAAGGACAGTCTAAGCTATCTATACTATGCAAGGTATCATCCTGAGCAGCTGCCTGAACCTCCCCTGGGGTCCAGGTCGCGAGTGTCAACTAGGCAAACTCCAAGTAAGGGTGCAGGGTACCTCATCATCCTCTGTAAAATTTTCAACAGGTCCAGTCAGGACGGGAGCGAGCACAAAACATCTCACGCAATTCATATCATGTTAGGAAATATAAAGCATGCAATAGAGTAAGGTATATGAAACGCTGTAAGAAGAATGTATATGAAAAATAGTAGATATTTGATAACAGGAAATATCTAAATATGATAAATAAGAACTGTAAGTCTACTGTGATTTAGAGTACAATATGGTTATGTAAACGGTCTAGGAAAATGCAAGGGTAACTCCATTGTACGTGGGTGTACAATAGACATATACAATAGTTATACAATATTGTACAATAGGATTTGAGTACATAACCAATTCTACTCCCCCTCCCCAAATCAATACTCAAGGATCTACTCCGGTTACGTTATCTTACACAATAGTGTACAATGTTATACAATGGATGTACAATATTATACAATAGATGTACAATGTTATACAATAGATGTACAATATTATACAATAGATGTACAATGTTATACAATAGTTGTACAATGGTCTATCCCTGGGACTCATGTGATACTGAGAGTACAATATGCACAATGAGTATACAAGGATATGGGTATTCAATAAATACAATATGTAAGTGAAACGCACATCACAATATGTATTTATTGAATACAAGGAGATAACATCTCAGAAGAAGATCCGTATAGTACCAATCCGTGATAATGATCGTGTCAGCATCAAGTACAGTAATCTAGAGCAAGAATATAAATTCAGACAAGTATGAAACGGTCAGAGAATGTACTCGCCTCGTATCTGAATGTCTGAAGTAAATGTACTGTCCGAGATGAGGTACATGACTCCTAGTTAGAGCAACACAAGTCAAGATGTACACAGGGAATGATAAATATAATCTACAATGCATCTGCATGCTGTCTAGGTCAAACTAGACTAAAGTCAACACTTGGTCAACTCCAGTCAACTAGACTAGTCAAACTAGGTCAACTAGGTCAAGTCCTAGCCCAACAAGTCTAATAAGTCTTACTAGGCCTAACCAAGCCTAGTCTAGCAATCACACACCAATCACAAGGCTATACAAGCCAAACACAAGCACATATCAAGGCACATCCTATTCATGCATATTCAATATTATATATATATATATATAAAAAGAGAGGAAGGAACTAACATGTAAGCTATATGTGTGTGTGTGAACATGGATGTGTACATGAAAAGGAAATTCAACACTAGGTCTTATATCTTGTACTCACATATATACACACATATATAAGAATACACATGTATAGTTCACACACAATTGTATGTATATAATACTTATATATATATATATATATATATATATATATATATATATATATATATATATATATATATATATATATATATATATATATTTATGCTAACATGACCCATACACCCAATGCCAATATCTATACTGATACCTATATGACACACAAACTATATTATATATATGCACATTACATAATATATATATATTACCTATTTAGCAAATAATCACATAGAAAATAGGATATAGATAGAGGGAGAAAGTTACATTACATATATACTTTGCATTAGGGAAACTAGTAATATATATGTAGAGAGAGAGACAAAGACTGTGTGTGTATAGAGGGTAAAAACAGTGTTCAGCAGTGTGTGTGTGTATCAGTGAGTGTGTGAGCAAAATATGTGTGTGTGTGTAGAAGTATGCACTGGACTGGACAGGAAGGTTAATGTGCAAAGGAAACAACAGTGTGTTCCAAACTGTGATGTAGCAGGAAAAATATAGAACTAAGTGGCTGGAAAAATAAGGGACAGTGCAGGGAAATTAAAGTTCAACTTATTTGAAAACACAAAACAGTTAATACATTGCCTACATCAATACACCCTATCTAAGCTCAGTTTTAACAGTAAAGGAAAAGGGAAACAACCCAAAAACTGAAACCATACCCAGGTTTCAGTCTTCAAACAGTTTCCAGATTTCAGTTCTTAGCTCAGTTCCTTCCCAGGTCGCATTCCACATAGGAAACCAACCATGGTTCAAAAGAACTCAGAAATCAGCCAAAAAAATAGCACACAATATTCCAGTTTCAAACACTATTTGAAATCTCAGTTTTTTTCCAACCCAAACTTCAACCAAACAATCCCGATTTCATATCATAGATAGATAACATATAGGAGCATAGCATTTGGGACTTAAAACCAAACATTAACAGCATTAACTAGGTAAGAATGACTGCCAAAATTCCCATTTCAAAATCTGGAAATAACAGATTATAAATCATGTATCAGTCTTTGTGGTAAAAAAGGAAAATGTAAAACAAATCAAACTAAAATGCAATTCTTATGGTTGGTAACTAAAATATAGAGTGTACAGGTGTCCTTGCAAGTGTCTCATGTCCACTATAGTCGGACACGACGTGTCCACGCAAGAAAACCCAAAATAGTGCACAAACACTGCACAGCAGTGCACTGCCTCGTGCGCAAATGCACGCGTGTCGTACACTCGACACAGGACACTTCGTGTCTCGTGGTCACCAACCTAGGTAGCCTACCTATAGGACTACATATTAGGCTAGCTAACACGTGTCCAAGTCGTGTCAGTGTCCGATATGGGAGCATTAATAGTGGAGAAAAACTGTGTGCACAGTTCGTGTACAAATTCAGTACGAGAGCAATTACTCCTCCGACACGACACAAGACGACACAAGATTCATGGGGTGTGATGTCAGTCACTGTCCCTTGGTCTGTGTCAAGTGGCAGGTCACCACGTGGCGTGTCGTGTCCACAGTAACACTCGGGTAGCAGGAGAAAGTTGTAGGCTGTGCACAGGCCGTGTCCTCATCCAAAATATGACACAAAAGGACACGAAAATACCTCAGAGACTAAGAAATCATTAAGCAATATTAAAACCAAGATTTCTATTCAAATAGAATCAGAAAACGAGGATGAAATGCCCACTGTGGCATTTCATCAAACACTAGGTGTATCCATTGATACGTGTCCGATACGGACACGTATTGGACACGAAACCTAACAATGCCTATACCAACAGAGAGAGGACACCTAAGGCTTCCTAATCATGGAAAGAAATCGAAGTTTCATGGAGAAATGGAGTAGTTACCTATACTTGAACTTTCAAGAAAAACCCCCTTTCTATAGCTCTTCTCCTTGATGTCCCATTCCACTCAAATCACATCAAACTGAAATGGAACATTAACAACAGCAAGAATAGGCATATTAGGACCTAATGGAATAAATTAGAAAGAAAAAGGAAGAGGAATGGAGTTCTAGGAATTGAAATACCATAGGAAACTAACCTTTCTAAAACTTGAGCCTTCTTAAGAAAGAGGCAACCCTAAAAATAGGAGAGTATAAATAGGGTACTGCTGCCAAGGAGGATATGGTGGCTGGCCAATAATGTCTAGGGCTTAGGGTTTTGAAATTCTTGGGCTTTGGGCCAAGTTACATAGGCTATGGCTAAGTTGTTTTATTAATGGCTCTAAATCATAAGCCATGACTTATGACTTTCTAAATCCTATTGCTAATTAGAGCCTAATGACCAAACCAAGGATTAGGCTAGGTTAGACTAGAGTCATATAACCTAACCAAGTCCATACTAACTAGGGTTAGCTCTTAGGTTGGTCTACAAGAGTCAAAACTAGTCAAAGTCAACCTAGTCCAAACAATTCCAAAATAATTCCTAAAAATTCTCATAAATTCAAATAAATTCTATTAAATCTAAATAATAATTAATAATTCCAACTAATTCTCAAAATTACAAAAATGACTAAAATATCCCTCAGTCTGGAAATGAACACTAGCAAGACACCAAATCATAAGTCATGAATTTAAATAGTTTAAAAAATAATTAAAAATCACTAAAATCATAATATGAAATAAATATCATTAAATAATAACTTTAATTACAAAATTTCAAAATTACCCTCTTTCGGAAAATTGGGTGTTACAATCCTACCCACCTTATAAAAATTTCGTCCTCGAAATTAAGATGATCACACCCCTTCTAGGTCACACAAAGACAAGGGTCAATCACTAGTCAATTTTCTCAACACCCTAGTACTTGGTCATCAGCTGGTCAACTTCTTAGGATTTACCTATGCTAGCTACCTAGTGTTGGCAACTAGGGATTAGCAAAGAAAACTCTATAATAGACTAGCTCTTAACTTCCAAATCCTATCCAGTCACCCATAACTATTACCCACAAGCTAAGTACACCAATCCCAAATACCATATATATATATATATATATATATATATATATATATAATATAATATAAATATATATATGCTCAAGAACAACAAACCATCACATATATCCTAAGTATATCATCTATATATATAGACCTCTTAGTCCTAGGTGAAACTACAACTATACTCAAAGGCAAGCTCTGGTCACTGGGTGTCTCACTGGAAGGGTAAAGGAAAACAATAATAAATCATCAGGGTTGTATGGCATACTAACATCCTATGTGTGTAAACTATCACCTCTAGGGTACAGACACTCTACAAGTCACTATATCATTATACTATGAAGGAACTACCTATGAACAAGCTCTACAAACTAAATATCCCTACTCCTAAGTTATTTATAACAATAAAAAGGGTATGATATTTTAAACCTTCTCAAGATATAATCTGCTAATCATATGCGTCTGCCCAAAATCATGTTGTCCAGAGTCTTCATCACGCTAGTGAGCAAGGCTACGATAATCACAGAGTCATTGACTAAGGTACATACTTCTAGGTTCATGGTATTTAAAATTTTCGTATTACCGCACGCGACGGCAAAAACCTTAAATTCTCATACCCGAGAAATACATCCAAAGTCTGACTACGTGTCCTCACTATGCCAACTATCACGACTATCGAAGATTCTAGATCCCATGATTCAGGTGACCTAGCCCATATGATTTTCTCAGAAGAAAAACAAACATAATAAAAGAACAACATGACAAAATTAATAAATCAGCAAGGAACAGATGGAATCGGATTTCAAGGTAGTTATAAAAGACAATTCTGGGAATGGAATTGATAAGAACGGAACTTGCAGCAAGATCTCCAATGGTCTGTGCATCCTTGACTGTCCTGACGATAGCTCGCCCTGCTGGTTTCCACTGGTCTGCTGCTGATGCTGCATGAATCACCGCTGCTGAGAGAAATCCGAAATGACGGGAGAAAATTTCTGTACAGATAGAGGTGCACCTCCAATGTAGCAGAAATGCCAACCTGAGTCGGCACAACAGAAGCTACGGTCTCGAGGCCCTGATGAACAGGACGAGAGGTGGCCAGCCTCTCGATAGTATCCCCCGAACCGAAGCGATGAGATCGTCTTCATAACCATCATAAAGACGGATCAAACCAAGAAGCAATTACTGAGAATGAAGCAAAAAAATCAAGAAAGGACAGTTTATATTCAAAGGAAATCAATAAGCAGCAATTGGATAAAAGGAATCTGATTAAGAGTTTTTTCCAATGTGATTGAGTACCTCAAAATATCCTAATCCTACTGCAGGCTGTAGTGATACTCTAGTTCGAATACCACTACATAAACTCGACCTGCATGGGCCACCACTAAAAACGTGTCATGACCCGCACACATCGTGAGGGTACGAGTACGTAACAGCGCCCAGCCTACGCCGCAGTGTCGGCGATAGAATGCTGTTCTAGGTCATGAACAATAACTACATAACATGAATACACTCTCCAAAAGGAGGCCAACACAGAGGTACAACTCAATCACAATCTATGGTAGAATGTAGCACGATGGAAATAGATATGGAATCCTCAACTGAGGTACAACATAAATGAATAACAAAGTCTCTACATCTCTAAAATATACAACTCTGAAAATAAGACAACAGCTAAACATAAAAAGAAAGGACATCCTAAGCTATCTATACTATGCAAGGTATCATCCTGAGTAGCTGCCTGAACCTCCCCTGGGGTCCAGGTCGCGAGTGTCAACTAGGCAAACTCCAAGTAAGGGTGCAGGGTGCCTCATCATCCTCTGTAAAATTTCCAACAGGTCCAGTCAGGACGGGAGCGAGCACAAACATCTCACGCAGTTCATATCATGTTAGGAAATATAAAACATGCAATAGAGTAAGGTACATGAAACGATGTAAGAAGAATGTATATGAAAAACAGTAGAGATTTGATAACAAGAAATATCTAAATATGATAAATAAGAACTGTAAGTCTACTGTGATTTAGAGTACAATATGGTTATGTAAACGGTCTAGAAAAATGCAATGGTAACTCCATTGTACGTGGGTGTACAATAGACATATACAATAGTTATACAATGTTGTACAATAGGATTTGAGTACATAACCAATTCTACTCCCCCTCCCCAAATCAATACTCAAGGATCTACTCCGGTTACGTTATCTTGCACAATAGTGTATAATGTTATACAATGGATGTACAATATTATACAATAGATGTACAATGTTATACAATGGATGTACAATATTATACAATAGATGTACAATGTTATACAATAGTTGTACAATGGTCTATCCCTGGGAATCATGTGATACTGAGAGTACAATATGCACAATGAGTATACAAGGATATGGGTATTCAATAAATATAATATGTAAGTGAAACGCACATCACAATATGTATTTATTGAATACAAGAAGATAACATCTCAGAAGAAGATCCGTATAGTACCAATCCATGATAATGATCGTGTCAGCATCAAGTACAGTAATCTAGAGCAAGAATATAAATCCAGACAAGTATGAAACGGTCAGGGAATGTACTCGCCTCGTATCTGAATGTCTGAAGTAAATGTACTGTCCGAGATGAGGTACCTGACTCCTAGTTAGAGCAACACAAGTCAAGATGTACACAGGGAATGATAAATATAATCTACAATGCATCTGCATGCTGTCTAGGTCAAACTAGACTAAAGTCAACACTTGGTCAACTCCAGTCAACTAGACTAGTCAAACTAGGTCAACTAGGTCAAGTCCTAGCCCAACAAGTCTAATAAGTCTCACTAGGCCTAACCAAGCCTAGTCTAGCAATCACACACCAATCACAAGGCTATACAAGCCAAACACAAGCACATATCAAGGCACATCCTATTCATGCATATTCAACATTATTTATATATATATATATATATATATATATATATATATATATATATATATATATATATATAAAGAGAGGAAGGAACTAACATGTAAGCTATATGTGTGTGTGAACATGGATGTGTACATGAAAAGGAAATTCAACACTAGGCCCTATATCTTGTACTCACATATATACACACATATATAAGAATACACATGTATAGTTCACACACAATTGTATGTATATGATACTTATATATATATATATATATATATATATATATATATATATATATATATATATATATATATATATATATAAAATATATATATATATATATATATTTATATATATATATATATATATATATATATATATATATATATATATATATATATATATATATAATTACATTATATATATATATATATATATATATATATATATATATATATATAAATATATATAAATATATATATATATATATATATATATATATATATATATATATATATATATATATATATATATATTACCTATTTAACAAATAATCACATAGAAAATAGGATATAGATAGAGAGGGAAAGTTACATTACATATATACTTTGCATTAGGGAAACTAGTAATATATATGTAGAGAGAGAGACAAAGACTGTGTGTGTATAGAGGGTAAAAACAGTGTTCAGTAGTGTGTGTGTGTATCAGTGAGTGTGTGAGCAAAATATGTGTGTGTGTGTGTGACTTTGTGTGTGTGTGTAGAAGTATGCACTGGACTGGACAGGAAGGTTAATGTGCAAAGGAAACAACAGTGTGTTCCAAACTGTGATGTAGCAGGAAAAATATAGAACTAAGTGGCTGGAAAAATAAGGGACAGTGCAGGGAAATTAAAGTTCAACTTATTTGAAAACACAAAACAGTTAATACATTGCCTACATCAATACACCCTATCTAAGCTCAGTTTTAACAGTAAAGGAAAAGGGAAACAACCCAAAAACTGAAACCATACCCAGGTTTCAGTCTTCAAACAGTTTCCAGATTTCAGTTCTTAGCTCAGTTCCTTCCCAGGTATTCCACATAGGAAACAAACCATGGTTCAAAAGAACTCAGAAATCAACCAAAAAAATAGCACACAATATTCCAGTTTCAAACACTATTTGAAATCTCAGTTTTTTTTCCAACCCAAACTACAACCAAACAATCCCGATTTCATATCATAGATAGATAACATATAGGAGCATAGCATTTGGGACTTAAAACCAAACATTAACAGCATTAACTAGGTAAGAATGACTACCAAAATTCCCATTTCAAAATCTGGAAATAACAGATTATAAATCATGTATCAGTCTTTGTGGTAAAAAGGAAAATATAAAACAAATCAAACTAAAATGCAATTCTCATGGTTGGTAACTAAAATATAGAGTGTACAGGTGTCCTTGCAAGTGTCTCATGTCCACCATAGCCGGACATGGCGTATCCACGCAAGAAAACCCAAAACAGTACACAGACACTGCACAGCAGTGCACTGCCTCGTGCACAAGTGCACGCGTGTCGTGCACTCGACAAAGGACACTTCATGTCTCGTGGTCACCAACCTAGGTAGCCTACCTATAGGACTATATATTAGGCTAGCTAACACGTGTCCAAGTCGTGTCAGTGTCCGATATGGGAGCAGTAACAGTAGAGAAAAACTGTGTGCACAGTTCGTGTAAAAATTCAGTGCGTGAGCAATTACTCCTCCGACACGACACAAGACGACACGAGATTTAAGAGGTGTGATGTCAGTCACTGCCCCTTGGTCTGTGTCAAGTGGCAGGTCGCCACGTGGCGTGTCGTGTCCACAGTGACACTCGGGTAGCAGAAAAAAGTTGTGGGCTGTGCACAGGCCGTGTCCTCATCCAAAATGTGACACAAAAGGACACGAAAATCACCTCAGAGACTAAGAAATCATTAAGCAATATCAAAACCAAGATTTCTATTCAAATAGAATCAGAAAACAAGGATGAAATGCCCACTGTGGCATTTTATTAAACACATAGGTGTATCCATTGATACGTGTCCGATACGGACACGTATTGGACACGAAACCTAACAATGCCTATACCAATAGAGAGAGGACACCTAGGGCTTCCTAATTATGGAAAGAAATCGAAGTTTCATGGAGAAATGGAGTAGTTACCTATACTTGAACTTTCAAGAAAAACCCCCTTTCTATAGCTCTTCTCCTTGATGTCCCATTCCACTCAAATCACATCAAACTGAAATGGAACATTAACAACAACAAGAATAGGCATATTAGGACCTAATGGAATAAATTAGAAAGAAAAAGGAAGAGGAATGGAGTTCTAGGAATTGAAATACCATAGGAAACTAACCTTTCTAAAACTTGAGCCTTCTTAAGAAAGAGGCAACCCTAAAAATAGGAGAGTATAAATAGGGTGCTGCTGCCAAGGAGGATATGGTGGCTGGCCAATAATGTCTAGGGCTTAGGGTTTTGAAATTCTTGGGCTTTGGGCCAAGTTACATAGGCTATGGCTAAGTTGTTTTATTAATGACTCTAAATCATAAGCCATGACTTATGACTTTCTAAATCCTATTGCTAAGTAGAGCCTAATGACCAAACCAAGGATTAGGCTAGGTTAGACTAGAGTCATATAACCTAACCAAGTCCATACTAACTAGGGTTAGCTCTTAGGTTGGTCTACAAGAGTCAAAACTAGTCAAAGTCAACCTAGTCCAAACAATTCCAAAATAATTCCTAAAAATTCTCATAAATTCAAATAAATTCTATTAAATCTAAATAATAATTAATAATTCCAACTAATTCTCAAAATTGTAAAAATGACTAAAATACTCCTCAGTCTGGAAATGAACACTAGCAAGACACCAAATCATAAGTCATGAATTTAAATAGTTTAAAAAAATAATTAAAAATCACTAAAATCATAATATGAAATAAATATCATTAAATAATAACTGTAATTACAAAATTTCAAAATTACCTTCTTCCGAAAAACTGGGTGTTACAAATCCGGATCATAACATGGTTCAGCACTTTATCATCGAAGCTGTGAACCACACCTAGAACCAAATAAGGACAAGGTGTGGCACACTAGTTCGTGACAAAATACTGTTCCAAGCCATTAACGATATAGTACACAACCATATGGAAAAGTGCATACACCTACGGATAAAGGTCGTCTAACCATTCTAGGTGGAATGCATTTTAAGAACAGTTCATGGTCGCATGACTACCGGATCAAGTCAGGAAATACCAATGCAGTACAGTACCTCAGTAGCGAGTCACAATACCATATACTATTCCTCAGTATCGAGCGAGTCTATATCATATAGTCTACCTATCGTTCCATAGTAGCGAGCGAGTCTACAATAGATAGGGTGGTAGTCAACTTCCAATCATGTTCTCCCCATCCAATGCCAACTCATAACTGCTAAGTCTTCTAGCATGCAACTCTATTAGTAGTTATTTTCTAACGCACGTCCTTACGTATCGGTGGCCAACCAACTACGCAAGTCCGAGACCTATATGAGACTCGTGACTCATGTAGCACATGTGTCAAGGCCACTGAATGCATCACAACATAGGGTAGTCTTCTTAACTTTAAGTCGATGCATAATATTAAAGTAATAGGAATAAAACTAAACAGTTAATTACAAAAAATATATCAAGGTAGAAAAATGACAATAAGTAAGAAAATAAAACAAAATCAGCATGCTAAATGACAATAAATAAGCAGAATATAATAGCAAGGTATCTTGCCTGAGGGTGGTACGAGATGTAGCAAAATCCAACAGTCAGAATCGTCAACACGAAAGTCAAAATCCACAAAGAGCTCCGGATGCTGAAACAAAAATAAAAAACGCATTTGGTATAAAAGATATGTCTAGAAAACACCAGTCCAAAAGTCTAATTCTGGAACAGAGACAAAATCATAATTTTGGGTCAAAACGATGTCCGTCGTTGGATCCGTTTTGTACCGAAATGCATGCCAGTACCTATGGCCTCTAAAGTCATCAAACTATATGTCTACGAATCCGTTTTAATGAGATAAACCCAACATTATATCCAATTTTAGATTTCGATAAGCCATGCACAAATTTGCCCGTTAGAGCGGGTCGCGAGACCGCCAAATAGGCGTTCCATTCGACCTTCTCAGAATCAGACCAAACTTGGCATACAGGACCAAAATTTTGATAAGGTCTTGCTGGCTCAAGTTTCGTCTCAATACGACGAATGTACACAAAGTTATGGCCAAGTTTGTAAAGTATCAATACGGGAGTATCTTAACGGATATGCACTGATTTCGTCGCGCACACGCAACAAAATTGAGTTCAGTCAGTTCCCACACGTCGACAACATTCATACGCGCCTTTCGATGCGTATAGTGCGCGACCACGTCACCCGGTTTGTCGGGGCACACGGCATATCGGTGAGAATTGTTGAAATTCACTATTTTAAAAACCAATTTTTTTCTAAACTTTGAGACTGTTTTAACAACAACATACTAATGAAAAGCAAAACTAAGAAATGGGTTTCTATCTCGTACAGGTTGTCTACCGAGTCGTTCAAATATATTTTTAAAACATCTAATATCTTGACAGAAAAATGCCTACCAACCGGGTGTTCGAACCTGTTTTTATACTCCTCGATATTTCAGAAAACCAAGATTTTTGTGGTTTTTCTATTCGATTTCGTGACAATCATACTATGATTCGAAATAAACTAATCGATGGTATTGAAATAGGGTTAGATGGGGTTCAAAAATATGGAGATGGATCGAAAAATAATCGAGTAGGTAAGTAGAAATTCAATGAAGAACAATGGTACCTCGCTATCGGTTAACTGGACATGGGCTCTATTCTTGGCGTCACAGGTGGTTGCTACAGAGCTCTGGCGTCGTGCGGCTGGCTGATGTCGGCACGGAGATCGAAGATCACTGGGGGGGTCGCGCGCACAAGTCTGGGAGGCTGGGGTCGGGTTCTATATGAATTTTTTTTTCTTCTCCGTCTAAAGATGTCGAGAATATGAGATAGTTTATTTTTTTGGGACCAAATTTTGATTGAAATCTTGATATGATTTAAATTGATTCTGGTATCATCTGGAGGAGGAGGGGATTGGGATCACATTATAGTAGATGTGATCGGATTCCTTTTTTTTTAACAACCGAGTGTTTAAACTCTGTTTCAAACAGAGGCTTAAAATAGGGTCAGGGAAGGGATAATGAACAGTGCTCATGCACTGTTCATTATATATATATATATATATATATATATATATATATATATATATATATATATATATATATATATATATATATATATATACTTATTTATTTAGCACTTAACACTAACATAGATATAAAAAATTACTATGAAATTTTTTCAAAATAAATTTAAATAATTCCCAAAAATATAAAAATTGTTTTCTAAATATTTGATAAGATATATTTGCACTTATAACATAGATATGTGCGAATGAATCTACAATTTACAAAAGTATGGAATAACTAAAATTTGCGACTAGGTATATATTTTGGAAAAGATACGTATTTGACTTATATAACCTAATTACTATAAAAATTTATATTAACTATACATGTTTATACTTTAAAAGACATTTATATAATTCATATATATATGAAGTAAAATCCCAAGGACAATATTTATGTGTATATAAATACAAAGATAATATAAAGAAGGAATAAAAATAAATATGAAAAAAATATGTAGCAAAATTAGGGGGTTTACCCCGGTCCTCTCATTATATCTTTCAACTAAAGCCAAAAACATGTGAACATTTAGGCGAAAGCCATGAGCATTGGTCCAAATTGGATCATAACGTTCAAATTCAAGGAGTTTATCCTTAAAATGATCCAAAACCTAAACCACTACACTGCTCCAGCGTTTCATGTCGGGATTCACTAATCCCGGTAAGCACATAGTCTGATCTGGGTATCTTCCTTCAGCCTTCGCAAATATGTTCACGAAAATAGGTACTCGAACGGGAAGCAACATTGATGAATCTTCAGGAGGTATATAGCTTGGTCTCAAACCTCTCAGATGGGAGTTGTATCTCTCCGAAGTGCTGTAGAACAAATCCTTGTTTTGTGGGCCCAATCTATAGCATATCCTCCTGACTCTGGGCTGTTGAATTGGGATCAGGTCCCATGCCATGCGGCAGGGACAACTAGAAAATGCATATCGAGACAAAGACAAGTGTCTCGGCATTTCTGGGAGGTACATGATTCTATCCCCACATTGATAAAATCTGTCTTCTCTCTTCGCTTTGGGCTGGAATGTCTTCTTGATCGCCTCTCCAAATAAGAAAGCTAGTTTCTTATGGACGACATTGTCCAGACTTTCCAAAGGTTCGTCGTTCATTAAGCATAATAAAGTGGGATTATCTTGAGATGCAAACATAGCTCTTCTGGACTCAGGAAGATCATATTGAGGATATTGTACATGGGATAAGTCCTCTCGGTACTCCGACACATTGAAGGCCGAAGCATAAATTTTAGCATTTGGGTCTTCTCTGAGATTAACTATATGAAAACAAGCAAACAGGGGTTAATGTTTGGTTCAATGAAACACAACATATGACACCATAGGTTGCGCAACACGCACATTGTGCGATATTTTGTATTGCGCCATATCTATGTTGCACAACATATCGGGTTGCACAACTCTTATGTTGTGCGACATTTCTATCGAAACAAACATTTGTGTGGCGCAGCATCTCAAGTTGCGCCAAACTGATTATACTAAATCAGAAAGTACAACTCATGAAACGATGTGCAACACTGTCTGGACAGTAACCAAACCCTAAGAAGAGGGGCGCAAGTCAAGAAATATGCCTAATTCTAAAAAGAGTAGGCGTGCATATTGACAAAATCAAACCAAACCCTTAAAAGGGGATTGGTCGATGTTTGTTGTCAAAACATTCACCTTCTATGGCCGGGTTGGCAGTCTCTCATCGTGACGAAGGGGGAGCATACTGAGGCGCGTGTGTGGATGGAATGCGAGCAGAAGGCTCGGCAAAACTTTTTCCCTTTTTGACAATAGATCTCTTGGGAGCCATTTGATGCTAGTCAACGCTTGGGAAGAAGAAAGGAAGGTAGGGTTTTTGAGAAATTGAACTTTAGTAAACAATGAAGAGTTTGAAATATATGGATATTTATAGCTTCAAAAGTTGATCGCACAATTTGCGCTAAAAAAAGTGGAGTCGGTTGAGACTTGGCACAATCCAAACAAAACTAGCATAATTCAAAGTATTTCAGAACTTTGAAGTATTTTCAAGTGGGTCTTATAGAGGCTAAAAATTAAGATGCGCCACCCATTAAAGTGTTCGATCATCAGATGGCGTCAAAATATTATATTACGCTAAAGAATCAAGTTGCGCAGCATCAGACTGCGCCAACATCAGGTTGCGCTGGAGTCAGGTTACGCGAGCGACACGTGGCACACTTCCTCGAGAAGCTGTAACGGCATCATATTTCCTGACAACTGACAGCACGGAGATTAAGAAAAATCCATTCGAATCCTGCGCAACGCGGCGCTTGAGGAGATTTTGTCAGCATGTAATTAATGCTGATAGCTGGTTCGCGCAAGTTACTGAATGGCACAAGGAATAATCAGTACATAACAGAAGACCTAGTCAAAGGTGCCAGTCGTTGAGTTGTGTCTATGTGCAGCCTGACAAATTGGTGCCACTTGATCAACTCTTATTTTAAAACAAGGTGACGTGGCGCGCAAGCCATCAACTTCGTAGAGCGTGCCCACTACACTGCCCACGACCATGCACATCTCAATCAAACGATGCCACGTATCTACAGCAGTTGGTATAAACCTCTCGTGCAGGTTGTTACGTTGTGCCCACGCGCAACATGATGAAGCACGCGCAAGGTGATCAAATGGTGTTCAGGACAGAGTGACGTGGCGCGCAAGCCACTAACTTCGTAGAATGTGCCCGCTACACTGCTCAAGACCACGCACATCTCAATCAAACGATGTCATGTGTCCACAACAGTTAGTGCAACCGTTCACGCAAGTAAACTGGAGGCACGCAACCTGAGGCGCGCGCAGTCCAAAATAACTGTTAAACAGTTATTTCAAGAACTCTATAAATAGAGTTTCAAATCAATCACAAAGCATCAAAAGTGATCATAATCTCCTGCTAAAGTACTGTTGCAACCTCCAGAGGCTCGTGTCTTCGATATCACATCGTCCAAGGGATAAAGTGATCGTCTTCTGATCAGATTTCTATAGTTGTACTTTCCCAAAAATCAATTGTACGTTTGTACACTTTTCTTTGTTTGTAATAAAACTTTTGTCCTTTACAAACAAATATAGGATGACTTGGTTGGTATAATGGTTAGGAAAAGTATACTTAGACTAGTTTTGACCTCGGTTGACCATGGTTGACTGTTTTGACCAAAAGTCAACCCTTAGTCTAGAATTGACTAGATCTTGACCGGACTTGACTAGGGTTGACCAGTTGACCAAAAGTCAACTATTAGTCAATATTAGTCTAGTTTGACCTAGAGTTGAGCAGAGTTGACCAGTTGACCAAAAGTCAACTGTAAGTCAACATTTGACTCAGTTTGACCTAGTTTGACTTGGTTTGACTTTCTGTGACCTAGTATGACCTAACGTGACTCATTGTGTGTAACATCCCAGTCCCAAAATACGTAGAACTGGAACGTAATCATACCAGCTGTATACATACGAAGTATATGGACCCTCGTATATATACATAAGCTGTAAAATACAGTAACCAAGGTACTAAATCTCATCCACAAAGATAAATACGATATAAAAGCAACTTTGAAATTTTCATGTATACAATCGTTGGACGGAGACAAATCCACTACCAACAAGTAAGGAAAAATAAATGGAAAATACAATGAGTTTGGCGGACGAAGCGAAGACGATCAAAGCGCAATCATCCTCGAAGAAGTAGTGACAATCATGGCCACGGCTAGAACACCTGCGAAAGACAAGAACACACACCTGGCGAGATAACCAGGTCCTCAGAGGGACGTAACAAGATACATCAACATGCCATATAATACTGAATATAAAATATGCCACAATCAAAGAAAGTGACAAGACACTATAAGGTAACCTAACCAAACTAAAGTGAACATGCAGTGAGAACAAACCTTTCGTCGTATGGGCCCTGACTGTAAATGGGATCTGGTATAGTCCCCACTTGGGCACCAGTGACCGAGAGCATGACGTTGAAAAACGACAGTGGCCAACCTGAGAGGCTCATACCCGTATCTCCAGCGGAGCTTCCGGGTTACAAGGGAAGTGCAATAGAAGCCCATACGATAAGGAAATGTTCTCCCCACCCAATGTACCTATCATGTCGCATCCACGACCATGTAACACTACTAACTATCAAGTCTTCTAACACTCAACTATTGATAGCTAGACCTAACGCACGTCCTGTACGCATCAGTGATCAGCCAACACGTAAGTCCGTAGACTATATGCTACTCATAACTCACACATCTCGTGGCACAATAGTGTCAAAGTTTATGCAATGCACTAAGCTAGTGGTAGTCCCTTAACTCTAAGTCCATATGCAATCAAAGGTAAATAACAAGGTACAACTAATACCACTGAGCAGGCAGTAATCAAGAACTAGAAATAAATAAAACAGTGATATGTAATAAAATGCAACTAATAATAAACAGTATAATGGCAAGGTATCTTGCCTGGTGTGTCGCCTGGTGTGGTACAAAAATCCGACAAATCATGTCTGTCCAGTAGCCATGTTCGATGTGTATTGGTCCGAGAGTCACGAGAAAATATGAAGGATGATTAGTCGCAATCCTGATAATTGAGGGAATTTGAGTGAAGAAATACATATATTATTTCTTAGAAAAATTACGTATAATACTTGAAAACCATGTTTACTAGTAAAAATATTTTTTTTTTTGACAAATATTTGAAAATATAGAAAAATTAATTTAGGCAAAACTATAAGTTTACCAAAATAGAATTTCTAGGAAGATAACACGTATCTTATTAGTAAGATAATTTAGACAATTATTGAAAAATGCTCAAAATTATTTATACGTTCGAAAACCCTTTTCTAGTAAAAATATTTTAGAAAAATGTTTGAAAAGCAAAAATTGGTTTTGGACAAAAATTATTTGCGTGTCAAACAATTTCTTTAGGTAGAAAATTATCTTTTGCTAAAACAAAATTTTAATATATAGAAGTACACTATAAAATATTAGTGATACTACTATCCATACCCTAGAATAGAAATTATATATATATAAACAATGATAATAATAATAATACTATTAACAATAAATATAATGATATAAATAATAATAATAATAGTAATAATAATAATAATAATAATAATAATAATAATAATATTGATAATAAAACTAATAACAGCAATTATCATATAATATAATACAATGTTAATAATAATAATAATAATAATAATAATAATAATAATAATAATAATAATAATAATAATAACATATTCCCAATGAACCACTCACTATTCAGAACCCCCCTTTTCCCCAATGTTCACGAGAGAGGAGTGAAGAAAAGAAAAAGGGGTTTTTGAGATTACCGGCGGCGGCGGACGGACCCGCTGCGGTGGAGGCGGCGGATGGGCTCCGCTCCGGCGGCGAACGGTGCCGGAGAGAGGGCCACCACGGTACTCGGTCCAGAGAAGGCACGAGTGGAGGAGAGGCGGCGTGCTCTCGCCGCGTGCGTCAGCCGGTGTGGTCGCCGGCGTTCCACGGCTTGGTGGTCGACGGAGGAGGAAGAAGGGGGCTCCGGCGGTTTGGTAGATGCAGCTGATGGGGAGGCGACGACTCTGGAGTGGGACGACGCGGAGGAAGCCGGCCTGAGGCGGTGGCTGGGCTACGTCAGCGGTGGGCGGCTGGGCGTGCGCGGAGTTCGACGACGGCTGGAAGAGCGAATCTGGTTGCGGGGGATGATCGAACGGGAAGTCACCGACACGGCGCTCGGGAAGGAGTGGGCTGTGGCGGCTCGTCGGAGACGCCGGAGGCTACGCCGGTGAGGGCGGATGCGGATGGGCTCGCCTGGCTCTGAGGCGGCACTCGGCCACTGGAGGAAGACGGTGGCGGAGGGTGCTCGACGCACGGGATCGACAGCGAAGGAGAGACGGTGGCGCTCCGACTCAGGTGAGATGTCTCCCCCTTCATTTTCTGCTGTACGAGGGTGGTGATGGTGGCGAGGATGGTGGCGGGTGGTTCCGGAGAGTCGATGGGGCCGATTTGGTGGGGTGCTGGTGATTTAGCCGGGGTGGAGTTTGGAATTTTGGCCGGAGACGGCGGACCGGGTTCGGGTGCCGGGTGGTAGGACGGAGACGATAGTGGTTGGGTGAAGTCGGGTGACTGTGGTCGGGGTTGTGGAGCCGACGGGATAGATGGAGCAAGGTAGTGGTGGTTGCCGAGTGCTGCCGGCTTTGATGGTGACGGGGATTATGTGTTTATTATCGTCGTGTCCAGGGTGTAGACACGACGTGGATGATTGTACAAGTTTGGAATAGAATTTGTGGTGGTCACAGACACGATGCACGATATTACTGTGGATGGAAAAACTTGGAGGAGTACCTCTCCTATATATAGGAGGTGAGAATTTCCAGTTAGATATGGATTAGTATACGTTTAAACCCCAATAGATATTATCATATTTAAATTAAAACTTTATTTAAACTTTAAATAGTTCAAATCCCAATTCAAACATAAAACCTCAACTCATTTAATTCAAATACCAATGAAATCTTTTCTAATTTTAAGTTAGCATATTTAATCAAATATTAAATTAAAACAAATGTTTAAATACCTTTTTCATAAATATTAAAATATTATATTTATTTAATTTCGAAAATCAGGATAATTACTTAAATATTAATTAATGAACTAGCTTTTATAATAACAAAATATATTAATAATCAAATACCACATTTCGCAAATCTTTTGAAAATATTTCATATAAACCATAATTTTTCAAATCACCACTCATTTTTAAACGACGAACAAATAACTCTTTTTAGAAATTAAAATATCACATATTATTTGAACATGTACCTTTCCTATAAAAATAAATTTATAATAAAAATATTTTTCTAACATATGTACCTCGACACATATTCGCACTCGTCGAGAAATTATGAAACGCAATTCTTGCACGCTACGCAAATACAAAATGCGAATTCGTATGCGACGCGAAGATACGAAGTACAAAAATAACTACAAACATATATTTTAAATAAAAATAAAATCGTAGAAGAAAATTAGGGGGCTTACATCCTACCTAACTTAAAAGAATTTCGTCCTCGAAATTTAGGGATAGATAGGGTAGGTAGGGTCGAGAGGATAGAAAGAATTTTATTCAACGGAAGTACAAAATCTTTTAGACGAGAACGCAAAATATTCGACGGGATGGTGAGCGACATTTCAATGGCATCATTTGATCGACTAGAACAAAATTTCGATGGTTTCTGTTTAGATTACAATCATGAATATGACAACCAATCAATGACTAAGCTGAATCAATCTAACATTAACCTTAAAAGCAACCTCATAAGTAGGTAATAAACTCCTTAATCCTTGATATCGTCAATATTCATGAAATCTCTCTTATCATAAATCGTTCTTTCCAAAAAAAAAAAAAAATCGTTCCACGTCCCCTTAAACAAAACCAATATGATTCTAAATGTACTCCAATTTTTTTCTATTTCGTCATAGAATAGCCTCACATTTAGATTTCCATAGTCTCTATTATACTAGCTCACTTATATATCTTTCCAAATTATAATTTCCTCTAAAATTAGAATTCCACAATCTTTAACCAATTTGGCCCAAGTAGAAATTGAAAATTTCTTTACTACAAATTTATTGGTCAATGTACGATGCATCTATTGGTATCAAAAATCCGTCTTCAATGATAAATCTCGAAAACTAACAATATGCCTTTATAACTCAATCTTCTATTATCATAATTGAAAATTTTCTTACAATTTTTATTAGTCTCTCTCAAAGTTTCTTCTTCAACAATCTCAGTTTCTTGATGGTAGAATGGAACTCATCTTAACTTCATATTCATAATCATCTTAGAACTTAATAAAAATGTAAAGGTTTCTTTCTCCAACAATTGGTCATTCTTGAAAGCTAATATCATCATAACACTCTATGCTATCGAAGGCAACGTCAACATTGTCTTTATCAAAAATTGCATCCATAAATTTAATATATAACTTTGGTTCTTAAACCATCAACACTTTAGAAAAAAATTTCACTCGATATGTAGTTACCCCAAAACAAATTTGAAAGTCGCGAATTCTATTTATCCTCGAGTGTTTTATCAAAACATAATATATCATTCCTTACTTCGTATATTCGGAATTATTGCATATTTCCATTTATTTCTCACCTATAGCTCATAATCTCGTATTTATCTTATCCAACTACATTATTTATCCATGCTGTGGGGTTCTCCAATCTAGCTTCTACTAACTCAAGATTGTCATGATCAAATTTTATTTTGCATAATGGAATCATACGATGAACAAAGTTGCGTAAACAATGGAGAAATCATATTGAAATATGAGAAAGCAATTTAATTGGAAGGGAGAAAGGTAAGGGTGGCAATATTGGAGTGTGAACGGTGTTATGTGTCTAAGTAAATCAATACAAGAAAATAAAATGACAAGGGTTAAGCAGGCAAGATAAAACACAAGGGTAAGCATTTAACGGATTAGTAGACCGCAATCGGACCGAAGATCTGAGTCGAGATCGAGTCTAACTATATAGTCAAAAGTATATCGGTACCATGGTATAGGTTATAGTTGAGTCTTTATGACCCGAAAGTCGTACCATAAAAATAGAGTATAAGGGAACGTGTTTTGGTGGGACATGATATACCTACACGAAGGTGAGCTCGTCTAGGTCTTGCATATGTAATTGGTTGGAAGGAAAAGTCTAGTATTGTGCTTCAAATATCAAAGTCATGATAGGAAACGCCAAAGGATCAAAATAGAAAGTGGGTTTTCATAACGTACTAATTAATGCACAAAATGAAGGATAAAGCACAAATAAAGATAATTAGGAAATCTCGTAGGTCAAGGCAAAATAAGTTAGAGAGACAGTTTCGAGAAAAAATTCATAGATAAGGGTATGGTCAAGGGGATGGTTCTAATCATTTATAGTTTCAAACAATTAGATGGTCATGAAAAAATGATCTAGATTGAGGGAAGGTCGAGTAAGTCAAAGATATGATCATCGGTTTGGTCGATGACTAATTACACTTGTGTATATGCAATATCATAGTCATAGGTGGCATGGCAATCTAATGTGGAATACTTCTATCTCACTAGTGTGACCTTTACTTGCTTCTATGCCCTCTACCAATATACAAATCTAAAATTTTCAAGTTCCTCGTAAGTTTCTCAATAAAATTTCCAAGATACTCCGCCAAAATTTTCAACTATCTTAGACTGTCAACTTTAATCAAAATTTTAAATTTTCTAGTCAATCTCAAAACAAACCTTGTATATCGCAACTTGAATAATAACCTCCTTTTTTTTACCAAAATTTAAATATCCATAATCAAGGCTTAAACTCGAAATCTAAATAACCTTATAAATCATAGATCATGGGACACAAATTTAAATTTTAAATTTTCCTTTAAGGTCGATTTCATATCTTCCAACTATTTTAAACAAAACTTTTTACCATCATCCCTTCAACTCAATAAACTTATAAATCGTACGACTAAATTTAAAAACCTCAAGCTCTCAAATAAACCATAAATCATAACCCTTCATATTCTCTAGTTGTTCACAAATCATAACTTATAAAATTTTAATAAATTCACGATAAACTTTAACATATTCAATCCAACTTGAACTTAATCGTAAATCATGTGTCATAATTAAAGGATGTTTCTCAAATCGGTTTCATATCCCAATAAATCATAAACTATTTTGCAATTTCAAAAATATCATAAACCATAAATTTATTTTCGCGATCTAGCTGTCCCCTTGTGTATACCACCTTGTAATAGCAAAATAAAATTCCAACTATCCATTGAAGGTGGTAATATGCTACTACCCAACTTGAAATTAACTAATCCTTAAAATCATATTTTTAGGAAAATAATGCCTTTTAAATAAAACCCCAATGCATACTAATTGTCAATGCAATCCATCTAGCCATGTATTTAACCTATGGGCATATACTGGTGTAGTCAACTTATTAAACACGAAACTAAGAATTCACGGTAGAAGGAGTCAAGCAAGATGCAAATCAAGGAGGTCGAACGAGAGTTCGGAATTTGAAGTTAAGAAAGGAAGTCAAGTAGGTGGATGAGATTCTAAATTCTAATCCTATATTGCAGGCCCGTTCGGTAGAGTCATGTAACCGAAATGACGAACTTGACCTGCATGGGCCACCACAAAAACATGTAACGCCCCAGTCCCAAAATACGTAGGACTAGAACGTAATCATTCCAGCTGTATACATACGAAGTATATGGACCCTCGTATATATACATAAGCTGTAAAATACAGTAACCAAGGTACTAAATCTCATCCACAAAGATAAATACGATATAAAAGCAACTTTGAAATTTTTATGTATACAATCGTTGGGCAGAGACAAATCCACTACCAACAAGTAAGGAAAAATACATGGAAAATACAATGAGTTTGGCGGACGAAGCGAAGATGATCAAAGCGCAATCATCCTCGAAGAAGTAGTGACAATCATGGCCACGACTAGAACACCTGCGAAAGACAAGAACACACACCTGGCGAGATAACCAGGTCCTCAGAGGGACGTAACAAGATACATCAACATGCCATATAATACTGAATATAAAATATGCCACAATCAAAGAAAGTGACAAGACACTATAAGGTAACCTAACCAAACTAAAGTGAACATGCAGTGAGAACAAACCTTTCGTCGTATGGGCCCTGGCTGTAAATGGGATCTGGTATAGTCCCCACTTGGGCACCAGTGACCGAGAGCATGACGTTGAAAAATGACAGTGGCCAACCTGAGAGGCTCATACCCGTATCTCCAGTGGAGCTTCCGGGTTACAAGGGAAGTGCAATAGAAGCCCATACGATAAGGAAATATTCTTTCCACCCAATGTACCTATCATGTCGTATCCACGACCATGTAACACTACTAACCGTCAAGTCTTCTAACACTCAACTATTGACAGTTAGACCTAACGCACGTCCTGCACGCATCAGTGATCAGCCAACACGCAAGTCCGTAGACTATATGCTACTCATAACTCACACATCTCGTGGCACAACAGTGTCAAAGTTTATGCAATGCACTAAGCTAGTGGTAGTCCCTTAACTCTAAGTCCATATGCAATCAAAGGTAAATAACAAGGTACAACTAATACCACTGAGCAGGCAGTAATCAAGAACTAGAAATAAATGAAACAGTGATATGTAATAAAATGCAACTAATAATAAACAGTATAATGGCAAGGTATCTTGCCTGGTGTGTCGCCTGGTATGGTGCAAAAATCTGACAAGTCATGTCTGTCCAGTAGCCATGTTCGATGTGTATTGGTCCGAGAGTCACGAGGAAATATGAAGGATGATTAGTCGCAATCCAGATAATTGAGGGAATTTGAGTGAAGAAATACATATATTATTTCTTAGGAAAATTACGTATAATACTTGAAAACCATGTTTACTAGTAAAAAAAAATTTTTTTTGACAAATATTTGAAAATATGGAAAAATTAATTTAGGCAAAACTATAAGTTTACCAAAATAGAATTTCTAGGAAGATAACACGTATCTTATTAGTAAGATAATTTAGACAATTATTGAAAAATGCTCGAAATTATTTATACGTTCGAAAACCCTTTTCTAGTAAAAATATTTTAGGAAAATGTTTGAAAAGCAAAAATTGGTTTTGGACAAAAATTATTTGCGTGTCAAACAATTTCTTTAGGTAGAAAAATTAACTTTTGCTAAAACAAAATTTTAATATATAGAAGTACACTATAAAATATTAGTGATACTACTATCCATACCCTAGAATAGAAATTATATATATATATAAACAATGATAATAATAATACTATTAACAATAAATATAATGATATAAATAAAATAATAATAATAATAATAATATTGATAATAAAACTAATAACAGCAATTATCATATAATATAATACAATGTTAATAATAATAATAATTATAATAATAACATATTCCCAATGAACCACTCACTATTTAGAACCCCCCTTTTCCCTAATGTTCACGAGAGAGGAGTGAAGAAAAGAAAAAGGGGTTTTTGAGATTACCGACGGTGGCGGACGGACCCGCTGCGGTGGAGGCGGCGGATGGGCGCCGCTCCGACGGCGAACGGTGCCGGAGAGAGGGCCACCGCGGTACTCGGTCCAGAGGAGGCACGAGTGGAGGAGAGGCGGTGTGTTCTCGCCGTGTGTGTCAGCCGGTGTGGTCGCCGGCGTTCCACGGCTTGTTGGCCGACGGAGGAGGAAGAAGGGGGCTCCGGCGGTTTGGTAGATGCAGCTGATGGGGAGGCGGTGACTCCGGAGGGGGACGACGCGGAGGAAGCCATCCTTAGGCGGTGGCTGGGCCACGTCTGCGGCGGGCGGCTGGGCGTGCGCGGAGTTCGGCGGTGGCTGGAAGAGCGAATCTGGTCGCGGGGGATGATCGAACGGGAAGTCACCGGCACGGCGCTCCGGAAGGAGTCGGCTGTGGCGGCTCGTCGGAGATGCCGGAGGCTACGCCGGAGGCTACGCCGGTGAGGGCGGATGCGGATGGGCGCGCCTAGCTCTGAGGCGGCACTCGGCCACTGGAGGAAGACGGTGGCGGAGGGTGCTCGACGCACGGGATCGATAGCGAAGGAGAGACGGTGGCGCTCCGGCTCAGGTGAGATGTCTCCCCCTTCATTTTCTGCTGTGCGAGGGTGGTGATGGTGGCGAGGATGGTGGCGGGTGGTTTCGGAGAGTCGATGGGGCCGATTTGTTGGGGTGCTGGTGATATGGCCGGTGTGGAGTTTGGAATTTTGGCCGGAGACGGCGGACCGGGTTCGGGTGCCGGGTGGTAGGACGGAGACGATGGTGGTTGGGTGAAGTCGGGTGACTGTGGTCGGGGTTGTGGAGTCGACGGGATAGATGGAGCAAGGTAGTGGTGGTTGCCGAGTGTTGCCGGCTTTGATGGTGACGGGGATTATGTGTTTATTATCGTCGTGTCCGGGGTGTAGACACGACGTGGATGATTGTACAAGTTTGGAATAGGATTTGTGGTGGTCACAGACACGATGCACGATATTACTGTGGATGGAAAAACTTGGAGGAGTACCTCTCCTATATATAGGAGGTGGAAATTTCCAGTTAGATATGGATTAGTATACGTTTAAACCCCCATAGATATTATCATATTTAATTTAAAACTTTATTTAAACTTAAATAGTTCAAATCCCAATTCAAACATAAAACCTCAACTCATTTAATTCAAATACCAATGAAATCTTTTCTAATTTTAAATTAGCATATTTAATCAAATATTAAATTAAAACAAATGTTTAAATACCTTTTTCATAAATATTAAAATATTGTATTTATTTAATTTCGAAAATCAGGATAATTACTTAAATATTAATTATGAACTAACTTTTATAATAACAAAATATATTAATAATCAAATACCACATTTCGCAAATCTTTTGAAAATATTTCATATAAACCACAATTTTTCAAATCACCACTCATTTTTAAACGACGAACAAATAACTCTTTTTAAAAATTAAAATATCACATATTATTTGAACATGTACCTTTCCTATAAAAATAAATTTATAATAAAAATATTTTTCTAACATATGTACCTCGACACATATTCGCACTCGTCGAGAAATTACGAAACGCAATTCTCGCACGCTACGCAAATACAAAATGCGAATTCGTATGCGACGCGAAGATACGAAGTACAAAAATAACTACAAACATATATTTTAAATAAATAAAAAAATCATAGTAAAAAATTAGGGGGCTTACATTGTGACTTAGTTTGACCTAGTTTGACTTAATGTGACCTAGTTTGACTTAGTTTGACTGAGTTTGACCTAGATTGCATATCATACATTAGAAATCATGCTTAAATATTGTCAAACCCTAATTAACTTACAACATCTTATCTCTAGATCCGTGAGATCACTTTGAGCATCGACCTTACTTGACAACTCAGGATAGTCGGCGAGTACATTCTCTGATAGTAGTTCTTTGTCGTGATATCTTCTGTATCCGATTCAGTTATAGTATTTTACTTGATTCTCGATACGATGGTGCATGGACTAGTATATACCGGATTCCTATCATGAGATGTCATTCATGGATATTCTTAAGATACTGGTACTTGCTCAATCTTGTTCTTGTACTTATATTGACACCGATTCCTGAGAGGGAGTAGCTATATTCTTAGGGAATCTCGTGTCATGACGTGCTATGTCCGGATCCGTATACTATTCAGGGATGAGGAGTATTATAGGTTATGTGATCAATACCCACCTTGAGTTACTACTTGTTTCATAGCTCGACCCTCACTGCACGTAGGGTGTAGCCTGATCTGTTACTATTTGTTCCATATCTTTTCATTTTGGCCGGGCCGAGTTCCCGTACTTGTAGCCGGTCATATGAAACAGCCTAATCTTGACCCATACCGATCACATAATGCTATAATACTTGAGGTACTGTTTATATTTATTACATCAGATATATATTTCTATTCAGTTCTACTTTCCTGCATGTGTACCCTGACATAATTTTCCTACTTTATATATCAAGTTATTTTTCCATCTTGATATGTTCATCTTGTATTCTGTTATGATTGTCTCTTACAACATTTGTCAATACTATAGAACTGTTGGTGGTGGTTTATACTTGCTCATTTTTCTGACAAGATAACCGTTGATGTTTACAGATGACTTAGATGTCGATTGCTCTACCTATTACGGGTATGGCCAGGATGGAGATTATGATCAGCTGTTACCCCTAGATCCCATAGATGATATTTATCTATCTAGATCTGCTAGTTAGGTTTGTCTGGACTGCGAGCCAGCTAGTTTATGAGACTTATACTATATTTGTGTTTTGGGACCTTATGTTATGTTTTCGACTCTCTACTTTGTTGTGACTTTATTTTCTTTTTTCGTACTTCTATTTCCATCATATCTATATGATATTCGTGCCCATCTTTTCTAGATGTCTTGTGATTGAGTTGAGTTTATATACTTCCGTGCGGAGATGACAAATACATTTATATTGTGTCTAGATGCTATACTTTCTAGGAGAACTATACCGTGTTCTACCGTCGATTCTGCGACGTAGGCTGGACGTACCCAGGTGCTCGTGCCCTACTCAGGGTGCATGTCATGACACATTTTTGTGGTGGCCCATGCAGGTCAGATTCGTAATGGTACACGACTTAGAGTATTAATTACGAGCCTACAGATAGGATATAGGTTCTAGGTTATTATTATAGAAGTTTACTCAATCATATTTTGGGAAAATTTTCGATCTTTCGATTGTCATGACAACTCTTTCTGCATTTGATTTTAACTGTCCTTTTTTGATAATATCTTATCTTATGCCATATTGATCTCTTGATTTCAATTTGTCTTCAGGATGACAATGACTCGAGCTCAGGCAGCTGGATCCAGTGCCGTGCCGGAGAGGTCTGATCCAGTAGGGGATGCAGTCCAGGAGACTGTCCCTGTTATCCCTAGCATTTAGGAGGCAATGGAAACAGCACCAGGAGGTCTTCCACCTCCACCTGAGAGGCCTTCTATCATCATATCGGAGACACTGCCGCCACCACCTCTGATATCGATTGGCACACTTCATATGTTTGCACTCCTGCAGTAGATGATGGAGTCAAGGCGAGCCCAGACAGAGGTATCATGGAGTCAAGCTGATGCATCACATCGCTAGACCGAGGTACTGAGGCAGAGCATAGAGAATGCTCATCAGTTACACCGGCAGCGGTAGAGAAGGTAGCCCCAGGTTCAGTTCAGGGAGCCCCCGTCCAGCAGCCACATCAACATCAGGCTAGGCCTGGGACAGTATTAGACTTCAGGAAGATTAACCCTAGGGTGTTCAAGGGGATTGAGGGCCTTCTCTATGCAGACGATTGGTTGGAGGACGTGCAATGGAGCTTGGAGTTAGCAGAGACTCCTAGAGGATTATAGGTCACAGCTACGGTGAGTCAGTTCTTCGACATCGCCTTGACGTGGTTTTGTATGGATCCTCGTGCATCGGCGAGGGGTTTGACATGGAAGAACTTCCGGAGGCTCTTCAAGGAGAAGTTATTTCCCGACGTAGCTCTTACCACTTTGGAGGGCCAGTTCGTGGGACTAGTGCAAAGGAACTCATCAGTGGACGAGTATGCGGCAGAGTTCTTTCTCCTGAGCCGATTCGCCCCAGGGATGGTTCAGGACGAGGGAGAGAAGGCCCACAAATTCAGGAGGGGTCTGATTCATGCAGTTCGTACTCGTACTTCTGGACGTCGAGATACGAATTTCGAGCAGATCATGATGGAGGCACAGATTGCAGAGGAGGATTTCGGCTTCAAGCCAAAGAGGAGCAGTGATACATTTGGAGCTACTTCTAGTGCGGGACCGGTGAAGCATCCCCACATTCATCAGCAGAGGCAGTTCCAGCAGCAGCCTCAGTTCTAGCTCTGCTTCACGTTTGGCTCTGTATCGTCCCACCACCAATCAAAAACTTTTTACTTCTAATATTTTGAATGTGAAGCTCTGCTTCACGTTTGGCTCTACATTGTGCTCTGCTAGCGGAAGCTATGAGATTCATGATACCAACCTTAAATGATACCGATACCGAAACCGATACTGTGAACCTTGGTTAATATTAATATTTTCACACTTCTCTAGGGTGAGGTTGAGGTAGATATCCTATGATACGGAATAGTCGGCTCAATGACCCGAATGAGAAGAAAAGAAATAGGAAATCTCACTCTATACACTCTTGGATACTACGATATACTACTAGTATACTCACTCTATACACTCTTACTTATGCAAGCATTTTGAGACAATCAACGTTATACTAGATTTTCAAAAATATATATAACTCTGATAGGCCCAAAAGGCTTGGCATAAGTAAATTTAATTTCTATAGAAGGGCTCAAAACACAGTACCAATCATACCTAAGCTTCTAGGATACTCTATACACTGTAGGTACGAGGATACTTCTTAGCAAGGTTCTCAGAGTAGGTAATCCCCAATATCTTAGGATACTCTATACACTCTATAGGATACTCTATAGGTATTAGGATACTCTATACACTCTAGGTACTAGAATACTCTATATATACACTCTAGGTACTAGGATACTCTATATAGTATATACTTCTTAGGATACCTCATGTTCTAACCTGTCACAGGATACTCACCTCCTAGACACTCAAGTTCACTCATAGGATACCTCACTCTAACATTCACTCACTAGGATGCACATTAGCCCATAGCCACTCATGTGTTCTTACAATGAGGTTGCCACATACAACTATTTTTTGACAGTCCCCTATTTTCCATAAATAAATTCTTTTATTTATTGTGTATCTGGGAAAATTACAACTTTGGGAGTCCGATCTAGAAGACGATCGCTTTATCCCGTAGACTATGCGAAGAAGAAAAGAAGAAGAAAAACTCTCAAAATTTTGACAGCAGTTGTAGGTATCTGTGTCTCTGTTACAAATAAATGATAAAAAGAACTCTATTTATAGAGTCAAAATAATAACTAAAAGGATAACTACCTCACCACCTGTATACTTGAAAAGTCACGCAGACTCCAAATACACGCAGGGTTAGTGAGTAGTTACTGGACGTGGCCCGTAACTGTTTGGACACATGGCATCAGTGCATGGGTCGTGTGCAAGTTACTGGGCACGCGAGAGAGAGATCGGTGGCATGGCTGCCACGTACTCCAGTTGAAATAAAATCCACGCTGACTTGCTGAAGGCAAGAATCCACGCAGATTCGTTGACGCAGACTCGTTAAAGGCGAAATCCACGCAAGCTTTGAAGAAGGATACTTCAGAATTCACGCGAACTTTGAGAAGAATAACTCAAAAGTCACGCAAGTTTGAGGAAGGAGAAGGTTCAGAATCCACGCAAACTGCCAGCTGTCTTGATTTGGCACGCTTCGTCTGACACAAAATCTCTGTCATTGATTTATATTGTCAGCTGCATTAAATGAAGACAAGACCCAAAGTCACGCCAACTTGATAAAGAGCAAGTCTTGCTAAGGAAGATTTCGAAAATCACGCAAACGACGGCTGTGATCTCTCGAGTTCTGTGCATACGTGGCATACGAGGAGACGTTTCTCAACTGTTGTGTTGTCAGTCATTATGATTCTGACGTATGGCTGAGCTATCTCTGCGTGACTTTTGAAGAAGATGGCCAGGCAGAACTTAGCGTATCTTTTGTGCTGCTTCTTGGATCACTCTGCGTGACTTGTTCTGATCAACTCAGCGTGACTTCATTTTTGAGGCCTACAAAACCCCCTTCAAAGTTTTCGAAAAATAATAAAATATTTTCGAAATACTTTGAAATAGAGATGATGAAATGAGTTAAAGTCACGCTGAGATGACTTAAAATTTTCTCGAAAGTCGAAAAGACTTTGAAGTTCTTCAAAACACTCGAATGAACCTATTAAATATCATAATGACTCTTCGTTTTCCGAGACTGATTGTGTCCAATTTATGGTGGAATATGAACTGTCGGCGAGATCTGTTATATAAACAGGAAGAAATTCTCAGTTTCGACATTCATCTCTCGAAAATATGACCCCAAAGGAAGCAGCCGAAGAGGAAGCACGCAAGCTGGGATTCTGTTCCCATGGTGACCCCACTTTTGGGGGCCAAGAACCCGAACCTGTCGTCATTGAGCTCAAGGACGACCCCACGCAGTTAGCAAAGAATCTCTTGAGCTTCTTTGGATTGGATGGCTCGTCCTCTTCTGATGGGCGGAGCCTCATGGAGAAGCGTGAAATGCTCGAGACTCTATTGCATCGCCTAGGAGTCAAGAGCGTAGAGGAGTTAGGCATCAAACTTAGCCGCTCTGGAAAATAGGGCGTGACTTTTTATGCTCTTGTTGCACTCCCCCTTTTTTTTGTAAGGCCATCAGTGCCTGTTTTAAAGAATGAAGTACAACTTGTGTGTTTTGATCTACATGCCTTAATTAGCACTCTCTGACTGTTTCCAATGTTGCACTGTCTTCCCAAGGACACGTGACACTCATTCCACAATTCTCGAGCGCTACTCACGTGGATTCTTTTCCAAGAATAGACCTGTACTCGATCCTTTAAATAGATGGATGAACTCCACGCAAACTCATCTTCCCATTCTTCTTCCTCTCTTCTGAGAATGAGTTTTCTGTGAGAAGAAAATAAGAAAGCCATGCTGTCTGATGTCAGATCTCTGTATACGCTGCCAATCATTGGTTTGCCAATCTTTGGCATTAAACTTAGCGGTAAGTTCAATATACACGCATCAAACTTTCTGTTATTAAAGACTAAATTCATCTTCCTGAATGAACATAATGCATCTGTCTTTGCTTGGCCAATTTCTGTTGGCTGATTTTTCCTTACTGTTTCTTGCAGAATTTTGGCTGAAAACCTTCTTCAGAATTGGCATTGGTGATGTGGATGCTATGGAGAATGTTCATCTGACACCCACATCAGGGAGCTCATACGCCTTTGACGTATAAATTAGACAACTCAGAACTCTTCGTGAGATATAAGGGTCTTCCTCTGTTGGTAGGAAGAGCCTTTATACACGAGAGTTGGATGGTTGAGTCAACTCTACCCCGAGAAATTGGGTAGTAGAGTTATTTTCATGGCAGAACTAAGAATTGTATCCCAAGGTTTGGATACATTCCTATCTCCTTTGAAAGGTGGCTCCCAATCCACCAGTTGTATTGGCAACACCATGACTTCGGGCTGCCATACTCTGTGGTTCTTCTCTCGTCTGAGAGAGAAGACCAGAGTTTGATTCCTGCTGATCTGGTCGTGACTGAGGCCCAGACAGTCAGGAATTGCCACAAACAACGAACCTGACGGAGAAGGTCCGACGGAGAAGATCCAAAGAAAAGATAGATCTCTATTAGGTTATTGTTGTGGCGTAGAAGGAAAATCCAAGATTGTAATAGATTTCCATTATGATTTGTAAGAAAGTCTAAGAAAAATGTAATAGACTTTTTATGGTGAAATGGGAATGGAAATGACAATTCTTCTATGCTCAATGATTTGTATTTGTGGATGAATTGTGGACATGATAGATAATGAAATCTTTTTTTCTGTTTTAGAGTATATGATATTATCAGAGGTATTATGGACGTGATAATATGTAGGAACTCAAAAAGAAAATAGATTGATTTCTATGCAGAGGTCAAATAACGAATGAAATAAGTAGATTCGGAATCGATTCAGAGGTTATGAAAACGTGATCAAATAACGAATCCCCTACTTAATGAATTGATAGAAGATTATGAACGGACGAACCGTTAGATGAATGAACGGATGAACCATCGGATGAACGGAATGAATGGTCAAGTATGAATGAATGAATCTTGGGAAAGAACACGTCCCTTCGATTCTTGTAACCATATGCCTATAAATAGAGCATATATTTGAGTAGAAGGATCACTTTTTATCCACAATGTCTTCTGAAGAGAATACAAAGAAGGCTGAAGTCGTCCCCGAAGCTACTGAAGGTGTTAAAGAACATCCACCTTCGCAGAAGAAGGAAATGGGCGAAAGCTCGCCTACTCCCAAGCTGCCGAAAGATATCCTGGACTTCCTGGTCGAACCAGGAGAAACCGAAGAAGAAGAAGCAATGAGGCTGGCTGCCTGTCAATTCTTGGTGCGGTCAGGAAAAGATGTACTCAATTCTTTTGCTGATTATGTATGTGGTCCCCGTCCCAAATATGAAAGGGATTATAGTGATCTTCCATGATGATGTACTCTTTTTCTTGAAGAATTTGTCTCAAATAAACTCCGTTTAAGGAAACTTTGTTTACGACATATCCTTCCCACTTTATATTTTTGCCTTTATTCATTGATCTTTTGACTCAGAAATCAGAAAGACTAAATATCATTTTCATAAATATGATATTGAGATAGAAAATTCAGAGGTAATATGGACATGATTTTCTGGATATCAAATTTGTTGAGAAAACGATACAAAGTAGAATACCTATCTCCACTGGGGATAATAGATATCAGAATGATTCTTCGGAAAGAACAATGAAACAGCTGGAGAATGATGGGAGGACAATCTTGACAGAAATATTAGACATAGTACTTCTTCAAGAATTTGCCGTTGATAGGCATCATAGTGGCTTTACCATCTAGAGTAGTGAGTTGATAAGCCCCATTAGAAAAGATCTTATTGACAATGAATGGACCTTCCCATTTTGCATCAAACTTGCCCTTACTCATGTGTGTCATAGTCATAGGGCGTCTGACAGTAAGTACAAGTTCTCCTTTCTGAAATGTTCGAATTCTGACTTTCTTGTTAAAAGCCCTTGAAATTCTAGCTTGATAGAATTCGATATTCTGTTGAGCAGATAACCGCCTTTCATCCAGAGCCTCCAATTCTTGAAGTCTAAGACGATCATTATTTTCTGAGGTAAGTTCATTAGCGATTGCTATCCTTAAAGAAGGAATTTGAATCTCTAATGGGAGAACAGCCTCAGATCCGTACACCAAAGAGAAAGGTGTACACTTAGTAGCATTACGGACTGTAGTGCGATAAGCCCACAAGCATTCACCAAGCTTCTCACTCCAATTTCGTTTGTTGGAAGAAACAAACTTCTTCAAGAGTTTGATGATGGTTTTGTTGAAAGCTTCTGCTAATCCATTAGCGGCAGGATTATATGCGGTAGAAGCCACATTATCAATCCGATGATCGTCGCAGAATCGAGTAAATCTCTGGACTGACGAATTGTGGTCCATTATCATGAATAATGGCCGAGGAACACCAAATCTATAGATGACATGGTGTTTGATAAAGCTGATAACATTGGAAGTCTTGACTTCAGATAATGGAATGGCTTCGGTCCATTTGGAGAAATAATCGGTTATTGCAAGAATGAACCGATGTCCTTTAGATGAAGGCGGATTAATTGGGCCAATAATGTCCATGCCCCAAGCTTCAAAGGGCCATGATGCTACCGTCGGATGTAGAAACTCCGAAGGTTGATGTATAAAATCCGCATGGATTTGGCAAGCTTTACATTTCCTTGCATATTCAATGGCATCTGATACCATAGTTGGCCAATAATAACCCATCCGTCGAATACGGTCTTGAAGTTTTGGCCCAGGTTGATGTGCTCCACAAATTCCATCATGTGCTTCACGAATAACTTGTTGGGCTTCATCACCGGCAATGCACCGAAGAAGTAGACCGTCATAAGATCGGCGATATAAAGTCTTTGTAGTATGATTGTAATAGAATCTGAGTGATCGTCGTCTGATAGATGCTGCTTCACTCGGATTATCTGGAAGAATATCATACAATACGAAATCCAAGAATGGAAGTCTCCAATCTTTATCCGTATTCTGGGTCTCAGCTGCATTATTGAAGGTAAATTCAATGCTAGAGTCAGATGAAGAAGAGAATGATTTACGACCAAATCCAAATCCTCTTGTTGTATTGACATCGTGAGTTGATGTTTCTTCAATGTCAGCAGGAAGTCCAAGAGTCAGATTGTTCTCAAGGTAGAATAATTCTCGATTGTATACGACAATTATTCGTTGCCGCCTGACTGGAATAGCTAACACCGCATCAAGATTAGCAAGAGCGTCAGCTTCTGTGTTGCATGTTCGTCTAACATGTTCTATGAAGAATTCCTTAAATGATGAGGCCATAGATATGGCCGCTCTATGATAAGGAACCAGATCTTGATGGCGAACTTCGTAAGTACCTCGTATCTGGTTGACAATGAGTTTAGAATCTCCATATGCTTCCAAATGTTGAATGTTCAAATGTTTAGCGAGTTGGAGACCAATAAGCAATGCATTGTACTCAGCAACGTTGTTCGAACATGGCTGATCAAGAGAATAAGCTCTTTGAACGGCAAGCCCTTCTGGTGATACAAGAACGATTCCGACTCCAGCAACAATGTTACCATTAGGACCTATCCTTGAAGCTCCATCAAAGAATAGACGCCAAGTAGGATCTTCTTCAGCGATTTGATTCGAATTAAAGACTTCATCCGGAATCTCATCATAGAGTTTTGAATCTTCTGGGATCGCATGAGCGGCCAGAAAATCAGCAAGGGCCTGTCCTTTGACTGACTTTTGGGGAATATAGTGCATGTCGTACTGAGCAAGTAGAATTCCCCAATTAGCCAATCGAGAATTTAGAACACTCGGCTTCTTCATCATGACCCGTATGGGGTTGATCCTGGAGATGACATGAATAGTCTGACCCATGATATAATGCCGTGTCTTTTGGACTGCGAACATTAAAGCTAGACATTCTTTTTCAATTGGCGAATATCGAGGTTCAGCTCCGGTCATAGTGCGACTGAGATAGTAAATGGCTTGTTCATGACCATCTTTGTTCTTTTGAGCAAGTAGTGCACCCAATGAATGACTCATGGCTCGGGTATACAGAAGAAATGGAATTCCTGATACAGGAGGTACCAAAACTGGAGGGCTCATCAAATATTGCTTTATGTCCTCAAATGCTTTCTGACATTCATCATTCCAGACGAAAGAAACACCTTTCTTCATAAGTTTGTTGAATGGTCTGCAGCGTCCTGATAAATTAGAGATGAATCTCCTGATATAAGCGATCCTTCCTTGAAACCCTCGTAGCTCTTTTAAGGAGCGTGGAGGACGCATCTCTTGAATGGCTTTGATCTTCTCGGGATCCACGTGTATACCTTTAGCGGTAATGACGAAGCCGAGAAATTTGCCACTAGAGACTCCTAAGAAGGACTTAGTAGGGTTCATCTTCAATTGATGCTTGCGCATTAGCTCAAATATAGTCTTCAAATCTTGGATATGATCCTCCTTTTGTCGACTTTTGACAGCAATATCATCAACATAGCATTCTACTATTTTCCGAAGATGTTGACGGAATATAGTGCTCATAGCTCGCTGATAAGTTGCTCCTGCATTCTTGAGACCAAATGGCATAACTGTATAACAGTATGTACCAATTGGTGTTCTGAAAGATGTGTGCTTCTCGTCGTCTGGAAACATCTTGATCTGATTGTATCCGGAATACCCGTCCATGAACGACATTCGTTCGAACCCGCAAGTATTATCGATCATGACATCAGTGATTGGAAGAGGAAACTCGTCTTTAGGACAAGCCGCATTGAGATCGCGGTAGTCTATACAGACTCTGATTTTGCCAGTCTTCTTGAGAACAGGAACTATGTTAGCCACCCAATCAGGATGTTGTTCCTCTCTGATAAACCCAGAGGCCATGAGTTTATTGACTTCAGCTTCAATTGCATCCATGATGTCTGGACGGAATTGTCGCTGTTGCTGTTTGACCGGTTTAGCATTTGGCAGGATGTTGAGTTTGTGAGTTGCAATCTGTGGATCAAGACCTGGCATATCTTCATAACTCCAAGCAAAGACATCAATGTATTCACGAACAAGTTTGATCATGTCTTGCTTGTCAATTTCTGAAAGACTTTCACTGATGAATATTGGCTTTAGGGGATCCCTCTTCACCAATATCTATTTGAACGAGTTTGTCTTCAGTCGGAGGCTCTCTTTGCTCAAATCTGAATTCCCATTGATCATCTAATCTTTGGGCCCATTGTTCTGATGTAGGTGAGATTTCAAACTCATCTTCGATTTCATCTTCTTCCTCAGAACCATCAATAGAAACCATATTAGAAGACACAACATCGTGAAAGAAATCACCAATACTTGTGTCAGAACCCCAAGAGGTGGTACTAGAAGAATCAGATCTCGTATCTTCGTCAGATTCTGGATCTTCATGGATGGTATTGATGAAAGGAATAGGAGTGATGTAGCCCAATCCGCATTTTGTCCTTCCATATTTCAGAGAAGGAATCCGAACAGGCATTTTTCTTCCTTTGCCCTCATTGAGACCATTTCTGAAATCATAGCCCATGTTCTTGATAATATCTTTGCATTGCTGACTATAACGTCGTAACTGTAACCTTCCGGTGTCATTATCTTTGTCGTCATCTTCTAGATCAGAGGGATTCTGGGGCCCTTTCTAAAAGAATATTGGAATATCTCCTGGCTTTCTGCTGGGGACTAGAAAATGCGAAGCTCGTACAGGTTCTAAGGATACTCCCGTATAAAAGTCTGTACGACTCCTATGGTAATGGTTCTTAAGTCTTTTAACAGGTGCAGATAACTATGAACATGATTGCACATATCAGCATACTGCAAAGCTGGAGACATTTCATTAAACTCAAAAGCAACAGTGTTTACATGGGAAGAGGACTGGGCTTTAGAAACTTTAGCCAAATCAATGACTAAAGGGGGAGTAGAAGAAGAAGAAGCAGCTTTGTTTCGATTAAGATCGATAACAAATGGCTCAGAAAAGGTGAGCTCCCTTTGAGATGGAAGAGTAGTTTCGCCCTCTGACAGGGATTACTAGAGTATCCTGTCTTAAAGGAGAAGACACAGGAACTGAAGTACGCCCACTGACAGGAATGATCAGTGTGTTTTGATTAGGCAACTGAGGCAATGGAGAAACATGTCCGCTCACTGGAACAATGAAAGAACCTTCTTTAGAGGGTGTAGAAGATTCTTGTGGAGTGATTTGACCTCTAACAGAAATGATCAAGGTCTCATCTTGAGGATCTTCCTGTTCTATGGCTTGGATTAGTTTTGTATACTCTTCTTTGTACATCCGGGAATCACCGAAATAAGCTTCAACCCCACGGAAGGGATTTATATCAGCAACTTCCGTTCGTACTTGTCCATTGCTATCAATGTATTTGAAACACTGATGAAGAGTGGAGGGCACCACGTTGTTTTCATGAAGAAAAGGTCTTCCAAGAAGAAGATTGTAAGACCCTGCGATCTCGATCACATAGAAGGTGACTTTAGATCTGAAATCACCTATCTGAAGCTTCAGATGAATCTTTCCAAAGGCTCGCTTCGGCTTTGATTAAATCCCAAGATAGTAGTGACTGTCTTAGAAAGTTTATGAATAGGGATTTTGAGTTCATCCAGCAGACTCCTTGGCATTATGCTTATAGCAGACCCAGGATCGATAAGAATACGATCTACCTTCATCGTATCAATATAACCGGTATAGTAGAGAGGCCGGTCATGTCGATTATCCTCCAAAAGCATGTCATCTTGTGTAAAGGTGATGTTTGGCATAATCTCCAATACACTATTGCAATGTGAACAAGTGGCAAGCTCTGAATCTGGCTTCTTCAACTGGGCAAGACAAGCGTCAGCCTGAAGAAGTGCTTCACTTAATGTCTCCCGAGTCTCTTTGGAAAGTCGTAAAAGTTCAAAGAGAGACATTCTGGCTGGAGTATTAGCAAGTTGAGCTAAAATGTCGAAATTGTAAGGCTTCTGAAGTCCAAGAGGAGAGGACTTCTTAATTGGCTTGTCGAAGCAAGCATGTTGCTTGTCCTTCTCAAGAGCTGTAGGCTTGGAAGAGGTAGGTACCCCCGGTGTATTTGAAGGAACAGGTGTAATAGATGACTCTTCAGGAGGAACATCTGAAGAATCTTTGACAGCTGGGGAAACATCTGGAGTATCCTCAGGATCTTTGGAATAATCCTTTAGATAAGGCTTCCATGTTCGAGTAGCACCAGCAAGTGCTTCTGCTTCTTCTTTATCAGAAGTAGATCCGATAGAAATCATATGACATGACTTAGCTTTTCCAACCTTCTTAGATTTCCGGGAAGAAGTCTTTTGAAGGGGAGGAGATTCAAAATCCGCCACAAGATCGGGATGAATCCACATGATTTCTCCAATTTCCATACTGATGGGTACTAAACCTTCAGATTGTGGAGGAGGGATATTCACAATCTCAAGAGTTGCTTTGGGAATAGGAGTAATCCCATTTTCAAGGAGTTGAGGAGGGAAATCTCCGAACTGCATAGAGACGACATTAGTAGTAACGGTCTTCTCTTTCGGGGTGAGGGTGATAGCTCCAGACTTGATCATCTCCTGGATCTTTCCTTTCAATACATAACATGACCGAATTGTGTGACCCAGCATTCTGTGGTATGGGCAATATTTCGGATGATCTGTCTTGCCAGCTTCATCAAGTTTCTTCATTTCAGGTAATTGTATTTTATTACCCTTCAGCAGACATTCGAAGATGCCAAGGACATCATCGTCATCAAAAGAATATTCTTCTCTAGGACGAGGTGTTCTTGTTTGTTGATTTGAGACAGGAGTAGCTTGAGCAGCCGATGCGTCTTGATTCTGAAAGTTGACTTCGAGGGTTTCTTTTCCCTTGCGAGCATTATTTTTATTGTTAGCATTCTGGCCTGTTTCTTTAGGATTAATCTGTACTCCTAAACCTTTAAAGTTTCGGCACTGATTTCTGCAGCTTTGGCACTCATTATGAACGAAGGCCAATCTTGGAATTGAGTGGACCCTGTCCACATGCTGATGATTGGTAATAGGTTTGATTTGCATGTGTCAATGGTGACAGCATCAGGAGTGCCAAGAGGCATCTTCAGAGCTTCTCTTCGAAACCGTTCAATGAAACTCTCAGTAGTCTCATTATTCTTCTGTTTAATTCTAATCAAGGCAGACATAGACATGTCATTTAGCCCTTCATAGAATCGTTCAAGGAACATCTGTTTGAAGCCAGCAAATGAGGTAATACACCCATCAGGGAGACTCCTGTACCATTCATATGCCGTACCTTTGAGGCATCCAACAAATACCCGAGTAAGGAGGGCGTCACTTGGTTGCAGCTGATCAGTCATCACTTCAAAATGATTGAGAAACTGACTTGGAGAAGTGGTTCCATCGAAGAAGGAGATAGTAGGAGGTTTGTACTTAGGAGGATAAGATACTTGCTTCCATTCTATCGGATAAGGTTGTTTAATGCCCAACCTTTGTAGACCATCCTTCTGTTTAAATGCCTCGAATTGAGTTTTAAGATTTCTCAATTCTTCAGTAACGACTCAAGAAGATTGTGGAGTTGTAGCTTGTAGAGAATAGTTCGGAGGAGGAACCGCATTGTAAGCACTACCCCCAGCCCCTGAGAGACTAGGAACTGGTTGAGCTTGTTCAGGAACATTGAATTGAACTGCTGGAGGAACTTGAACCGGACTTACACCAGTGTCAATTGGTATAACTTCAGGTACAGTTTGTTGATTCTGTATCCGGGTTGCCATAAGATCATACATGGACTTCATAGTGTCAGCCATGGATTTCATTTGTTGCTCCAAAGAGGAAATCCTTTGTTCTTGAGGAGTCATAGAGGAAGAGGGTTCTTCAGTATTTTCACCCACCATATATGTTGTGACTGTTCGAGAAATTATTGATGAGTTAGTGGATATTGTTTGTTCTGAATCACTGCTCTGAGTGTCAAAGTCCTTTGCAGGAGGACTACCCCCAGTAGGAAGAGGTGGGAAGTTAGATTCTCCAAGAAATTCAGAATCATCTTCAGGAATCAAAGTCCTTGGATTGGAAGCCTGGGCCTTTGATCTGGTGTTTTTGTATACACCATCTGGACTGTCGGTTCTACCCCCAGTGTCTCGAGAGGTCATGTTAACAGAAGCAAACAGAGGTTCATCTTCATCAGGCATAGGCTCACACTGAATCCGACTGAAGACAGATTGTCGTTTAGTTTGACATCTGCATTGCATTATGATTCTTGGCTGAGAGACACATTCTTGGTCATGATCTGTTAACTGACATTCACATTGAATTATGACTCTTGGGTAAAAGTTACATTCAGCATGGTCACGATCCATAGAATTATTCCTTTTCTTCTGTTGAAGATGTTCTCGTAAATCTGTTTGTGAAGATTTAGGAATATAATTCTTGTTCTTGAATTTTAATGGCTCTTGATTATATAATGAATAATTAATATGAGCCACATAATTTCTGGCATACTCCGCATCTGGATCTCTTAATTCAGTTCCCAACTGGTATGGTTTCTTGACACTAGAAGTGCTGCCCAAACGGGACTGGTTGAGCTTTGTTCTGAGATCAGTTGGAGGTATAACTTGAGTCTTTGAAACATGGAGTTTTCCTTCTGTAGATCTGGATATCTGCAGAGAAGGGAGAGTTAACCCACCCCCTTGATTAGGAGTTGGCAACAAACCATTTTGCAGAGACAAATTCTGCCTCTCATTTGAAGAAGTCATAGAGGAAGACATTAGGAAATGTTTCTTCTTAAACTCAGTCAAATTTCGAGACAAAGAATGTCCAGAAGGAAGAGTAGTCAAAAGACTATTTCCTCTTCTTTGACTAACAAAACTATTAGCCAAAGCTGTTCCTGAAGTAAAGACTGCAGGAGCAGAAGAAATAACTAAAGAGTTATTTCTCTTCGAAGGGACTTTATGTGAGGGAGTCATAGCAAGACTACCCCCAGTTTTAGCAGAGCTTGGTAATGAAGAAGAGATAACTAAAGAGTTATTCTTCTCAAAATGTGCTGATGACAATTTAGCTAAGGAGCCAGTGTTGTCAACTTGTGAAGTCCTGGCTAAAGAGCCCACTTTTGATACGCATGCTGAGCCAGAGAGAACTGACTTGGAAGTACACGCTGAAACAGTATTGGTTAAAGAACCTTTGCTATCAGCGTGACTTTTGGGTTGAGAAATACACGCTGGCACAGATCTGGCTAAGGAGCCCTTACTGTCAGCGTGACTTTTAGGCACAGAAGAGAGATTGCACGCTGGAACAATTTTGGCTAAGGAACCAGTATTGCCAGCGTGACTTTTAGATTTAGAAGTGAGATTGCACGCTGGAACAGACTTGGCTAAGGAGCCAGTACTGTCAGCGTGACTTCTAGACACAGAACTGAGATTGCACTACTGGAGCAATTTTGGCTAAGGAACCAGTATTGCCAGCGTGACTTTTAGTTGCTGTCGACTTCGAGCACACGAGAGCATGCGTGCTTGCAGTAGAGTTCTTGACAGTGTTAGGAGAAAATACTGTGGTAGAGAGTTCACCACTGGTTGCCAGAAGCGTCTTAGAAACATAGATGGCGCGTCCCTTCGACTTGGCAGTGGTGACAGAGGCTGAAGTAGGCCTGCTACTCTTAGCCTGCTGCATTTCTTCGTAAGCGAGTTGATCGAATTTGATCGATATCACCTTCTTCGTCGAGCCGATTGACGAAGTATCGCATTGAGTTGTTACCATCTCAGAGGAGGAGATGGCTTTCCCCAGCAGAGTCGCCAATTTGTTTTCCATAAATAAATTCTTTTATTTATTGTGTATCTGGGAAAATTACAACTTTGGGAGTCCGATCTAGAAGACGATCGCTTTACCCCGTAGACTATGCGAAGAAGAAAAGAAGAAGAAAAACTCTCAAAATTTTGACAGCAGTTGTAGGTATCTGTGTCTCTGTTACAAATAAATGATAAAAAGAACTCTATTTATAGAGTCAAAATAATAACTGAAAGGATAACTACCTCACCACCTGTATACTTGAAAAGTCACGCAGGCTTCCAAATACACGCAGGGTTAGTGAGTAGTTACTGGGCGTGGCCCGTAACTGTTTGGACACATGGCATCAGTGCATGGGTCGTGTGCAAGTTACTGGGCACGCGAGAGAGAGATCGGTGGCATGGCTGCCACGTACTCCAGTTGAAATGAAATCCACGCTGACTTGCTGAAGGCAAGAATCCACGCAGATTCGTTGACGCAGACTCGTTGAAGGCGAAATCCACGCAAGCTTTGAAGAAGGATACTTCAGAATTCACGCGAACTTTGAGAAGAATAACTCAAAAGTCACGCAAGTTTGAGGAAGGAGAAGGTTCAGAATTCACGCAAACTGCCAGCTGTCTTGATTTGGCACGCTTCGTCTGACACAAAATCTCTGTCATTGATTTATATTGTCAGCTGCATTAAATGAAGACAAGACCCAAAGTCACGCCAACTTGATAAAGAGCAAGTCTTGCTAAGGAAGATTTTAAAAATCACGCAAACGACGGCTGTGATCTCTCGAGTTCTGTGCATACGTGGCATACGAGGAGACGTTTCTCAACTGTTGTGTTGTCAGTCATTATGATTCTGACGTATGGCTGAGCTATCTCTGCGTGACTTTTGAAGAAGATGGCCAGGCAGAACTTAGCGTATCTTTTGTGCTGCTTCTTGGATCACTCTGCGTGACTTGTTCTGATCAACTCAGCGTGACTTCATTTTTGAGGCCTACATCCCCTTCTCTCCAAATTGTTACATACTCACAAGCATGTAGTATGACACACTAAACAATGTGTCATGTCAGCATATGTGCGTCGTGTCAGCGGTCATGTCAGTGTCGTGTCAGCATATGTGCGTATCGTGTCAGCGTGTGTGTGTGTCGTGTCAACGTGTGTTTATGTCGTGTCTGTGTCAGCACGTCAGGAGGTGGGAGCTAGGATTAGGGTTTACCTGCCTTGGTTGAAGTCGGGTTGGGGTCGCCGGGGATGGAGCAGCGGCGGAGGGGACTGATTGGGTCGGCATCGACGAGGGGACTCAACGGTGGAGGTGCGATGGAGGGACGGGGGTCGCCGAGGGGAGGGGTCACCGCGAGGAGGGGTCGCCGAAAACGAGAGGGGGGGGAGGTCGCCGGAGACAAGAGGGGGAGGGGGAGAGAGATTTGGGGCTCGAGGCGGGTGGGAGATCAAAAATTTTGGGGGAAAGAAAATGAATTCGATCGATTTCTAGCACACTATATGAAAGATTTTACGTCTTATAGAGACGTCGCTAAACGTCGATGTTAACTAATAAACTTGCGACGTACTACAGTAAGAGTCACAAAACGTCGCTGAATAAAATCAATCAACGACGTTCTACTATTAAACTGTGACTTGTTCTTTCCAAACCGTAATGCTAGTCGCTAAACGTCGCTAAATACGACGTTCAGCAACGTCACTTTTATACGTTGCTAAATACATAAAAACTAGCAACATATTTAGCCGGATTTGCTAATGTCATCCCCAATATGACTAATTTTGGTAGTGTAATGATCTGCACCCAGTGTAAGAGCACGAAAAGTGGGTACGTCCAGTCTACGTCGCAGTGTCGACGGTAGAACATTGTTCTAGGTCACAATCACAACTATCACAAAATGATATGCTCTCCAAACGGAGGATAATCACAAGAGGATATAATCTTAATCACAAAACTAGAGGTAGATAATCAGCACAATAATATAAATACGAAATCCATAAGAGAAATACAACAGAATGAAAAGTCTCGGTGTTATCAACACCATAAACAATATCTCAATACAATCTCAAATGTCTCATAAAGCTAGATAAGGATATAAATCTAATCTAAACTAATGGTAAATCCTCAGCGACTACTGGATCCTGCTGAGGGTCCAGGTCACCTGTGTCAACTAGGCCTGCTCCATAGTAAGTATCGCAGCAATCATCATCATCTGTAATATTTTCAACAGGTCCAGTCAGGACAGGAACGAATACATATCTCTCATGCAGATCATAACATAAAAGGAAATATGAAACAAGCTATAGAATAATATACATGAACAGCTGTAAAGAAATAATGGAGAGACTGTAAAAAGAAGAACATGATATAGTAGAAATAGATATACATGATATAGATAAGAAAACTGAATAAACTACGTGATTTAGAGCACATGTTTGGTTATGTAAACAGGCTTAGGTTATACATGACTTAAATCTAATTTGGAGTTGTATATGATAATGGTGTAGATCACAACCAAATAAATACTCCCCCTGCCCCAATCAGTACACAAGGATCTGTCCAGGTTATATTATTGCACATGATAGTAGTGTGTCACATGGATAGCTAGTCCACATGAACACTGGGTTATACATGAAGGCTCACATGATCATGAGTGTCACATGAGTATACATAAATAAATACGAATACAAAGAGTAGACGATGCACATGATAAAGTATACGAGCATAATATACCCGATGTATCCGAGGAAATAACATCGCATGAAGAGATCCATATAGTACTAATCCGTGATAACATCGTGACAGCAACAAGTAAACTAGTCTATAATAAGTAAATATGTCCAAGCAAGAATAAAACAGTCAGAGATAGCTTGAAAGTGGAGCGGAGGATGCTACAAATAAGAAGAAGGGACATCTCTCGACGGAAAAGAAGCTGCACGTCATAAACTAGCTACCAACTACTCGTCTGGCAATCCAAACTGCTGATGAGAAAGTAAACTGAACTGGAGTGATGTAATCCTATTTAAAGCAACCACAAGTCACAATAAGGTCTAAAATATCATAAAAATGCCTACAATGCAATTCTACATAATTCTAGGTTTCTATGTCAAAGTCAACCATGGTCAACTCTAGTCAAAACCTGGTCAAACCTGGTCAACTGAAGGTCAACTAGTCGTTAATAATATATATATATATATATATATATTTTATATATATATAATATATAATATATATATTTTTTTTTTTTTTTTTTTTATATATATTATATAATATATATTATATATATAGAGAGAGAGAAGAGAGAATGATATATATAGAATGAAATGAAATGAATGAATATATATATATATATATATATATATATATATTATATTATATATATATATATATATATATATATATATAGAATGTCTATATATATATCTATATATATATTATAGATATATATATATAGAGAGAGATAGAGAGAGAGAGAGA
>JANAVB010022593.1:12127378-12229740 GCA_029216955.1 Iris pallida
GTTTAACATTTTTTACAGTATCTAAGGAGAAGAATTATTGTTTTCTTTGCCTACAGACATGTCGTTTGTCTTGCATAGTTGAGATCATCCACGTCTATTTCTCCATAGCTATTAGGCCTTGTTTGGTTTGCGGAAAGGAAAGGAAATGAAATTGATTCTTTATTATTTACTTTCCTTTGAGAAATTGTAATTTTCATCAATTTTTTTTCCAATGTTTGGAAATATCCGAATTATAGTAGGATACATCTTTACTTTCTATTATAATGTTTGGTGTTTGTAAGGAAAGAAAACAAAATCGAGTCAATTTTCAATAATACTCTCGTGCAGCCGTGCTAATGAGAAAACTTATTATTCAATAATATTTCTGTCTAAAAGGTATTATGGATAAAAATGGTAAACAATATTTCTAATCAGGGATATTTTAGTCGAAAAAAATTGTAATAAATGCAGGAAAGCTGGAGAGAAGGTGATTCATGAGATGGATGGGGGAACCACTTTTCCCATATTTTTCTACCCCTTTGGGAATCAATTTTCCTTTTCCAACTTCTTTCCTTTTGCTTTCAAACACAGAAAAGAAATTACTTTCCTTATGCAAGCTCAAATACCGGTAATCAAAGAGCCCTTAGGGTATGTTTAGATTTGCAAGGGATAGAAAGAATCCATGCTTTTTCTTTTCGAATGTAATTCAAAAAATGTGTTTGGTTTGCTAAGAAAGTGAAAATATGGAAGTCAGATAGTACATTGTAATAATTTATAATAGTAAATATTGAGTATTATTTTTATAATTACAAGATACTAATAATTATTTTTAATTATCTTGATTAATAATTAATTATTAGAAGTATATATTAATATTAGATACTAATTAATTAATTATTAAATTGATTACTAATTATTAATATTATGCCTTTAACCAATTATTTTTTTCTCTTGCAAACAATTATTGTAAAATAATCAGTATTATTTAACTATTTTAATCACTTGTTCTTAATAATTAATTATCTTGAATTTTTTTTTTGTATTTTTTGGCATGTAATCACTATTTAATGTTAATTAAATAGCTTGCAATTGTTTTATGAATTAAATATTATTTAGTTATTGATATTTAACACTATTTGCCTACTCATCAATATTTTATAGTATTTTTGAATATTAATCCATTACTTCAATATTTAATAATGATTATAACTATTTTAATTACTAAGTTACTACTATAATAACTAATTATATGAATAATATTAACTACTTGAGTAAAAAAAAATATTGTAAAAAACCCAAATTCCACTTCCAATCCATTTTTTCTTCTTTGGATTGGATGTTAAAAGTTGAAATTGGAGGGAATAAAGTGGGAGATAAGAGTTTTCACTCAGTCCATTTTTGTTCACCAAAATTTGTGTGGATGTTCACCATTTCGCTTAAGGATTGCCACGTGTAAAATTAGTGGTCAAAACTTGTATAGATGTTTACCATTTCACTCAAGGTGAAAACTAAAGTTGTTTTAGTTTTACACGTGGGAAGCTTTGAGTGAAATTATGAACATCTACACCAGTTTTGGTAGCTAAAGAAAAATTTATTTCCACTCCAATATCAAATTCAACCAAACAATGGATCTTCAAAAACTCTTCCACTTGACGTACGACTTGCATGGGCAGAGTTATTGGCTGGCTGGGGTGGGCTCCAGCCCACCCAGCCAATCCATTTTTTTTAATATATGTACAAGGCTTGCAAAAGCCTCCAGCCCACCAGTCAAATGTCCAATCCATTTAGCCTAGTGAACAAGCAAATAGGTTTTAAGGAATTCTAGACTTTTAGTTCACAAGGAATTTCCAATAACTACTTTCTATTTTATTATGATGGAAAATCAAGAAGAAAAAAAGTGAAAACTATTTTTTTTCTTTAAAAAGAAACGTGGAGAAGAAATATCAACAATTGATAGCATTATAAAAAAAATAATTTTTGTGATGATTTTTTTTTTTTTTTAGTATATTTTAGTTTCAGTTCGGAGTAAACTTAAATTCTGGTTCGTCCTTGACGACTTGATTGAAGTTTACTTGCATTACTCTGAATAAACAAGGTGGTGTATTGGTGCCTTCATGATCATTAAACGTTGCTTAATATTTAATCTCATTAAGTTGCATTATATAAGTTTTATTTTCCTTCACCAAATGGGAGCTACAAACAACAGAACATAGGCATGTGAGTTAATAGACCCTGAAGTTACTAATAAGCTGTATCAAAAGTAGCCCTTTGGATAGCTTCGCTTCTATGAAATAGGCTCCTATGGAATAGTTGCTACTGAATCTCTTCCACTTATCAAGTGCAAAAAATGGTTGAGTTTAGTGAAAACTTTTAATCGAATGGCCGTCTATTCTATTGATGGTCGACCTTTCATTAATGGAATCTATTCCTTAAGAACATGTCCACGAGGAACTACCAATTAATGACGAATTCAGTAGCCCATTTTAAAAAAATTAAAATCACCAAATATAAACACATAGACACAAAAAGTATTATAAAATTATAACCACTAAAAATACTAGAGAACGCAAATCACTATTATAAATCAAGATTACACGTCAAGACTCTCCAAAAAAATTACAAGTAAAATACCGAAAAACTTTGGAGAACAATGATTGAAAGACTAGAAAAACAAAACCCTGTAAACTCAATAAAATCTCTCTCTCTCTTCTCTCTCTCTCTCTCTCTCATCTCACCTCTTGCTTTTTATTACGCCAAACAAAATCGACCAACGTCACTAACATATAATTTATAATGTTTTGTTACGCCAAGCAAAATTCGACCAACATTATTAATGTATAATTTATTGGCTTTTTGTTAACATATGTCCTGAAAGTATATGTTAAGGATAATTAATACATAACTTTTTAATTTTAGAAATTATTATCAACATGCAAAAACAATACAAAAATAATTTTTTTTGTATTAAAAATGTCATCAAGACCAAATAAAATATTTTTTTAATATTTTTTCTTTTAAATTAAATCATGATAACATTTTCTAATGCAAAATGTTATTTTTAATGTTTATTACGTATTGATAACAATTTTAAAAAAAAGATTATGTATTAATTATTCTTAATATGTGTCCTCAGGACACATGTTAACCCAACCCAATGTTTATTGGCTTTTTTTTAAGCCAAGTCCTACAATATCATAGTAGTATATAATGTGTAAGTGTGCCCCACCGACTAACGCAATCCGAATAATACTAAATATATTTATGAAAAAACTACTAAAAGGGTCCACAATTAATTAGAACTACATCTAAAAGGATCACACAATTAATTAGAACTACATCTAAAAGGATCACACAATTCAGCTGGCTCTTGTGGTCAACGAGAAGAGGTATACCTCATTGACTAGGCAGACAGTCTCATAATCGAATTGTGGGAGAGGTGTGGAGGTGTGTCGGTATCGAAATTGAACCACAAGAGAAGGATGTGTGTGAAAATTAAGGACAGTGGATACAAATGGTATATACAAAGTCCTGTATGTTATGTCAGACATCATAAAAAGAAGAAGTTACCAATCACTTGTCTCCTCATGTGCTTGATTGATTTTGCAGTCGGAGAATGTTGCTATTACTGTTCAACAAATAGGTTCAGAAATTCAGATTGATAATTTTGTGGATTTATTTCACGAAGACTTTGCCAACCATTGTAATTGAGAGGTTAGTACGATATCGGAATGCATCGATTTCAAAGATGTGTTAAAGTGATGCTTCCAAAATAGGCGTGTTAACATATAGAGGGAATATTTTACTCATTTTCTTTCCCAAAATAACTTTTCTTGGTAAGGTTTTAACTGGTCTATAAAAAAAGTTGTTGTCACATAGGAATAACACATTTTTTCTATAAAAAAAATCGTTCTCCAGTACAATTACCAAATAAATTGTGAAGCTAATGTGACAAAAGGTACAAAAGACAATGTGAACTTAGTCTAATTTTAGACAATGCACTTGTCAATGTTTTCGCCTCTATGCCATCAATTATGAATAGAAAATACTAATGTCTTCTTATAGTATTTGTATAGGGGCCCACAAAAAAGGAAGACCCAAACTTTTCATTTTTAAGAGTGATTTATTTGTTTAGGGTCCCAAAAATCGTAAGGCCTAAAATTTGTAACCATCATATATAATTAATGTGAAATAGTCATTTTTAGAACGAATAACCTTCGGATAAGTTATTGATTTTCGAAAAACTTCCAAACCTTAGGGTTTGATATCCCTCATGCGTTCTCTTCCAAATCTTAGGGTTTGCTTCTTCCGTCGTCCCACTTTTCCTCTATGACCTACTCCCGTCCTTCTTCCTCATCCCTCTACACGGCCTACTCCCAACCCTTTTCCTCATCCATCTGCTCGCTGTTCATAGAATGGCTTCATACATGGAAGTTATCGAGAATATGGCAACCCTGTTCTCTCTCCAAGGATTGGCCAAGGCTGTTTCGCTCACATCCAGAGATAGCATGGTCGCAAAGCACTGGGCATCGACCATTGCAATCAAACCCTACTCCACTCGGAGATCTCATTGTCACGCCCCGTTCCTGTAGGAGCGATCGTCCTCGCTAAGGCATGATGCACGAGCCTAGATTGCGCTCGTGCAAAGCAGTTTTTACGGCCGATTACAGCGTTGCGACGGGGTCGTCGCACAGAAGTCCTAAGCAGAAATATTGAACCTGCAGCAGAATTTAGAAACAAAACACAAGTTATTCAAAATGTGCTCTTTATTGATATTGAACACATAGATTACAATGGGGCGCAAGGCCATGATTACAAGTCTCTCAAGCTCACTTTTCTCTCATTTTATGAGCCACGCTGCTCTCTCATCTCTCGATACAATACTTGAGCCAACGGATGCTTCGGAAGGCAACGTCCATACATTATGTCCCGTATAAGTCTTGACTCCACCCGGCCATACGCTTCAAATCGCCAAGGATCGTGCCTCGACGCATCCAAGTGAGCTCCGTGCCACGAGCTTCTACCTGTGCCCGCACATGAAAATTGTGTGGGTGTCAGTACTCAACTGTACTGGTGGAGTGAGCTCCTCGCCCACCCATACAAAACTGACACGTTCATTTACTTTGTGCAGCTTAACCCCTTTTTGATTATCTTGCTAGTCTTGCCTTAGGATCAATTTTATGACAAAGATCTTGGCCTATACTTGGCAACGCCACGTGTAAGCCCCTGATTTTCAAAAATTTTAAACTAGTGTTAACTAATTAATTAAATGTCATTATTAGTTTAAAATAATTAATATGATTTTAGGAATTTTCTAGAATTTTTAAATGAATTTTAATGAGTTTTAAATACAAAAAAAATTTTGTAATTTTTTAAATGTTTTAATAGCATTTTGTAATTTTTAAATTGTTTTAATAGTGTTTTGCAATTATTAGAATTGTTAGTATATCAGTTTGTAATTAAGGAATTGTTTTTAATTAGGAAATGCAATTATTATTTTGCATTTTATTTATGTTAATTCGTTTGTGTAAAATCCTAAAATAGAGGACCCTACTGCTAATTACCAAACCCCCCCCCGACCGACACTCTCTCCTCCTCCAGCTCTCACCCACCCCCGACGACTGCCCCGACCGACTACGACCGACTGCCCCCGCCTTTCCCGGCTGCCCCACCGCCTTAACTCCCCCTATTTAAACCCCCACACACCCCTGAGCCAAACCCTAACCCTAAATCTCCTCCACGACCAACCGCTGCCCCGTTCTTCCCCGACGAACTCCTAAACCCTAACCCTACTCGGCGAACTTCGTCCAGCCTCACCGTCGACTCCCACAGCCCCCAACCGCCATCCATCGACGCGCCGCACTGAGCCGTGCCGCGCCACCGAGCGCCGCTTCCCCATCACCTCCTCCGCGCGCACAGCACGTTCGAAACCCTTTCTCTTCGCCGGACACGTAGGTTACAGTTTCGTTTTGTGTCGTACGTGTCCGTTTTGACCTATGTTGCTCGCCAGGACACGGAGATGTTCGTCCAGTAGCTGGACACGAGAATCAGTGGTCATGCGTGTCGTACGTAGCACACGAGAAAACCCTGTGTCCTTAACTGTCAGGACACAGGATGGTTTTATTTTTTTTTATGTATAATTAAACCTAACAGAAATAAAAGAAACAAAAACCCTATCCTAACAATCGGGCCGGCTGGCCCATTGGCCAGCGCGCAGTAATTAAACCCCCCCTCGGCTCTGTTAGCCCGAGTTCGAGCCCCCTCCTTTCTGTCTTCTTTTTCTTTTTCTTTTCTTTTTCTTTTTCTTTTTCTTTTTCAGTTTTAAAATATATTATATATATATATATGTATATTAGTATAATATATGTATATACTGTTTTTGACAGTATTTTATATATATATATATTTTATAGTTAGTAAATTATATATATATGTTAGTATTTATATATATTCATATATGTAGGTATTATGTATATGTATATATTTTCATATATATTATTATTATATACTATTATATGTATATGTATACATTATTTGTATATATATATATATATATATATATATTATAATATTATATATATATATATATATATCTATATTTATTATATTTATTATAGTTAGTATTTTTATTTATTATATATATTTGTATATATATAATGTATAGTTGAGCATTTTTCTATATGTATAAATATCCCTATATATATATATATATATATATATATATATATATATATATATATATATATATATATATATATATATATATATATATATTATTTTGATATTTCACTTAGCTTAGTACAAATTATCTTTATAAGATAATATTCACACTTTTATAGTCACTATGTTAAACTTTGCCTTATTAAAATAATAATATTATTTTGACTATTTTTAAATTGTATTTTATTGTATTTAAATTACTGCAACCATTTGGTGTCCAAGCCTAGCATGGTTATTTGGGCTCAAATGTGTTTTCACACATTCAAGACCTGTTCAAGTCATATTGGACTTGATTCATGGCCTTGGGTCCTGTATTTGAACTTTGGTTCAAACTATACATGGACAAAATACGCAGATAATTAATTATTGTGTGCACTACTGTTTTTGATTTTCTAAAAATACTAAAAGTACTGCTAAAATTATGGAAAAATAGTTTTTAGATACTTTGTTAAGTTGGCTAATTTAGTATAATTTTTGTAGTATTTAATTTACTGTTTTGCCATTAGTTTGGCATATGAAACCAAAACTCACTTTCTGTATACTTAGGAAAACTGATTTTTATAAAATACTTGTACTGGTTAATAAATTCCAGAAAAATTATAATAAATTTCTATGATTAACAAGGATCACTTTGATACTTTACTTTAAGAAAAACTAGGCCTTTTGCCTATCTCTAAAATTGTTAGAACACAATGGTCTTTTGATTTATTTATTGATTAATTACGACTTGTAGCTTTTTGTGTTTTTGGAGTTTTAGTCGTGTTGAACCCCACCCCTCACTAGTGTAAAGACCCTAGAAAGTTAGTTAAAGTAGTGTGTCACCCCACATTGGTCTCCTATGCCCAAAATCATCTTTTTGGCTAGGTGCCCAGTCACAAGTCGTGTCGCACCAATTAGTGTCCTAGTGTTTTAGCTTAGTGTAAAGCTAAGTTATTGTATTTACTTCTACAGTGACGAGTTACCAGACATCTATAGCACATTTATCGCAGCTTGTTTTGCTTTGCTAGAGGCAAGTACTGTCTACGAACTTTACATACTGCTTAGAACAATAAACTGCGACTTACCAACCATGTTAAATGCTGATCCTTGGGGTAGCATGTTAGAACTTTACATGTTGTATTACTTTCAGTCTCTACCATGTTTAGGACAGTATCTCATATCTCTCACATGCTTTATATCGTTCTCGTATCTTTCACATGTTTTTACTGTTCTCGTATCTCTCACATGTTAAATAACGGGTTAAGGGGAAACTGTTAGTATTGTACGTGAACATGACCCCCTTCTCCGTATGTATTTACCGCGCTCGGTGACATTCTATATGTACCCTTGCCGTATGTTCTGATATCGCGTTTGTGTATGGATATACACCGATGCCGTTCGTGCACGTATGTGCATACCAGAAAAACTTGATATGTACCACAGTACATCCTGATCACCTATTGACCGATTCACGTACATGCTACCGTTTTAAAACTTTTAAACTACATGCGATTATCTATAAAATAACCAAATTAAACCATGATATGCCATGATTTCAGTTTATTACATTCTTGTTCTTGCTTCGTATACTTAGTTTGCTAGATTCAGTACTTGCTCCCGTCCTGACAGGATAACGTTGTAGGTATACTTACTGAGGAGGAGTTGCTCTGTGATTCGTATTATGGAGTTACTGCCGAGGACCCGGTTTTGCCATACGAGGATGTTCCTGCGGGGAATCTCGCCTAGTTGTCTTTTGTTTACTTAGACTTTTGAGAGTAGACATGTATTAGACTATATCATTTGTAACTGGACATGTATCCAGTTTTACATTTCAGTTTACTTGTACTTGGACATTTTACTATATACGACGACTTTTGTGTTTGGAGCATTTATGATTCTTCTTCACTTATAGATCTGTTAGCACATTTAGTCTTATCTTGTTATCTCTAGAACAGCTTACTGCACTTTATCTTAAGCGTAGGCTGGACATGGCTCGACCCGGCCCAACAATTTGGGTAACGGGTCGTGACATATTTTTTTGGCGGCCCATGCAGGTCCTGACTAAACTGTTTGGTTACGTTATTGTACCAAGCATGCCTGCAATTAGGAACTTAAGGTAATTAGACAACATTAGGAAAGACGCTTAGAACACCTAGAGGAATGCTAGGATTGCAACATAGGAAATACATCACATGTTTGCTATTATAATTAGATTTTCTTGCATAGGATTGCTTACTTTAAATAAGTCCTTATAAGTCTTTTATGTGTAATTTTAGATGGTGCTTACTCGTTCATCCCAGTATGTTACCCCCGAGAATGGGGCCCTCCTTATCCAGTCAGCTGACCAGTTGACTGATACACCTCCACCTACCACATTCCCCCACTCCACAGATCCACAGACGCAGATACCTCCTTCCACATCCCAGTCCCAGCAGGCCCCGATACTTCTACCACCCCCTATCACTATACCCACCCAGGCTTCCGTCACACTCGACGGGACCCAGCTGCTCATACTGATCCAGGGGTTCCTAACAACCCATCAGGAGCAGACTACCCTACTCCGCCAGAGCATGGAGCGTTCTGAGGGACGTCCCGTGGTCCCACCACATGTAGAGCCACGGCAGAGAGCGGGAACGGTCAAGGACTTCATGGGTCTGAATCCCAAGGAGTTCTCAGGGACTGAGGACATAGTAGTAGCTGATGACTGGCTAGATTCGGTAGAGAGGAAGCTTCTGGGAGTTAGGATGCCGGATGACCTTCAGGTCGAGGCAGCAGAATTTCTGCTGATAGACTTAGCAGGAGTCTGGTTCAGGAATGAGCCGTTGTTCGCTAGAGGTAGAGCCACCTGGGACCAGTTCAAGACCCAGTTCAAGAAGAAATTCTTCTCGACCACTGCTAGAGTAGCCATGGGGCTACAATTCCAGAACATCCAGCAGGGGAACCGTTCTGTTGATGAGTATACGACAGAGTTTAGTCGCCTGAGCCGTTTCGCTCCTAGTCTGGTTGCTGATCCAGAGGAGATGACCCGTAGGTTTTGCCATGGTCTAGTTCCAGACATTGGCATTCTTATAGTGGCAAACGGTACGACTGACTACTACCAGAGCCTAGAGTTGGCCCGGAGTATTGAGGAGCGTCTTCTGTCTAGCAAGAGGCCGGCTTCTGTACACCATGAGGGACCGTCCAAGCGTCAGGCTTTCCAGCAGAGAGCACCGATGCCACCCCAGCAGACTTACCATCCCCCTATATCACATCACCCAACCCAGCCAGTTAGAGCCCCGGGACCCCGACAGCAGCAGCAGAAGGGAGCTTTTTGTGTATACTGCAAGAGGCAAGGCCATGACTCTCTCGTCTGCAGGAAGAGGTTGGGTCAGTGTTTAGCTTGTGGGTCTGCCATCCATCAGATTTGGGACTGCCCAGTAGCCAAGGGACCCCAGGGGAAGACTTATAGCCTAGTCCTTGAGCCGGAGCCGGAACAGGTTTCGAAAGGTTAGTTTGATCGTAGCCTTAGTCATTTGTTGCATTGCTTGCTATGTTAGAATATTGTCGGGTCTTCAATCCTTGTGAATTTCGAGGACGAAATTTTTCAAGGAGGGAAGACTTGTAAGCCCCTGATTTTCAAAAAATTTTAAACTAGTGTTAACTAATTAATTAAATGTCATTATTAGTTTTAAAATAATTTAATATAATTTTAGGAATTTTCTAGAATTTTTTAAATGAATTTTAATGAGTTTTAAATACAAAAAATATCATTTTGTAATTTATTTAAATATTTTAATAGCATTTTGTAATTTTTTAAATTATTTTAATAGTGTTTTGTAATTATTAGAATTGTTAGTATATCAGTTTGTAATTAAGGAATTGTTTTTAATTAGGAAATGCAATTATTATTTTGTATTTTATTTATGTTAATTCGTTTGTGTAAAATCCTAAAACTAGAGGACCCTACTGCTAATTACCAAAACCCCCCCCCCAACCGACACTCTCTCTCTCCTCCAGCTCTCACCCACGCCCGACGACTGCCCCGACCGACTACGACCGACTGCCCCCGCCTTTCCCGGCTGCCCCACCGCCTTAACTCCCCCTATTTAAACCCCCACACTCCCCTGAGCCAAACCCTAACCCTAAATCTCCTCCACGACCAACCGCTGCCCCGTTCTTCCCCGACGAACTCCTAAACCCTAACCCTACTCCGACGAACTCCGCCCAGCCTCACCGTCGACTCCCACAGCCCCCAACCGCCATCCATCGACGCGCCGCACTGAGCCGTGCCCAGCGCCACCCGAGCGCCGCTTCCCCATCACCTCCTCCGCCGCACAGCACGTTCGAAACCCTTCCTCTTCGTCGGACACGTAGGTTACAGTTTCGTTTTGTGTCGTACGTGTCTCGTTTTGACCTATGTTGCTCGCCAGGACACGGGGATGTTCGTCCAGTAGCTGGACACGAGAATCAGTGGTCATGCGTGTCGTGCGTAGCACGGACACGAGAAAACCCTGTGTCCTTAACTGTCAGGACACATGATGGTTTTTATATTTTTTTTTATGTATAATTAAACCTAAACAGAAATAAAAGAAACAAAAACCCTATCCTAACAATCGGGCCGGCTGGCCCATTGGCCAGCGCGCAGTAATTAAAACCCCCCCCGGCTCTGTTAGCCCGAGTTCGAGCCCCCTCCTTTCTGTCTTCTTTTCTTTTTTTCTTTTCTTTTTCTTTTTCTTTTTCTTTTTCTTTTTCAGTTTTATAAATATATTTATATATATATATATATATATATATGTATATTAGTATATATATATATGTATATACTGTTTTTGACAGTATTTTATATATATGTATATATATATTTTATAGTTAGTAAATTATATATATATATGTTAGTATTTATATATATATTCATATATGTAGGTATTATGTATATATGTATATATTTTCATATATATTATTATATATATACTATTATATGTATATGTATACATTATTTTGTATATATATATATATATATATATATATATATATATATATATTATATATAGTTTAGTATTTTCTTATATATATGTATATATATATTTGTATATATATATATAATGTATAGTTGAGCATTTTTCTATATGTATAAATATCCCTATATTTTATATATATATATATATATATATATATATATATATATATATATATATATATATATATTATTTAGATATTTCACTTAGCTTAGTACAAATTATCTTTATAAGATAATATTCACACTTTATAGTCACTATGTTAAACTTTGCCTTATTAAAATAATAATATTATTTTGACTATTTTCAAATTGTATTTTATTGTATTTAAATTACTGCAACCATTTGGTGTCCAAGCCTAGCATGGGTATTTGGGCTCAAATGTGTTTTCACACATTCAAGACCTGTTCAAGTAATATTGGACTTGATTCATGGCCTTGGGTCCTTTATTTGAACTTTGGTTCAAACTATACATGGACAAAATACACAGATAATTAATTATTATGTGTACTACTGTTTTTGATTTTCTAAAAATACTAAAAGTACTGCTAAAATTATGGAAAAATAGTTTTTAGATACTATGTTAAGTTGGCTAATTTAGTATAATTTTTGTAGTATTTAATTTACTGTTTTGCCACTAGTTTGGCATATGAAACCAAAACTCACTTTCTGTATACTTAGGAAAACTGATTTTTATAAAATACTTGTACTGGTTAATAAATTCCAGAAAAATTATAATAAATTTCTATGATTAACAAGGATCACTTTGATACTTTACTTTAAGAAAAACTAGGCTTTTTGCCTATCTCTAAAATTGTTAGAACACAATGGTCTTTTGATTTATTTATTGATTAATTACGACTTGTAGCTTTTTGTGTTATTTGGAGTTTTAGTCGTGTTGAACCCCACCCCTCACTAGTGTAAAGACCCTAGAAAGTTAGTTAAAGTAGTGTGTCACCCCACATTGGTCTCCTATGCCCAAAATCATCTTTTTGGCTAGGTGCCCAGTCACAAGTCGTGTCGCACCAATTAGTGTCCTAGTGTTTTAGCTTAGTGTAAAGCTAAGTTATTGTATTTACTTCTACAGTGACGAGTTACCAAACATCTATAGCACATTTATTGCAGCTTGTTTTGCTTTGCTAGAGGCAAGTACTTTCTACGAACTTTACATACTGCTAGAACAATAAACTGCGACTTACCAACCATGTTAAATGCTGATCCTTGGGGTAGCAAGTTAGAACTTTACATGTTGTATTACTTTCAGTCTCTACCATGTTTAGGACAGTATCTCATATCTCTCATATGCTTTATATCGTTCTCGTATCTTCCACATGTTTTTACTGTTCTCGTATCTCTCACATGTTAAATAACGGGTTAAGGGAAAACTGTTAGTATTGTACGTGAACATGACCCCCTTCTCCGTATGTATTTACCGTGCTCGGTGACATTCTATACGTACCCTTGCCGTATGTTCTGATATCGCGTTTGTGTATGGATATACACCGATGCCGTTCGTGCACGTATGTGCATACCAGAAAAACTTGATATATACCACAGTACATCCTGATCACCTATTGACCGATTCACGTATATGCTACCGTTTTAAACTTTTAAACTACATGCGGTTATCTATAAAATAACCAAATTAAACCATGATATGCCATGATTCCAGTTTATTACATTCTTGTTCATGCTTCGTATACTTAGTTTGCTAGATTCAGTACTTGCTCCCGTCCTGACAGGATAACGTTGTAGGTATACTTACTGAGGAGGAGTTGCTCTGTGATTCGTATTATGGAGTTACTGCCGAGGACCCGGTTTTGCCATACGAGGATGTTCCTGCGGGGAATCTCGCCTAGTTGTCTTTTGTTTACTTAGACTTTTGAGAGTAGACATGTACTAGACTATATCATTTTGTAACTGGACATGTATCCAGTTTTACATTTCAGTTTACTTGTACTTGGACATTTTACTATATACGACGACTTTTGTGTTTGGAGCATTTATGATTCTTCTTCACTTATAGATCTGTTAGCACATTTAGTCTTATCTTGTTATCTCTAGAACAGCTTACTGCGCTTTATCTTAAGCGTAGGCTGGACATGGCTCAGCCCGGCCCAACAATTTGGGTAACGGGTCGTGACACCACGACAGGGTCGTGTTATATTCTATTCGTGACTTTAATATATTCGAGACAGTGCCTCGCCGAGTAGAAACTTATGCATCTCGACCGTGCCAAGACTTTTACTTCTTTCATGTGTCTCTAGACCATTCTCGTGCCAACGACGTCGAGGGGACGACTCGTGCTGGTTGTGCCAATACACTTGCTCGTACCTTAAGATCGATACCGTGCCAACCCGACTTAACTAACTTGCCTTACGACCCTTCCTGACTTAACTCAAGACTATGCCATATTTATGCCGAAGCACGTGTCCTTACTATAGCCAAATCTTGGTTCCAGAACGGTGTTGCAACCGTGTACACCTAATTCGTGCTGATTCAATATTAGTGCTTGCAATAAGCATAACTTGTTAACCAACTCATAACTTGCTAGTACTCGACGCAATCCAAAGACATACATGTGGATAGCCGCTCTTATGCCGACACATCTATATGAGTGGTCACTAGCAATGTTAAGCTATCCTGGATCTTTTGTATACGGTGACCATTCGCGTGGCGAGGTACGAGCTCCCACCGAATGACCCGTAGCCTATATTATAACGGTTCACTTCCATCGAGTCATACCGTCGATGAAGGCCGTATAATATCTGCAATTCCTCCTGGGCCGACACGAACCCGGCGTCCCGGGATTGCTCGAAGAATTTTGCCCTTGCACGCAAGTTGTCCAATGACCATGCAAGACTCAACTCGATCTATCAAGTCCTTCCTTAACCATGACCATGCTTTCCAACTTTTTATCGAGACTCCCAATTAGCGGGACCGATCTCGACGTCAACCAGTCACGTAGACTTCCTTATCGAGACTCCTAAGTAGCGGGACCGATCTCGTGCACTTCCTTATCGAGACTTATCGAGACTCCCAAGTAGCAAGACCGATCTCGTGTACTTTCTTATCGAGACTCCCAAGTAGCGGGACCGATCTCGTGTGCTTCCCTATCGAGACTTATCAAGACTCCCAAGTAGCGGGACCGATCTCGTGTGCTTCGTTATCGAGACTTATCGAGACTTCCAAGTAGCGGAAACGATCTCGTTATCGAAACTTTTATCGAGACTCCCAAGTAGCGGGACCGATCTCGCGTGCTTTCTTTGTCCGTGGCATGCTTTTCTCTAAACCGATCGTGGTTCGTGCCTTAGGCAGACTTTGTTCTCTAGACGACACTATCTCTCAAGTCACATACTTTACATGACGAGCCTTGTTCTCGTGGGACTAAGTGACTTGGCAACCGCAGGAAATAGGGGACAGTGCTTGCTATGACTTCGATAGCTCAGCACAACTCTCGTTTAACATATTCAGGCAACGATTTGACGAGCAAAGGCTGTGCCACGCTTCGCATCGAGGGAACGTGTCGTGCACGCGTTTGACTTGAACAACCAAGTTCTTTAGGTGCATAGACTTAAGCAACAAGCCGTGCAGCACGACTTAAACCACGGGACGGACGAAGGCTATGCCAAGCCTTGGACGACAGGACCGTGCATGCTTTATCAAGTATTCACACGGGCGACGCTCTTAGGCTAATTCGAGCGTTGTGGCAACTTAGCAACTTAGGCCAATTTCCTTCTTCCAAGCCACGGGATGAAGGATCGAGTGTCATTTTAAAAGCACGCTGAGCAAACTTCTAAGCAGACCATGGAACCTTTTTCTATGTTCTAACACATTCCGACCCGTCGGGATTATTCTCTTAGCTATGTGGATGCGTCTCTTTTATTATCAAGCCTAACTTGTGCAAGTTGAAAACATATAATTTATTATGTGAAGGCTAAGATGAGGCAAGTTTACTGAAACTACCCCACCTGAACAAGGAGTCGCCTCGACCGAGTGAGTCTTCGAGCAGCCGTTACAAGTCTAGGGCCGAACGCCGTCGGCGTTTCGATTCCTCCGATTGACTGAGCGGGACGGGGCACTACACTCATGCTCTACGATTGCCTCCATACTTGGGAAGATGTGGAAAATGTTCGATCTAGTTCAAGTTTCATATCTCGACGTTGATGGTGGTACCTTCCTCGTCAAATTGGAATCCTCCAGTGCGGTAGATCGGGCTATAAACGAAGTGCCATGGAGCATAAATGATGGACTTCTAGTGGTTGAGAGGTGCGATCCGGAGAAACTGCCAGAGGAGTATGAGTTTTCTCGTGCTGAATTCTGGGTAGAACTCCACAAGATCCCCCCTAAATTCCTTAATCGTGCTGTTGTGGCCAGAATCAAAGAAGCGCTGGGCATGCCTAGATCTATCCCCACACCCAAGGAAGAAACCAAGTAGAAAACTTATGCATGGATTAAAGTTCTCATTGATGTCTCTAAACCACTGAAAAAGCGTATATCCACTTCGATCGATGGTCTTAACACTGGCGAAGTTATAGTTAAATATGAATGACTTTCTCGTATATGCAAATTCTGTGCAAAGATGAGTCACCTTTACAAAGCATGTAAGGATAAAGAAAGATTTCTCTCATTAATCGGTGACGAATGGACGAGTGATGAGATAAAGAGGCTCCAAGACCTTCTTCAACTGCGTATAAAGGAAGATGATTACTGTGCGGCGCCGAAAATTCTTCCTACTCGGCAAAATCCTACTGAGCAAGTGAACAGGCAGGAGAATACACCAGGAAACACTACCTCCGTAGAGGCACCGACGAAGGTCCAGCAAACCTCCAACCCAAACAGTATCCCAGGATTATCGGAATCTCAATCTATCGAGAGGGAGGTTGAGATCTCCTGCCATTCTGATAAGGGCAACAAACAATATTCCTTGCAGTTGGCTAAGTATGTCCTACCACACAAGTGGGGAGCAGATCACCATAAGCAACCACCTGAATCTACTACTCATGATCCTATGATGGTGGACCCAAGGGGAAAGAGAGTTGAAGATACAGATAACCAATCCCCACCACGTGCTGAATATATCTAGACCCACATCCACTCACAATTCCTATGCAAATCATTACTCTCCAATCATGCATCTCAGACCGTCCCATACTCAAAGATCTATTATAATCCCGAGATTTCTTTATATTTGGCTGGCCAAATGGTCACCATAACATCTCTCCCATACTCAAATCATGAGTTCACAGTGTTGAGCAGTATAGAGGCGTGATCACTATTGTATCGAGGAAGATTACGAGTTGACAATATTGACCTGTACGCTGGGTGAGTCAACCATAACTTCGTGAGATGTTTCTTCATTGGCTGTGAACTCATAAACTCCCCCATAGGATGGTCACCACAACATCTCTCCCATACTCAAATCCCAAGTTGACAGCACACAGGAGGAAGCATATGCTGAGATTCAAAGCCCTTGGATGACTCACCCAGCGTTCAAGGAAATTCTCACGAAGTTATGGTTGAAGAATGGTCCCACCAACATATCAAACTTCACGTAGAGAACTCAAAGTACGCTGGAGAAGCTTCATAAATGGGGAAGGAACCAGTTTAAAAACATCAAAGCCCGGATTACTTATCTACAAGGAAAGTTACTGGCCATACAAAATGGTACTGTGACCCAGGAGAGCCTACGCGAAGAAGGCATCATCGGTAAAGAACTGAATAACCTACAGATGATCGAAGAAGCATACTGGAGTCGGCGTGCGAAGTGCGAATGGATTAAAGAAGGCGACAAAAACACGAAATATTTCCACATTAAGGCTTCTAAGAGAAAAAGGAAGAATGAAATTCGTGCTTTGAAACATCCAGATGGCAGTTGGAAGACGGAGCATGACGCCATAGCAACAATCCCGATCAACCACTTTTAGAACGGGTTTCGGGCAGAGGAAACCGTGCCAATGGAGTCATGTATGATCAATATACCTGAACATATTTCAGTGGAAGAAAATGCTAGTATGTGTTTGATCCCAAGTACAGAAGATATTGAATATATCATCTGTAGTATGGGGCCACATAAGGCGCCGGGTCTTGATGGTTGGCCGCCAATTTTCTATCAAAAGAATTAGAATATAGTAGGGATTGATCTCACGAATATGGTACAACATTTCTTTAGATCGGGTCTGTTACCGAAAGGAGTTAATCATACAAATCTTGTGCTCATTCCCAAATGTCGAGGCTGTCACTACCATATTTCTAGCTTGAGAGTATTTTGGTCATTTTTAAAATTTTGGAATTATTGGGATTTATTAGTATTAGTTATAATTATTAGAATTTTTAGTAATTTCTAGTATAATTGTTTTGGTGCTATATTTGACCTTGACTAGTGTTGACTTAGGAGATTGTCCTAGAAGCTAACCTAGGTCATGACTACTTGGTTAGAGTGTGTAACCCTAGCTTGACCTAAGTTAGTGATATTTAACCAATTAGAAGTTATTTCGTGAGATTAGGAATTGATTAGGCTAGCTAATGGCTTGTGGTTTCACAAGTCATGACTTGTGACTTAGGCCCATAGAGTCCCATAGACCACTTGTAGAGCCCTAACCCTAGCCCAATCCACCTATGGCCGGCCAAGCCTATCCCCCCCTCTATTTAATGACTCCTAGAATTTAGGGCTAGCCTCCCTTAGAAATATTTGCAAGTTTGAGAAAGAGGTAAGTCCCCAACTTCAATAATTCCTAGAAAATCCTATTTAATTCCTTTTCTATCCATACAAATTGCATTAGGTTCTAATTCACCTGTTCTTGCTGTTTATGGAAGATTATTTCAGCTTGGGAGCAATTTGGTGAAGTTTGGCTATCAAGAGGAACATCCCTCTTTGGAGCTTTTTGAGGATTTTGACACCTATAGGAACTCCTTTAAAACTTATTAAAATTGCTGTTATTATTGTATATTATCCTAGATCTAGGTGTCCCCTAGCTAATCCTATATTTCTGTAGGATTTCGTGTCCAATTCGTATCCCATTTGGACACGTATCAGTCCTCTCATGTAGGTGTTTGATGAAATGCCCCAAAAGAAATTTCGATTCATTTTGTGCAAAGTGTTTGATTAGAAATCTTCATTGGGTTGTGGCTTGTCGATTCCTATTCGATTGAACACGTATTCGTGTCGCGTCGTGTCGAATTGTGGACATGAACTCACTCGAATCTGCCCGCGAGCAGTACCCTGCTGCTCGGGGTCATTTGTGCACAGTACACGCCACTTGGACACGTGATACTTGACACACACGAAGGGGCACTGACTGACACCACGTGTGTCAAGTTTCATGACCTCTCATGTCGTGTCAGACACAATATCGTGCGTGCATGGGGAATGCACTATGCGTATCAGTGTATTATTTTGTTCTCTGTTACTTTCAGTTTTAAAATGTTTAAATACATGTTTTTATTTGCTAATTTAGATCCTAACATGTCTAATTATCTATGTTAAATTAGTTTACATGTTAGTTTAGGTTTTGTAGTATGGAAATCTGGATTCGAACACATGGTCGACTGATCACTGATACCATGTTCTGATACATGGGTGATTTCGATTTTGGTTGAACTCTAAATCCTATTTTGAGTGATGTTGTCACTGATTAATTGATCCCAACATATTGCTAGTATATGTTAATGTAGTATTTGAAGGAACGAAATAGTAAAGCATAATATTCTAGAGGGGGGTGAATAGAGTTGGCAGCGGAATAATGCTAAATAAAAAATGTTAGCAACACAATCACAGAATATTAATCACAACTGAATTAATGTAAAGGCAAAGTTAAGAGAGCAAACACAAAGACAACGATGTATACTGGTATCCCTCTGTTGAGGACTAATCCAGTCGGTAGAACTCTTGCTACCAGTTGAATCCACTATTGGAAAAACCGCAAGTTTTCTTACGAAGTCCTTGCAACTTCTACAACGCGAGCTTTGATACGAAGAACTCGTCCAACTTCAAATGTGAAAAGGTATTCTTCAATCAAGCCTTCTGATTACAATCTCTCAGAAACTTCTAGACCGTACCGCACTGGCAAATTGACTAGAGGATTGTAATTGGCTTGGGATCTGAAATTGTAGGCTCTTAGAAAACTCTTTGGAAGACTGAAAGCTTTAGATAGAGAGAAGATTGAAAGTGAATGAGTGAGTTGAAATGATCGAAATCCTTCTCTATTTATAGGAGTTCCAAAGGCAGACTTCTGTCAGAATTCGGGCAGAATTCGGGCAGAACTCTATGAGCAAATCTCGGTCAAATCCGCAACTGCAGGAGGACCAAGTTCCAGAGATTCAAAATCACAATGGCCACCAACCGAACTCTGGCCGAGTTCTGTCAGGGTTAGGTTAGGGTTTTTAAAAATAAGTTTTGGTGATTTTTGAAAACATTTTTGAAAACCTTTTTGTAAATATTTTGATAGGTCATTTTTTAAAAATATTTTGAACTATTTTGGGGATAGCCTATTTGCCAGTACGACTCGGTGTACAACATATTCCTAGACTCAAATAAAATGAAAATTACATTGCATAGGAAATACAGACTCGAGTAGGCAAACAGATCTTCAGTCTTGAACGGAGTGGATAGCCAATCTTGCTTATGTCCAAGAAACCGAGATGTCCCAACTAGCTTTGTATATCCAGACAGAGTTTTATCAATTATTAAAATCAGGTTGACCATATGACCAATGGGCCAACAATCTTCCCCATTTTGATAATTGACAAACTATGAATGATATAACATTAAGCTTGTTCAAAAAGAATCAAAACGTGAAATTGTTCATGTCCTATATTTAACTCAAAAAAATATGTTAGATCTTTAATTTTCTCCCCCTTTGTCACTTAGCAAAATAATTGCACAAGAGAAGGCTCCCCCGCAATTAATGCAGTAGACTCCCCCGCAATTAATGCATAAGAAACAAATAGTGAGAAAACATAACAAATAAAACATAAAGAGTAAATGTACATCATCACAGGTATGTAAAGTTTCTACAAATTATCATCACATGCATGCTATTGTCTCTAAAGAATGCAAATCTCAGGCATGCTATTTCACAGGCAGTTTGTAATGAAGAAGCAGTATAAAGAGATAGTGCTAAAACAAAGTGCTGAAAGAAACTGAAATAACATAAATGAAACACCATAAGCATATCCATGAAAAAGTACTGAAAGCAGACTACAAAGTGCTGATAAATATCAAAAGTACTGATAAAGAAAAATAATGATAAAAAAAACTTGGAATGTTGGAGCATTTCCAAGTATACAATAGAATGTCACTAAATAATCAAATTACATCTCCTCATCACTATCCTCGTCATCATCATCAGCAGCTCGGCCAGCATGACCGGAAGGACCAACACCAGAGGTACTAGCGCCAGAAGGATGAGAAGGGGCGCCAGCATAGAACTCACCAACGTAGTCACGAGGTGCACGATACCAGTCATAGGCATTACCTGGCTGGAAGTAGGTATGGACAGCCTCATCCTCACAGCGGTAACCCGAAAAAGCTGGATCTCGAGGGATGGAGTCGGCAGAATGACCAGTCTGGGCAAAACGCAGATCAGCCAAGGAGTTTGCCATTGCCTGGTAACGGGTGACATCGCGGAACTCACGCTCGCGAGCCATGTCCGTCAACGAGACGTGCAAAGCAGATAAGTGCTGATGTATGCCCTCAAATGTCATGGCATACTGATGAGGTGGTAGAGGAGGTACAGTAGAAGGAGCAGTAGGTGGAGCTGAAGCAGTCCGGCTGCGACGAGATAGCTGAAGCAACTTGGACTCAGAGTTCTGAGTACAAGTCGATAGATCGATATCAAATCGCTGAAAGATACGAGGGAGAATCATCGCGTAAGAGAGATTTCGATCTCTTGCACGACATCGTCCCATCATCTGAATGATCGTCTTAGGGGTGGAAAAAGGAATCCCCTTAAGAATATGGCACATGGCGGACAGCTCAAGTGAGGTCACATCATCTTTGGAAGTGGATTTGGAAAGGATAGTAGAGTAGATGATGCGGTGCAGTTCGTAGTTGAACAAGTTCAGGTTGTTAGCCTTGAACTTTTCAGAGCGTACTCTGTCAGGAGCACAGAGTTCCGCTTTGAAACTAGTGAGTGTCGTGCCTTCGGGAAACTCGAATTCCGTGATATCTACTAGCGGTTCACCTTCATTGGGAATACCAAGAATCTCCGCTAGGAGGACATCATCGAACTCGATGTCGACGCCTCCAACACGTATGCTCACAACAAAAGTGTTAACTACGAGATTGCAATAGAATAAACGAATGGCATTAGTAGCTATTGGGAAGCACAGTTTAACAAATAGGTGTAACCCTAATGCCTCAAATAAGTGACGATGATCGGGAAATACCGTCCATTTGATCGGAGCGCCGCTGCATATGGATCGGGTGGAAAAGTCACCGTACCATAATAGGGCTTGATCGAGGGTTTGAAAGAAGAACCCATCGAAAGCGCCGTCGCTCGTTTGGATCGGTGAAAACAGTGAATCCGTGTGAGGATTCGAAGACGACCCTTCCTCACTAGGAGTGGTCTTCTTCCTCTTAGAAGGATTAAATCTAGGTGCCATTGGAATAAAAAGCACAAATAGAAAGGTAGAGAAAGAGGGAGTTATACCTCACGAAAATTGGATATGTTGTAGAGAAAGTCGATCTCCGCACGATTCCAAATTTTGGAGAGATTTCACCAAGTAGATTGGAAGAAAAGGATTGGTGAAAAAGCTAGGGTTTGAAGATTCGGGCGGCTGCTGCTGCTGTTGAAATTAATTTGGAAGCAATGAAAGAGAAGAAGCTCTAGGGTTCTGGATATATACACAGATACCCTCAACCGAACTCGGGCCGAATTCGGTCAGAGCTCTGGCCGAATTCGCCTAGGGTTCTTCAAAGTTGATTTTTGCCACTTCTTTTTTATTGTCTCATTTCAAATATTTAATTCAAAGATTAGTTATTTTAGCCTTCAAATAATATAATTAATAATATTTTATGAATTAAATGTCGTTACACAGCGACTGTCTCAGATTAGCTGTAGGAGTACTGTCCCAGCTGGCGGAGGTTCACCGGGGAACTCTTAAATACCGCTTCGCTTCAACCGTAGTTGTGGTGACAGACAGACTCTTTATTGGCTTGTCACTAACACAGTTTTTGCGTATTGAGATATAATCATAAAACAAAATCAATTAATATTATTGACGTCCAAAATTCCTAATTCTCGACGTAAATAATTGAAACGATCTTCCGCTAGAGGTTTAGTAAAGATATCAGCTAATTGATTTTCAGTATCTATGTACACAAGGTTTATATCTCCATTTTGATAATGATCTCTAAGAAAATGATGTCTAATCTCGATATGTTTAGTACGAGAGTGACATACTGGATTCTTAGTCAAATTAATAGTGCTCGTGTTATCACAGAAAATAGGAATATGTGTGTAAAATAAATCATAGTCTTCTAGGGTTTGTTTTATCCACAAAATCTGAGCACAACAACGTCCTGCGATGATGTATTCAGCCTCTGTTGTTGATAGGACTACAGAATTCTGCTTTTTACTAAACCAAGAGACTAAAGCTTTGCCTAAGAAATGACATGTGCCACTTGTACTTTTTCTATCAACTTTGCATCCAGCAAAATCTGCATCCGAATAACCAATAAGGTCAAAGGACTTAGTTTTGGGATACCACAAGCCAACAGAAGAAGTGCCTTTAAGGTATTGGAAGATACGCTTAACTGCGGACAGATGTGATTCCTTTGGATTAGCTTGAAAACGTGCACACAGGCAAACACTAAATATTATATCTGGACGACTAGCAGTTAAATAAAGTAAACTACCAATCATACCTCGATACTTACGTGTGTCGACTGGCTTGTCTTGTTCATCTGAATCAAGCTTTGTTGAAGTTGCCATCGGAGTGCCAATAGGTTTGACATTGTCCAGATCGAACTTCTTTAGCAAGTCTTTTATGTACTTGGCTTGATTTATGAATGTCCCATTATCAGTTTGTTTGATTTGCAATCCGAGAAAGAATTTCAACTCTCCCATCATGCTCATTTCAAACTCATTCTGCATACACTTAGAAAATTCTTGACAAAGAGATCCATCAGTGGATCCAAATATGATATCATCAACATAGATTTGAATTAAAAGCAGCTTGCCATTAAAAGATTTAATAAAAAGTGTAGTGTCAACCTTTCCTTTTGAAAAATCGTTGTCAAGTAGAAAAGAGCTTAGACGATCATACCAAGCACGAGGGGCTTGGTTCAAACCGTATAGAGCTTTCTTCAACTTGAAAACATGGTCAGAATTTTTAAAATCCGTGAAACCCAGAGGTTGTGCTACAAAACTTCTTCTTTTATAAAGCCATTTAGAAAAGCACTCTTGACATCCATTTGAAAAAGTTTGAAATCATAAAAACATGCAAATGCACATAACATGCGAATGGATTCTAATCTCGCAACTGGGGCATAAGTCTCATCGTAGTCGATACCCTCTTCTTGATTGTATCCTTGAGCTACGAGTCGAGCCTTATTACGAGTCACTAAACCATTCTCATTCAGTTTGTTTCGGAATACCCAACGGGTGCCAATGACCGGATGATCAACAGGCCTGGGAACAAGTTTCCAAACTTGATTCCGTTCAAATTGGTTTAATTCCTCTTGCATAGCATTTATCCAAAAACTATCACTACATGCTTCATCAATGGTTTTGGGTTCTACTGTGAAATAAATGCAACACTAGAAACAATATCTCTACAGGATGTACGAGTACTTACTCCCTTGGTAATATTACCAATTACCAAATCCTTTGGATGATTTGCTGAAAATTTCAACCTTTTTGCTTCATTCTGAAGGTAGCTGGTTCCTGGATCTTCTCTAGGAGGTTCAGCTAGTGCAGAGCTTGGTTGAGAATCAGCTGGAGTTAAGCTTGGTACAGATGTATCTTCGTCATTGTCATCAATCGTCATTTGATTTAATTCATCAAAGGTGACATTGATTGACTCTTCGATAATCATGGTACGTTTGTTGAAGACTCTGTATCCTTTGCTCTTGGCCGCATAACCTAAAAATATACCTTCATCGGCTTTTTCATCAAATTTTTCCAAATTGTCTTTTGTGTTAAGAATAAAACATTTACAACCAAAAATTCTAAAGTATGAAACTGAAGGAATTCTATCAAACCATAACTCAAATGGAGTCTTCTTCGATTTGGGTCGAATTAGAACTCTATTGAGAACAAAGCAAGCTGTGTTGACAGCTTCAGTCCAGAAATATTTAGGTAGACTAAACTGATTTAACATTACTCTGGCTATTTCGGTTAGAGTTCTGTTCTTACGTTCCACAACTCCATTTTGTTGTGGAGTCCTAGGGCAGGAGAACTCATGAATAAAATCGTGTGTGTCACAAAATTGCTCAAAATCAGCATTCTCGAATTTGCCACCATGATCGCTTCTTATGCGAGTGATCATGTAACCTTTTTTATTTTGTACTTTCTTGCAAAAGGCGACAAATTCGGATAATGCATCATTCTTGCGTGTCAAAAAATATACCCACGTGTATCTAGAGAAATCATCTACAATTACGAAAGCATAAAGTTTACCTCCGAGGCTAGCAACTCTGCTAGGACCAAATAAGTCCATATGAAGCAATTGTAGAGGTCTAGTAGTACATACTGCGTTTACTGACTTGAAAGTGGATCTGGTAGCTTTGTTCCTTTCACATTGACTGCATACCGAATCCTTCTTGCATGTAATGTCCGGTAAACCGCGTACTAGCTTCTTTGTGGATAATCTTGATATTGTATCCATATTAGCGTGACCGAGTCTCATATGCCACAGATGACTCTCATCACTCTTGGCCATTAAGCATCTACCTGAAATGTTAGTTTCTTCTAACAAATAGAAAACATATATATTGTCTTCCCTGATACCTTCAAAGATAGTACTACCAGTTGAGCTATCAACTATAGTACATTTGTCTTTGCCAAAGTTGATGCCATAACCATGATCATCTAGATGACTTATGCTGAGTAGGTTATGTTTCAACTCGGTAACCAGACAGACATCCTTAATTACAGGATAGGGAGACTTACCAACATCACCGATACCAACAATATACCCTTTCAAATTATTACCGAAGGAGACATAGCCTTCCTTCTTTTTCTTCGATAGTGTTGCAAATTGGGTAGCGTCACCGGTCATATGCCGTGAGCAACCGCTGTCGAGGATCCATTTGCTTCTAGCATGTGAAGGGTGTTTCACCTACAAAACAGTTTGCAGATGAAACCTTTGGTACCCATTTCTTGTAGGGTCCTGAATTGTTAGCTTTAGGTATCCAAGCATAAACATTTAAATCTACAAGCTTTCTTATTCTACATGCAGATGATATATGACCAATGAGGCCACAATAATGACATTGTGCATGTCGAGTGTTGAAAGCTGAGTTGTGTGCATGGTTGGTAGGTTTGGGTTTTCTAGTATAGAAGAAAGCATACCTATAATCTTGTTTAGGCTTGACCTTTTGGGGTAAAGGTTTGATAGGGTTAGGTCTGACAGTGTTTGGCTTGGGAATATTCCGATTTCTCGGTAAGTGACACGTGTTAGGGTAGGAAGCAGCAGGCTCAGGCTGTTTTCCTAGCCTAATTTCTAATCTTTTGGAAGTGTCATACAACTTAGTATAATCAGAAGTGAGTGATTCCATTCTGATTTGTGCACATTGAAGACTTTTCTTCTCTATAGAAAGTTCTTCCTTGAGTTGGTCAATAATTTTGTCTTTCTCTTCAGATGACTTGGTAGTCTCATGTAATAAGAGCTTTATTGAACAAAGCTCACCAGACTCACTAACATTATTTCTAACCTCAGCTAGTAAGTCGGTAAGTCTACCTATTTCACCTTTGTACTCTTTGAGTACCTTCTTAGAGGTCTGATACTTACTACGCAGTTTCCTGTAATCAGTCATCAGGTCACTGAAGGCATCTCCTAATTGCTCAAAGGTGAAGTCATCATAAGTTTCTACAGGTTCAGTAGGTACCTGATCGGTTGCCATGAAGCATACATTTGCAGCGTCCTCTGAGTGTTCGTCTTCTGAGTCGCTGGCTTCACTTTCATGCCATATGCTGGTGTTGGCATATCTCCGAGAAGTTGATCTTTTCAGGTTTCCTTTTTCATACCTGTTGTTCTTCTTGCTCGATGATGAGTTTGTGGGACAATCCTTCTTCATATGGTCCCTTCTTCTTGCAGCCATAGCAAACAACATCTTCTTGGTACCAGTTGTTGCTGTTGTTCTCTTTGACTCTCTTCTCATGTCTCATGAATCTTTTGAACTTCCTTACTAGGAGAGCTTGATCTTCAGCGTCAGATCCACTGCTGTCTGAGTCATCTTCAGTAGCTTTTCTGTGTTGAGCCTTGAGGGCGATAGTCTTCTCCTTTGGTGCAGGCTCTTCAAAATCTTGTAGCTCCAGTTTATGAGTGAGTAGCTTACCCATGAGTACTTCTAGGGACATAGTTGTGAGGTCGTTCCCTTCAATGATTGCAGTAGCCTTTGGAATCCAGTTCTTGGTGAGAGCTCGCAGGAGTTTGTGAATCTTTTCATGGTTACTGTAATCTTTGCCTTGTGAGGACAAAGGATTTACAATGTCCAAGAATCTCTCGAACATTTGTGTGACTCTTTCGTTGGGCTTCATTTTGAACGCTTCATACTCTTGAGTAAGTCTGCTGACTTTAGATTCCTTGACTTGAGTCGTGCCTTCATGTGTGACTTCAAGTAGCTTCCATACTTCATTGGCCGTTGTGCAGATAGACACCCTGTTAAATTCAGTTCTGTCTAAAGCACAAAAGAGCGCATTAATGGCACGTGCGTCAAGACTGGCCCTTTTCTTTTCTTCCTCTATATATCTGCTATGGGGTTTTTCAACTAAAACTCCATCAATATTTTATACGAGGTGGCTTTTGATAGCCATCAAGAACAATGGACCACAAATCAAAATCAAGAGATTTCAAGAAGAAACTCATCCATGTTTTCCAACATGTATAATTTGTACCATCAAACAGTGGGGGTCTATTTGTGGCCTGGCCTTCACTTGTGAATTTCACAGTTGCCATGTGTTGTGCTGTGATCTATATAACACTTAATTAAAAAGAATAAATAATTGCACTGTTACCTTTGCTTTACCTGTAACACCCGCTCTGATACCAATTGTAGGAACGAAATAGTAAAGCGTAATACTCTAGAGGGGGGGTGAATAGAGTTGGCAGCGGAATAATGCTAAATAAAAAATGTTAGCAGCACAATCACAGAATATTAATCACAACTAAATTAATGTAAAGGCAAAGTTAAGAGAGCAAACGCAAAGACAGCGATGTATACTGGAATCCCTCTGTTGAGGACTAATCCAGTCGGTAGAACTCTTGCTACCAGTTGAATCCACTATTGGAAAAACTGCAAGTTTTCTTACGAAGTCCTTGCAACTTCTACAATGCGAGCTTTGATACGAAGAACTCATCCAACTTCAAATGTGAAGAGGTATTCTTCAATCAAGCCTTCTGATTACAATCTCTCAGAAACTTCTAGACCGTACCGCACTGGCAAATTGACTAGAGGATTGTAATTGGCTTGGGATCTGAAATTGTAGGCTCTTAGAAAACTCTTTGGAAGACTGAAAGCTTTAGATAGAGAGAAGATTGAAAGTGAATGAGTGAGTTGAAATGATCGAAATCCTTCTCTATTTATAGGAGTTCCAAAGGCAGACTTCTGTCAGAATTTGGGCAGAATTCGGGCAGAACTCTATGAGCAAATCTCGGTCAAATCCGCAACTGCAAGAGGACCAAGTTTCAGAGATTCAAAATCACAACGGCCACCAACCGAACTCTGGCCGAACTCTGGCCGAACTCTGGCCGAACTCTGGCCGAGTTCTGTCAGGGTTAGGTTAGGGTTTTTAAAAATAAGTTTTGGTGATTTTTTAAAAACCTTTTTGAAAACCTTTTTGTAAATATTTTGATAGGTCATTTTTTAAAAACATTTTGATCTATTTTGGGGATAGCCTATTTGCCAGTACGACTCGGTGTACAACATATTCCTAGACTCAAATAAAATGAAAATTACATTGCATAGGAAATACAGACTCGAGTAGGCAAACAGATCTTCAGTCTTGAACGGAGTGGATAGCCAATCTTGCTTATGTCCAAGAAACCGAGATGTCCCAACTAGCTTTGTATATCCAGACAGAGTTTTATCAATTATTAAAATCAGGTTGACCATATGACCAATGGGCCAACAGTATTTCTTTCGAAAATGGGCTTTATGGTTTGAGAATGAAAATTGGACAATGTTTGCTTCGAAAGCTATAGGCTGTTAATTGTTTCAATACTGTCACATGATCCCCTAACTGGGAAATTCATTTCCTATCCTTCTTTTAGAACTAAATTGAACTGATTTCCTTTTGATGAGTTAATTTGATCCCCATACATTGTATTTTGTTCAGTGAATTCGAATTTGATTACATTCAAATGACTGATACATGGGGTTGAATGATTCTCAATGATAGCTGAGTTGTCCTTCCCTTCCTTAACTGAAATGAATGATTTTTCTGTAACATGAGACTGTTTCCAGGAATTCCTATTCCTATAATGTATTTCCAGTTTGTCTTCAATGTTAATTGTTTTCCAGGTTTCCCATGTTTGCATTAGTTGTATAAATGGTTGAAATTCAAATGAGGTTTTGGTTTAGCTAACTGTCTTTCCTGTTTTCCCTAATATGCCACTGATTCACATGTTCACAATCCTAACACCATATCAGCTAACTAATTTCCAGATTACACCATGTATTCCCTGATTCCATATGACACTGTTTTCAGGAACCTCATTGTGTACAGGTTACAAACACACACACAATAAACTCACTTCCTGTTTTTTTTAACATAAGTACACTATTTTGTAATAGGTTTTCCAGATTTTGTCACACACACGTCTCCCTCACTCACACTCACATGCCTATCACACACTCTTGTACTCTCACTAACACACACCCTCATGTATTTTGACATACACACACTTTCATGTGACACTCTCAAGCCTAACACACACACACACTTGGACACATACATGTGTCTTTCCTATTCTCTACATGTATGTATATATATTTGAGATGTACATATATGTATCCTATATCTATGTGTGTGTACTATTATATATATATATATATATATATATATATATATATATATATATATATATATATATATATATATATATGCGGCTGCGGGGAGCAATGTCTATGCGGTCAAGGGAAGCAAACCCATGCGGCTGGGAGACTGTGGTCTATGCGGCTCGCGGGCGTTGAGTTCATGCGGCTCAGAGTTGCTGGAAATCCATGCGGCCAGGAATGACTGGGCCTCAGTCATACGGCTGAGAAGGAATACTTGCCGCATGAACTTGTCATGCGGTCAAGTCAAGGCAATAGCGCATGCAGTTGGAACTGACTTGCCGCATGAATGTTCATGCGGTCAAGTGCTACCATGCGGCTCGGGACTGTGCTTCTTCTCCAAATTTTCGAGAAGAAGTACACCATAAGCCACGGCTTCCAAGCTGCATAACTCTATCATCCGGAGCCCAAATCCGAACTTCCATAGGTCAAAATGGGGTAGAACGAAATTTTCTACAACATGGAACCATCAAAATTCGAAAATAACAAGATTAAGCAGATCAAAACCCAAGAAATCTAAAAATAATATAAATATAGATCTACAAGAATCTAGCCATGGAAAGTGAAAATGCCAAGTTCTAAAGTAAGTTAGAATGCTGTAAGGAAGAGAATGAAGCAATAAAATTGGAGTTCCTCCATGAAGCAAGTTGCACTTGCCTAGACCTCTCTCTCCCTCTCTCTGGTAGGTGAAGAATTAATGGAGGGAAGAAGGAGAGTAATGAAGAGAGAGAAGGAAGTGGGGTTAATAAATGGTAGTGGTGGTGGTAGGTAGGGGGTTCACTCCTTTGGTTCATAATGAACCAATAACAATCCCAAACCGAACCAAGCCAACCCGAACCAAGAATAACCAAGCCAAACCAAACCAAGGAGATATGCAAATACAAGATAAAATACGTATACGTATTCCAAATACGTAATACGAACAACAGGCATTACAAGTATCAGTATTGAGATTTTTATTGATCCTAATGTCTTCAGGGGCCATGACCTGATTTTCATGATCTTCGCTTTTATTATGGTTTTTAGGTTCATTAGTTTTTGGACTTGAAAGCCCCTTTTCAACAACAAGATGCTCTTCTACTTCAACAATAGTATGTCATTCTTCAATTGGTAATGCTTGATTCAGCAGGATTTTCGATGAAGTCTGGTCTCCTTCAATAGAACTTGTAGAATCATCCTCAAATGCATCGCAGTAATCACAGTCTTCAAGAGCCGCTATCATTTTTTGATCCTCTTGAGAGTGAGTAGGAGCTTGGGCTACGAAAGGGACAGTGACATCGGGATTAGATTCTGCGAAAGACAACTCCTTCTCAGGAATTATAGACTTTAGGACTCCTGGAGTTGGAGATAACATCATAATTCCCGCAGCAGCTAACACAGTCACGGGAATCGTCATTTGTGTAACTATGGGCCCCGAAATCCCTTCTGTAACGATCGAAGCTGGAATGCTAACTTCTACATATAAAAAAGGGATCAGTGTTAATATCTTACTCAATCAAGATCACATTAAAGGAATATTAAAATTTACCTGGTGGAGGTGGTATATCTTGTGAAGGCAATATTTCTTGATGATCTTTTGGAGACACGATTAATCTCCTTTTGGCCTTACGTACAAGAGGTGTCTCAGTTCTTCTTCAACCTCATCAAGGTCGACTTGTACATTGGGTTCTCTAATAACCTCTTCTTGGGCAACTTGTCTGCGTCTTGGAACTGAAGAAGGAGTTGCCTCTCCTCCTTCAAAGGATGCTCTGTCACTACCACTTTTCTAGCTTGAGGGTATTTTGGTCATTTTTGAAATTTTGGGAATTATTTGGAATTATTAACTATTATTTAGATTTATTAGAATTAATGTGATTTTTAATGATTTTTAGTATAATTGATTTTGATCCTATAGTTGACTTTGACTAGTGTTGACTAGGAGACTAACCTAGAGACTAGCCTAGGTCATGACCACTTGGTTAGGTTAAGTAACCCTAGCTTGACCTAAGTTAGTGATTATTAACTCATTAGAACTTATTTGGAGAGATTAGGAATTGATTAGACTAGAATGGCTTGTGACTTCATAAGTCATGACTAATGACTTAAGTCTTAAAAGCCCATAGGCCCACACCATGTAGCCAAACCCTAACCCAAATTACTATGGCCGACCACATTGATCCCCCCCCATTTAAAGCTCCTCAAAGTTAGGGCTAGCCTCCATTAGGAATTTTGTAAAGTTTTAGAAAGAGGTAAGTCTCCATCTTCATTAAATCCTAGAAAATCCATTTTAATTCCTTTTTCACCCAAACTAATTGCAATAGGTTCTAATTTTATTCCTCTTGCTGTTGGTATCAAGAAATCTCAGCTTGGGAGCAAATTGGAGAAGTTGGCTATCAAGAGGAACACCTCACTTTGGAGCTTTTTGAGGATTTTGATACACATAGGTAACTTTCATTCTACACCATAGAATTCTGATTTTATTGCATATCTAGGGAGCCCTAGGCCTAACCTAACTGTAGGAATAGGTAACCCTAGAATTCGAGTCCTTTTTGTGTCCTATTTGGACACGTATCAGTGTCATGGTGCAAGTGTTTGATGAAATGCCCCAATGGACATTTCGAGTAATTTTTAGAAAAGTATATGAATAGAAAATTAGGTTTATATGTCGCTTAGGAGTTTCTTGTGTCTTTGTGTGACTTTCCTATCGTGTCGAGTCAGCACAGACACGTGAACACGCTGTCGCACGCGCGCGTGCACATGCAGTTGCTTGCCCTGCTTCACGGGGGACACAACTCACTGGACACGACACGTCAACACATGAAAATTGACACGTGACACAGGGCTGACACTGACATGGGCTCCCCAAGTTTTAGATCCTCACGTGTCGTGTCGGACACGCACGAGCTCCTGCATCGAATTTGTACTGAATCAACAACAGTCAATTTCGTGAACTGATACGTGTGTCGTATCGTACGTATATGTGTCGTGGACACGTATCAGTGTGTCCTTGTCCTAGTCTAGGACTAGTCAACACTGGCATACGACCACGAGGCTTGTGTCATGTCGTATCGTGTGCACGAGCTCTGTGAACACGTGCACGAGCTCTGTGAACACGTGCACGAGGTTTAGTTCACTACACTGTGTCCAGGTTTTTGTTTTGAGTTTTTAATCTGTTTGGACACATTGTGTCCACTTGGGTGGACACAAATACATTGTGTGACATGTACTCTACTAGTACTTGCATTACCAACCATTGGAGTGGCATATTAGCTTGATTTAATTGATCAATTCTCAATTACCCCTAAATTTCTGATACTTTAACTATCAGTCCATATTTCCTATTTTTGTTCCAGATTTCTAACTCGAATTTCTAGCATCAATTTACCTATTTATACTGATTAATTGCATGGTTTAAGACCTCATTTTGGTTCACCTATATGTGTTCTATTGGTGTGTTGATTTTGGGGTTGATTGGATATGATTTGGTACAAAAATTTGGAATTTTAGTTTGAGACTGAAAACTGAGTTTTAATGGACTGATTTTCAGTGTATTAATCTGGGATTTAGTTAGGACTGCCCTGTGGTTTGTGCATTGGTTTTCAATGGGTTGCTTCACTGATTTTATGGCTGTCACACTGTTTAGGTTTCCAGATTTTTCATTTGTTGTTGCTCACTGTTTTCCTCACTAATTTACACACCCAAGTGTCTATGCCTAACACCACTCACATGTCTATGTGTCTCACTATTATACACACACACACACAAGTATCATTCACTGTTTTTCACTCACCTCACTTCACTGTTACACACACACACACACAAGTCACACACACATGGCATCACTCACTCACACCCTAAACTCTATCACACACATGAACACTCACACCCTCTCATGTTTCACACGCACACAAACACATTTCATTTCTTATTTCTTTATGCTTATGAGTATATGAGATTCCATTTTTAGGTATCCTATATGCTAATGTGTGTGTTACCATATCATATATTAATATGGATATATAAAATGTATGTGTGATATGTATATAGTAGCCTATAGGCTATGTATATTCTAAGTTAGATTATAATATATCTTTATGTGTATTATTTTAGATATAAATACTGTCATATAGTGATGTGTTATAGTGTGGTTCATAGGCATGATAGCCTATAGCCTATGGATATGTCTGTGTGTCAGTGTAGAGTCTATATTAGACTTGTTTAGTCTTGTTAGACTTAGAATAGACTAGTTAGACTAGTATATACCAGTTTGACTTAGGTTTGACTTGGTTGACCTAGTTTGACTTTTAGGGTTGACCAGAGTTGACCAAGAGTTAACTTTGGTCTAGATTGACCTAGATTTATGTAGAATGCATCATAGTGCATCTTATTACTATTCTGAACTTGTTGTGACTTGTGCTATTCTAATAGGAGCCAGACACCACTCCTCGGACAGTACTTTTGTCTTGGACATTCAGTTAGCAGGCGAGTACATTCTCTGATCTTTTCATACTTGTCTGGACTATACCCTTACTCTAGATTACTTTACTTGATGCTGACACGTATCTTCACGGATTAGTACTATATGGATCCTTTCCTGAGATGTTATCCCTCTACGGGTGCATCGGGTATTTCATATTCATGTACTTTATCATATGCATCAGGTACTCTTTATACTCGTACTAGTTCATGTATTCACATGTTCTCATGTGCTTTCATGTGCTTTATTATGTGCCTCATGTACTACTCATTACATGAGTTCACGTATCTTAGCTGTATTCATGTGCCTATAACGTAACTTGAATGGATCCTTGCGTATTGATTGGGGCGGAGTGAGTAGAATTGGTTATGTGAACACTATCCCCGGTAGCTGTATTCATGTACCTCTTAGTTGTATTTATGTGCTCCTAAGTCGTTTACATAACCATATTGTACTCTAAATCACGTAGCCACTTACAGTCTCTACTATCATGTATTTACTTTTAGTTATAAAATATCTTCTGTTTACTCGTACTTTCTTTTCGGCACTTCCTGTATTTTACTCTATTGCATGCTTTATACTCCTAACCTGTTATGAATTTTTTTGAGAGATATGTGCGCGTTCCCGTCCTGATTGGACCTGTTGACAATTTTACAGAGGACGAGGAGAAGGCCTGCTTAGACACTTTCTATGGGACAGTCTTAGAGGACACTTGCGATCCAGACTTCCAGTAGGATCCCTTAGCAGTAGAGATTGTTGCTCCATAGATACTTTATCTTATTTCATAGCATTGGAGTTGAGTTGTATATATATATTCTGGATCTGTATTATGTCTGGATGTAGTAGAGTTTAACATAGACACTTAGCTCTCTCTATTTGTATTTCATGTGGATTTGGATCTTGCATCTTTTATTATCTATCTATCTTCCTTTCATGATTCTACCTTAGATGTGATTGAGATATATTCTGTTATGTCACCCCCATTCGGGGAGTATAACTGTTTACTACCTTTAACTGTTAGATGTTGTGACCTAGGACAACGTTCTACCGCCGACACTGCGGCGTAGGCTGGACGTACCCACGTCTCGTGCCCTTACTTTAGGGTGCGGGTCGTGACACATTTTTAGTGGTATCCCATGCAGGTCTAGGTTGGAAATGTAGTGGTATTCGAACTAGAATATCACTGCAGCCTGCAGTAGGAATTAGTATATTTTTGAAGGTACTCAATCATACTAGGAAAATTCCTTATCAGATTCTGTATATCTATTTTGTTGCTTATTGTCTTCCTTAGAATTTTAAACTGTCCTCCTTTGATTTTTTTTGACTCATTCTCAGTAATTGTTTCTTGTTTGATCTGTGTCTCCAGGATGGTTGAGACAAGATCGTATCGCCCCGTGACGGCAATATGCTGGAGAGGGGTCTGCCACCTCTCGTGTCCAGCAGCCAGCTCCCAGTACCGAAGGGCCAGTACAGCCCTCAGGAGTCGCTATCTCTGCAGCTTTTGGAGGAGCACCTCCACCAGCCAGGAGGCAGAGCGCTGTGATTCCTGAGATCCTTCCACTGCAGCAGCCTCCGCCTGCGGGGATGGTAGATGCTGCATATCTTTTCTCCTTCGTGGAGAGGATTCTGGAGTCCCACCAGCAGCGGCAGATGAGGCAGACTACTGATTTCCGTCAGGAGATCGACGAGGCACACCAGCTGGTTCACACCACAGTCGAGATGATTACTGCTCAGGGGGCCCAGCAGCAGCCTCGTCGGAGGGAGAAGGACATTCAGGACTTCCAGAAGATGCATCCTTGGGAGTTCTTCGGTACAGAGGGTATTCACATTGCAGACGACTGGATAGAGCATATCGAAGAGATCTTCCGACTGGCGGAGATACTAGATCGACTCCAGATCGAGGCAGCAGCCAGCCAGATGCAGGACTTAGCCCGTGCGTGGTATCAGGTAGATCCCAGGATGGGAGTTGAGGGCCAGACTTGGGCCCAGTTCAAGGAACTGTCTAAGGAGCAGTTCTTTCCTGATGTGGCCTTGGGAGGTATCAAGGCACAGTTCGAGGGTGTGGTTCAGGGGAACCAGACGGTAGCTGAGTATGCCGGAGAGTTCTGCAGATTGGCCCAATTTATAGATGACTTGACCGAGAAGATGAAGGCGAGGAAGTTTTACCGGGGCTTGATTAGAGAGGTTCGGTTGCTGACTAAGAGCGACCGGAACGCTATATTTGCTGAGATATTTTCTGGGGCTATGGCGGCGGAAGACGACCTAGGGCTGAAGCAGAAGAGGGGTCGTGACTTCCAGGGTGGCAGCAGCAGTCAGGGACATGCTAAGAGGCCTCACTTCCAGCAGCACTTTCAGCAGCAGAGGCCAGCTCAGCAGTATCAGTAGCGGGGTCGTATACCTTTTCAGCAGGTGCATCAGCAGCAGGAACCCCATCAGCAGTAGGTAGTCGTTTGTGCCTTCTGCAAGAAGCCGGGGCACATGATCCATGAGTGCAAAAAGAAGCTAGACAAATGCCTACTTTGTGGTGCGGGAGATCACCAGTTGAGGGATTGCCCTGGGGCTTTTGGACGAGGAGCTCATAGAGGTGGAGCCAAGGCTCCAGCTGGCCAGCAGAGAGGACCAGCCCTGCAGACCCAGCAACAGAGGTTCCAGTAGCACCAGCAGTAGGCCCGAGGTGGACAACAGGGGCGAGCTTTCTCCATGGCAGCTGAGGATGCCGAGGCCATCGGAAAGCTGATAGCAGGTTAAGTTCTTCTCGAATCCCTTCCAACATTTGTACTCTTTGATTCCGTGGCTTCCCACAGCTTTGTGTCAGTATCGTATGCTATTAGACACAATTTTGTTTCTGAACCATTGCCTAGGACCTGTAAGATCACGACCGGGGGTGGGGTCATCCTCGTGAGTGATGTTTGCAGAGGGCGGAGCATCTTATTGGGAGGCCGAGAGTTGGGAGTGAGTTTACTCGTCATGCCATAACCGAACTACGATATAGTATTAGGTATGGACTGGCTGAGTAGACACCACGCCCGTATTGATTGCAGGGGGGTAGAGTTTTATTTGGGGTGACAGGAGAGCCAGAGTTTGAGTACACCCGACGGCAGACAGAGCAGGACGGCGGAGTCTTCTGTGGAGCTTCAGTTGAGAAGCAGGTGGCTCTGCATCCCTTGATCGCAGAGTTTATGGACGTATTCCCAGAGGAGTTGCCAGGGCTTCCACCGGACAGGGATGTAGAGTTCTCGATAGACTTGGTTCCCGGCGCAAAACCGATTTCTCAGCATGTCTATCGAGTGAACAACAGCGAGTTGGTGGAGTTGAAGAAGCAGGTGGATGAGCTGCAGGACAAGGGCTTCATCCGATCTAGTTCTTCACCTTGGGGTGCACCGGTACTTCGTACCCAAGAAGGATGGGTCGGTACGGATGTGTATCGACTACAGGGTACTTAACAACCTGACGATCAAGAACAGATACCCACTGCCGTGGATCGATGATCTCTTTGATTAGTTAAGCGGAGCTCGGGTGTTCTCCAAGATTGATTTGAAGTCAGGTTATCACCAGATGAAGGTGAAGGGGGAGGATATTCCCAAGACCGCTTTCAGGACGCGGTACGGGCAGTTTGAGTTTTTGGTTATGCCGTTTGGGCTAACCAATGCACCAGCAGTGTTTATGAATCTAATGAACAAGTTGTTCCACCAGTACTTGGACAAGTTCGTGGTGGTGTTCATTGATATCTTGGTATATTCCAAGATAGAGGAGGAGCATGAGGAGCACTTGAGAGTGGTGCTAGAGACACTCAGGAGGGAGAGATTGTACGGCAAGCTCTCGAAGTGCGAGTTCTTTCTAGACAGAGTTGACTTCTTGGGTTATGTGGTGACTGAAGATGGTATCTCAGTGGACCCGAAGAAGATCACAGCAGTTGAGGCTTGGACAGTACCGAATTCAGTGGCAGAGATCAGGAGTTTCCTGGGGCTGGCAGGATATTATAGGAGATTTGTGCAGGATTTCTCCCGGGTTGCAGAGCCGTTGACTCGGTTGACCCGGAAGGATTCTGAGTATGTTTGGTTAGAGGAGTGTCAGGCAGCTTTTGATGAGTTGAAGAAGCGGCTCACGACAGCTCCGATTCTGATATTGCCTTCAGGATCAGGTGGATTCACTATTTATAGTGATGCTTCAGGGAAGGGGCTGGGTTATGTCTTACAGCAGCATGGGAAGGTGATTGTCTATGCTTTCAGGCAATTATGTCCCCATGAGAAGAACTATCCTACCCATGACCTGGAGCTGGCAGCGATGATTTTTTTCTTTGAAGTTGTGGAAGCACTATCTGTATGGCGAGAGGGTGAAGATTTTCACAGATCACAAGAGCTTGAAGTATGTGTTTACATAGAAAGAGCTCAATATGAGGCAGCGCAAATGGCTAGAGTTGATAAAGAACTTTGACATCTCACTTCAGTATCACACGAGAAAGGCCAACGTGGTTGCCGATGCCTTGAGTAGGTATCCGACAGCCATGTGTTTGACCATGGATCGGCACTTGCTCGCAGACTTGGAGAGTCTTGGGATTGGGGTGATTGTGCCCGGAGTGCAGATGCAGTTATGGGGCCTACAGATACAGTCGAACTTGATAGACAGGATCAAGGCGACACAGTTCGAGGATGTGGCTCTGCGGTATATTCGAGAGCAGATCAGTACAGGATTGGAGGATGGTGAGTTTTCACTTGCAGAGGATGGTGCCTTGAGGCACGGTACCTGGTTATGTGTGCCTAGCGAGAAGCTCAGAGAGCAGATCATGCAGGAGGCTCACATATCGTAGTACTCTATACATCCTGGTGCCAACAAGATGTACAGGGATCTGCGAGAGCATGTCTGGTGGTACGGGATGAAGCGGGAGGTGTCCCACTTCGTAGCTAGATGCTTGGTCTGTCAGCAGGTCAAGGTAGAGAGGCAGAGGCCCGGAGGATTATTACAGCCATTTTCCATTCCAGAGTGGAAGTGGAAACATATCACCATGGATTTCGTATCTGGGTTACCGCGTACACCAGGAGGGAAAGATGCGATTTGGGTCATCGTTGACAGGTTGACCAAATCGGCCCACTTCTTGCCATTCAAGGTGGGTACGTCTATAGAGATGCTTGCGGAGCTGTATATGAGACAGATAGTCAGGATTCACGAAGTTCCCGTCAGCATAGTCTCAGATCGGGATAGTCGCTTTACTTTCCATTTCTGGAGGAGTCTGCAGACTAATTTGGGCACTCAACCCAAGTTTAGTACTGCATACCACCCCCAGACGGATGGACAGTCAGAGAGGACTATTCAGACACTTGAGGATATGCTACGGACGTGCGTCCTGGATTTTGGAGGTTCCTGGGAGGATCATCTATATTTGGTGGAGTTTGCTTACAACAACAGCTTTCAGGCCAGCATTGAGATGTCACCGTTTGAGGCTCTGTATGAGTGTAGGTGTCGTACACCCTTATCTTGGGATGATGTTGGAGAGCGAGCTTTACTGGGACCAGAGATGGTTGTTGACACAGTCGATAAGGTAAAGTTCATCAGGGACAGACTTCACGTGGTACAGGACAGACATCGGCACTGGGCCGATAGCCATCGGAGGCCGTTGGAGTTTGAGGTACAGATTTAGAGATATGATTAGAAGTAGGTTGTATTTTTGTTTTGTTTGATTGATCATGTTTGATTCTTTTGTAACTTGAGACCTTGCTTGTGATTATGTTGGAGACATAGTTTTTCTGCGGATATCTCCGACTCGTGGTATGATACGTTTTGGTGGAGGTGGGAAGCTTAGCCCGTGTTTCATCGGCCCTTTCGTTATCAGTGGGAGAGTCGGTGACGTGGCATACAAGCTAGACTTTCCACATGCACTAGTGGGAGTTCACAACGTATTCCACGTATCACAGTTGAGACGGTACGTGGCTGACCCTAGCCATGTGCTCGATCATTCGGAGATTGAGATTGGACCTACTCTCAGTTATCCAGAGCAGCCTGTAGAGATTCTGGATCGCCGGAAGAAGGTACTGAGGAACCAGGTGATACCCTTGGTACGCGTCGCATGGAGGCATCAAACTCCAGGAGAGTCTACCTGGGAGCGGGAGGATGAGATGCGCGAACGGTATCCCTATCCTTTTGGACCTTGAGGTATACTTTTCTATCCTTCTCAGCAGTTTAGTTTTGCCTTTAATTTCGAGGACAAAATTATTTTAAGGAGGGTAGATTTGTCACTACCACTTTTCTAGCTTGAGGGTATTTTGGTCATTTTTGAAATTTTGGGAATTATTAATTATTATTTAGATTTATTAGAATTAATGTGATTTTTAGTGATTTTTAGTATAATTGATTTTGGTCCTATAGTTGACTTTGACTAGTGTTGACTAGGAGACTAACCTAGAGACTAACCTAGGTCATGACCACTTGGTTAGGTTAAGTAACCCTAGCTTGACCTAAGTTAGTGATTATTAACTCATTAGAACTTATTTGGAGAGATTAGGAATTGATTAGGCTAGAATGGCTTGTGACTTCATAAGTCATGACTAATGACTTAAGTCTTAAAAGCCCATAGGCCCACACCATGTAGCCAAACCCTAACCCAAATTACTATGGCCGGCCACATTGATTCCCCCCTATTTAAAGCTCCTCAAAGTTAGGGCTAACCTCCATTAGGAATTTTGCAAAGTTTTAGAAAGAGGTAAGTCTCCATCTTCATTAAATCCTAAAAAATTTATTTTAATTCCTTTTTCACCCAAACCAATTGCAATAGGTTCTAATTTTATTCCTCTTGTTGTTGGTATCAAGAAATCTCAGCTTGGGAGCAATTGGGAGAAGTTGGCTATCAAGAGGAACACCTCACTTTGGAGCTTTTTGAGGATTTTGATACACATAGGTAACTTTTATTCTACACCATAGAATTCTGATTTTATTACATATTTAGGGAGCCCTAGGCCTAACCTAACTGTAGGAATAGGTAACCCTAGAATTCGAGTCCTTTTTGTGTCCTATTTGGACACGTATCAGTGTCATGGTGCAAGTGTTTGATGAAATGCCCCAATGGGCATTTCGAGTGATTTTTAGGAAAGTATATGAAATAGAAAATTAGGTTTATATGTCGCTTAGAAGTTTCTCGTGTCTTTGTATGATTTTTGTGTCGTGTCGAGTCAGCACAGACACGTGAACACGCTGTCGCGCGCGCGCGTGCACATGCAGTTGCTTGTCCTGCTTCACGGGGGACACAACTCACTGGACACGACACATCAACACGTGAAAATTGACACGTGACACAGGACTGACACTGACATGGGGCTCCCCAAGTTTTAGAGCCTCACGTGTCGTATCGGACACGCACGAGCTCCTGCATCGAATTTGCACTGAATCGACAGCAGTCAATTTCGTGCACTGATACGTGTGTCGTATCGCACGCACACGTGTCCACGATATGTCCTAATCCTAGCCCTAGACCTAGTCAATACTGGGATATGACCACGAGGCTTGTGTCGTATCGTATCGTGTGCACGAGCTCTGTGAACACGTGCACGAGGTTTAGTTCACTGCACTGTGTCCTGGTTTTTGTTTTGGGTTTTTAGTCTGTTTGGACACATTGTGTCCACTTGGGTGGACACAAATACATTGTGTGACACTTACTCTACTAGTACTTGCATTACCAACCATTGGTGTGGCATATTAGCTTGGTTTAATTGATCAATTCTCAATTACCCATAAAATTCTGATACTTTAACTATCAGTCCTTATTTCCTGTTTTTGTTCCAGATTTCTAACTCGAATTTCTAGCATCAATTTACCTATTTATACTGATTAATTGCATGGTTTAAGACCTCATTTTGGTTCACCTATATGTGTTCTATTGGTGTGTTGATTTTGGGGTTGATTGGATATAATTTGGTACAAAAATTTGGAATTTTAGTTTGAGACTGAAAACTGAGTTTTAATGGACTGATTTTCAGTGTATTAATCTGAGATTTAGTTAGGACTGCCCTGTGGTTTGTGCATTAGTTTTCAATGGGTTGCTTCACTGATTTTATGGCTGTCACACTGTTTAGGTTTCCAGATTTTTCATTTGTTGTTGCTCACTGTTTTCCTCACTAATTCACACACCCAAGTGTCTATGCCTAACACCACGCACATGTCTATGTGTCTCACTATTATACACACACACACAAGTATCATTCACTGTTTTTCACTCACCTCACTTCACTGTTACACACACACATACACACAAGTCACACACACATGGCATCACTCACTCACACCCTAAACTCTATCACACACATGAACACTCACACACTCTCATGTTTCACACGCACACAAACACATTTCATTTCTTATTTCTTTATTCTTATGAGTATATGAGATTCTATTTTTAGGTATCCTATATGCTAATGTGTGTGTTACCATATCATACATTAATATGGATATATAAAATGTATGTGTGATATGTATATAGTAGCCTATAGGCTATGTATATTCTAAGTTAGATTATAATATATCTTTATGTGTATTATTTTAGATAAATACTGTCATATAGTCATGTGTTATAGTGTGGTTCATAGGCATGATAGCCTATAGCCTATGGATATGTCTGTGTCAGTGTAGAGTCTATATTAGACTTGTTTAGTCATGTTAGACTTAGAATAGACTAGTTAGACTAGTATAGACCAGTTTGACTTAGGTTTGACTTGGTTGACCTAGTTTGACTTCTAGGGTTGACCAGAGTTGACCAAGAGTTGACTTTGGTCTAGATTGACCTAAATTCATGTAGAATGCATCGTAGTGCATCTTATTACTATTCTGGACTTGTTGTGACTTGTGCTGTTCTAATAGGAGCCAGACACCACTCCTCGGACAGTACTTTTGTCTTGGACATTCAGTTAGCAGGCGAGTACATTCTCTGATCTTTTCATACTTGTCTGGACTATACTCTTACTCTAGATTACTTTACTTGATGCTGACACGTATCTTTACGGATTAGTACTATATGGATCCTTTCCTGAGATGTTATCCCTCTACTGTCACGACCCGCACCCACTGTGAGGGTACGAGAGCGTAACAACGCCCAGCCTACGCCGTAGTGTCGGCGGTAGAGCGCTGTTCTAGGTCATGAACTATAACTAACATAATATGAATGCTCTCCATAAGGAGGCCAACACAGAGGACAACTCAATCACAATCTAGAGATAGAATATGGCACGATAAAATAGATAAGAGAATCCTCAACCGAGGTACAACAGAAATGAAATACAAGTCTTAACATCTCTGCAATATACAAACTATGAATCAAGAACAACAACTAAACATAAAAGGAAAAACAGTCTAAACTATCTATACTAAGCAAGGTATCATCCTCAGCAGCTGCCTGAACCTCTCCTGGGGTCCAGGTCGCGAGTGTCAACTAGGCAAACTCCAAGTAAGGGTGCAGGGTGCCTCATCATCCTCTGTAAAATTTTCAACAGGTCCAGTCAGGACTGGAGCGAGTACAGTACATCTCAACAGATCATAGCAGGTTAGAAAATATAATCATGCAGTAAAGTAAGATACATGAACTGAAAAAATACAGTATGTAAACAGAGAGAGAACTGTAATAGAAATATCTACTATAATAGAGAACTAACAGTGGCTAGTGAGTCAGAGTAAAATATAAGCATGTGAAAGGCATAGGAGATTCATGAATACATTTAAGAGAGTGATTCATGACTACAGCTACTTGGATAATATTCACATGCATATTTCTACTCCCCCATCCCCAATCAATACACAAGGATCTGTTCAAGTTATGTTAAGATTCGTGAAACTTCGCATGGCTCATAAAATGAGTGATACGTGAAGGTGATTCATGATGGCTCTGTGAACATGAGAGTACATATGTCACAAGCGATTCGTAAATCAGAGGAAGCATAGAGATACGTGATGATTCGTGAAACGCACAAAACATGCAGTATCCGATGCTCCCGAGGGGGATAACATCTCATGAAAAGATCCATATAGTACCAATCCGTGTGACCAACGTGACAGTAACAAGTAAAGTAATTTAAAGCAGAAAAATAATTCTAAACAGGATATAAAATAATCAGAGAATGTACTCGCCTCGTATCTGAATGTCTAAAGTAAATGTACTGTACGAGATGAGATACCTGACTCCTAGTTAGAGCAACACAAGTCAAGATGTATACATGGGATGATATATGAAATGTACAATGCATCTGCATGCTGTCTAGGTCAAACTAGACCAAAGTCAACTCTCGGTCAACTCTAGTCAACTAGACTAGTCAAACTAGGTCAACTAGGTCAAGTCTTAGCCCGACAAGTCTAATAAGTCTCACTAGGCCTAACCAAGCCTAGTCTAGCAATCACACACCAATCACAAGGCTATACAAGCCAAATACAAGCACATATCAAGGCACATCCTATTCATGCATATTCAACATTATATATATATATATATAAAGGGGAAGGAACTAACATGTAAGCTATGTGAGTGTGAACATGGATGTGCACATGAAGAGAGAATTCAACACTAGGCCCTATATCTTTGTACCCACATATATACAATACATACCTATATGGTATTTCATACATAGACAAATATTCATATTCTTATATACTCACAATACATTAATAACTTATATAAAACACAACTTTACATTATATATATATAGATACATATATTAGAGTTAACATTATATATATATATATATATATATATATATATATATATATATATACACTTAGGCTCAATACCATATATACATATATATATATATAGCTACACTACAAGGATTGACATATATACATATATGAACTGTGTGTGAGTGTAAAGAGTGAGTGATGTGAGATGTGTGCTAGAGAGAATACATGTGTGTACATGAATGTAAATGTGTGTGGTGTGTTGAGAGTGCTAGAGTGTGTGTGTCATGGCATGAGGGTGTCACAAGAATGTGTGTGAACAAAGTGTAGGGGTGTGGCAAAGTGAAGAAGGAAAGGAACAACATTGAAACCAGTTCAACCCAACTCAAATTCCCAAAATCTGAGAACAGGGTTAATAATATGAGCATTGCAAAAAGGAAAGGAAATCAATTTGCAGTTCAAATATTTGGAAAACATGGACTATCTCAAAAATAGACTAATGACAGTGATAATGTGCAGGAAAATGAAAACAGGGCATACATGAAGAAGAAATTCAGAAAGTGTAACAGGCATACCCTAGGCCATGGTTTGTATCAGAGCAAACAAGCAATTCTCAGGATTGGAGTTCAATCTCAGTTTTCAAATATCAAAACAAACTCAGTTATCATTCATAAACCAATCTAGTTAATCTCAGGTTTCAAAAATGAATTTAGCATTTCATTAGTGCAAAATGAATCAAAAACAAATTATTAATCTATTCTCAGATTTCAGTTTTAAATGTAAATGTGTATGTGTGTGGGTGGACTGAATAAGTGGTGTGTGTCAATAGCTAGGAGAGTGTCAAAATCAGTGGGTGTGTGAGTGACAGGGATAAAGAGGAACCCTGTGTGTGAGTGCACTGAATTAATGTGTGTGCACAGAACCTGTGAGCTTGGTGAAAGGAAAACCTGTGTGTCTCAGTCCAGGAAATGAATGAAAATAAGGGTACAGTGAAATATAGGCAATGTAGGCAAGTGTGTGAAGAATGAGTGTGTGAGTTTATAGTGATATTTAATTTCCAGGAAAAAAAACATGTGACAGTGTTCACAGATTTGAGTGTGTGTGTGTGACACATGTAGCTGTAGGGTATCATTAATGTGCGTAAACAGTGGGGGTTGAGGAGATGTGTGTGTGTGTGTGTGTTAATGTGGTAGTTAAATAGGAAGGGTGATAGTGAACCAATGCAATAAAGTCAAACTCAAAACAATGAAGGGTGGCAATGGGAATGCAACTTACTGTGAGTGTGGAAATACAGGAATATGGCAGGAATCAATAGGCATCTGTGTTAAGGAATGTGTGTTTTTTTATAGAAAACAGTGAAGTAAACTCAGTAAAAAGGGAGAAAGGGAAAATCAATCATTTAATACCTACACTACTTCTCAGGTTTACACTATTTCAGTCCACATGATTATCATTTCGAAACTAAGTAACTACTAACCATTGAATCAAACCACATTTAGTTTACCTGAACATTAGGAATCTCAGTTCAATCATATACATAAAACCCAATTCAAATCTATGTTAACAAACTCAGTTTTTCCATCACAACTTATCTCAGGTTTCAAAGACTGTTAACATATTTCATCCTACACTAAATCTCAGTATTCAGTTTTCAACACCCATTTCAATACACATGTATATAACATATAAAAGTAGCAACTAATTAACATGTTAAACATGTGAAATTAACACTTAAACAGGAATTAATATCTGAAATCGAAGAAGAACAGTGATACTTAAGGGCCGTATCAGAAAAATGGGGAATTAGGGATTTGAATATGAAAAGCATGTTAATATTAACAATTAATGGTTGGTATCGTGTCGTATAGATGGCAAGGTGTCATACAGGTTGTATTGTGTCCAGAAAATAGGACACGAAGTGTCCAGATATCAAAACACTCAAAATAAACACACACAGACCCAGTTGTACGTGACAGCGTCGTACAGACGTGTCGATGCTTCGTGGACACAACACAGCTCACATGGAGCCACGTGTTCGTGTCCACACGTAGCCCAAGTATAGGGCTACACGTTCGATACCCTGACACATCGCCATGACATGTCCAGGGGCGACATGAAGCCCCTGTCAGAACACGAACTGTACTGCATGCAGTTCAGTGTAAAACCCGTACACGTCCAATTACGTGTCCGACACGACACGAGGTCTCACCAAACTTGATGGGGGTCATGTCAGTGACTGCCTCCACCCTCGTGTCAAGTGGCACGAGTCCACGTGGCAAAATGAGGGAGAAAACAGGGGGGTGGTAGCAGGGCACGGAACGCGCGTGTCGTGCAGCGTGTCTGACCCAATTTGGACACAAAAAGAGTGTCAAATCAAACTCAGTCATCACAAAATATATTCCACACATTAGGAGCTTTCAAAATATATAATTTGTTTTGAAAATGGAGAACAAAAAGTTCATTGAGGCATTACATCAAACACTAACCTATACACATTGATACGTGTCCGAAATAGACACGAAATGGGTCCAAATTCTAGGGTTAGCCTGTCCTACTGTCAGGTTAGGGTTAGGGCATCCTAAAAATGATTTTTAACAGAATTTAAAAGCAATAGAAGGAATTATACCTATAGGTGAACAATGGTTCAAAATCCCCAAATGGGAGGACTTCCACAAACTACCAAACTTCCTCAAATTGTGTTCTTCCTGTAAATACTCATTAATAACAGTAAGAAAACTAATATTAGGTCCTATTGCAATTTGTTTGGAGAAATTTGGAGAAGAAATGGATTTTCTAAGGATTTACAAAGATGGGGACTCACCTCTTCCAAATGGCAATGTTTCCTAAAGAGGCAACCCTAATTTCAAGAGGATATAAATAGAGAAAGGGGACACACTATGGCTAGTCAGATTTTTAGGGTTAGGGCTTGGTTCAAAGGGTGTGGGCCTATGGGCCATTAAGCCTATAAGTCATGAAATGACTTGTGATTTCGCAAGCCATTACTTAATCAATCTAGCTCCTAATTTCACCAAACTAATTTCAATGAGCTAAACCTCACTAACTTAAGTCAACCTAGGTTTTCATATCCTAATCACAAAGTCAAGACCTAGGTTAGCCACTAGGTTAGTCTCAAAAGTCAACATAAGTCAAAGTCACTAAAACACCAAAATCAATTATTCTAAAATCACTAAAAAAATCACATTAATTATAATAATAATAATAATTCAAATTAAATTCTAAAATTACAAAAATGACTAAAATACTCCTCAGTCTGGAAATGAACACTAGCAAGACACCAAATCATAAGTCATAAATTTAAATAGTTTAAAAAAATAATTTAAAATCACTAAAATCATAATATGAAATAAATATTATTAAATAATAATCATAATTACAAAATTTCAAAATTATCCTTATCTGAAAAACTGGGTGTTACATCTACGGGTGCATCGGGTATTTTATATTCATGTACTTTATCATGTGCATCAGGTACTCTTTGTACTCGTACTAGTTCATGTATTCACATGTTCTCATGTGCTTTCATGTGCTTTATCATGTGCCTCATGTACTACTCATTACATGAGTTCACGTATCTTAGCTGTATTCATGTGCCTATAACGTAACTTGAATGGATCCTTGCGTACTTATTAGGGCAGAGTGAGTAGAATTGGTTATGTGAATACTATCCCCAGTAGCTGTATTCATGTACCTCTTAGTTGTATTCATGTGCTCCTAAGTCGTTTACATAACCATATTGTACTCTAAATCACGTAGCCACTTACAGTCTCTACTATCATGTATTTACTTTCAGTTACAAAATATCTCATGTTTACTCGTACTTCCTTTTCGACACTTTCTATATTTTACTCTATTGCATGCTTTATACTCCTGACCTGTTATAAACTGTTTTGAGAGATATGTGCTCGTTCCTGTCCTGATTGGACATGTTGACAATTTTACAGAGGACGAGGAGGAGGCCTGCTTAGACACTTTCTATGGAACAGTCTTAGAGGACACTTACGATCTGGACTTCCAGTCGGATCCCTTAGCAGTAGAGACTGTTGCTCCATAGATAGTTTATCTTATTTCATAGCATTGGAGTTGAGTTGTATATATATTCTGGATCTGTATTATGTCTGGATGTAGTGGAGTTTATCATAGACACTTAGCTCTCTCTATTTGTATTTTCTGTGGATTTGGATCTTGCATCTTTTATTATCTATCTGTCTTCCTTTCATGATTCTACCTTAGATGTGATTGAGATATATTCTGTTATGTCATCCCCATTCGGAGAGTATAAATGTTTACTACCTTTAACTGTTAGATGTTGTGATCTAGGACAGCGCTCTACCGCCGACACTGCGGCGTAGGCTGGACGTACCCATGTCTAGTGCCCTTACTCTAGGGTGCGGGTCGTGACATGCTCCGGTGTGTATCTGTTTTGTCTGGGACCACATGGTCCTGGTGGTGGGCTGCTCTGCAATGACCAATGTAGTCTTCTTTCTCTTCCCTACAGCCATAGGCGAAGAAGGAAGATTATTAGGATGAGAAGGGGCTGATGACTCTCCAGTCTTTCTTTTTCTTCCAAGTCCTTTCGCTGGAGACTTTTCCTTCCGTATCTTCAATTATACATCTAGTGGGTCGTTGACTTCATCATAACAGCCTATGAGAGAGGCTTCCAGAGGTTCGTTAGCGGGTTCGTAATTCTCTTCATCTCTGAAGGATTGTGCAGTGTGAACTCCAGCTCTTGAACGTCTATTACTGGCAAAGCTGTCAGCCAGATTAAAGTTTTCGGTAAAGGTGTTGGCTGAAGTATAAAAATTTGCGTATGTATATAACATACGCGGGCCTATCTGAGAGACATGAGGCATCGAGAATGTGGCCTTAGTCCCTCTTGTATTATAGTATCTCCAAGCTCTGACACCATCTATTAGGTAACCCTTAGCCTGTAAACAGGTTGTGGCATTACCTACATGCAGTTGATCATAACCAAACTGTCGAGCAAATCGGCTTGGTAAGTATGGTTCTAGAAAGCACTCGCCTTCGAACCGGTAAACTAAATATGAAGGTCGAATTATTTTCAACCACGTGAACTCAGTCGAAGACAGACGGAGAGATGTTGCTTCTAGGTCCATGAGTTGTGGAGGGAGATTCTTATATCCTGGAGGAGGAGAAAAACATTGAAATCTCCATCCAGACCCTCAGTTTAAAGCTCTTCGGCTTTCTAATAGCGCATTGATGTTCCATCAAGCGTTGGAATAACGTCTGATGAAGTCACCTCCGACTGCACCCATATCGGGGTCCATCAAGTCAGGATAATGTAACAACAACCACCCAAATAGATATGTGTATGGCATTTCGGTACGAGGGAAGTCGTCCCGAGAATTTCTATCATACACCATGGTGTTAACGAAAGAACGCAAGTCTGCATTCAAGCGACATGTCATCACCGAAAGAAGATCCATCTTGTAGCCGAATACTAGGCGCACTGCGACAAATAGCACACCTCGATGGAATCTGTCGACAGCACTGGCTCCAGGTGTAATGCCCATATCTCGTATTACGTATTTGGAATACGTGTACATATTTTGACCCGTATTGCATGTCTTCCTGCTTGATTTATTATTGGACATTTTTTTGCTTGGTTCATCTTGGTTCGATTTGGCTTGTTGGCTTGGTTCGATTTTGTTGGAAAACTAATCCACCTACCTACCACCACAATCATCATTTATTAACTCCCACTCCTCTCTCTCTCCTTATTAATTCGTTTCCATTACTTCTTCTTCTTCTTCACCATTACTTCTCCACCAACCTGAGAGAGTTGAGAGCTTAGGCAAGTACACCTTGCTTCATGGAGGAAGTCCATTTTTATTGTTCTATTGTCTTCCTCATGTGTTTCTAACCCACTTTAGTGCTTAGCATTTTTTATTTCTGTAGTTAATTTCTGTAGATATAGTTTTGTGGTATTTTCGGTTTCCAGGAGTTTTGATCTATCAAACTTGCATATTTTTGCTAGTTGATGGTTTCATGTTGTAGAGAATTCTATTTTGTCCAAATTTGACCTACGGGAGTTTGGATTTAGATTCCTAATGTTGTTTGGAGGAGCATGAAGGCCATGGTATTTTCCATGGACATGTTCTCTGTGGGTGCTATTAATTTCACTTCTGGCCGCATGAGCATTTTAGCTTCTGGTCGCATTAGCATTATTTATTGCATGGCCCTTTTAGTTGCTTGCAAGCTTGTATGCATTTGCATGCAACTTGTCTGGGCCGCATAGGCCATTGGACAATCCTGGCCGCATGGCCTTAGGCATTAGCATTTAATAATTGCATGCTTTTAGCAGTTGCTTGTATGGCCAACATAACGTTAGCCGCATGGCTTGCTTTTAATATTACTTTGCTTTTAATATTACCTTGCCTTTAATATTACCTTGCATGCATGCAAATCCTCAGTTGAGCCGCATATGGCCATTCTAAGGTTGCCAGCCGCATAAGCATATATTAGTAGCCGCATGGCTACTATTTTATTGTAGCCGTATAGGATAGCATGCTTTTGCATGCATTAATAGTCTAATAGCATGCATAGCATGCATTGTACGTAAACTGCATGCATAGCATTAGCTAATTAGTTGCAGGCATGTATTAAAGTTAGCTATGGCCAACTTTAGTTTGTTGTATTATTAATATTTCATGTATTTTTGCATGCATAAGCATGCATTAGCCAGCTTATATTTAGTGCATTATGCTTTAGCTAGCTTGCATATAAATTGAGTTGGTAGCCGCATGCATATGCAAGTGATATTGTGGCCGCATGCATATATACAGTACTGAGCCGCATGAAGTATTTTCTTTTGTGCATGCCCTTGTATGCAAGCACTTGCATGATTGCCAATAGCTTTTACATAGAAACTTCACGGTTAGCCGCATGGGAATTAGCGTTGCAAGCATTAAATGCTTGCATGTTGCAAGCATTTTATATATTAACTTGCATGCAATTGCATGCATAGTAATTCTGGCCGTATATATATTTATGGCCGCATATGGCCATTAAGAATTTGTTAGCCGCATGATGCTCCCCCCTCCACTGTGGCCGTATGGCCTTTTTGCAAGACTTTGCTTGCATAATTAAATAATGCATGGCCACGTGCATGTTTAAATATGCTAGTCTTTTGCAAGTCTTTGCTTGCATGGCCACGTACAAATGAGCACTTGCTGGCCGCATGGACCAATTCCTGGCCGTATGAATTATTGTAGCCGCATATGGCTCACAACAGTTGTTGGCCGTATGGCCTTTCTACCAATTGAATGGCCGTTTGCATGCACGTGCATACTTTAATTACTTGCTTGCATGGCCTTGTATGCATTTGCGTGCAATTTTATTAATATTAAATTAATTGTATACATTTATTTGCAAGCAACTTGTCTGAGCCGCATATGGCCTAGTGATTTGCTGGCCGCATGTAATAATTTTTCTGAGCCGCATGAGTCCTCTGCGGCCCTTGCTCCTGCTAATATTTAATTACCACTTGTATTCTTGTGCCACATTAATTGTTTCCTGACACGATGGTGACCCGTTGTGGTACACTTTTAACATGACATGATAGTGATCTGTCGTGGTGCACTCCTGACAAATAAACTTGACATGATAATTTGACGTGATAAACATGACATGATAGTGGCCCGACGTGGCGCACTCTTGACAGTGAACCTGACATGATATATATATATATCCCGAAGGCTGTTGCGGTGGCTAGCTTGACATGACAAGATTGAATGACCTGAACACCGTAGGCGATTGTGCTTGTACAAATAAATCCATCTTGTCTTGCATCATGTCTAGGACGGGGACCCCTGAGTACCACGGTCGGGGGTACCCACTGAAATCGACTAAGGCTAACCACTAGAATAATCCAGTAGTCATGAAGAAATTTTCTCAGCTACAGGCAATCCCGTTATCTGGGTGCCGCACTTGGGATCTGTAGCCTGCCGTCGAGTAGGGCACATTTCTAGCACACTGTCATATTTTGCACCCTCTAAGTCACCTAAGGGTACATGCATTTCCTGGACGATGTACCCACTTGAATTCAACCCCTAATTGCGTTCGGGTAACCTGGATGGTCTGCAGGGCTTGTGGCTGTGGAATAATCTCATTGCATCTTGCTAGTAACTAAGGTTTGTGATAACCCTAGTTAGTTAAAGTATTATTTTCTATGAAATATAAAAGGACAGAACAATTATCGGAGGACTGGACTTTTACTTCACGTTACAAACTCGCTTGTACAAAGAAAGCCTAGGGACGAAAGCCTAGGTACAGCAGACTAAGTACAATTGTTTATTTTAGATTCTGGGGGTGACGATAGAGGCTCGGGAAGGCGACGGCAGCCCTGCCTTACTCCTTGGACGATCGGTACGCAGCCTTGGCACCGGAAGATTATTCGACGTTGGAAGAAATGTTCCCTTTGCTCTCTTTCTACTCTTCTCTCCAAGTACTCTGGCGCTCTCTCTGATCTCAAAAAGTGCTCCTGTGTATGACTCTCTCTGTATGTGCGTCTCTCTCTCTGTATGTATATATTTGCAAGGGAATGACACCCTGTTATTTATATGAATGGGGTGTGATCATTAGGGTTGCAAATGATTGCTTCTTGGAGATGGCGGCGGCCTGTAGATTGGTCAATCTAGACCATTCGTTTTGATTGTGATGAATCTGGACCATTAAGTATAGATTATACCAAATCTCATCAGCAATTAATACTGATTGAAATAAATCTTCCTCATAATGATCTTCTGATGTCTGCGAATAAATTTGATTTATTCTCCTGCCACGTGTCCCGGATTATTGAGATTTGACCCAATCTCTGATTGCAATAAATCTGAGATATTGATCGGCTTAGGACACGTGTCCTAGGAGCCATTGGGGGGATCTGAACCGCATGAAGATTGAGCCGCATAAGAGTTGGGCCGCATAAGGTTCGGGCCACGTGTCAGGGCTGCTCGGGTAGTGGCCCTCCTTCGAACTTTTGAACCGCATGGAGGTGATCATTGCGAGCCGTATACGGATTCATCCTCTTGAGCCGTATGGAAATATTACGCTCCAGCCGCATGGGAAGGCCTCCGTTTAAGCCGCATGAGACTGTCTCGGCCTGAGCCGCATGGAACGGCTTCATTCTGAACCGCATGGGAAGTCGTCGCTCGAGCCGTATATGATCGTCCACGTGGCAAGACCATGTAGCATTTTATGTATCTTGGGGGATTTGTGTCAGAGATCTCTTTCTCTTCCCTAGGGGACTGTCATTATGACAGAGTCATAATTACTTCTTTTGTATCAGGGCTGTCACTTTTTCAGATTTGTCAGCCGTCAAAGTAATTAATGCAACATGGGTCGAAGGGGAGCAATATTACGCCACGTATCTTCTGAGCCGCATAGGATGTCTTGGGCCACATAGTCCCTTATGCCGCATGACTTTCTGAGCCGCATGGGCTTTCTGAGCCGCATGGGGTTTCCTGGCCGTATGGATCCTTCTTCAGTATTTTCCATGCTTCTTCAAGTATCAAGCCGTATTTATTGCTTGGCCGTGAATGTTGGATGGAGTTCATCAGTCTAGTCTTGTCTTGATCCTGTACAATGGTAGGAGAAGCCAAGTTCTGTTCAGACGAAGGTTACAACCCCGGTCCTTGTTTGGTTTACGGGTTGTAACCTGGTTATCTGAATAGTCCCATGGTTATCTCATCGTATATCACTTGTCATCTTTTTCCTTAATTACTGTCTTTTATTATGTAATTATATTCTTGTGCTAATTGCTGGTTTTAGTTCCTAAGTGAAGCCTCCTTTGTGGCACTTGCTCTTTCTGGGATCTGATCCAGCTGGTTTTGTGTGGCCAGATACCGGAGCAGCTTCCAAGGATCTACCGACTTTCCAGCTAGATGGTGACCCTTAGAAGGAATCCTGGCAACGAGTGGATTATTTTTGGCTCTCCCACTTTATTGTAAAAATATTCTTTTGAGGTGTTTAGCCGGCGAGCACGTGTTAGCTCGTATTTTATCTTTATTTACTGTCTGCCTACGGGCTGTAACATGATTGACAGATGCTAGGGTTGATCATGTATGACTGAAGCTCTTGCTAGTGCTGACATTTTGTACGACTAGCTTCATGATCATCCGAATATGTAATATATGGGACGCCTTGCTATTATATATTTGGTGCTCTGACATCTTGTAACTATTATTGCTTGCTTGAGATTGAGACAATAGGCTTGTTCATGACCATAGGAGACTGTTGGCTTGTAGTTAAACCCTCATATATCTAGACAGCCGTGACCGTATAGTGGAGTGGATCCCACTTCATTATACGTAGCTGGCTATGTCTGCCCCCGCTCTCCAGTATTCTGGTTCTGGGGCGTGACACCAGGTATCACAAACCATCATAACCATAAAGAGAGGAAACTCGCCAGCTGGGTTTCTTGATACATGGTTCTGTAACCTTGTCTAAGATAAATTTCGATTTGAGTACCAGAAGTAAAGGGGTACCAATCTATATCCAAGATGTTATCATTGTGCTTAGTTTTCTCTATCAATTTTTCTACATCGCTGCGGCCGAGCGATTTGAAGAAACAAGGATTGCAGGCTTGACTTTCAATAATCTTTTCTTCATGAGCATGCCCGAGAAACAAATATGGCAGCCATTTGGTAATATAGCAAGTCCCTTTAGAAGCACCTTTGTAATAAAGGGAACAAATCATATAGTGACACAATAATTCTTCGAACACAGCCACCATCTTAGGGTTCTCTGCAAAGAGAGTATCCAATTCCTCATTTGTTGGCACATATTCTTCATAGGGGTTTTCACCCATTGGCAAATGTGAAAGATACTTCATTTCATGAAGAGCGAAGCTGATTTTCCCGCGAGGTGTCATAAAGGTACCGGTTGTAACATCGCAGTCCCAAAATACTTAGGACTAGGCATACGAAATATGCCAGCTGTATGCATACGAAGAATACTCCAATATGTGGAATTCTTATACACATACATAAGCTGTAAATTACAGGCTAATCACAAATAACTATATCTCATCCACAAAATCATAAAAGAAAATGATAGTCCAGATAGTATCAAATAAAAGAGTCAAAAGATAGATAGCCGGGTGTAAACAAATCCACTACCAAACAGCTATGAATGTAATCTAAGATACTGGAGTCTAGCCTCCAAAATTAAATAAAAGATACAAGTAAGGAAAGGATCAGGCATCGTCAGAGGGTAAGATATCCTCGGTAGGAAACGAAGGAGCAAAAACCGAGTATGTACTCCTGGGGCAATCCTGACCATCTACACTTGGAGAGATCACCAGGACCTCAGCGGGACACAATAAGATACATAAAAACATGTCGTATACACTGAATATAAACTGCTCACAATAATCCTGTCACGACCCGCACCCATCGTAAGGGTACGAGTACGTAACAGCGCCCAGCCTACGCCGCAGTGTCGGTGGTAGAACGCTGTTCTAGGTCATGAACTATAACTACATAACATGAATACACTCTCCAAAAGGAGGCCAACACAGAGGTACAACTCAATCACAATCTAAGATAGAATGTAGCACGATGGAAATAGATATGGAATCCTCAACTGAGGTACAACAGAAATGAATAACAAAGTCTCAACATCTCTAAAATATACAACTCTGAAAATAAGACAACAGCTAAACATAAAAAGAAAGGACAGTCTAAGTTATCTATACTATGCAAGGTATCATCCTGAGCAGCTGCCTGAACCTCCCCTGGGGTCCAGGTCGCGAGTGTCAACTAGGCAAACTCCAAGTAAGGGTGCAGGGTACCTCATCATCCTCTGTAAATTTTCAACAGGTCCAGTCAGGACGGGAGCGAGCACAAAACATCTCACGCAATTCATATCATGTTAGGAAATATAAAGCATGCAATAGAGTAAGGTATATGAAACGCTGTAAGAAGAATGTATATGAAAAATAGTAGATATTTGATAACAGAAAATATCTAAATATGATAAATAAGAACTGTAAGTCTACTGTGATTTAGAGTACAATATGGTTATGTAAACGGTCTAGGAAAATGCAAGGGTAACTCCATTGTACGTGGGTGTACAATAGACATATACAATAGTTATACAATATTGTACAATAGGATTTGAGTACATAACCAATTCTACTCCCCCTCCCCAAATCAATACTCAAGGATCTACTCCGGTTACGTTATCTTACACAATAGTGTACAATATTATACAATGGATGTACAATATTATACAATAGATGTACAATGTTATACAATAGATATACAATATTATACAATAGATGTACAATGTTATACAATAGTTGTACAATGGTCTATCCCTGGGACTCATGTGATACTGAGAGTACAATATGCACAATGAGTATACAAGGATATGGGTATTAAATAAATACAATATGTAAGTGAAACGCACATCACAATATGTATTTATTGAATACAAGGAGATAACATCTCAGAAGAAGATTCGTATAGTACCAATCCGTGATAATGATCGTGTCAGCATCAAGTACAGTAATCTAGAGCAAGAATATAAATTCAGACAAGTATGAAACGGTCAGAGAATGTACTTGCCTCGTATCTGAATGTCTGAAGTAAATGTACTGTCCGAGATGAGGTACATGACTCCCAGTTAGAGCAACACAAGTCAAGATGTACACAGGGAATGATAAATATAATCTACAATGCATCTGCATGCTGTCTAGGTCAAACTAGACTAAAGTCAACACTTGGTCAACTCCAGTCAACTAGACTAGTCAAACTAGGTCAACTAGGTCAAGTCCTAGCCCAACAAGTCTAATAAGTCTTACTAGGCCTAACCAAGCCTAGTCTAGCAATCACACACCAATCACAAGGCTATACAAGCCAAACACAAGCACATATAAAGGCACATCCTATTCATGCATATTCAATATTATATATATATATATATAAAAAGAGAGGAAGGAACTAACATGTAAGCTATATGTGTGTGTGTGAACATGGATGTGTACATGAAAAGGAAATTCAACACTAGGCCTTATATCTTGTACTCACATATATACACACATATATAAGAATACACATGTATAGTTCACACACAATTGTATGTATATAATACTTATATATATATATATATATATATATATATATATATATATATATATATTTATGCTAACATGACCCATACACCCAATGCCAATATCTATACTGATACCTATATGACACACAAACTATATTATATATATGCACATTACATAATATATATATATATTACCTATTTAGCAAATAATCACATAGAAAATAGGATATAGATAGAGGGGGAAAGTTACATTACATATATACTTTGCATTAGGAAAACTAGTAATATATATGTAGAGAGAGAGACAAAGACTGTTTGTGTATAGAGGGTAAAAACAGTGTTCAGCAGTATGTGTGTGTATCAGTGAGTGTGTGAGCAAAATATGTGTGTGTGTGTGTGTGTAGAAGTATGCACTGGACTGGACAGGAAGGTTAATGTGCAAAGGAAACAACAGTGTGTTCCAAACTGTGATGTAGCAGGAAAAATATAGAACTAAGTGGCTGGAAAAATAAGGGACAGTGCAGGGAAATTAAAGTTCAACTTATTTGAAAACACAAAACAGTTAATACATTGCCTACATCAATACACCCTATCTAAGCTCAGTTTTAACAGTAAAGGAAAAGGGAAACAACCCAAAAACTGAAACCATACCCAGGTTTCAGTCTTCAAACAGTTTCCAGATTTCAGTTCTTAGCTCAGTTCCTTCCCAGGTCGCATTCCACATAGGAAACCAACCATGGTTCAAAAGAACTCAAAAATCAGCCAAAAAAATAGCACACAATATTCCAGTTTCAAATACTATTTGAAATCTCAGTTTTTTTCCAACCCAAACTTCAACCAAACAATCCCGATTTCATATCATAGATAGATAACATATAGGAGCATAGCATTTGGGACTTAAAACCAAACATTAACAACATTAACTAGGTAAGAATGACTGCCAAAATTCCCATTTCAAAATCTGGAAATAACAGATTATAAATCATGTATCAGTCTTTGTGGTAAAAAAGGAAAATGTAAAACAAATCAAACTAAAATGCAATTCTTATGGTTGGTAACTAAAATATAGAGTGTACAGGTGTCCTTGCAAGTGTCTCATGTCCACTATAGTCGGACACGACGTGTCCACGCAAGAAAACCCAAAATAGTGCACAGACACTGCACAGCAGTGCACTGCCTCGTGCGCAAATGCACGCGTGTCGTGCACTCGACACAGGACACTTCGTGTCTCGTGGTCACCAACCTAGGTAGCCTATCTATAGGACTACATATTAGGCTAGCTAACACGTGTCCAAGTCGTGTCAGTGTCCGATATGGGAGCATTAATAGTGGAGAAAAACTGTGTGCACAGTTCGTGTACAAATTCAGTACGAGAGCAATTACTCCTCCGACACGACACAAGACGACACAAGATTCAAGGGGTGTGATGTCAGTCACTGTCCCTTGGTATGTGTCAAGTGGCAGGTCACCACGTGGCGTGTCGTGTCCACAGTAACACTCGGGTAGCAGGAGAAAGTTGTAGGCTGTGCACAGGCCGTGTCCTCATCCAAAATGTGACACAAAAGGACACGAAAATCACCTCAGAGACTAAGAAATCATTAAGCAATATTAAAACCAAGATTTCTATTCAAATAGAATCAGAAAACGAGGATGAAATGCCCACTGTGGCATTTCATCAAACACTAGGTGTATCCATTGATACGTGTCCGATACGGACACGTATTGGACACGAAACCTAACAATGCCTATACCAACAGAGAGAGGACACCTAAGGCTTCCTAATCATGGAAAGAAATTGAAGTTTCATGGAGAAATGGAGTAGTTACCTATACTTGAACTTTCAAGAAAAACCCCCTTTCTATAGCTCTTCTCCTTGATGTCCCATTCCACTCAAATCACATCAAACTGAAATGGAACATTAACAACAGCAAGAATAGGCATATTAGGACCTAATGGAATAAATTAGAAAGAAAAAGGAAGAGGAATGGAGTTCTAGGAATTGAAATACCATAGGAAACTAACCTTTCTAAAACTTGAGCCTTCTTAAGAAAGAGGCAACCCTAAAAATAGGAGAGTATAAATAGGGTACTGCTGCCAAGGAGGATATGGTGGCTGGCCAATAATGTCTAGGGCTTAGGGTTTTGAAATTCTTGGGCTTTGGGCCAAGTTACATAGGCTATGGCTAAGTTGTTTTATTAATGGCTCTAAATCATAAGCCATGACTTATGACTTTCTAAATCCTATTGCTAATTAGAGCCTAATGACCAAACCAAGGATTAGGCTAGGTTAGACTAGAGTCATATAACCTAACCAAGTCCATACTAACTAGGGTTAGCTCTTAGGTTGGTCTACAAGAGTCAAAACTAGTCAAAGTCAACCTAGTCCAAACAATTCCAAAATAATTCCTAAAAATTCTCATAAATTCAAATAAATTCTATTAAATCTAAATAATAATTAATAATTCCAACTAATTCTCAAAATTACAAAAATGACTAAAATATCCCTCAGTCTGGAAATGAACACTAGCAAGACACCAAATCATAAGTCATGAATTTAAATAGTTTAAAAAATAATTAAAAATCACTAAAATCATAATATGAAATAAATATCATTAAATAATAACTGTAATTACAAAATTTCAAAATTACCCTCTTCCGGAAAATTGGGTGTTACAATCCTACCCACCTTATAAAAATTTCGTCCTCGAAATTAAGATGATCACACCCCTTCTAGGTCACACAAAGACAAGGGTCAATCACTAGTCAATTTTCTCAACACCCTAGTACTTGGTCATCAGCTGGTCAACTTCTTAGGATTTACCTATGCTAGCTACCTAGTGTTGGCAACTAGGGATTAGCAAAGAAAACTCTATAATAGACTAGCTCTTAACTTCCAAATCCTATCCAGTCACCCATAACTATTACCCACAAGCTAAGCACACCAATCCCAAATACCATATATATATATATATATATATATATATATATATATATATATATATAAAATATATATATGCTCAAGAACAACAAACCATCACATATATCCTAAGTATATCATCTATATATATAGACCTCTTAGTCCTAGGTGAAACTACAACTATACTCAAAGGCAAGCTCTGGTCACTGGGTGTCTCACTGGAAGGGTAAAGGAAAACAATAATAAATCATCAGGGTTGTATGGCATACTAACATCCTATGTGTGTAAACTATCACCTCTAGGGTACAGACACTCTACAAGTCACTATATCATTATACTATGAAGGAACTACCTATGAACAAGCTCTACAAACTAAATATCCCTACTCCTAAGTTATTTATAACAATAAAAAGGGTATGATATTTTAAACCTTCTCAAGATATAATCTGCTAATCATATGCGTCTGCCCAAAATCATGTTGTCCAGAGTCTTCATCACGCTAGTGAGCAAGGCTACGATAATCACAGAGTCATTGACTAAGGTACATACTTCTAGGTTCATGGTATTTAAAATTTTCGTATTACCGTACGCGACGGCAAAAACCTTAAATTCTCATACCCGAGAAATACATCCAAAGTCTGACTACGTGTCCTCACTATGCCAACTATCACGACTATCGAAGATTCTAGATCCCATGATTCAGGTGACCTAGCCCATATGATTTTCTCAGAAGAAAAACAAACATAATAAAAGAACAACATGACAAAATTAATAAATCAGCAAGGAACAGATGGAATCGGATTTCAAGGTAGTTATAAAAGACAATTCCGGGAATGGAATTGATAAGAACGGAACTTGCAGCAAGATCTCCAATGGTCTGTGCATCCTTGACTGTCCTGACGATAGCGCGCCCTGCTGGTTTCCACTGGTCTGCTGCTGATGCTGCATGAATCACCGCTGCTGAGAGAAATCCGAAATGACGGGAGAAAATTTCTGTACAGATAGAGGTGCACCTCCAATGTAGCAGAAATGCCAACCTGAGTCGGCACAACAGAAGCTGCGGTCTCGAGGCCCTGATGAACAGGACGAGAGGTGGCCAGCCTCTCGATAGTATCCCCCGAACCAAAGCGATGAGATCGTCTTCATAACCATCATGAAGACGGATCAAACCAAGAAACAATTACTGAGAATGAAGCAAAAAAATCAAGGAAGGACAGTTTATATTCAAAGAAAATCAATAAGCAGCAATTGGATAAAATGAATCTGATTAAGAGTTTTTTCCAATGTGATTGAGTACCTCAAAATATTCTAATCCTACTGCAGGCTGTAGTGATACTCTAGTTCGAATACCACTACATAAACTCGACCTGCATGGGCCACCACTAAAAACGTGTCATGACCCGCACACATCGTGAGGGTACGAGTACGTAACAGCGCCCAGCCTACGCCGCAGTGTCGGCGGTAGAATGCTGTTCTAGGTCATAAACAATAACTACATAACATGAATACACTCTCCAAAAGGAGGCCAACACAGAGGTACAACTCAATCACAATCTAAGGTAGAATGTAGCACGATGGAAATAGATATGGAATCCTCAACTGAGGTACAACATAAATGAATAACAAAGTCTCTACATCTCTAAAATATACAACTCTGAAAATAAGACAACAGCTAAACATAAAAAGAAAGGACATCCTAAGCTATCTATACTATGCAAGGTATCATCCTGAGTAGCTGCCTGAACCTCCCCTGGGGTCCAGGTCGCGAGTGTCAACTAGGCAAACTCCAAGTAAGGGTGCAGGGTGCCTCATCATCCTCTGTAAAATTTCCAACAGGTCCAGTCAGGACGAGAGCGAGCACAAAATATCTCACGCAGTTCATATCATGTTAGGAAATATAAAACATGCAATAGAGTAAGGTACATGAAACGATGTAAGAAGAATGTATATGAAAAATAGTAGAGATTTGATAACAAGAAATATCTAAATATGATAAATAAGAACTGTAAGTCTACTGTGATTTAGAGTACAATATGGTTATGTAAACGGTCTAGGAAAATGCAATGGTAACTCCATTGTACGTGGGTGTACAATAGACATATACAATAGTTATACAATGTTGTACAATAGGATTTGAGTACATAACCAATTCTACTCCCCCTTCCCAAATCAATACTCAAGGATCTACTCCGGTTACGTTATCTTGCACAATAGTGTATAATGTTATACAATGGATGTACAATATTATACAATAGATATACAATGTTATACAATGGATGTACAATATTATACAATAGATGTACAATGTTATACAATAGTTGTACAATGGTCTATCCCTGGGAATCATGTGATACTGAGAGTACAATATGCACAATGAGTATACAAGGATATGGGTATTCAATAAATACAATATGTAAGTGAAACGCACATCACAATATGTATTTATTGAATACAAGAAGATAATATCTCAGAAGAAGATCCGTATAGTACCAATCCGTGATAATGATCGTGTCAGCATCAAGTACAGTAATCTAGAGCAAGAATATAAATCCAGACAAGTATGAAACGGTCAGGGAATGTACTCGCCTCGTATCTGAATGTCTGAAGTAAATATACTGTCCGAGATGAGGTACCTGACTCCTAGTTAGAGCAACACAAGTCAAGATGTACACAGGGAATGATAAATATAATCTACAATGCATCTGCATGCTGTCTAGGTCAAACTAGACTAAAGTCAACACTTGGTCAACTCCAGTCAACTAGACTAGTCAAACTAGGTCAACTAGGTCAAGTCCTAGCCCAACAAGTCTAATAAGTCTCACTAGGCCTAACCAAGCCTAGTCTAGCAATCACACACCAATCACAAGGCTATACAAGCCAAACACAAGCACATATCAAGGCACATCCTATTCATGCATATTCAACATTATATATATATATATATATATATATATATATATATATATATATATATATATATATATATATATAAAGAGAGGAAGGAACTAACATGTAAGCTATATGTGTGTGTGAACATGGATGTGTACATGAAAAGGAAATTCAACACTAGGCCCTATATCTTGTACTCACATATATACACACATATATAAGAATACACATGTTTAGTTCACACACAATTGTATGTATATGATACTTATATATATATATATATATGCTAACATGACCCATACACCCAATGCCAATATCTATATTGATACCTATATGACACACAAACTATATTATATATATGCACATTACATTATATATATATATATATATATATATATATATATATATATATATATATATGTATATATATATATATATATATATATATATATTACCTATTTAACAAATAATCACATAGAAAATAGGATATAGATAGAGAGGGAAAGTTACATTACATATATACTTTGCATTAGGGAAACTAGTAATATATATGTAGAGAGGGAGACAAAGACTGTGTGTGTATAGAGGGTAAAAACAGTGTTCAGCAGTGTGTGTGTGTATCAGTGAGTGTGTGAGCAAAATATGTGTGTGTGTGTGACTTTGTGTGTGTGTGTAGAAGTATGCACTGGACTGGACAGGAAGGTTAATGTGCAAAGGAAACAACAGTGTGTTCCAAACTGTGATGTAGCAGGAAAAATATAGAACTAAGTGGCTGGAAAAATAAGGGACAGTGCAGGGAAATTAAAGTTCAACTTATTTGAAAACACAAAACAGTTAATACATTGCCTACATCAATACACCCTATCTAAGCTCAGTTTTAACAGTAAAGGAAAAGGGAAACAACCCAAAAACTGAAACCATACCCAGGTTTCAGTCTTCAAACAGTTTCCAGATTTCAGTTCTTAGCTCAGTTCCTTCCCAGGTATTCCACATAGGAAACAAACCATGGTTCAAAAGAACTCAGAAATCAACCAAAAAAATAGCACACAATATTCCAGTTTCAAACACTATTTGAAATCTCAGTTTTTTTTCCAACCCAAACTACAACCAAACAATCCCGATTTCATATCATAAATAGATAACATATAGGAGCATAGCATTTGGGACTTAAAACCAAACATTAACAGCATTAACTAGGTAAGAATGACTACCAAAATTCCCATTTCAAAATCTGGAAATAACAGATTATAAATCATGTATCAGTCTTTGTGGTAAAAAGGAAAATGTAAAACAAATCAAACTAAAATACAATTCTCATGGTTGGTAACTAAAATATAGAGTGTACAGGTGTCCTTGCAAGTGTCTCATGTCCACCATAGCCGGACATGGCGTATCCACGCAAGAAAACCCAAAACAGTACACAGACACTGCACAGCAGTGCACTGCCTCGTGCACAAGTACACGCGTGTCGTGCACTCGACAAAGGACACTTCATGTCTCGTGGTCACCAACCTAGGTAGCCTACCTATAGGACTATATATTAGGCTAGCTAACACGTGTCCAAGTCGTGTCTGTGTCCGATATGGGAGCAGTAACAGTGGAGAAAAACTGTGTGCACAGTTCGTGTACAAATTCAGTACGTGAGCAATTATTCCTCCGACACGACACAAGACGACACGAGATTTAAGGGGTGTGATGTCAGTCACTGCCCCTTGGTCTGTGTCAAGTGGCAGGTCGCCACGTGGCGTGTCGTGTCCACAGTGACACTCGGGTAGCAGGAAAAAGTTGTGGGCTGTGCACAGGCCGTGTCCTCATCCAAAATGTGACACAAAAGGACACGAAAATCACCTCAGAGACTAAAAAATCATTAAGCAATATCAAAACCAAGATTTCTATTCAAATAGAATCAGAAAACAAGGAAGAAATGCCCACTGTGGCATTTTATTAAACACATAGGTGTATCCATTGATACGTGTCCGATACGGACACGTATTGGACACGAAACCTAACAATGCCTATACCAATAGAGAGAGGACACCTAGGGCTTCCTAATTATGGAAAGAAATCGAAGTTTCATGGAGAAATGGAGTAGTTACCTATACTTGAACTTTCAAGAAAAACCCCCTTTCTATAGCTCTTCTCCTTGATGTCCCATTCCACTCAAATCACATCAAACTGAAATGGAACATTAACAACAACAAGAATAGGCATATTAGGACCTAATGGAATAAATTAGAAAGAAAAAGGAAGAGGAATGGAGTTCTAGGAATTGAAATACCATAGGAAACTAACCTTTCTAAAACTTGAGCCTTCTTAAGAAAGAGGCAACCCTAAAAATAGGAGAGTATAAATAGGGTGCTGCTGCCAAGGAGGATATGGTGGCTGGCCAATAATGTCTAGGGCTTAGGGTTTTGAAATTCTTGGGCTTTGGGCCAAGTTACATAGGCTATGGCTAAGTTGTTTTATTAATGACTCTAAATCATAAGCCATGACTTATGACTTTCTAAATCCTATTGCTAAGTAGAGCCTAATGACCAAACCAAGGATTAGGCTAGGTTAGACTAGAGTCATATAACCTAACCAAGTCCATACTAACTAGGGTTAGCTCTTAGGTTGGTCTACAAGAGTCAAAACTAGTCAAAGTCAACCTAGTCCAAACAATTCCAAAATAATTCCTAAAAATTCTCATAAATTCAAATAAATTCTATTAAATCTAAATAATAATTAATAATTCCAACTAATTCTCAAAATTATGAAAATGACTAAAATACTCCTCAGTCTGGAAATGAACACTAGCAAGACACCAAATCATAAGTCATGAATTTAAATAGTTTAAAAAAATAATTAAAAATTACTAAAATCATAATATGAAATAAATATCATTAAATAATAACTGTAATTACAAAATTTCAAAATTACCTTCTTCCGAAAAACTGGGTGTTACAAATCCGGATCATAACATGGTTCAGCACTTTATCATCGAAGCTGTGAACCACACCTAGAACCAAATAAGGACAAGGTGTGGCACACTAGTTCGTGACAAAATACTGTTCCAAGCCATTAACGATATAGTACACAACCATATGGAAAAGTGCATACACCTACGGATAAAGGTCGTCTAACCATTCTAGGTGGAATGCATTTTAAGAACAGTTCATGGTCGCATGACTACCGGATCAAGTCAGGAAATACCAATGCAGTACAGTACCTCAGTAGCGAGTCACAATACCATATACTATTCCTCAGTATCAAGCGAGTCTATATCATATAGTTTACCTATCGTTCCATAGTAGCGAGCGAGTCTACAATAGATAGGGTGGTAGTCAACTTCCAATCATGTTCTCCCCATCCAATGCCAACTCATAACTGCTAAGTCTTCTAGCATGCAACTCTATTAGTAGTTATTTTCTAACGCACGTCCTTACGTATCGGTGGCCAACCAACTACGCAAGTCCGAGACCTATATGAGACTCGTGACTCATGTAGCACATGTGTCAAGGCCACTGAATGCATCACAACATAGGGTAGTCTTCTTAACTTTAAGTCGATGCATAATATTAAAGTAATAGGAATAAAACTAAACAGTTAATTACAAAAAATATATCAAGGTAGAAAAATGACAATAAGTAAGAAAATAAAACAAAATCAGCATGCTAAATGACAATAAATAAGCAGAATATAATAGCAAGGTATCTTGCCTGAGGGTGGTGCGAGATGTAGCAAAATCCAACAGTCAGAATCGTCAACACGAAAGTCAAAATCCACAAAGAGCTCCGGATGCTGAAACAAAAATAAAAAACGCATTTGGTATAAAAGATATGTCTAGAAAACACCAGTCCAAAAGTCTAATTCTGGAACATAGACAAAATCGTAATTTTGGGTCAAAACGATGTCCGTCGTTGGATCCGTTTTGTACCGAAATGCGTGCCAGTACCTAAGGCCTCTAAAGTCATCAAACTATATGTCTACGAATCCGTTTTAATGAGATAAACCCAACATTATATCCAATTTTAGATTTCGATGAGCCATGCACAAATTTGCCCGTTAGAGCGGGTCGCGAGACCGCCAAATAGGCGTTCCATTCGACCTTCTCAGAATCAGACCAAACTTGGCATACATGACCAAAATTTTGATAAGGTCTTGCTGGCTCAAGTTTCGTCTCAATACGACGAATGTACACAAAGTTATGGCCAAGTTTGTAAAGTATTAATACGGGAGTATCTTAACGGATATGTACTGATTTCGTCGCGCACACGCAACAAAATTAAGTTCAGTCAGTTCCCACACGTCGACAACATCCATACGTGCCTTTCGATGCGTATAGTGCGCGACCACGTCACCCGGTTTGTCGGGGCACACGGCATATCGGTGAGAATTGTTGAAATTTACTATTTTAAAAACCAATTTTTTTCTAAACTTTGAGACTGTTTTAACAACAACATACTAATGAAAAACAAAACTAAGAAATGGGTTTCTATCTCGTACAGGTTGTCTACCGAGTCGTTCAAATATATTTTTAAAACATCTAATATCTTGACAGAAAAATGCCTACCAACCGGGTGTTCGAACCTGTTTTTATACTCCTCGATATTTCAGAAAACCAAGATTTTTGTGGTTTTTCTATTCGATTTCGTGACAATCATACTATGATTCGAAATAAACTAATCGATGGTATTGAAATAGGGTTAGATGGGGTTCAAAAATATGGAGATGGATCGAAAAATAATCGAGTAGGTAAGTAGAAATTCAATGAAGAACAATGGTACCTCGCTATCGGTTAACTGGACATGGGCTCTATTCTTGGCGTCACAGGTGGTTGCTACAGAGCTCTGGCGTCGTGCGGCTGGCTGATGTCGGCACGGAGATCGAAGATCACTGGGGGGGGTCGCGCGCACAAGTCTGGGAGGCTGGGGTCGGGTTCTATATGAATTTTTTTTTCTTCTCCGTCTAAAGATGTCGAGAATATGAGATAGTTTATTTTTTTTGGGACCAAATTTTGATTGAAATCTTGATATGATTTAAATTGATTCTGGTATCATCTGGAGGAGGAGGGGATTGGGATCACATTATAGTAGATGTGATCGGATTCCTTTTTTTTAACAACCGAGTGTTTAAACTCTGTTTCAAACAGAGGCTTAAAATAGGTCAGGGAAGGGATAATGAACAGTGCTCATGCACTGTTCATTATATATATATATATATATATATATATATATATATATATTTTTATATATATATATATATATATATATATATATATATATATATATACTTATTTATTTAGCACTTAACACTAACATAGATATAAAAAATTACTATGAAATTTTTTCAAAATAAATTTAAATAATTCCCAAAAATATAAAAATTGTTTTCTAAATATTTGATAAGATATATTTGCACTTATAACATAGATATGTGCGAATGAATCTACAATTTACAAAAGTATGGAATAACTAAAATTTGCGACTAGGTATATATTTTGGAAAAGATACGTATTTGACTTATATAACCTAATTACTATAAAAATTTATATTAACTATACATGTTTATACTTTAAAAGACATTTATATAATTCATATATATATATGAAGTAAAATCCCAAGGACAATATTTATGTGTATATAAATACAAAGATAATATAAAGAAGGAATAAAAATAAATATGAAAAAAATATGTAGCAAAATTAGGGGGTTTACCCCGGTCCTCTCATTATATCTTTCAACTAAAGCCAAAAACATGTGAACATTTAGGCGAAAGCCATGAGCATTGGTCCAAATTGGATCATAACGTTCCAATTCAAGGAGTTTATCCTTAAAATGATCCAAAACCTAAACCACTACACTGCTCCAGCGTTTCATGTCGGGATTCACTAATCCCGGTAAGCACATAGTCTGATCTGGGTATCTTCCTTCAGCCTTCGCAAATATGTTTACGAAAATAGGTACTCGAACGGGAAGCAACATTGATGAATCTTCAGGAGGTATATAGCTTGGTCTCAAACCTCTCAGATGGGAGTTGTATCTCTCCGAAGTGCTGTAGAACAAATCCTTGTTTTGTGGGCCCAATCTGTAGCATATCCTCCTGACTCTGGGCTGTTGAATTGGGATCAGGTCCCATGCCATGCGGCAGGGACAACTAGAAAATGCATATCGAGACAAAGACAAGTGTCTCGGCATTTCTGGGAGGTACATGATTCTATCCCCACATTGATAAAATCTGTCTTCTCTCTTCGCTTTGGGCTGGAATGTCTTCTTGATCGCCTCTCCAAATAAGAAAGCTAGTTTCTTATGGACGACATTGTCCAGACTTTCCAAAGGTTCGTCGTTCATTAAGCATAATAAAGTAGGATTATCTTGAGATGCAAACATAGCTCTTCTGGACTCAGGAAGATCATATTGAGGATATTGTACATGGGATAAGTCCTCTCGGTACTCCGACACATTGAAGGCCGAAGCATAAATTTTAGCATTTGGGTCTTCTCTGAGATTAACTATATGAAAATAAGCAAACAGGGGTTAATGTTTGGTTCAATGAAACACAACATATGACACCATAGGTTGCGCAACACTCACATTGTGCGATATTTTGTATTGCGCCATATCTATGTTGCACAACATATCGGGTTGCACAACTCTTATGTTGCGCGACATTTCTATCGAAACAAACATTTGTGTGGCGCAGCATCTCAAGTTGCGCCAAACTGATTATACTAAATCAGAAAGTACAACTCATGAAACGATGTGCAACACTGTCTGGACAGTAACCAAACCCTAAGAAGAGGGGCGCAAGTCAAGAAATATGCCTAATTCTAAAAAGAGTAGGCGTGCATATTGACAAAATCAAACCAAACCCTTAAAAGGGGATTGGTCGATGTTTGTTGTCAAAACATTCACCTTCTATGGCCGGGTTGGCAGTCTCTCATCGTGACAAAGGGGGAGCATACTGAGGCGCGTGTGTGGATGGAATGCGAGAAGAAGGCTCGGCAAAACTCTTTTCCTTTTTGACAATAGATCTCTTGGGAGCCATTTGATGCTAGTCAACGCTTGGAAAGAAGAAAGGAAGGTAGGGTTTTTGAGAAATTGAACTTTAGTAAACAATGAAGAGTTTGAAATATATGGATATTTATAGCTTCAAAAGTTGATCGCACAATTTGCGCTAAAAAAGTAGAGTCGGTTGAGACTTGGCACAATCCAAACAAAACTAGCATAATTCAAAGTATTTCAGAACTTTGAAGTATTTTCAAGTGGGTCTTATAGAGGCTAAAAATTAAGATGCGCCACCCATTAAAGTGTTCGATCATCAGATGGCGTCAAAATATTATATTGCGCTAAAGAATCAAGTTGCGCAGCATCAGACTGCGCCAACATCAGGTTGCGCTGGAGTCAGGTTACGCGAGCGATACGTGGCGCACTTCCTCGAGAAGCTGTAACGGCATCATATTTCCTGACAACTGACAGCACGGAGATTAACACAAATCCATTCGAATCCTGCGCAACGCGGCGCTTGAGGAGATTTTGTCAGCATGTAATTAATGCTGATAGCTGGTTCGCGCAAGTTACTGAATGGCACAAGGAATAATCATTACATAACAGAAGACCTAGTCAAAGGTGCCAGTCGTTGAGTTGTGTCTATGTGCAGCCTGACAAATTGGTGCCACTTGATCAACTCTTATTTTAAAACAAGGTGACGTGGCGCGCAAGCCATCAACTTCGTGGAGCGTGCCCACTACACTGCCCACGACCATGCACATCTCAATCAAACGATGCCACGTATCTACAGCAGTTGGTATAAACCGCTCATGCAGGTTGTTACGTTGCGTCCACGCGCAACATGATGAAGCACGCGCAAGGTGATCAAATGGTGTTCAGGACAGAGTGACGTGGCGCGCAAGCCACTAACTTCGCAGAATGTGCCCGCTACACTGCTCAAGACCACGCATATCTCAATCAAACGATGTCACGCGTCCACAACAGTTAGTGCAACCGTTCACGCAAGTGAACTGGAGGCACGCAACCTGAGGCGCGCGCAATCCAAAATAACTGTTAAACAGTTATTTCAAGAACTCTATAAATAGAGTTTCAAATCAATCACAAAGCATCAAAAGTGATCATAATCTCCTGCTAAAGGACTGTTGCAACCTCCAGAGGCTCGTGTCTTCGATATCACATCGTCCAAGGGATAAAGTGATCGTCTTCTGATCAGATTTCTATAGTTGTACTTTCCCAAAAATCAATTGTACGTTTGTACACTTTTCTTTGTTTGTAATAAAACTTTTGTCCTTTACAAACAAATATAGGATGACTTGGTTGGTATAATGGTTAGGAAAAGTATACTTAGACTAGTTTTGACCTCGGTTGACCATGGTTGACTGTTTTGACCAAAAGTCAACCCTTAGTCTAGAATTGACTAGATCTTGACCGGACTTGACTAGGGTTGACCAGTTGACCAAAAGTCAACTATTAGTCAATATTAGTCTAGTTTGACCTAGAGTTGAGCAGAGTTGACCAGTTGACCAAAAGTCAACTGTAAGTCAACATTTGACTCAGTTTGACCTAGTTTGACTTGGTTTGACTTTTTGTGACCTAGTATGACCTAATGTGACTCATTGTGTGTAACATCCCAGTCCCAAAATACGTAGAACTGGAACGTAATCATACCAGCTGTATACATACGAAGTATATGGACCCTCGTATATACATAAGCTGTAAAATACAGTAACCAAGGTACTAAATCTCATCCACAAAGATAAATACGATATAAAAGCAACTTTGAAATTTTCATGTATATAATCGTTGGGCGGAGACAAATCCACTACCAACAAGTAAGGAAAAATACATGGAAAATACAATGAGTTTGGCGGACGAAGCGAAGACGATCACAGCACAATCATCCTCGAAGAAGTAGTGACAATCATGGCCACGGCTAGAACACCTGCGAAAGACAAGAACACACACCTGGCGAGATAATCAGGTCCTCAGAGGGACGTAACAAGATACATCAACATGCCATATAATACTGAATATAAAATATGCCACAATCAAAGAAAGTGACAAGACACTATAAGGTAACCTAACCAAACTAAAGTGAACATGCAGTGAGAACAAACCTTTCGTCGTATGGGCCCTGACTGTAAATGGGATCTGGTATAGTCCCCACTTGGGCACCAGTGACCGAGAGCATGACGTTGAAAAACGACAGTGGCCAACCTGAGAGGCTCATACCCGTATCTCCAGCGGAGCTTCCGGGTTACAAGGAAAGTGCAATAGAAGCCCATACGATAAGGAAATGTTCTCCCCACCCAATGTACCTATCATGTCGCATCCACGACCATGTAACACTACTAACTATCAAGTCTTCTAACACTCAACTATTGATAGTTAGACCTAACGCACGTCCTGTACGCATCAGTGATCAGCCAACACGCAAGTCCGTAGACTATATGCTACTCATAACTCACACATCTCGTGGCACAATAGTGTCAAAGTTTATGCAATGCACTAAGCTAGTGGTAGTCCCTTAACTCTAAGTCCATATGCAATCAAAGGTAAATAACAAGGTACAACTAATACCACTGAGCAGGCAGTAATCAAGAACTAGAAATAAATGAAACAGTGATATGTAATAAAATGCAACTAATAATAAATAGTATAATGGCAAGGTATCTTGCCTGGTGTGTCGCCTGGTGTGGTGCAAAAATTCGACAAATCATGTCTGTCCAGTAGCCATGTTCGATGTGTATTGGTCCGAGAGTCACGAGAAAATATGAAGGATGATTAGTCGCAATCCAGATAATTGAGGGAATTTGAGTGAAGAAATACATATATTATTTCTTAGAAAAATTACGTATAATACTTGAAAACCATGTTTACTAGTAAAAATATTTTCTTTTTGACAAATATTTGAAAATATGGAAAAATTAATTTAGGCAAAACTATAAGTTTACCAAAATAGAATTTCTAGGAAGATAACACGTATCTTATTAGTAAGATAATTTAGACAATTATTGAAAAATGCTCAAAATTATTTATACGTTCGAAAACCCTTTTCTAGTAAAAATATTTTAGAAAAATGTTTGAAAAGCAAAAATTGGTTTTGGACAAAAATTATTTGCGTGTCAAACAATTTCTTTAGGTAGAAAATTATCTTTTGCTAAAACAAAATTTTAATATATAGAAGTACACTATAAATTATTAGTGATACTACTATCCATACCCTAGAATAGAAATTATATATATATAAACAATGATAATAATAATAATACTATTAACAATAAATATAATGATATAAATAATAATAATAATAGTAATAATAATAATAATAATAATAATAATAATATTGATAATAAAACTAATAACAGCAATTATCATATAATATAATACAATGTTAATAATAATAATAATAATAATAATAATAATAATAATAATAATAATAATAATAATAATAATAATAATAACATATTCCCAATGAACCACTCACTATTCAGAACCCCCCTTTTCCCCAATGTTCACGAGAGAGGAGTGAAGAAAAGAAAAAGGGATTTTTGAGATTACCGGCGGCGACGGACGGACCCGCTGCGGTGGAGGCGGCGGATGGGCTCCGCTACGGCGGCGAACGGTGCCGGAGAGAGGGCCACCGCGGTACTCGGTCCAGAGAAGGCACGAGTGGAGGAGAGGCGGCGTGCTCTCGCCGCGTGCGTCAGCCGGTGTGGTCGCCGGCGTTCCACGGCTTGGTGGTCGACGGAGGAGGAAGAAGGGGGCTCCGGCGGTTTGGTAGATGCAGCTGATGGGGAGGCGGCGACTCTGGAGTGGGACGACGCGGAGGAAGCCGGCCTGAGGCGGTGGCTGGGCTACGTCAGCGGTGGGCGGCTGGGCGTGCGCGGAGTTCGACGGCGGCTGGAAAAGCGAATCTGGTTACGGGGGATGATCGAACGGGAAGTCACCGACACGGCGCTCGGGAAGGAGTGGGCTGTGGCAGCTCGTCGGAGACGCCGGAGGCTACGCCGGTGAGGGCGGATGCGGATGGGCTCGCCTGGCTCTGAGACGGCACTCGGCCACTGGAGGAAGACGGTGGCGGAGGGTGCTTGACGCACGGGATCGACAGCGAAGGAGAGACGGTGGCACTCCAACTCAGGTGAGATGTCTCCCCCTTTATTTTCTGCTGTACGAGGGTGGTGATGGTGGCGAGGATGGTGGCGGGTGGTTCCGGAGAGTCGATGGGGCCGATTTGGTGGGGTGCTGGTGATTTGGCCGGGGTGGAGTTTGGAATTTTGGCCGGAGACGGCAGACCGGGTTCGGGTGCCGGGTGGTAGGACGGAGACGATAGTGGTTGGGTGAAGTCGGGTGACTGTGGTCGGGGTTGTGGAGCCGACGGGATAGATGGAGCAAGGTAGTGGTGGTTGCCGAGTGCTGCCGGCTTTGATGGTGACGGGGATTATGTGTTTATTATCGTCGTGTCCAGGGTGTAGACACGACGTGGATGATTGTACAAGTTTGGAATAGAATTTGTGGTGGTCACAGACACGATGCACGATATTACTGTGGATGGAAAAACTTGGAGGAGTACCTCTCCTATATATAGGAGGTGAAAATTTCCAGTTAGATATGGATTAGTATACGTTTAAACCCCAATAGATATTATCATATTTAAATTAAAACTTTATTTAAACTTTAAATAGTTCAAATCCCAATTCAAACATAAAACCTCAACTCATTTAATTCAAATACCAATGAAATCTTTTCTAATTTTAAGTTAGCATATTTAATCAAATATTAAATTAAAACAAATGTTTAAATACCTTTTTCATAAATATTAAAATATTATATTTATTTAATTTCGAAAATCAGGATAATTACTTAAATATTAATTATGAACTAGCTTTTATAATAACAAAATATATTAATAATCAAATACCACATTTCGCAAATCTTTTGAAAATATTTCATATAAACCATAATTTTTCAAATCACCACTCATTTTTAAACGACGAACAAATAACTCTTTTTAGAAATTAAAATATCACATATTATTTGAACATGTACCTTTCCTATAAAAATAAATTTATAATAAAAATATTTTTCTAACATATGTACCTCGACACATATTCGCACTCGTCGAGAAATTATGAAACGCAATTCTTGCACGCTACGCAAATACAAAATGCGAATTCGTATGCGACGCGAAGATACGAAGTACAAAAATAACTACAAACATATATTTTAAATAAAAATAAAATCGTAGAAGAAAATTAGGGGGCTTACATCCTACCCAACTTAAAAGAATTTCGTCCTCGAAATTTAGGGATAGATAGGGTAGGTAGGGTCGAGAGGATAGAAAGAATTTTATTCAACGGAAGTACAAAATCTTTTAGACGAGAACGCAAAATATTCGACGGGATGGTGAGCGACATTTCAATGGCATCATTTGATCGACTAGAACAAAATTTCGATGGTTTCTGTTTAGATTACGATCATGAATATGACAACCAATCAATGACTAAGCTGAATCAATCTAACATTAACCTTAAAAGCAACCTCATAAGTAGGTAATAAACTCCTTAATCCTTGATATCGTCAATATTCATGAAATCTCTCTTATCATAAATCGTTCTTTCCAAAAAAAAAAAAAAAATCGTTCCACGTCCCCTTAAACAAAACCAATATGATTCTAAATGTACTCCAATTTTTTTCTATTTCGTCATAGAATAGCCTCACATTTAGATTTCCATAGTCTCTATTATACTAGCTCACTTATATATCTTTCCAAATTATAATTTCCTCTAAAATTAGAATTCCACAATCTTTAACCAATTTGGCCCAAGTAGAAATTGAAAATTTCTTTACTACAAATTTATTGGTCAATGTACGATGCATCTATTGGTATCAAAAATCCGTCTTCAATGATAAATCTCGAAAACTAACAATATGCCTTTATAACTCAATCTTCTATTATCATAATTGAAAATTTTCTTACAATTTTTATTAGTCTCTCTCAAAATTTCTTCTTCAACAATCTCAGTTTCTTGATGGTAGAATGGAACTCATCTTAACTTCATATTCATAATCATCTTAGAACTTAATAAAAATGTAAAGGTTTCTTTCTCCAACAATTGGTCATTCTTGAAAGCTAATATCATCATAACACTCTATGCTATCGAAGGCAACGTCAACATTGTCTTTATCAAAAATTGCATCCATAAATTTAATATATAACTTTGGTTCTTAAACCATCAACACTTTAGAAAAAAAATTTCACTCGATATGTAGTTACCCCAAAACAAATTTGAAAGTCGCGAATTCTATTTATCCTCGAGTGTTTTATCAAAACATAATATATCATTCCTTACTTCGTATATTCGGAATTATTGCATATTTCCATTTATTTCTCACCTATAGCTCATAATCTCGTATTTATCTTATCCAACTACATTATTTATCCATGCTGTGGGGTTCTCCAATCTAGCTTCTACTAACTCAAAATTGTCATGATCAAATTTTATTTTGCATAATGGAATCATACGATGAACAAAGTTGCGTAAACAATGGAGAAATCATATTGAAATATGAGAAAGCAATTTAATTGGAAGGGAGAAAGGTAAGGGTGGCAATATTGGAGTGTGAACGGTGTTATGTGTCTAAGTAAATCAATACAAGAAAATAAAATGACAAGGGTTAAGCAGGCAAGATAAAACACAAGGGTAAGCATTTAACGGATTAGTAGACCGCAATCGGACCGAAGATCTGAGTCGAGATCGAGTCTAACTATATAGTCAAAAGTATATCGGTACCATGGTATAGGTTATAGTTGAGTCTTTATGACCCGAAAGTCGTACCATAAAAATAGAGTATAAGGGAACGTGTTTTGGTGGGACATGATATACCTACACGAAGGTGAGCTCGTCTAGGTCTTGCATATGTAATTGGTTTGAAGGAAAAGTCTAGTATTGTGCTTCAAATATCAAAGTCACGATAGGAAATGCCAAAGGATCAAAATAGAAAGTGGGTTTTCATAACGTACTAATTAATGCACAAAATGAAGGATAAAGCACAAATAAAGATAATTAGGAAATCTCGTAGGTCAAGGCAAAATAAGTTAGAGAGACAGTTTCGAGAAAAAATTCATAGATAAGGGTATGGTCAAGGGGATGGTTCTAATCATTTATAGTTTCAAACAATTAGATGGTCATGAAAAAATGATCTAGATTGAGGGAAGGTCGAGTAAGTCAAAGATATGATCATCGGTTTGGTCGATGACTAATTACACTTGTGTATATGCAATATCATAGTCATAGGTGGCATGGCAATCTAATGTGGAATACTTCTATCTCACTAGTGTGACCTTTACTTGCTTCTATGCCCTCTACCAATATACAAATCTAAAATTTTCAAGTTCCTCGTAAGTTTCTCAATAAAATTTCCAAGATACTCCGCCAAAATTTTCAACTATCTTAGACTGTCAACTTTAATCAAAATTTTAAATTTTCTAGTCAATCTCAAAACAAACCTTGTATATCGCAACTTGAATAATAACCTCCTTTTTTTACCAAAATTTAAATATCCATAATCAAGGCTTAAACTCGAAATCTAAATAACCTTATAAATCATAGATCATGGGACACAAATTTAAATTTTAAATTTTCCTTTAAGGTCGATTTCATATCTTCTAACTATTTTAAACAAAACTTTTTACCATCATCCCTTTAACTCAATAAACTTATAAATCGTACGACTAAATTTAAAAACCTCAAGCTCTCAAATAAACCATAAATCATAACCCTTCATATTCTCTAGTTGTTCACAAATCATAACTTATAAAATTTTAATAAATTCACGATAAACTTTAACATATTCAATCCAACTTGAACTTAATCGTAAATCATGTGTCATAATTAAAGGATGTTTCTCAAATCGGTTTCATATCCCAATAAATCATAAACTATTTTGCAATTTCAAAAATATCATAAACCATAAATTTATTTTCGCGATCTAGCTGTCCCCTTGTATATACCACCTTGTAATAGCAAAATAAAATTCCAACTATCCATTGAAGGTGGTAATATGCTACTACCCAACTTGAAATTAACTAATCCTTAAAATCATATTTCTAGGAAAATAATGCCTTTTAAATAAAACCCCAATGCATACTAATTGTCAATGCAATCCATCTAGCCATGTATTTAACCTATGGGCATATACTGGTGTAGTCAACTTATTAAACACGAAACTAAGAATTCACGGTAGAAGGAGTCAAGCAAGATGCAAATCAAGGAGGTCGAACGAGAGTTCGGAATTTGAAGTTAAGAAAGGAAGTCAAGTAGGTGGATGAGATTCTAAATTCTAATCCTATATTGCAGGCCCGTTCGGTAGAGTCATGTAACCGAAACGACAAACTTGACCTGCATGGGCCACCACAAAAACATGTAACGCCCCAGTCCCAAAATACGTAGGACTAGAACGTAATCATTTCAGCTGTATACATACGAAGTATATGGACCCTCGTATATATACATAAGCTGTAAAATACAGTAACCAAGGTACTAAATCTCATCCACAAAGATAAATACGATATAAAAGCAACTTTGAAATTTTTATGTATACAATCGTTGGGCAGAGACAAATCCACTACCAACAAGTAAGGAAAAATACATGGAAAATACAATGAGTTTGGCGGACGAAGCGAAGACGATCAAAGCGCAATCATCCTCGAAGAAGTAGTGACAATCATGGCCACGACTAGAACACCTGCGAAAGACAAGAACACACACCTGGCGAGATAACCAGGTCCTCAGAGGGACGTAACAAGATACATCAACATGTCATATAATACTGAATATAAAATATGCCACAATCAAAGAAAGTGACAAGACACTATAAGGTAACCTAACCAAACTAAAGTGAACATGCAGTGAGAACAAACCTTTCGTCGCATGGGCCCTGGCTGTAAATAGGATCTGGTATAGTCCCCACTTGGGCACCAGTGACCGAGAGCATGACGTTGAAAAACGACAGTGGCCAACCTGAGAGGCTCATACCCGTATCTCCAGCGGAGCTTCCGGGTTACAAGGGAAGTGCAATAGAAGCCCATACGATAAGGAAATGTTCTTTCCACCCAATGTACCTATCATGTCGTATCCACGACCATGTAACACTACTAACCGTCAAGTCTTCTAACACTCAACTATTGACAGTTAGACCTAACGTACGTCCTGCACGCATCAGTGATCAGCCAACACGCAAGTCCGTAGACTATATGCTACTCATAACTCACACATCTCATGGCACAACAGTGTCAAAGTTTATGCAATGCACTAAGCTAGTGGTAGTCCCTTAACTCTAAGTCCATATGCAATCCAAGGTAAATAACAAGGTACAACTAATACCACTGAGCAGGCAGTAATTAAGAACTAGAAATAAATGAAACAGTGATATGTAATAAAATGCAACTAATAATAAATAGTATAATGGCAAGGTATCTTGCCTGGTGTGTCGCCTGGTGTGGTGCAAAAATCTGACAAGTCATGTCTGTCCAGTAGCCATGTTCGATGTGTATTGGTCCGAGAGTCACGAGGAAATATGAAGGATGATTAGTCGCAATCCAGATAATTGAGGGAATTTGAGTGAAGAAATACATATATTATTTCTTAGAAAAATTACGTATAATACTTGAAAACCATGTTTACTAGTAAAAAAAAAATTTTTTTTGACAAATATTTGAAAATATGGAAAAATTAATTTAGGCAAAACTATAAGTTTACCAAAATAGAATTTCTAGGAAGATAACACGTATCTTATTAGTAAGATAATTTAGACAATTATTGAAAAATGCTCGAAATTATTTATACGTTCGAAAACCCTTTTCTAGTAAAAATATTTTAGGAAAATGTTTGAAAAGCAAAAATTGGTTTTGGACAAAAATTATTTGCGTGTCAAACAATTTCTTTAGGTAGAAAAATTAACTTTTGCTAAAACAAAATTTTAATATATAGAAGTACACTATAAAATATTAGTGATACTACTATCCATACCCTAGAATAGAAATTATATATATATATATAAACAATGATAATAATAATACTATTAACAATAAATATAATGATATAAATAAAATAATAATAATAATAATAATAATATTGATAATAAAACTAATAACAGCAATTATCATATAATATAATACAATGTTAATAATAATAATAATTATAATAATAACATATTCCCAATGAACCACTCACTATTTAGAACCCCCCTTTTCCCTAATGTTCACGAGAGAGGAGTGAAGAAAAGAAAAAGGGGTTTTTGAGATTACCGACGGTGGCGGACGGACCCGCTGCGGTGGAGGCGGTGGATGGGCGCCGCTCCGACGGCGAACGGTGCCGGAGAGAGGGCCACCGCGGTACTCGGTCCAGAGGAGGCACGAGTGGAGGAGAGGCGGTGTGTTCTCGCCGTGTGTGTCAGCCGGTGTGGTCGCCGGCGTTCCACGGCTTGGTGGCCGACGGAGGAGGAAGAAGGGGGCTCCGGCGGTTTGGTAGATGCAGCTGATGGGAAGGCGGCGACTCCGGAGGGGGACGACGCGGAGGAAGCCATCCTTAGGCGGTGGCTGGGCCACGTCTGCGGCGGGCGGCTGGGCGTGCACGGAGTTCGGCGGCGGCTGGAAGAGCGAATCTGGTCGCGGGGGATGATCGAACGGGAAGTCACCGGCACGGCGCTCCGGAAGGAGTCGGCTGTGGCGGCTCGTCGGAGACGCCGGAGGCTACGCCGGTGAGGGCGGATGCGGATGGGTGCGCCTAGCTCTGAGGCGGCACTCGGCCACTGGAGGAAGACGGTGGCGGAGGGTGCTCGACGCACGGGATCGATAGCGAAGGAGAGACGGTGGCGCTCCGGCTCAGGTGAGATGTCTCCCCCTTCATTTTCTGCTGTGCGAGGGTGGTGATGGTGGCGAGGATGGTGGCGGGTGGTTTCGGAGAGTCGATGGGGCCGATTTGTTGGGGTGCTGGTGATATGGCCGGTGTGGAGTTTGGAATTTTGGCCGGAGACGGCGGACCGGGTTCGGGTGCCGGGTGGTAGGACGGAGACGATGGTGGTTGGGTGAAGTCGGGTGACTGTGGTCGGGGTTGTGGAGTCGACGGGATAGATGGAGCAAGGTAGTGGTGGTTGCCGAGTGCTGCCGGCTTTGATGGTGACGGGGATTATGTGTTTATTATCGTCGTGTCCGGGGTGTAGACACGACGTGGATGATTGTACAAGTTTGGAATAGGATTTGTGGTGGTCACAGACACGATGCACGATATTACTGTGGATGGAAAAACTTGGAGGAGTACCTCTCCTATATATAGGAGGTGGAAATTCCCAGTTAGATATGGATTAGTATACGTTTAAACCCCCATAGATATTATCATATTTAAATTAAAACTTTATTTAAACTTAAATAGTTCAAATCCCAATTCAAACATAAAACCTCAACTCATTTAATTCAAATACCAATGAAATCTTTTCTAATTTTAAATTAGCATATTTAATCAAATATTAAATTAAAACAAATGTTTAAATACCTTTTTCATAAATATTAAAATATTGTATTTATTTAATTTCGAAAATCAGGATAATTACTTAAATATAATTATGAACTAACTTTTATAATAACAAAATATATTAATAATCAAATACCACATTTCGCAAATCTTTTGAAAATATTTCATATAAACCACAATTTTTCAAATCACCACTCATTTTTAAACGACGAACAAATAACTCTTTTTAAAAATTAAAATATCACATATTATTTGAACATGTACCTTTCCTATAAAAATAAATTTATAATAAAAATATTTTTCTAACATATGTACCTCGACACATATTCGCACTCGTCGAGAAATTATGAAACGCAATTCTCGCACGCTACGCAAATACAAAATGCGAATTCGTATGCGACGCGAAGATACGAAGTACAAAAATAACTACAAACATATATTTTAAATAAATAAAAAAATCATAGTAAAAAATTAGGGGGCTTACATTGTGACTTAGTTTGACCTAGTTTGACTTAATGTGACCTAGTTTGACTTAGTTTGACTGAGTTTGACCTAGATTGCATATCATACATTAGAAATCATGCTTAAATATTGTCAAACCCTAATTAACTTACAACATCTTATCTCTAGATCCGTGAGATCACTTTGAGCATCGACCTTACTTGACAACTCAGGATAGTCGGTGAGTACATTCTCTGATAGTAGTTCTTTGTCGTGATATCTTCTGTATCCGATTCAGTTATAGTATTTTACTTGATTCTCGATACGATGGTGCATGGACTAGTATATACCGGATTCCTGTCATGAGATGTCATTCATGGATATTCTTAAGATACTGGTACTTGCTCAATCTTGTTCTTGTACTTATATTGACACCGATTCCTGAGAGGGAGTAGCTACATTCTTAGGGAATCTCGTGTCATGACGTGCTATGTCCGGATCCGTATACTATTCAGGGATGAGGAGTATTATAGGTTATGTGATCAATACCCACCTTGAGTTACTACTTATTTCATAGCTCGACCCTCACTGCACGTAGGGTGTAGCCTGATCTGTTACTATTTGTTCCATATCTTTCCATTTTGGCCGGGCCGAGTTCCCGTACTTGTAGCCGGTCATATGAAACAGCCTAATCTTGACCCATACCGATCACATAATGCTATAATACTCGAGGTACTGTTTATATTTATTACATCAGATATATATTTCTATTCAGTTCTACTTTCCTGCATGTGTACCCTGACATAATTTTCCTACTTTATATATCAAGTTATTTTTCCATCTTGATATGTTCATCTTGTATTCTGTTATGATTGTCTCTTACAATATTTGTCAATACTATAGAACTGTTGGTGGTGGTTTGTACTTGCTCATTTTTCTGACAAGATAACCGTTGATGTTTACAGATGACTTAGATGTCGATTGCTCTACCTATTACGGGTATGGCCAGGATGGAGATTATGATCAGCTGTTACCCCTAGATCCCATAGATGATATTTCACCTATCTAGATCTGCTAGTTAGGTTTGTCTGGACTGCGAGCCAGCTAGTTTATGAGACTTATACTATATTTGTGTTTTGGGACCTTATGTTATGTTTTCGACTCTCTACTTTGTTGTGACTTTATTTTCTTTTTTCGTACTTCTATTTCCATCATATCTATATGATATTCGTGCCCATCTTTTCTAGATGTCTTGTGATTGAGTTGAGTTTATATACTTCCGTGCGGAGATGACAAATACATTTATATTGTGTCTAGATGCTATACTTTCTAGGAGAACTATACCGTATTCTACCGTCGATTCTGCGACGTAGGCTGGACGTACCCAGGTGCTCGTGCCCTACTCAGGGTGCATGTCATGACACATTTTTGTGGTGGCCCATGCAGGTCAGATTCGTAATGGTACACGACTTATAGTATTAATTACGAGCCTACAGTTAGGATATAGGTTCTAGGTTATTATTATAGAAGTTTACTCAATCATATTTGGGAAAATTTTTGATCTTTCGATTGTCATGACAACTCTTTCTGCATTTGATTTTAACTGTCCTTTTTTGATAATATCTTATCTTATGCCATATTGATCTCTTGATTTCAATTTGTCTTCAGGATGACAATGACTCGAGCTCAGGCAGCTGGATCTAGTGCCGTGCCGGAGAGGTCTGATCCAGTAGGGGAGGCAGTCCAGGAGACTGTCCCTGTTATCCCTAGCATTTAGGAGGCAATGGAAACAGCACCAGGAGGTCTTCCACCTCCACCTGAGAGGCCTTCTATCATCATACCGGAGACACTGCCGCCACCACCTCTGATATCGATTGGCACACTTTATATGTTTGCACTCCTGCAGTAGATGATGGAGTCAAGGCGAGCCCAGACAGAGGTATCATGGAGTCAAGCTGATGCATCACATCGCTAGACCGAGGTACTGAGGCAGAGCATAGAGAATGCTCATCAGTTACACCGGCAGCGGTAGAGAAGGTAGCCCCAGGTTCAGTTCAGGGAGCCCCCGTCCAGCAGCCACATCAACATCAGGCTAGGCCTGGGACAGTATTAGACTTCAGGAAGATTAACCCTAGGGTGTTCAAGGGGATTGAGGGCCTTCTCTATGCAGACGATTGGTTGGAGGACGTGCAATGGAGCTTGGAGTTAGCAGAGACTCCTAGAGGATTATAGGTCACAGCTACGGTGAGTCAGTTCTTCGACATCGCCTTGACGTGGTTTTGTATGGATCCTCGTGCATCGGTGAGGGGTTTGACATGGAAGAACTTCCGGAGGCTCTTCAAGGAGAAGTTATTTCCCGACGTAGCTCTTACCACTTTGGAGGGCCAGTTCGTGGGACTAGTGCAAAGGAACTCATCGGTGGACGAGTATGCGGCAGAGTTCTTTCTCCTGAGCCGATTCGCCCCAGGGATGGTTCAGGACGAGGGAGAGAAGGCCCACAAATTCAGGAGGGGTCTGATTCATGCAGTTCGTACTCGTACTTCTGGACGTCGAGATACGAATTTCGAGCAGATCATGATGGAGGCACAGATAGCAGAGGAGGATTTCGGCTTCAAGCCAAAGAGGAGCAGTGATACATTTGGAGCTACTTCTAGTGCGGGACCGGTGAAGCATCCCCACATTCATCAGCAGAGGCAGTTCCAGCAGCAGCCTCAGTTCCAGCTCTGCTTCACGTTTGGCTCTGTATCGTCCCACCACCAATCGAAAACTTTTTACTTCTAATATTTTGAATGTGAAGCTCTGCTTCACGTTTGGCTCTACATTGTGCTCTGCTAGCGGAAGCTATGAGATTCATGATACCAACCTTAAATGATACCGATACCGAAACCGATACTGTGAACCTTGGTTAATATTAATATTTTTACACTTCTCTAGGGTGAGGTTGAGGTAGATATCCTATGATACGGAATAGTCGGCTCAATGACCCGAATGAGAAGAAAAGAAATAGGAAATCTCACTCTATACACTCTTGGATACTACGATATACTACTAGTATACTCACTCTATACACTCTTACTTATGCAAGCATTTTGAGACAATCAACGTTATACTAGATTTTCGAAAAAATATATAACTCTGATAGGCCCAAAAGGCTTGGCATAAGTAAATTTAATTTCTATAGAAGGGCTCAAACACAGTACCAATCATACCTAAGCTTCTAGGATACTCTATACACTGTAGGTACGAGGATACTTCTTAGCAAGGTTCTCAGAGTAGGTAATCCCCAATATCTTAGGATACTCTATACACTCTATAGGATACTCTATAGGTATTAGGATACTCTATACACTCTAGGTACTAGGATACTCTATATATACACTCTAGGTACTAGGATACTCTATATAGTATATACTTCTTAGGATACCTCATGTTCTAACCTGTCACAGGATACTCACCTCCTAGACAATCAAGTTCACTCATAGGATACCTCACTCTAACATTCACCTCACTAGGATGCACATTAGCCCATAGCCACTCATGTGTTCTTACAATGAGGTTGCTACATAAAACTATGTTTTGACAGTCCCCTGTTTTCCATAAATAAATTCTTTTATTTATTGTGTATCTGGGAAATTACAACTTTGGAGTCCGATCTAGAAGACGATCGCTTTATCCCGTAGACTATGCGAAGAAGAAAAGAAGAAGAAAAACTCTCAAAATTTTGACAGCAGTTGTAGGTATCTGTGTCTCTGTTACAAATAAATGATAAAAAGAACTCTATTTATAGAGTCAAAATAATAACTAAAAGGATAACTACCTCACCACCTGTATACTTGAAAAGTCACGCAGACTCCAAATACACGCAGGGTTAGTGAGTAGTTACTGGACGTGGCCCGTAACTGTTTGGACACATGGCATCAGTGCATGGGTCGTGTGCAAGTTACTGGGCACGCGAGAGAGAGATCGGTGGCATGGCTGCCACATACTCCAGTTGAAATAAAATCCACGCTGACTTGCTGAAGGCAAGAATCCACGCAGATTCGTTGACGCAGACTCGTTAAAGGCGAAATCCACGCAAGCTTTGAAGAAGGATACTTCAGAATTCACGCGAACTTTGAGAAGAATAACTCAAAAGTCACGCAAGTTTGAGGAAGGAGAAGGTTCAGAATCCACGCAAACTGCCAGCTGTCTTGATTTGGCACGCTTCGTCTGACACAAAATCTCTGTCATTGATTTATATTGTCAGCTGCATTAAATGAAGACAAGACCCAAAGTCACGCCAACTTGATAAAGAGCAAGTCTTGCTAAGGAAGATTTCGAAAATCACGCAAACGACGGCTGTGATCTCTCGAGTTCTGTGCATACGTGGCATACGAGGAGACGTTTCTCAACTGTTGTGTTGTCAGTCATTATGATTCTGACGTATGGCTGAGCTATCTCTGCGTGACTTTTGAAGAAGATGGCCAGGCAGAACTTAGCGTATCTTTTGTGCTGCTTCTTGGATCACTCTGCGTGACTTGTTCTGATCAACTCAGCGTGACTTCATTTTTGAGGCCTACAAAACCCCCTTCAAAGTTTTCGAAAAATAATAAAATATTTTCGAAATACTTTGAAATAGAGATGATGAAATGAGTTAAAGTCACGCTGAGATGACTTAAAATTTTCTCGAAAGTCGAAAAGACTTTGAAGTTCTTCAAAAATACTCGAATGAACCTATTAAATATCATAATGACTCTTCGTTTTCCGAGACTGATTGCGTCCAATTTATGGTGGAATATGAACTGTCGGCGAGATCTGTTATATAAACAGGAAGAAATTCTCAGTTTCGACATTCATCTCTCGAAAATATGACCCCAAAGGAAGCAGCCGAAGAGGAAGCACGCAAGCTGGGATTCTGTTCCCATGGTAACCCCACTTTTGGGGGCCAAGAACCCGAACCTGTCGTCATTGAGCTCAAGGACGACCCCACGCAGTTAGCAAAGAATCTCTTGAGCTTCTTTGGATTGGATGGCTCGTCCTCTTCTGATGGGCGGAGCCTCATGGAGAAGCGTGAAATGCTCGAGACTCTATTGCATCGCCTAGGAGTCAAGAGCGTAGAGGAGTTAGGCATCAAACTTAGCCGCTCTGGAAAATAGGGCGTGACTTTTTATGCTCTTGTTGCACTCCCCCTTTTTTTGTAAGGCCATCAGTGCCTGTTTTAAAGAATGAAGTACAACTTGTGTATTTTGATCTACATGCCTTAATTAGCACTCTCTGACTGTTTCCAATGTTGCACTGTCTTCCCAAGGACACGTGACACTCATTCCACAATTCTCGAGCGCTACTCACGTGGATTCTTTTCCAAGAATAGACCTGTACTCGATCCTTTAAATAGATGGATGAACTCCACGCAAACTCATCTTCCCATTCTTCTTCCTCTCTTCTGAGAATGAGTTTTCTGTGAGAAGAAAATAAGAAAGCCATGCTGTCTGATGTCAGATCTCTGTATACGCTGCCAATCATTGGTTTGCCAATCATTGGTTTGCCAATCTTTGGCATTAAACTTAGCGGTAAGTTCAATATACATGCATCAAACTTTCTGTTATTAAAGACAAATTCATCTTCCTGAATGAACATAATGCATCTGTCTTTGCTTGGCCAATTTCTGTTGGCTGATTTTTCCTTACTGTTTCTTGCAAAATTTTGGCTGAAAACCTTCTTCAGAATTGGCATTGGTGATGTGGATGCTATGGAGAATGTTCATCTGACACCCACATCAGGGAGCTCATACGCCTTTGACGCGTAAATTAGACAACGCAGAACTCTTCGTGAGATATAAGGGTCTTCCTCTGTTGGTAGGAAGAGCCTTTATACACGAGAGTTGGATGGTTGAGTCAACTCTACCCCGAGAAATTGGGTAGTAGAGTTATTTTCATGGCAGAACTAAGAATTGTATCCCAAGGTTTGGATACATTCCTATCTTCTTTGAAAGGTGGCTCCCAATCCACCAGTTGTATTGGCAACACCACGACTTCGGGCTGCCATACTCTGTGGTTCTTCTCTCGTCTGAGAGAGAAGACCAGAGTTTGATTCCTGCTGATCTGGTCGTGACTGAGGCCCAGACAGTCAGGAATTGCCACAAACAACGAACCTGACGGAGAAGGTCCGACGGAGAAGATCCAAAGAAAAGATAGATCTCTATTAGGTTATTGTTGTGGCGTAGAAGGAAAATCCAAGATTGTAATAGATTTCCATTATGATTTGTAAGAAAGTCTAAGAAAAATGTAATAGACTTTTTATGGTGAAATGGGAATGGAAATGACAATTCTTCTATGCTCAATGATTTGTATTTGTGGATGAATTGTGGACATGATAGATAATGAAATCTTTTTTTCTGTTTTAGAGTATATGATATTATCAGAGGTATTATGGACGTGATAATATGTAGGAACTCAAAAAGAAAATAGATTGATTTCTATGCAGAGGTCAAATAACGAATGAAATAAGTAGATTCGGAATCGATTCAGAGGTTATGAAACGTGATCAAATAACGAATCCCCACTTAATGAATTGATAGAAGATTATGAACGGACGAACCGTTAGATGAATGAACGGATGAACCATCGGATGAACGGAATGAATGGTCAAGTATGAATGAATGAATCTTGGGAAAGAACACGTCCCTTCGATTCTTGTAACCATATGCCTATAAATAGAGCATATATTTGAGTAGAAGGATCACTTTTTATCCACAATGTCTTCTGAAGAGAATACAAAGAAGGCTGAAGTCGTCCCCGAAGCTACTGAAGGTGTTAAAGAACATCCACATTCGCAGAAGAAGGAAATGGGCGAAAGCTCGCCTACTCCCAAGCTGCCAAAAGATATCCTGGACTTCCTGGTCGAACCAGGAGAAACCGAAGAAGAAGAAGCAATGAGGCTGGCTGCCTGTCAATTCTTGGTGCGGTCAGAAAAAGATGTACTCAATTCTTTTGCTGATTATGTATGTGGTCCCCGTCCCAAATATGAAAGGGATTTATAGTGATCTTCCATGATGATGTACTCTTTTTCTTGAAGAATTTGTCTCAAATAAACTCCGTTTAAGGAAACTTTGTTTACGACATATCCTTCCCACTTTATATTTTTTGCCTTTATTCATTGATCTTTTGACTCAGAAATCAGAAAGACTAAATATCATTTTCATAAATATGATATTGAGATAGAAAATTCAGAGGTAATATGGACATGATTTTCTGGATATCAAATTTGTTGAGAAAACGATACAAAGTAGAATACCTATCTCCACTGGGGATAATAGATATCAGAATGATTCTTCGGAAAGAACAATGAAACAGCTGGAGAATGATGGGAGGACAATCTTGACAGAAATATTAGACATAGTACTTCTTCAAGAATTTGCCGTTGATAGGCATCATAGTGGCTTTACCATCTAGAGTAGTGAGTTGATAAGCCCCATTAGAAAGATCTTATTGACAATGAATGGACCTTCCCATTTTGCATCAACTTGCCCTTACTCATGTGTGTCATAGTCATAGGGCGTCTGACAGTAAGTACAAGTTCTCCTTTCTGAAATGTCCGAATTCTGACTTTCTTGTTAAAAGCCCTTGAAATTCTAGCTTGATAGAATTCGATATTCTGTTGAGCAGATAACCGCCTTTCATCCAGAGCCTCCAATTCTTGAAGTCTAAGACGATCATTATTTTCTGAGGTAAGTTCATTAGCGATTGCTATCCTTAAAGAAGGAATTTGAATCTCTAATGGGAGAACAGCCTCAGATCCGTACACCAAAGAGAAAGGTGTACACTTAGTAGCATTACGGACTGTAGTGCGATAAGCCCACAAGCATTCACCAAGCTTCTCACTCCAATTTCGTTTGTTGGAAGAAACAACTTCTTCAAGAGTTTGATGATGGTTTTGTTGAAAGCTTCAGCTAATCCATTAACGGCAGGATTATATGCGGTAGAAGCCACATTATCAATCCGATGATCGTCGCAGAATCGAGTAAATCTCTGACTGACGAATTGTGGTCCATTATCATGATAATATGCCGAGGAACACCAAATCTATAGATGACATGGTGTTTGATAAAGCTGATAACATTGGAAGTCTTGACTTCAGATAATGGAATGGCTTCGGTCCATTTGGAGAAATAATCGGTTATTGCAAGAATGAACCGATGTCCTTTAGATGAAGGCGGATTAATTGGGCCAATAATGTCCATGCCCCAAGCTTCAAAGGGCCATGATGCTACCGTCGGATGTAGAAACTCCGAAGATTGATGTATAAAATCCGCATGGATTTGGCAAGCTTTACATTTCCTTGCATATTCAATGGCATCTGATACCATAGTTGGCCAATAATAACCCATCCGTCAAATACGGTCTTAAAGTTTTGGCCCAGGTTGATGTGCTCCACAAATTCCATCATGTGCTTCACGAATAACTTGTTGGGCTTCATCACCGGCAACGCACCGAAGAAGTAGACCGTCATAAGATCGGCGATATAAAGTCTTTGTAGTATGATTGTAATAGAATCTGAGTGATCGTCGTCTGATAGATGCTGCTTCACTCGGATTATCTGGAAGAATATCATACAATACGAAATCCAAGAATGGAAGTCTCCAATCTTTATCCGTATTCTGGGTCTCAGCTGCATTATTGAAGGTAAATTCAATGCTAGAGTCAGATGAAGAAGAGAATGATTTACGACCAAATCCAAATCCTCTTGTTGTATTGACATCGTGAGTTGATGTTTCTTCAATGTCAGCAGGAAGTCCAAGAGTCAGATTGTTCTCAAGGTAGAATAATTCTCGATTGTATACGACAATTATTCGTTGCCGCCTGACTGAATAGCTAACACCGCATCAAGATTAGCAAGAGCGTCAGCTTCTGTGTTGCATGTTCGTCTAACATGTTCTATGAAGAATTCCTTAAATGATGAGGCCATAAATATGGGCCGCTCTATGATAAGGAACCAGATCTTGATGGCGAACTTCGTAAGTACCTCGTATCTGGTTGACAATGAGTTTAGAATCTCCATATGCTTCCAAATGTTGAATGTTCAAATGTTTAGCGAGTTGGAGACCAATAAGCAATGCATTGTACTCAGCAACGTTGTTCGAACATGGCTGATCAAGAGAATAAGCTCTTTGAACGGCAAGCCCTTCTGGTGATACAAGAACGATTCCGACTCCAGCAACAATGTTACCATTAGGACCTATCCTTGAAGCTCCATCAAAGAATAGACGCCAAGTAGGATCTTCTTCAGCGATTTGATTCGAATTAAAGACTTCATCCGGAATCTCATCATAGAGTTTTGAATCTTCTGGGATCGCATGAGCGGCCAGAAAATTAGCAAGGGCCTATCCTTTGACTGACTTTTGGGGAATATAGTGCATGTCGTACTGAGCAAGTAGAATTCCCCAATTAGCCAATCGAGAATTTAGAACACTCGGCTTCTTCATCATGACCCGTATGGGGTTGATCCTGGAGATGACATGAATAGTCTGACCCATGATATAATGCCGTGTCTTTTGGACTGCGAACATTAAAGCTAGACATTCTTTTTCAATTGGCGAATATCGAGGTTCAGCTCCGGTCATAGTGCGACTGAGATAGTAAATGGCTTGTTCATGACCATCTTTGTTCTTTTGAGCAAGTAGTGCACCCAATGAATGACTCATGGCTCGGGTATACAGAAGAAATAGAATTCCTGATACAGGAGGTACCAAAACTGGAGGGCTCATCAAATATTGCTTTATGTCCTCAAATACTTTCTGACATTCATCATTCCAGATGAAAGAAACACCTTTTTTCATAAGTTTGTTGAATGGTCTGCAGCGTCCTGATAAATTAGAGATGAATCTCCTGATATAAGCGATCCTTCCTTGAAACCCTCGTAGCTTTTTTAAGGAGCGTGGAGGACGCATCTCTTGAATGGCTTTGATCTTCTCGGGATCCACGTGTATACCTTTAGCGGTAATGACGAAGCCAAAAAATTTGCCACTAGAGACTCCTAAGAAGGACTTAGTAGGGTTCATCTTCAATTGATGCTTGCGCATTAGCTCAAATATAGTCTTCAAATCTTGGATATGATCCTCCTTTTGTCGACTTTTGACAGCAATATCATCAACATAGCATTCTACTGTTTTCCGAAGATGTTGACGGAATATAGTGCTCATAGCTCGCTGATAAGTTGCTCCTGCATTCTTGAGACCAAATGGCATAACTGTATAACAGTAAGTACCAATTGGTGTTCTGAAAGATGTGTGCTTCTCGTCGTCTGGAAACATCTTGATCTGATTGTATCCGGAATACCCGTCCATGAACGACATTCGTTCAAACCCGCAAGTATTATCGATCATGACATCAGTGATTGGAAGAGGAAACTCGTCTTTAGGATAAGCCGCATTGAGATCGCGGTAGTCTATACAGACTCTGATTTTGACAGTCTTCTTGAGAACAGGAACTATGTTAGCCACCCAATCAGGATGTTGTTCCTCTCTGATAAACCCAGAGGCCATGAGTTTATTGACTTTAGCTTCAATTGCATCCATGATGTCTGGAACGGAATTGTCGCTGTTGCTGTTTGACCGATTTAGCATTTGGCAGGATGTTGAGTTTGTGAGTTGCAATCTGTGGATCAAGACCTGGCATATCTTCATAACTCCAAGCAAAGACATCAATGTATTCACGAACAAGTTTGATCATGTCTTGTTTGTCAATTTCTGAAAGACTTTCACTGATGAATATTGCTTTAGGGGATCCCTCTTCACCAATATCTATTTGAACGAGTTTGTCTTCAGTCGGAGGCTCTCTTTGCTCAAATCTGAATTCCCATTGATCATCTAATCTTTGGGCCCATTGTTCTGATGTAGGTGAGATTTCAAACTCATCTTCGATTTCATCTTCTTCCTCAGAACCATCAATAGAAACCATATTAGAAGACACAACATCGTGAAAGAAATCACCAATACTTGTGTCAGAACCCCAAGAGGTGGTACTAGAAGAATCAGATCTCGTATCTTCGTCAGATTCGGATCTTCATGGATGGTGATGAAAGGAATAGGAGTGATGTAGCCCAATCCGCATTTTGTCCTTCCATATTTCAGAGAAGGAATCCGAACAGGCATTTTTCTTCCTTTGCCCTCATTGAGACCATTTCTGAAATCATAGCCCATGTTCTTGATAATATCTTTGCATTGCTGACTATAACGTCGTAACTGTAACCTTCCGGTGTCATTATCTTTGTCGTCATCTTCTAGATCAGAGGGATTCTGGGGCCCTTTGTAAAAGAATATTGGAATATCTCCTGGCTTTCTGCTGGGGACTAGAAAATGCGAAGCTCGTACAGGTTCTAAGGATACTCCCGTATGAAAAGTCTGTACGACTCCTATGGTAATGGTTCTTAAGTCTTAACAGGTGCAGATAACTATGAACATGATTGCACATATCAGCATACTGCAAAGCTGGAGACATTTCATTAAACTCAAAAGCAACAGTATTTACATGGGAAGAGGACTGGGCTTTAGAAACTTTAGCCAAATCAATGACTAAAGGGGGAGTAGAAGAAGAAGAAGCAGCTTTGTTTCGATTAAGATCGATAACAAATGGCTCAGAAGAGGTGAGCTCCCTTTGAGATGGAAGAGTAGTTCGCCCTCTGACAGGGATTACTAGAGTATCCTGTCTTAAGGAGAAGACACAGGAACTGAAGTACGCCCACTGACAGGAATGATCAGTGTGTTTGATTAGGCAACTGAGGCAATGGAGAAACATGTCCGCTCACTGGAACAATGAAAGAACCTTCTTTAGAGGGTGTAGAAGATTCTTGTGGAGTGATTTGACCTCTAACAGAAATGATCAAGGTCTCATCTTGAGGATCTTCCTGTTCCATGGCTTGGATTAGTTTTGTATACTCTTCTTTGTACATCCGGGAATCACCAAATAAGCTTCAACCCCACGGAAGGGATTTATATCAGCAACTTCCGTTCGTACTTGTCCATTGCTATCAATGTATTTGAAACACTGATGAAGAGTGGAGGGCACCACGTTGTTTTCATGAAGAAAAGGTCTTCCAAGAAGAAGATTGTAAGACCCTGCGATCTCGATCACATAGAAGGTGACTTTAGATCTGAAATCACCTATCTGAAGCTTCAGATGAATCTTTCCAAAGGCTCGCTTCGGCTTTGATTAAATCCCAAGATAGTAGTGACTGTCTTGGAAAGTTTATGAATAGGGATTTTGAGTTCATCCAGCAGACTCCTTGGCATTATGCTTATAGCAGACCCAGGATCGATAAGAATACGATCTACCTTCATCGTATCAATATAACCGGTATAGTAGAGAGGCCGGTCATGTCGATTATCCTCCAAAAGCATGTCATCTTGTGTAAAGGTGATGTTTGGCATAATCTCCAATACACTATTGCAATGTGAACAAGTGGCAAGCTCTGAATCTGGCTCCTTCAACTGGGCAAGACAAGCGTCAGCCTGAAGAAGTGCTTCACTTAATGTCTCCCGAGTCTCTTTGGAAAGACGTAAAAGTTCAAAGAGAGACATTCTGGCTGGAGTATTAGCAAGTTGAGCTAAAATGTCGAAATTGTAAGGCTTCTGAAGTCCAAGAGGAGAGGACTTCTTAATTGGCTTGTCGAAGCGAGCCTGTTGCTTGTCCTTCTCAAGAGCTGTAGGCTTGGAAGAGGTAGGTACCCCCGGTGTATTTGAAGGAACAGGTGTAGATGACTCTTCAGGAGGAACATCTGAAGAATCTTTGACAGCTGGGGAAACATCTGGAGTATCCTCAGGATCTTTGGAATAATCCTTTAGATAAGGCTTCCCTGTTCGAGTAGCACCAGCAAGTGCTTCTGCTTCTTCTTTATCAGAAGTAGATCCGATAGAAATCATATGACATGACTTAGCTTTTCCAACCTTCTTAGATTTCCGGGAAGAAGTCTTTTGAAGGGGAGGAGATTCAAAATCCGCCACAAGATCGGGATGAATCCACATGATTTCTCCAGTTTATAGTGATGGGTACTAGACCTTCAGATGTGGAGGAGGAATTCACAATCTCAAGAGTTGCTTTGGGAATAGGAGTAATCCCTTTCAAGGAGTTGAGGAGGGAAATCTCCGAACTGCATAGAGACGACATTAGTAGTAACGGTCTTCTCTTTCGGAGTGAGGGTGATAGCTCCAGACTTGATCATCTCCTGGATCTTTCCTTTCAGTACATAACATGACCGAATTGTGTGACCCAGCATTCTGTGGTATGGGCAATATTTCGGATGATCTGTCTTGCCAGCTTCATCAGGTTTCTTCATTTCAGGTAATTGTATTTTATTACCCTTCAGCAGACATTCGAAGATGCCAAGGACATCATCGTCATCAAAAGAATATTCTTCTCTAGGACGAGGTGTTCTTGTTTGTTGATTTGAGACAGGAGTAGCTTGAGCAGCCGATGCGTCTTGATTCTGAAAGTTGACTTCAAGGGTTCTTTTCCCTTGCGAGCATTGTTTTTATTGTTAGCATTCTGGCCTGTTTCTTTAGGATTCATCTGTACTCCTAAACCTTTGAAAGTTTCGGCACTGATTTCTGCAGCTTTGGCACTCATTATGAACGAAGGCCAATCTGGAATTGAGTGGACCTGTCCACATGCTGATGATTGGTAATAGGTTTGATTTGCATGTGTCAATGGTGACAGCATCAGGAGTGCCAAGAGGCATCTTCAGAGCTTCTCTTCGAAACCGTTCAATGAAACTCTCAGTAGTCTCATTATTCTTCTGTTTAATTCTAATCAAGGCAGACATAGACATGTCATTTAGCCCTTCATAGAATCGTTCAAGGAACATCTGTTTGAAGCCAGCAAATGAGGTAATACACCCATCAGGGAGACTCCTGTACCATTCATATGCCGTACCTTTGAGATCCAACAACAAATACCCGAGTAAGGAGGGCGTCACTTGGTTGCAGCTGATCAGTCATCACTTCAAAATGATTGAGAAACTGACTTGGAGAAGTGGTTCCATCGAAGAAGGAGATAGTAGGAGGTTTGTACTTAGGAGGATAAGATACTTGCTTCCATTCTATCGGATAAGGTTGTTTGATGCCCAACCTTTGTAGACCATCCTTCTGTTTAAATGCCTCGAATTGAGTTTTGAGATTTCTCAATTCTTCAGTAACGACTCCAGAAGATTGTGGAGTTGTAGCTTGTAGAGAATAGTTCGGAGGAGGAACCGCATTGTAAGCACTACCCCAGCCCCTGAGAGACTAGGAACTGGTTAAGCTTGTTCAGGAACATTGAATTGAACTGCTGGAGGAACTTGAACCGGACTTAACCAGTGTCAATTGGTATAACTTCAGGTACAGTTTGTTGATTCTGTATCCGGGTTGCCATAAGATCATACATGGACTTCATAGTGTCAGCCATGGATTTCATTTGTTGCTCCAAAGAGGAAATCCTTTGTTCTTGAGGAGTCATAGAGGAAGAGGTTCTTCAGTATTTTCACCCACCATATAGTTGTGACTGTTCGAGAAATTATTGATGAGTTAGTGGATTGTTTGTTCTGAATCACTGCTCTGAGTGTCAAAGTCCTTTGCAGGAGGACTACCCCCAGTAGGAAGAGGTGGGAAGTTAGATTCTCCAAGAAATTCAGAATCATCTTCAGGAATCAAAGTCCTTGGATTGGAAGCCTGGGCCTTTGATCTGGTGTGTTTTGTATACACCATCTGGACTGTCGGTTCTACCCCCAGTGTCTCGAGAGGTCATGTTAACAGAAGCAAACAGAGGTTCATCTTCATCAGGCATAGGCTCACACTGAATCCGACTGAAGACAGATTGTCGTTTAGTTTGACATCTGCATTGCATTATGATTTGGCTGAGAGACACATTCTTGGTCATGATCTGTTAACTGACATTCACATTGAATTATGACTCTTGGGTAAAAGTTACATTCAGCATGGTCACGATCCATAGAATTATTCCTTTTCTTCTGTTGAAGATGTTCTCGTAAATCTGTTTGTGAAGATTTAGGAATATAATTCTTGTTCTTGAATTTTAATGGCTCTTGATTATATAATGAATAATTAATATGAGCCACATAATTTCTGGCATACTCCGCATCTGGATCTCTTAATTCAGTTCCCAACTGGTATGGTTTCTTGACACTAGAAGTGCTGCCCAAACGGGACTGGTTGAGCTTTGTTCTGAGATCAGTTGGAGGTATAACTTGAGTCTTTGAAACATGGAGTTTTCCTTCTGTAGATCTGGATATCTGCAGAGAAGGGAGAGTTAACCCACCCCTTGATTAGGAGTTGGCAACAAACCATTTTGCAGAGACAAATTCTGCCTCTCATTTGAAGAAGTCATAGAGGAAGACATTAGGAAATGTTTCTTCTTAAACTCAGTCAAATTTCGAGACAAAGAATGTCCAGAAGGAAGAGTAGTCAAAAGACTATTTCCTCTTCTTTGACTAACAAAACTATTAGCCAAAGCTGTTCCTGAAGTAAAGACTGCAGGAGCAGAAGAAATAACTAAAGAGTTATTTCTCTTCGAAGGGACTTTATGTGAGGGAGTCATAGCAAGACTACCCCCAGTTTTAGCAGAGCTTGGTAATGAAGAAGAGATAACTAAAGAGTTATTCTTCTCAAAATGTGCTGATGACAATTTAGCTAAGGAGCCAGTGTTGTCAACTTGTGAAGTCCTGGCTAAAGAGCCCACTTTTGATACGCATGCTGAGCCAGAGAGAACTGACTTGGAAGTACACGCTGAAACAGTATTGGTTAAAGAACCTTTGCTATCAGCGTGACTTTTGGGTGAGAAATACACGCTGGCACAGATCTGTCTAAGGAGCCCTTACTGTCAGCGTGACTTTTAGGCACAGAAGAGAGATTGCACGCTGGAACAATTTTGGCTAAGGAACCAGTATTGCCAGCGTGACTTTTAGATTTAGAAGTGAGATTGCACGCTGGAACAGACTTGGCTAAGGAGCCAGTACTGTCAGCGTGACTTCTAGACACAGAACTGAGATTGCACACTGGAGCAATTTTGGCTAAGGAACCAGTATTGCCAGTGACTTTTAGTTGCTGTCGACTTCGAGCACACGAGAGCATGCGTGCTTGCAGTAGAGTTCTTGACAGTGTTAGGAGAAAATACTGTGGTAGAGAGTTCACCACTGGTTGCCAGAAGCGTCTTAGAAACATAGATGGCGCGTCCCTTCGACTTGGCAGTGGTGACAGAGGCTGAAGTAGGCCTGCTACTCTTATCCTGCTGCATTTCTTCGTAAGCGAGTTGATCGAATTTGATCGATATCACCTTCTTCGTCGAGCCGATTGACGAAGTATCGCATTGAGTTGTTACCATCTCAGAGGAGGAGATGGCTTTCCCCAGCAGAGTCGCCAATTTGTTTTCCATAAATAAATTCTTTTATTTATTGTGTATCTGGGAAAATTACAACTTTGGAGTCCGATCTAGAAGACGATCGCTTTACCCCGTAGACTATGCGAAGAAGAAAAGAAGAAGAAAAACTCTCAAAATTTTGACAGCAGTTGTAGGTATCTGTGTCTCTGTTACAAATAAATGATAAAAAGAACTCTATTTATAGAGTCAAAAATAACTGAAAGGATAACTACCTCACCACCTGTATACTTGAAAAGTCACGCAGGCTCCAAATACACGCAGGGTTAGTGAGTAGTTACTGGGCGTGGCCCGTAACTGTTTGGACACATGGCATCAGTGCATGGGTCGTGTGCAAGTTACTGGGCACGCGAGAGAGAGATCGGTGGCATGGCTGCCACGTACTCCAGTTGAAATGAAATCCACGCTGACTTGTTGAAGGCAAGAATCCACGCAGATTCGTTGACGCAGACGTTGAAGGCGAAATCCACGCAAGCTTGAAGAAGGATACTTCAGAATTCACGCGAACTTTGAGAAGAATAACTCAAAGTCACGCAAGTTTGAGGAAGGAGAAGGTTCAGAATTCACGCAAACTGCCAGCTGTCTTGATTTGGCACGCTTCGTCTGACACAAAATCTCTGTCATTGATTTATATTGTCAGCTGCATTAAATGAAGACAAGACCCAAAGTCACGCCAACTTGATAAAGAGCAAGTCTTGCTAAGGAAGATTTTAAAAATCACGCAAACGACGGCTGTGATCTCTCGAGTTCTGTGCATACGTGGCATACGAGGAGACGTTTCTCAACTGTTGTGTTGTCAGTCATTATGATTCTGACGTGTGGCTGAGCTATCTCTGCGTGACTTTTGAAGAAGATGGCCAGGCAGAACTTAGCGTATCTTTTGTGCTGCTTCTTGGATCACTCTGCGTGACTTGTTCTGATCAACTCAGCGTGACTTCATTTTTTAGGCCTACATCCCCTTCTCTCCAAATTGTTACATACTCACAAGCATGTAGTGTGACACACTAAACAATGTGTCATGTCAGCGTATGTGCGTCGTGTCAGCGGTCATGTCAGTGTCGTGTCAGTATATATGCGTATCGTGTCAGCGTGGTGTGTGTCGTGTCAACGTGTGTTTATGTCGTGTCTGTGTCAGCACGTCAGGAGGTGGGAGCTAGGGTTAGGGTTTACCTGCCTTGGTTGAAGTCGGGTTGGGGTCGCCGGGGATGGAGCAGCGGCGGAGGGGACTGATTGGGTCGGCATCGACGAGGGGACTCAATAGTGGAGGTGCGATGGAGGGATGGGGGTCGCCGAGGGGAGGGGTCACCGCGAGGAGGGGTCGCCGAAAACGAGAGGGGGGGAGGTCGCCGGAGACAAGAGGGGGAGGGGGAGAGAGATTTGGGGCTCGAGGCGGGTGGGAGATCAAAAATTTTGGGGGAAAGAAAATGAATTCGATCGATTTCTAGCACACTATATGAAAGATTTTACGTCTTATAGAGACGTCGCTAAACGTAGATTAACTAATAAACTTGCGACGTACTACAGTAAGAGTCACAAAACGTCGCTGAATAAAATCAATCAACGACGTTCTACTATTAAACTGTGACTTGTTCTTTCCAAACCGTAATGCTAGTCGCTAAACGTCGCTAAATACGACGTTCAGCAACGTCACTTTTATACGTTGCTAAATACATAAAAACTAGCAACATATTTAGCCGGATTTGCTAATGTCATCCCCAATATGACTTATTTTGGTAGTGTAATGATCTGCACCCAGTGTAAGAGCACGAAAAGTGGGTACGTCCAGTCTAGTCGCAGTGTCGACGGTAGAACATTGTTCTAGGTCACAATCACAACTATCACAAAATGATATGCTCTCCAAACGGAGGATAATCACAAGAGGATATAATCTTAATCACAAAACTAGAGGTAGATAATCAGCACAATAATATAAATATGAAATCCATAAGAGAAATACAACAGAATGAAAAGTCTCGGTGTTATCAACACCATAAACAATATCTCAATACAATCTCAAATTTCTCATAAAGCTAGATAAGGATATAAATCTAATCTAAACTAATGGTAAATCCTCAGCGACTACTGGATCCTGATGGGTCCAGGTCACCTGTGTCAACTAGGCCTGCTCTATAGTAAGTATCGCAGCAATCATCATCATCTGTAATATTTTCAACAGGTCCAGTCAGGACAGGAACGAATACATATCTCTCATGCAGATCATAACATAAAAGGAAATATGAAACAAGCTATAGAATAATATACATGAACTGCTGTAAAGAAATAATGGAGAGACTGTAAAAAGAAGAACATGATATAGTAGAAATAGATATACATGATAGATAAGAAAACTGAATAAACTACGTGATTTAGAGCACATGTGGTTATGTAAACAGGCTTAGGTTATACATGACTTAAATCTAATTTGGAGTTGATATGATAATGGTGTAGATCACAACCAAATAAATACTCCCCTGCCCCAATCAGTACACAAGGATCTGTCCAGGTTATATTATTGCACATGATAGTAGTGTGTCACATGGATAGCTAGTCCACATGAACACTGGGTTATACATGAAGGCTCACATGATCATGAGTGTCACATGAGTATACAAATAAATACGAATACAAAGAGTAGACGATGCACATGATAAAGTATACGAGCATAATATACCCGATGTATCCGAGGAAATAACATCGCATGAAGAGATCCATATAGTACTAATCCGTGATAACATCGTGACAGCAACAAGTAAACTAGTCTATAATAAGTAAATATGTCCAAGCAAGAATGAAACAGTCAGAGATAGCTTAAAAGCGGAGCGGAGGATGCTACAAATAAGAAGAAGGGACATCTCTCGACGGAAAGAAGCTGCACGTCATAAACTAGCTACCAACTACTCGTCTGGCAATCCAAACTGCTGATGAGAAAGTACAACTGAACTGGAGTGATGTAATCCTATTTAAAGCAACCACAAGTCACAAAAGGTCTAAAATATCATAAAAATGCCTACAATGCAATTCTACATAATTCTAGGTCTTTCTATGTCAAAGTCAACCATGGTCAACTCTAGTCAAACCTGGTCAACTGAAGGTCAACTAGTTGTTAATAATA
>JANAVB010022593.1:12234604-12237104 GCA_029216955.1 Iris pallida
CCTCCCAAAGGACGCTCAAATCCCTCTCAGCCATACCTTGACTGGCAGTCCCACCCTCCCAAAGGACGCTCAAACCTCACTCAGCCATCCCTTAACTGGCAGATTCTGGCAAGCTCAAGAGGCAGGATTTCTAGACCGTGACAACCCCTTATGCGCTCTAAAAGAACAAGGCAATGACCTACCTACCACCGACACCGACGACGAGCAGGCAAGAACGACAAAGATACCGAAAACAACGGGGCCACCATTCAATAAACAAAAAACCCCGCCTCCAAGAAGAGCACAAAAACAATCAAAAGTCGATGACAGCTAGGAATACAAGGTCTGCAAAGAAGCACAACCACCCCCATCCCAGCCCATTGCCCAATGCTTAACTCCTCTCGTGGAATGTGAGCGGTTCGGCAATAAACCGCCAATGAATAGATTGCTCAGCCTCAAGAAGACTCATCACATTGATCTTTTAATCATTATCGAACCTAAAATCCCTCAAAGTAGAATAAAAACCATCAAACTCAAGCTAGGCTTTCCACAGGTCATCGCTGGTGGTAACGACATATGGCTCTTCCTTGCTCAAGAATTTAATTATGGCATCATTCACGAATCTCCCCAGGCTCTAACCTGCTAGGTTGAACACCCGGTTCTCAAGTCACGCTCCGCCATCTCCGCTGTTCATGGCAGTTGCGACATCCCCGAACGAAGATTGCTCTGGGCTGACCTGTTGAGGGTTCATTCCCAGGGACTTCCGTGGCTTTGCATTGGTGACTTCAACACAGTAGCATGCAGAGAGGAGAAGTCTGGTGGTCGCCCTCCTCCCAAACCAGCGATGGATGATTTCAACAATTTTACCTTCCTCGGACACCTAACCCCCATCCCCTTCCTCGAGAGCGCTTTCACCTGGTGCAACATGCATGAAGGTCATCGGCGACAATACTCCAGACTTGATCGAGCGTTGATCAACGAAGGCTGGGCCGACATGGGCTTCATCACTAACCTCTCCCATCTGAACTCCACCGAATCTGACCACTCCCCCCTCCTCGTCCAGATCACCAATAATCACACCAGCAACAAGAAAGCTTTCCGATTCCTCGACTTTTGGCGTCACCACCCACAATTCCAAAACATCGTGACTTCTGCTTGGAACTCCGTCTCTGTCCTTGACCCGATGGCTCATTTGGCGGCTAAGCTTAAAGCCACCCGTAAGACAATCTCGTCCTGGAGCTTACAGGCTTACGGTGACATTTTCCAGGCTATCAGGGAGGCAGAGGACGACGTCACTCGTGTGGAGTCCGTATTTGCCATTAACAGATCCCCAGAGGCCCGTGCATCCCTTAACCTCGCCAAAGCCATCCTGAAATCCAGGCTGAGAGTGGAGAACGACTTTTGGCGACAAAAAGCTAGAGCGACCTGGGACACCGACGGCGACCGGAATACCAGGTTCTTCCATGCGTGCGTCAAAGGACGTAGGAACAAATTAAAACTTCACCGGATCCTCGACGACAACGGCAGCGTTGTTGATGACCATGCCAGAATTTAGGCCGCGGCGACGAACTTCTACTCCAAGCTTTTCACCAAAGAGCGGGTCAAACACGACGAGACTCTTTTGTCGGCTATCCCTTCCCTCATCAGCGATAACGACAACGAGACCCTGCTTACCCCCACTTCGGAGGAGGAGGTCAGAGCTGCAGTCTGGTCCATTAATGAGCACAGTGCCCCTGGACCGGACGGTTTCAACGGAGTATTCTTCAGATCTTGCTGGAACATCATCAAAACTGATTTAGTCAAAGCCACTATAGCCTCCTCCAAGGGGCCAGATATCCCAAGTCAATCTCATGTGCCAACATCATTCTCATCCCCAAGAAAGACAATCTGGAGAACTTTAAAGACTTTCGCCCGATTAGTCTCTGTACCTTCACCAACAAGATCATATCCAAGATCGTCGCATCTCGGATGTCAGATCTCCTCTCCAAGATCATCTCCGAAGAACAAAACGGGTTTGTCAAAGGTCGCCACATTACAGACAACATCCTCCTCGCACAAGAGATGATCACGTGCATGAAGTTCCCGTCGAGGGGGAAACGTGGCCATCAAATTTGACATAGAAAAAGCGTATGACCGCCTGGACTGGTAGTTCATGATCTGGGTCTTCAGGGCATCTGGCTTTGCGGAAACATGGATTGACATCGTCTTCAGATCCATCAATAACGCGTGGTTCTCCACCGTCATCAATGGCCAGGCCACAGGATTCTTTCGTTCTACCCGCGGAGTTAGACAAGGGGATCCGCTCTCTTCCACCATTTTTACCATTACAAGCAGAAGCCCTCAACAGAAGCCTTAATAGTATGCCCAGAATGCCCGGTTTCAACCACTTCTACACCACCACCGGTTGTCCGCTTATCACCCACCTGGCCTACGCCGACGATATCCTCATTTTTTCATCCGGAGACAGCAGTTCGATCGACGTCGTCTTGAGCACGATAGCCAGATACACCACCTGCTCCGG
>JANAVB010022593.1:12242104-12262104 GCA_029216955.1 Iris pallida
TGTGAAGGGCAAGGAGGCTGTACCGAGTGGCTCTCCTCCTGCGACAGCGTCCTCACCAGTCCAGGAACCGATTCTGAGTGAGGCCACGCCTAAAAAATAAGTCTCGAGCGTTAATTTATGACGCTCAGACTTTTCTTCTGCCAGGGCGCGTGCGCCTAAGGTAATATACTTCTGTGAGCATTCTTATGCGCCCACAGAAGTCATGTGCCAACACTGTGGTATGCTATGCACCCACATGTTGCCATATTATGTGCCCACATGCTGTTTGCATGTTATGCGCCTACGTACGTTGTACGTTATGTGCCCACAGGTTTGTCTTGGGCGCATAGTCCTTTGGGCGCATAAGAGTCCTTCAGTACTTAGTTTTTTCTGTGGTTTCTGAGTCTGACTTTCTCTTCTGTCTTTGATTCTTGCAGCATCCATACAGAAGGTTGAGACCATTGTGAAGGAGGAGATGATGCCCCCTTTCATCAGACAAGAGTCACCGTTCGTTAAGGAGGAGGTGATACCAAAAATTAAGGTGTATTCAAGACTCTTGAAATACGGATAATAGTTAGATAATTTTTTGAATCACATAAACATCTCACTGTGTATTTACATGACTGAACATATGTGAAGATTAAAAAAAGGTTACACATAGTATTTTTTCAGGCACTTGCCGTTGATAGACATCATGAGCAAGTCACCATCAGGCTTGGCTAGTCGGTACGCACAGTTAGAATACACTGATTCTATGATGAAATGACCTTCCTATTTAGGCTAAAATTTTCTTTTTTTGTGCGTCATGACCATTAGTCTTCTCACTGCTAAGACTAGATCACCGACTTTGAATATTCTTTCATTCACTTTTATTGAAGGCTCTAGAAAGACGTGTTGGTATAGCTCAATACGCTGCTGAGCTAACAAGCATTTTTTGTCTAGTGCTTCGAGCTCCTGTAGACGCAAACGGTAACTTTCTTCGGTAGTCAACTCGCTGGCTAAGGCTACTCGAAGAGAAGGAATCTAGATTTTTAGGGGAAGAACTGCTTCGCTCCTATAAACCAGAGAGAATGGCGTACTGTCTGTTGGAGTCCGGACCGTTGTACGACAGGCCCATAGACATTCGCCGAGCTTCTCATTCCAATCGCGCTTGTTTGAAGACACAAACTTCTTGAGAAGTTTTGTCACGACCCGTACCTTAGAGTTAGGGCACGAGAACGTAACGGCGCCCAGCCTACGCCGCAGTGTCGGCGGTAGAACGTTGTCCTAGGTCACAACATCTAACAATATAAAGCTAAGCAGTTTATACTCCCCGAATGGGGGTGACATAGCAGATACAAATTCAATCACATCTAAGGTAGAGCATGATAAGGATAGATGAAACATGAAATCTAAAAGAGATACAGGAGATAGAAGTCTAAGTGTCTATGATACATAAACCCATAAATATATCTCAAAACTCAATACAGTATTCCACAAAGTAAAATACAACTCCAGACAAAATAAAATAACTACCTAAACAACCTCTAATGTGTCTCCTCTAGGCTAGCAGGCACCTCCAGGCTATCTGTAAAATTTATCAACAGGTCCAGTCAGGACGGGAGCGAGCACAAAACATCTCACACAGTTCATATCGAGTTAGAAAATATAAAGCATGCAATAGAGTAAGTACATGAAACGTTAAAGAAGAATGTATAGAAAACAGTAGAGATTTAATAACAGGAAATATCTAAATATGATAAGTAAGAACTGTAAGGAACATGTGATTTAGAGTACAATCTGGTTATGTAAACGGGCTAGGAAAATGCAATGGTAACTCCATTGTACGTGGGTGTACAATAGACATATACAATAGTTATACAATGTTGTACAATAGGATTTGAGTACATAACCAATTCTACTCCCCCTCCCCAATCAATACACAAGGATCTACTCCAGTTACGTTATCTTATACAATAGTGTACAATGTTATATAATGGATGTACAATGTTATACAATAGTGTACAATGGTCTATCCCTGGGGCTCATGTGATAATGAGAGTACAATATGTACAATGAATATACAAGGATATGGGTATTCAATAAATACAATATGGAAGTGAAACGCACGTCACAATATGTATTTAGTGAATACAAGGAGATAACATCTCAAAAGAAGATCTATATAGTACCAATCCGTGATAACAGTCGTGTCAGCATCAAGTACAGTAATCTAGAGCAAGAATGTAAATCCATACAAGTATGAAACGGTCAGAGAATGTACTCGCCTGATGTCTGAATGTCCAAAGTAAATATACTGTCCGAGGAGAGGTGTCTGGCTCCTAATTAGAACAGCACAAGTCACAACATGTCCAGAAGGGTAATATAAAGTACTACAATGCATTCTACATGAATCTAGGTCAAACTAGGCCAAAGTCAACCCTTGGTAAACTCTAGTCAACTGCACTAGTCAAACTAGGTCAAACTAGGTCATGTCCTAACCCAGTAAGTCTTACTAGGCCTAACCAAGACTATCCTAGCAAGCACATATCAATACAAGGCTATACAAGCCAACATACACCCAACTCTATATAGCATGCAATTATTCAATACTCAAATAGGCAAGAATTCACATTGGATAAACACTAGGTAATCTATTACTTTAAGCTATATATGTCTACACATATATAAACATGCATATATTAGTATTCAACATTAGGTTTATAATCATGGCATTTCAAATGGTTATATAAACTTATATATTACAACACAATATGCTAACATATATATAATATACATACATAGCTAAGTTAAATATATTCATAAATACTTATTTAAGAGGCTATGTGTGTGTATGTGAACATGGCAAAGGGGCAAGTGAGGGTTAAATGGGCATACATAGTGTATACATATCAAAGAGTGTCAAAGTGTAAGTGAACAATGTGTCAAGTGTGATAGTGTCAACATAGTGTAAGGGGGTACATGAGGTAATATAGGATTTGTGTTAACATAGAACATTACATCTCATTAACTTGTATATTGCATACTGTCACGACCCGCACCCTAGCTTTAGGGCACAAGACGTGGGTACGTCCAGCCTACGTCGCAGTGTCGGCGGTAGAACGCTGTTCTAGGTCATAATCACATCTAAAATAATATGCTATACTCTCCAGACGGAGGACAAACATATAAAGAATACTATCTCAATCACAACTTTAAAGATAGATAACAGCACGATGAAATAGATAAGATAATCCAAAAGAGAGAATCAGGAGTGATAGTAAAACTGTTCTATTAAACGACCACAAGATTTCCAATACAACTCTAAGACAAACAATACAGAAAATGAACAACCTCTAGGTAAATACTCCAAGCTCTACCAGTGTCCTCTAGGCTAACTGTGAACTCCAAGTATCTGTAAAATTTTATCAACAGGTCCAATCAGGACAGAAACGAGCACATATCTCTCACAACAATTCATATCAGGAATGGACATATAAAGCAAGCTATAGAAAATTATACATGAAACGCTGTAAAGAGAAATCAACATGAGAGAAGATATAACTGAGATATAAATATGATAAATAAAGAATATAACCTTCTACGTGAAACAGAGCATGAATTGGTTATGTAAACAGCTTGGGTCGCACATGGATACAACTACGGAAGAACATGGATAACAACTACTGGGGATAATGATCACATAACCAACTACACTCTCCCTGCCCCCAACCAATACACAAGGATCGAAGCATGTTATGTTATTGCACATGGATAACAATTACTGTATACATGGAGCTCATATGGTCATGAGTGTACATGAATAACATATGAGTGCACATGGATAAAAGTGAATACATGGAGTACATGATGAACATGATAAAGTACATGAAATATGACATACTCGATGTATCCGAGGGGATAACATCGCATGAAAAGATCCATAGGGTATCGATTCGTGTGAACGTCGTGTCAGCATCAAGTATACTAGTCTATAACAAGAGTATATATCCAAAGAAGCATGAAAAGATCAGAGAATGTACTCGCCTGGTAATCCAAGCCGCTGATAATGTAGATGTCCAACTGGAGTCACAGTATCCTATTTAGAGCAATCACAAGTCACAAAAGAGTCTAACATGAATTAAAAGTAATCTACAGTATATTATAGATAGTTCTAGGTCCTTCTAGGTCAAGGCTAAATCAACAAGTCCACTAGGTCAACTAAAGTCAAAATTAAAGCCAACTAGTCAAGTTCTAGTTCAATCCGGTCAAACTAAGTCAATGGTTGACCTATAGTTAATTTTTAGTTAATATAGTCAACCTGGTCAAAGGGGGATCAATTCTAGTCTCTAAGTATTAAACTACGAGGTTGTACTAATTCCGAATTAAGAAAAAATAGGAATTGGCTAACTAATGGTGATACCTAGAGAAAATATCTACAAATATTGTCGGATGATAAAACAAATATCACCAACATGTCCAGAAGGGTCAAACCAGCTAGGATTGTCTGTCCTTAAGTCTAATTCTGGACACAGGGGCAAAACGGTAATTTCGGGCGAAAACGATGTCCGCCGTTGGACCCGCTTTGCACCGAAAAATGTGCCAGAGTCAACGGTATATATATATATATGTATTATGTATACATATATATTTATGTATATATATTTCATTGTGTATATATATATATATATATATATATATATATATATATATATATATATATATATATATATATATTATTTCTGTATTTCACTTAGCTTAGTACAAATTATCTTTATAAGATAATATTCATACTTGTATAGTTACTATGTAAAACTTTATCTTATTAAAATATTAATATTTATTTTGCAGTCCTATCACCTAGTATTTTCTGTATATTTAAATTACGGCAACCATTTGGTGTCCAAGCCTAGCATGGATATTTGGGCCCAAATGTGTTTTCACACATTCAAGACCTGTACAAGTCATATTGGACTTGATTCATGGCCTTGGGTCCTATATTTGAACTTTGGTTCAAATTATATACATGGACAAAATACGCAGATAATTAATTATTGTGTATAATGCTGTTTTTGATTTTCAAAAAATACTTAAAGTACTGCTAAAATTGTGGAAAAATAGTATTTAGATACTATGTTAAGTTGGCTAATTTAGTATAATTTTTGTAGTATTTAATTTGTTGTTTTGCCCCTAGTTTGGCATATGAAACCAAAACTCACTTTCTGTATACTTAGGAAAACTGATTTTTATAAAATACTTGTACTGGTTAATAAATTCCAGAAAAATTATAATAAATTTCTATGATTAACAAGGATCACCTTGGTACTTTACTTTAAGAAAAACTAGGCTTTTTGTCTACTTCAAAAATTGTTAGAACATAATGATCTTTTGATTTATTTATTGATTAAATACGACTTATAGCTTTTTGTGTTATTTGGAGTTTTAGTCGTGTTGAACCCCATCCCTCACTAGTGTAAAGACCCTAGAAGTTAGTTAACATAGTGTGTCACCCCATATTGGTCTCCTATGCCAAGTCATCATTTTGGCTAGGTGCCCAATCACAAGTCGTGTTTCACCAATTAGTGTCCTAGTGTTTTAGCTTAGTGTAAAACTAAGTTGTTGTATTTACTTATACAGTGATGAACTACCAGACATCCATAGCATTGTTATCGCAGCTTATTTTGTTTTGCTTTGCTAGAGGCAAGTACTTTCTACGAACTTTACATACTGCTATAAACCATAAAACTGTGAATCACCAACCATGTTAAATGCTGATCCTTGGGGTAGCAAGTTAGAACTTTACATGTTGTATTACTTTCAGTCTCTACCATGTTTATACTGTATCTCATAAATCACTCTCATGCTTAAATAACGGGTTAAGGGAAAACTGCTAGTAGCGTACGTGATCATGACCCCCTTCTCCGTATGTATTTACCGAGCACCGTTACATTCTATATGTATCTGTGTTGTATGTCTGGTCCCACGTTTGTGTATGGATATACACCGATGCCGTTATGTGTACGTATGTGCACATCAGAAAATTGATATGTACCGCTGTACATCCTGATTACCTATTGACTGATCACTCACCTACTACAGTTTTAAACTTTAAAATGTATATCTATCGCCATGCTAAAACATACCTAAAACTGAACCAACATGATATGTCATTTCCTTTTCATCACATGATCAGTATTATATGTTTGTTAGATTTAGTACTTGCTCCCGTCCTGACAGGATAACGTTGTAGGTATCCTTACTGAGGAGGAGTTACTCTGTGACACATACTATGGAGATACTGCCGAGGATCCGGCTCTGCTTTACGAGGATGTTCCTGCGGGGAACCTCGCCTAGTTGTCTTTTGTTTACTTAGACTTTTGAGAGTAGACATGTATTAGACTATATCATTTTGTAACTGGACATGTATCCAGTTTTACTTTACAGTTCACTTGTACCTTGACATTTTACTATATACGATGACTTTTGTGTTTGGAGCATTTATGATTCTTCTTCACTTATAGAACTGTTAGCACATTTTAGTCTTACCCTGTTGTCTTTAGAACAGCTTACTACGTTTACCTCAACGTAGGCTGGGCATGACTCGGCCTGGCCCAACAATTTGGGTAGCGGGTCGTGACATGTTTTGAGTGGTGGCCCATGCAGGTACTGACTAAACTGTTTGGTTACGTTATTGCACCAAGCATGCCTGCAATTAGGAACTTAAGGTAATTAGACAATATTGGAAAAGACGCTTAGAACACCTAGAGGAATGCTAAGGATTGCAACATAGGAAATATGTCACATATTTGCTATTATAATTAGATTTTCTTGCATATGATTGCTTACTTTAAACAAGTCCTTATAAGTCTTTTTATGTGTAATTTAGATGGTGCTTACTCGTTCATCCCAGTATGTTACCCCCGAGAATGGGGCCCTCCATATCCAGTCAGCTGACCAGTTGACTAATACACCTCCACCTACCATATTCTCCCACCCCACAGATCCACAGACCCAGATACCACCTTCCACATCCCAGGCCCGGCAGGACCCGATACTTCCACCACCCCCTATCACTATACCCACCCAGGCTTCCGTCACACTCGACGGGACCCAGCTGCTCACACTGATCCAGGGGTTCCTAACAACCCATCAGGAGCAGACGACCCTACTCCGCCAGAGCATGGAGCGTTCTGAGGGACGTCCCGTGGTCCCACCACATGTAGAGCCATGGCAGAGAGCGGGGACGATCAAGGACTTCATGGGTTTGAATCCCAAGGAGTTCTCAGGGACTGAGGGTATAGTAGTAGCTGTTGACTGGCTAGATTCAGTAGAGAGGAAGCTTCTGGGGGTTAGGATGTCGGATGACCTCCAGGTCGAGGCAGCGGGATTTCTGCTGATAGACTTAGCAGGAGTCTGGTTCCGGAATGAGCCGTTGTTTGCGAGATGTAGAGCCACTTGTGTCCAGTTCAAGACCCAGTTCAAGAAGAAATTCTTCTCGACCACTGCTAGAGTAGCCATGGGGCTACGATTCCAGAATATCCAGCAGGGGAACCGTTCTGTTGACGACTATGCGGCAGAGTTTAGTCGCCTGAGCCGTTTTGCTCCTAGTCTGGTTGCTGATCCAGAGGAGATGACCCATAGGTTTTGCCATGGTCTAGTTCCAGACATTGGCATTCTTATAGTGGCAAACGGTACGACTGACTACTACCAGAGCCTAGAGTTAGCTCGGAGCATCGAGGAGCGTCTTCTGTCATGCAAGAGGCCGACTTCTGTACATCATGAGGGACCGTCCAAGCGTCAGGCTTTCCAGCAGAAAGCACCGACGCTACCCCAGCAGACTTACCGTCCCCCTATATCACATCATCAGACCCCGCCAGTTAGAGCCCCGGGACCCCGACAGCAGCCGAACGGAGGTATTTGTACATTCTGCAAGAGGGTAGGCCACGACGCTTCCATCTGCAGGAAGAAGTTGGGGCAGTGTTTGGCTTGTGGGTCTGCCACCCATCAGCTTCGAGAGTGCCCAGTAGCGAAGATTAGAGGACCGCTCCCGACTCAGCAGCAGAGGTTCGGGCAGCATCTGCAGCAGCAGAAGGGACCTCAGGGGAGGGTTTATAGCCTAGCCATTGAGCCGGAGCCGGAGCAGGTTTCGAAGCCGAATTACTTAGCTGACGTCATTACAGGTCATGTTTATTTGCATACTTTTCTAGCTCTATGTTTGTTTGATTCTGGTACATCTCATAGCTTCCTATCATTAGAGTTTATGCAAGAACATCATCTAGTATCTACACCTACTGCGGAGATTAGTAGAGTAATGACGGGAGGAGGACCAGTGCCTATTAGAGCTAGCTATAGATGCTCTATTATGATAGCCGGGAGAGAGTTCGAGGGGCGATTCTTTGTGATGCCACTCCCCGGTTATGATATCATATTGGGAATGGACTGGCTTAGCTATGCCCATGCATCTATAGATTGCCATGAGGGTAGTATTTTGTTCAGTCCCCCAGGCACAGCACCATTCAGTGTCAGGAGGACAGGGCCGGATATCAGCCTAGAGCCGAATTGTTGTACGACAGTTGGGGACGCAGCACCGCCACACCCTATCATTAGGGAGTTTATGGATGTATTTCCAGAGGATCTTTCAGGACTTCCGCCTGACAGAGATGTGGAATTCACTATAGATTTAGTGCCGGGTTTATCACCAGTATCCCGTGCTTGCTATAGAGTGAATCCCAAGGAGGCCATAGAGATGAAAGAGCAGATTGATGACCTGTTGAAAAAGGGTTTCATTCGATCCAGTGCTTCTCCATGGGGAGCACCAGTGCTCTTTGTGCCTAAGAAGGATGGTACAGTCCGATTGTGTATTGACTATCGGGCTTTGAATGCCATCACCATCAAGAACAAATATCCTCTGCCCAGGATAGATGATTTGTTCGACCAGTTGAGCGGAGCGAAGGTGTTTTCCAGGATAGACTTGAGATCCGGGTACCACCAGGTAAAGGTTAGGCCAGCAGACATCCAGAAGACGGCGTTCAACACGAAGTACGGGCAGTACGAGTTTCTGGTGATGCCATTTGGTCTCACAAATGCGCCAGCTGTCTTTATAAACTTGATGAATAAGACATTTCACCAGTATCTGGATAAGTTCGTCGTGGTATTTATCGACGACATCCTGATATACTCGAAGACGCCAGAGGAGCATGCAGAGCACTTGCGGATAGTTTTGGGGATTCTGAGACAGGAGAGATTGTTTGCCAAATTGCCGAAGTGCGAGTTCTTTTTAGACCGAGTGGAGTTTCTCGGCCATGTAGTCACTGGAGATGGAATCTCGGTGGATCCCAAGAAGATTGCTGCAGTTGAGACGTGGAAGGCTCCGACGTCAGTTTCAGAGATCAGGAGCTTTCTGGGTTTAGCAGGCTATTATAGAAAGTTCGTCCAGGACTTTGCTAGGATAGCTGAACCCATGACGAAGCTGACGCGGAAGGACGCAGAGTACATTTGGTCAGAGGACTGCCAGACAGCATTTGAGGAGCTGATGAGGAGGCTGACGACCGCTCCAGTTCTGACTTTACCTTCAGGTTCTGGAGGTTTCACCATTTACAGTGATGCTTCTGGGAAGGGGCTAAGATGTGTCCTATAGCAGCATGAAAAAGTGATTCCTTATGCATCTAGGCAATTGCGGACTCATGAGCGGAATTATCCTACCCATGACCTCGAGTTAGCTGCGGTGATCTTTGCACTCAAGTTATGGAAATATTACTTATACGGAGAGCGTGTGGAAATCTTTATTGACCACAAAAGCTTGACGTATGTGTTCACGCAGAAAGAGCTGAACATGAGGCAAAGACGATGGTTGGAGTTGATGAAGGACTTCGACATCGATTTACAGTATCACCCCGAGAAGGCAAATGTGGTGGCGGATACGCTGAGCAGGCATCCGATGGCATGGTATCTGATAATTGATCGGCATTTGCGGGAGGATCTGGAGAAGCTCGGTATCGAGCTAGTTCGGCCAGGATCAGTGATGCAGATGATGGCGCTTGACATACAGTCAGGTTTGATGGAGCAGATCAGGGAGGCACAGTCTACGGATGAGAGCCTTCGCAGACTTTGACCCCAGGCATTAGCTAGATTGCTGGATGACTTCACTATAGCAGAGGATGGATCCCTGAGGCATGGCAGCCGATTGTGCGTGCCGAAGGGAGAGCTGGTAGAGGCAGTCTTGCAGGAGGCGCACCGATCGAGATATTCTATTCACCCTGGTGCTAACAAAATGTACCGTGACTTGCGGGAACATCTTTGGTGGCACGGGATGAAGAGGGATGTATCACGTTTCATTTCGAGATATCTAGTTTGCCAGCAGGTCAAGGCGGAGCGCCAGAGGCCAGCTGGTTTGTTGCAGCCATTACCCATTCCCGAGTGGAAGTGGGAACATATTACGATGGACTTCGTTTCAGGGCTTCCTCGTTCCCAAGGAGGAAAGGATGCCATCTGGGTCATCGTAGACAGGCTGACGAAGTGTGCGCACTTTATACCCTTCAAGGTGGGGCTTTCTACCGAGAAGTTAGCGGAGCTATACATGCAGCAGATAGTTCGCCTACACGGAGTGCCGGTAAGCATCGTGTTAGACAGAGACAGCAGATTCACATCCCACTACTGGAGGAGCTTGAGGAGTTGGGCAGTAGGCTCAAGTTCAGTACGGCGTACCACCCGCAGACAGATGGGCAGTCCGAGAGGACGATACAGACACTGGAGGATATGCTGAGGACTTGCGTGCTGGACTTCGGAGGATCATGGGAGAGCCATCTGCACTTGGTAGAGTTTTCATACAACAACAGCTACCAGGCCAGTATTGGTATGTCTCCTTTCGAGGCGCTATATGGACGACGATGCCGCACACCGCTCTTTTGGGATGATGTTGGAGATAGAGTTATGCTCGGGCCAGAGATGATCACGGATGCAGCAGAGAAAGTCAGGATGATCAGAGACAGGCTCAGAGTAGCTCAGGATAGACAGAAACACTGGGCTGATGCTAGTCGCAGGCCGATGGAGTTTGCAGACGGTGATATGGTGCTAGTGAAGATATCACCTACCAGAGGGACGATCCGGTTCGGACGAGGAGGGAAGCTGAGCCCCAGATACATCGGGCCGTTCGAGATACTTGGCAGGATCGGAGAGGTAGCTTACAGGGTTGCACTTCCACCCAACCTAGCAGGAGTTCACGATGTCTTTCACGTATCTCAGCTGAGGAGATATGTTCCAGACCCCAGTCATGTGTTAGATCATTCAGAGTTGGAGGTCGGACCGAGCCTTACAGTTTCTGAGCAGCCAGTGGAGATATTAGACAGGAGGGAGAAGAGGCTGAGGAACAAGGTTATACCCCTAGTACGAGTAGCTTGGAGCCGTCACTCCCCAGGTGAATCTACTTGGGAGAGGGAGTCGGACATGAGGGAGAGATACCCTTACTTGTTCGATCCAACCGCTGCGGGGGAACCACCCGTTCCCGCTTGATACCTTAGAGGTTAGTTTCGATCGCAGCCTTAGTCATTTTGTTGCATTATTTGCTATGTTAGAATATTGTAGGGTCTTCAATCCTTGTGAATTTCGAGGACGAAATTTTTCAAGGAGGGAAGACTTGTAAGCCCCTGTTTTTCAAATTTTAGTTTTAATAGTGCTAATTAATTTTTAATGTTAGTTTTGGCCTTAAAATATTTTATTAGGATTTTTAGGAATTTTTTTATAAGTTTTAAAAAGAGTTTATATATAAAAATATCACTTTGCAAATTATTTGAAATTAATTAAATAGGTTTTGCAATTTTTAGAATTGATTATATATCAGTTTGTAATATATGATTTGTTTTTAATTATGGAATGCAAATATTATTTTGCATTTTAATACCAATAATTCTCTTATGCAATTCCTAAACTTGGGGGGGCTTTTGTGCTAACCTACCAAACCCCCCCCCCCCCCGACCAGTCACTCTCTCTCTCTCCTCCCTCACCCACTCTCTTTGACCTCTCGGGCGACGACCGCCACGCCGACGGGCAGCCCCCGCCTTTTCCGGCTGCCACGACCGCCCTCTTTCCCTATAAAACACTCCTCTCTCTCCTTCAGACCTAAAACCCTAGCTCTACACCCTCATCGACCACCACAGTCCACTCCCTTCCCTAAAACACTTCGCCGGAACCCTAACCCCGACGAAGTCTCGATCTCACAATCCCGACACCCTCATTGACCACCACCACCGCCATCCGCTTCGCCACGCCGAGCTGAACGCAGCGCCACCGGAGCGCCACCGTCCCGACGCCCCTAGCCGCCGCCTCCGCCTTCGAAACTTCTTTGGGAAGTCGGACACGTGAGTAACAGAACTCAATCGTGTCACGCGTGTCTCGCCTTCACGCACGAGACTCGCCAGGACACAACGAGCATGGTGCTGTGCACGGACACGCGAGGCTGAGCTCGTGTGTGTCATGTATAGCACAGACACGAGGATCCCTGTGTCCCAAACTGTCTGGACACAGGCTCGTGTTTATATTTTTTTTATATAAAGTCTAACCTAAAACGAAATAAAAGAAACAAAACCCTTTGCCTAACACAACTGATGGGCTGACCCCCTGGCCAGCCCATCCTAATCTAAACCCCCCCGCGCGCGCTGTGTTGGCTCGGGTTCGAGCCCGGCCACTGCTGCGTTTTCCTTTTCTTTTTCTTTTCTTTTTCCTTTTTCTTTTTCTTTTGTTATTTATGTATATTTATATATATATATATATATATGTATATACATATATTTGTATATATATATAATTATGTATAATGTATTTTTGTATATATACTTACTGTTTTTCTTATGTATATATGTATATATACTTTATTCTCTTGTACTTTATTAATCTATGTATATATATATATATATATATATATATATATATATATATATATATATATATATATATATATATATATACACAATGAAATATATATACATAAATATATATGTGTATATATATATATATATATATATATATATATATATATATATATATATATATATATATATATATATATATATATATATTATTTCTGTATTTCACTTAGCTTAGTACAAATTATCTTTATAAGATAATATTCATACTTGTATAGTTACTATGTAAAATTTTACCTTATTAAAATATTAATATTTATTTTGCAGTCCTATCACCTAGTATTTTCTGTATATTTAAATTACGGCAACCATTTGGTGTCCAAGCCTAGCATGGGTATTTGGGCCCAAATATGTTTTCACACATTCAAGACCTGTACAAGTCATATTGGACTTGATTCATGGCCTTGGGTCCTGTATTTGAACTTTGGTTCAAATTATATACATGGACAAAATACGCAGATAATTAATTATTGTGTATAATGCTGTTTTTGATTTTCAAAAAATACTTAAAGTACTGCTAAAATTGTGGAAAAATAGTATTTAGATACTATGTTAAGTTGGCTAATTTAGTATAATTTTTGTAGTATTTAATTTATTGTTTTGCCCCTAGTTTGGCATATGAAACCAAAACTCACTTTCTGTATACTTAGGAAAACTGATTTTTATAAAATACTTGTACTGGTTAATAAATTCCAGAAAAATTATAATAAATTTCTAGGATTAACAAGGATCACCTTGATACTTTACTTTAAGAAAAACTAGGCTTTTTGTCTATTTCAAAAAGTGTTAGAACATAATGATCTTTTGATTTATTTATTGATTAAATACGACTTATAGCTTTTTGTGTTATTTGGAGTTTTAGTCGTGTTGAACCCCATCCCTCACTAGTGTAAAGACCCTAGAAGTTAGTTAACATAGTGTGTCACCCCATATTGGTCTCCTATGCCAAGTCATCATTTTGGCTAGGTGCCCAATCACAAGTCATGTTTCACCAATTAGTGTCCTAGTGTTTTAGCTTAGTGTAAAACTAAGTTGTTGTATTTACTTCTACAGTGACGAACTACCAGACATCCATAGCATTGTTATCGCAGCTTGTTTTGTTTTGCTTTGCTAGAGGCAAGTACTTTCTACGAACTTTACATACTGCTATAAATCATAAAACTGTGAATCACCAACCATGTTAAATGCTGATCCTTGGGGTAGCAAGTTAGAACTTTACATGTTGTATTACTTTCAGTCTCTACCATGTTTATACTGTATCTCATAAATCACTCTCATGCTTAAATAACGGGTTAAGGGGAAACTGCTAGTAGTGTACGTGATCATGACCCCCTTCTCCGTATGTATTTACCGAGCACCGTTACATTCTATATGTATCTGTGTTGTATGTCTGGTCCCGCGTTTGTGTATGGATATACACCGATGCCGTTATGTGTACGTATGTACACATCAGAAAATTGATATGTACCGCTGTACATCCTGATTACCTATTGACTGATCACTCACCTACTACAGTTTTAAACTTTAAAATGTATATCTATCGCCATGCTAAAACATACCTAAAACTGAACCAACATGATATGTCATTTCCTTTTCATCACATGATCAGTATTATATGTTTGTTAGATTTAGTACTTGCTCCCGTCCTGACAGGATAACGTTGTAGGTATCCTTACTGAGGAGGAGTTACTCTGTGACACATACTATGGAGATACTGCCGAGGACCCGGCTCTGCTTTACGAGGATGTTCCTGCGGGGAACCTCGCCTAGTTGTCTTTTGTTTACTTAGACTTTTGAGAGTAGACATGTATTAGACTATATCATTTTGTAACTGGACATGTATCCAGTTTTACTTTACAGTTCACTTGTACCTGAACATTTTACTATATACGATGACTTTTGTGTTTGGAGCATTTATGATTCTTCTTCACTTATAGAACTGTTAGCACATTTTAGTCTTACCCTGTTGTCTTTAGAACAGCTTACTACGTTTTACCTCAACGTAGGATGGGCATGACTCGGCCTGGCCCAACAATTTGGGTAGCGGGTCGTGACATCTACATAGGCTTGGGCTTGGTTTGGGTCCAGTTTGCACTAGTTTGGTACAACCGGTCACCTAGACGTCAAATAATATTAATAATAAATAATTAACTATTTAAAAAGGTCATGTCACAACTTGGCCTGGTTTTTCTAGTTAGGACATCACTATGGCTCGGCCTTCTCTACTAGGGCTAATACACTAGTCAAAGCATACCACTGCACTACCCGTACCATAATTCCTAGTCACCTTGTACTCCAAATCTCAAGCATGGCTAAAATCATCTACCGTAATAATTAACTAAAATAATTATTTATAAAAATCTAAAAATCACCATTAAATTAAAATAAATAAAAATTTTAAAAATTCCGGAAAGGGAGGCTACAAATCTACCCACCTTAAAATAATTTCGTCCTCGAAATTTAGGTCGGTCGTACTCTTTCTAGGTCAACACCCAACAATCAAAGTCTCTAAGAAAATAAAAATAAAATAAAATAAAAATAAAAAATTTAATCATACAATTAGGAAGAATAACATATGCAGGATCATGGTCAAATCATAGGAGTTGAATGTCTCATCTAGGTGTATAAGTCATGCTAGATCAAGCCAGTCATCGGTATAAAACATACAACAGTCTAGGGAGTCCAATTTGAAAGATAAGGGAACGCCAATCATCAAGGCCGTAGGTCAGTCTACCACCCTTTATGAAATTGGCAACTATAACTAGTAACTAACTCTGAAGGGTTACTAATCCCAATATAATCAAGAAGATCAAAGTTTAAATCACGACTTGTCAATAGCACAAAAAAAAAATCCAAGCACACTATATATATATATATAAGAAAATTTTAGTCCCAATACGATCTAAGTTGATCAATTAGGATGAATCGATGTTTGGACAAGATAGAGAACGATGTCATTTGAAGTTCGAGCACGAGTATCCAAGATTTGAAATCCATGTCACAATTGTTTTAATTCAATTGAAATAGATCCCAATATATTGGATGATAAGAAGGATGACCAAGTCAACTGGTCGGTCAAGGAATTTAGAATTTAAAGGATGATGCAAGGATATAGAATTGAATCAATTTCCTGCTTTGGATGGGGAAACTATTTGTGATACTTCGGGTCTGTCTAATAAGTATAGTGTCTTGTCTTTCTGAAATATGTGAAAGGCAGACAATAAAGAGTTCAAAGGCGATGTTATTGAGTACAATACGTGGCTCATAGACGAAAAATATAGTTCAAAGGGGAATTATCAAGGCTGTCGTGGATGAGATATATGCCCTAGAGTCTCATCCACGTAGAGTAATATATGAAAGCGAACCAAAGTACAATAGGTTGATCAGACCATCTTGCACCGGTTCTGATTAGACAATATATTAGTGGGTGCCGGCCCCCAATAATATATGTCATGATCAAGCTCGAAAAGAAGATAAGCTTGCAAAATTGGTTCTAAATTAGCAACATAAGGTAGTCAAAATATAAGTAAGGAAAATGATGAAAGAATTTAAATCGTCTAAGTGAACTTATCAATGTGGTTCACAATGACTAGAATTTGCTGGGTAGTGAGGCATTCTACCCACCTTAAAGAGTTAAACTAATAGGGTGATGGAACAACGGGTCAAGTCATCAAGATAAAGTACAAAGTTGAGCATTTTTAAAAAGTCAAACAGAACACCAACACATGTCGGGTCAAAAGAAGTGAGGCAAGTTGGATTTCTAATTGAAGTCGAAAATAGTTGGTATTAAGGTATAGATCATAGTTAGTCATTTCGACTCGAAAGTCATATAAAGGGATAGTATACAAGGAGATGAGTTTAATGGGACACGATATGCCCGTATGAAGATGGACTCGTCTGGGCCTTGTACACAATTTGTTGGAGGGTAACAGCTAGTATTACACTCCGAATATCAAAGTCATGGTAAGAAATGTCAAGGATCCAAAATAGAAATGGAAGTTCAAGAGGTGACAATTAATGTACAAAGTAAAGGACATCAAGTTGAAGCACGAATAAAATCAGTTGCAGAATAAAACAATTTAGGGATATAGTTCTATAGAGAAAATACTGTTTAAGGAACGATCAAATCGTTATTCAAAAATTACGAACGGTTAGAGAGTCACAATAAAAGATTTAGATTTGAGGAAAGTCAACTATCATCTGCCTCTGAAACCCTGAAGTTCACCTTATCATAATTGCCAATCGTATCTTTACCTTACTAGTCTTCCTATGATAATTCAATCCTCATATGTTTACCATCCAAATTTTCCAGCCTTCCGTTATCTAAATCCTTACCATGATCATCATAGGCAGGATTCTAAATTTTTCAAAATATTTCTCATGAAGCATGTCCCTTCTTATTAAGTATCAATACTATCCATTTTAAATCAATTTTCATATTTCTTCACATTGTCCCAATGTAGATCCGTAACCTCTAACTCAAGTCTATGAGATCTTTAAACTGTTTAAATTGTTTTCTCGTATCATTCAGTTCACAAAACCTCTAAACCTTGCAAATTTATCTTCCGTCGTAAAATCACCCTTCATATTTTCTTTGACATACACCCATGAATATTATTCTCCTATTATTTATTTTTCACAACAACGTCCAAACTTCCATAGCCTTGTGTCCTCTCTATCCCTAGTCATTTCCTTGCAATATCTCGTTCAATTTCATACCTTTATTGAATACAATTTAATTCTCCTTTCCATTACTAACCTTCTTTAAAGCCTTAGGGTAAAACTGTCCGAGAATCAATAACCAAAATTTTGAAGTTCTCAAACTAAGTTGACCTTGAATATCCTCATCAGTTTTGAAATACACTTACGAATTATTCATACCAAGTTTTTTTTTCTAAGTGTGGTTTGTTTCCAGACTGGTAGTATACATCTCTTTGATTTCATCCTAGACCTTTACCACATATCATTCTCAAGTTCCCATGTTAACATCCAACCTTTTGGATTCCTACAAAATCATCACACGATAACCAGTTCAATCATTTTGAACTACATGATTTACGACACTTCCTCAACCCTTTCCATGAAAATACGAAGACTCAAGGGTTAAAAATATGCAGGTACGATAGAGTTTAAGAAATGGGAATACAAGAATTAATGGTAAGGAAGGAATCAAGAGGATCCGCTCAAAAGAGATGAATTAATCAAGATCAAATTCAAGAGGAAAATGAATTCAATCGAAATTCGTAATGAGATTCTCAAGGGTCGTCCCTGGAATCTCTCAAGGATCCAAAGTGTGATTGAGTATCTCTAATTCTAACTCCTTATTTCTTATACTCTATAGCAGGCTCGTAGCAGTACAACTAAGTCGTCGTGCTACTACGAAATCGCACAAATGCGATTCTCGACCTGCATGGGCCACCACTAAAAACGTGTCACGACCCGCACCCTAGCTTTAGGGCACGAGACGTGGGTACGTCTAGCCTACGCCGCAGTGTCGACGGTAGAATGCTGTTCTAGGTCATAATCACATCTAAAATAATATGCTATACTCTCCAGACGGAGGACAAACATATAAAGAATACTATCTCAATCACAACTCTAAAGATAGATAACAGCACGATGAAATAGATAAGATAATCCACAAGAGAGAATCAGGAGTGATAGTAAAACTGTTCTATTAAACAACCACAAGATTTTCAATACAACTCTAAGACAAACAATATAGAAAATGAACAACCTCTAGGTAAATACACCAAGCTCTACCAGTGTCCTCTAGGCTAACTGTGAACTCCAAGTAGCTGTAAAATTTTATCAACAGGTCCAATCAGGACAGGAACGAGCACATATATCTCACAACAATTCATATCAGGAATGGACATATAAAGCAAGCTATAGAAAATTATACATGAAACGCTGTAAAGAGAAATCAACATGAGAGAAGATATAACTGAGATATAAATATGATAAATAAAGAATATAACCTTCTACGTGAAACAGAGTATGAATTGGTTATGTAAACAGCTTGGATCGCACATGGATACAACTACGGAAGAACATGGATAACAACTACTGGGGATAATGATCACATAACCAACTACACTCTCCCTGCCCCCAACCAATACACAAGGATCGAAGCATGTTATGTTATTGCACATGGATAACAACTACTGTATACATGGAGCTCATATGGTCATGAGTGTACATGAATAACATATGAGTGCACATGGATAAAAGTGAATACATGGAGTACATGATGAACATGATAAAGTACATGAAACATAACATACTCGATGTATCCGAGGGGATAACATCGCATGAAAAGATCCATAGGGTACCGATCCGTGTGAACGCCGTGTCAGCATCAAGTATACTAGTCTATAACAAGAGTACATATCCAAAGAAGCATGAAAGATCAGAGAATGTACTCGCCTGGTAATCCAAGCCGCTGATAAATGTAGATGTCCAACTGGAGTCACAGTGTCCTATTTAGAGCAATCACAAGTCACAAAAGAGTCTAACATGAATTAAAAGTAATCTACAGTGTATTCTAGATAGTTCTAGGTCCTTCTAGGTCAAGGCCAAATCAACAAGTCCACTAGGTCAACTAAAGTCAAAATTAAAGCCAACTAGTCAAGTTCTAGTTCAATCCGGTCAAACTAAGTCAATGGTTGACCTATAGTTAATTTTTGGTTAATATAGTCAACCTGGTCAAAGGGGGATCAATTCTAGTCTCTAAGTATTAAACTACGAGGTTGTACTAATTCCGAATTAAGGAAAAATAGGAATTGGCTAACTAATGGTGACACCTAGAGAAAATATCTACAAACATTGTCGGATGATAAAACAAATATCACCAACGTGTCCAGAAGGGTCAAATCAGCTAGGATTGTCTGTCCTTAAGTCTAATTCTGGACACAGGGGCAAAACGGTAATTTCGGGCGAAAACGATGTCCGCCGTTGGACCCGCTTTGTACCGAAAAACGTGCCAGAGTCAACGGTCTCTAAAGTCGTTAAACTACATGTCTACGGATCCAGTTTTCTGATACAAACCAACCGTATGTCCAAAGTTGGATTCCGGCGGGCCGTGCACAAAATCGCCCGTCAAGTGGGACTGCGGGGCCCGCA
>JANAVB010022593.1:12267104-12472104 GCA_029216955.1 Iris pallida
ATAAAGAAAAGTAACTACCCATTATCTTTAAAGGGTTCAGAAAAAAAAAAGAAAATCAAAATCAAAGTTAAGGAATGAAAGCCAATTTCATGGAAAATTTCCAATCACAATACGTATTAAGAATATTTAGTCTTGATACGATCTAAGTTGATCAAATTGGGGGAAATCAAGATTTAGGCAATATGGAGGACAGGTTCAACAAAGTCTGAGATCGAGCATACAAGGATAGAGATTCAGGTCACAATCAAATTTAATTCAATTAAGTACAACCCAAGATATAAATATGATAAGAAAAGATAATCGAAGTCGATTTGGTCGGATTAAGGAAACTAGGATTCAATGATATTGAAAAACCCCTTTTAGAGAAAACAGGAAAAGAATTCATACGAAGTCAGCAAATCATCCCTCTCTAATACTATCAGTTTATCATTTGCTAAACCATATTCTTTTTTTTCTCACAAGTCCCAATATGAAAATCAACCTCTATATAACTATCATCGAAATTTTATAACCTTCAGTCATCTAAACCTTTACCACAATCACCATAGACAAAATCATTATGTTCCAAAACATTTTCCACGAAACATACCCCTCTTTTTAGGAGTCAACACTTATTCATTTAATCAAAATTTCAAATTCCTTCATCTCGTTTTAAATTAGATCCGAAACCTCTAAATCCAGTTTATGGAATCCTTGGACTTGTTTAAATCGAGTCTCGTATTCACTAAACTCCAATACCACTATGTCACATAAAATTTATTCTTTTTTTATAAATCAACCTTCATATTTTCTTCAACGTTCACCTTCAAATATTTTTTTTGAATTCTACAATTTTCTTCCAATCATGTAAAATAATTTCTATAACGTAAAATCCTTGTGTTCTCTCTGTCTCTAGTCACCATCTTACAATATCTAGTTCAATTTCGCATAATCATTTTATTCGATTAAATTCTCCTTTCCATCTCTAAATTTCTACATAGCCTTGTAATAGTTCCCAAGAATCAATAACAAAGATTTTTAAGTTCTCAAAACTAGGTTGACCTTAAACATCCTCATTAGTTTTGAAATACATCCATGAATTATTCATAACCCACTTTCTGTGATTGTTTCTAAATTGATAACATTTATTCTTCGATTTCATTTTAAACCTTTACCACATTTCCATTTCAAAATTTTCATATTTGACATCCAACACTCTGATTCCTACAAAATCATCATATGATAACCAATTACATCATTTTCGAACTAGATGATTTATATCACTTCCTCAACATTTCTCAGATAAAAAATGATATAAAGATTCAAGAGTTTTCAAGGTATAGCTGACAGAATTATATATGAGACAGGGAATTGATATAATCAGGACAGGTATATAAGACAAGGAATGATGGTAGTAAAAATATTGGCAGGAAAAGAATGAAAATAGAATCTGTTCTGCTTATCTATTTAAAAGAGGGACCCATTTTTTTTGAAACAAGAATTATAATACCAAATCCAAAATAAGGCCTAGCAAAATCATTGGTTTATTGTATTAAGAAAAAATAAATTTTTGTAAGAAGTTACACAAGGTTTATAAAAATAGCTAAAGCTACATCCTAAGTAAATAATGAGAAACAAAACAAAACAAAACAAAACAACAATAATTCCTTCTCTTTTTTTTGAATGACTGAAACAAAAGTAGCAAAAACATGTTCGAAAACATTTAAGGTACAATCTGATAATCATATGCGTCTATCCAAAATTATGGTACTCTAAATTCTCGTCATACTAGAGAGCAAGGCTACGATAATCACAGAGTCCTTGACTTATGCACATACCTCTAGAATCATGGTATTTAACATTTTCGCGATGCCGCTAGCTTGGCTGCGAAAACCTTAAATTTCCACACCCGAGAAATATATCCAAAATCAGACTATATGTCCTCACCATACTGGCTAATGTGACTATAGAAGACAAGATTTCTATAACTTAGATGACCTAGCCCATATAATTTCATCTTGCCAAAAATTAAATTAAATCAACAATGAATACCAAAAAAATCAAATTTATCAACGAACATCAAAATTCAGAAATGAACAAAATCCTTCAAATCATATAACTACAAACTCCGATGCTATAGCTAACATCAAGATTCAAATTTCAACAATCTTCATCAAAATTAATAAATACAAACTCAAATTCATAATAATCCATCAAAATCAAATTCAATAGCAGAAAGTAAAGATAAATCAAATCAAGAAAAAAAAGAAAAGAGTTTTCAAATCGGAGTTAAACAAGATTCTCAAGGGTCGTCCCAGGAATCTCTCAAGGGTTCCTAACTGTGATTGAGTATCTTCAAAATATATCATATTCCTAGTGCAGGCTGTAGTGGTACTCTTGTTCGAATACCACTACATAAACTCGACCTGCATGGGCCACCACTAAAAACGTGTCACGACCCGTACCCTAGAGTTAGGGCACGAGAACGTAACGACGCCCAGCCTACGCCGCAGTGTCGGCAGTAGAACGTTGTCCTAGGTCACAACATCTAACAATATAAAGCTAAGCAGTTTATACTCTCCGAATGGGGGTGACATAGCAGATACAAATTCAATCACATCTAAGGTAGAGCATGAAAAGGATAGATGAAACATGAAATCTAAAAGAGATACAGGAGATAGAAGTCTAAGTGTCTATGATACATAAACCCATAAATACATCTCAAAACTCAATACAGTACTCCACAAAGTAAAATACAACTCCAGACAAAATGAAATAACTACCTAAACAACCTCTAATGTGTCTCCTCTAGGCTAGTAGGAACCTCCAGGCTATCTGTAAAATTTATCAACAGGTCCAGTCAGGACGGGAGCGAGCACAAAACATCTCACACAGTTCATATCGAGTTAGGAAATATAAAGCATGCAATAGAGTAAAGTACATGAAACGCTGAAAGAAGAATGTATAGAAAACAGTAGAGATTTAATAACAGGAAATATCTAAATATGATAAGTAAGAACTGTAAGGAACATGTGATTTAGAGTAAATCTGGTTATGTAAACGGGCTAGGAAAATGCAATGGTAACTCCATTGTACGTGGGTGTACAATAGACATATACAATAGTTATACAATGTTGTACAATAGGATTTGAGTACATAACCAATTCTACTCCCCCTCCCCAATCAATACACAAGGATCTACTCCAGTTACGTTATCTTATACAATAGTGTACAATGTTATACAATAGATGTACAATGTTATACAATAGTGTACAATGGTCTATCCCTGGGGCTCATGTGATAATGAGAGTACAATATGCACAATGAGTATACAAGGATATGGGTATTCAATAAATACAATATGGAAGTGAAACGCACGTCACAATATGTATTTAGTGAATACAAAGAGATAACATCTCAAAAGAAGATCCATATAGTACCAATCCGTGATAACAGTCGTGTCAGCATCAAGTACAGTAATCTAGAGCAAGAATGTAAATCCATACAAGTATGAAACGGTCAAAGAATGTACTCGCCTGATATCTGAATGTCCAAAGTAAATATACTGTCCGAGGAGAGGTGTCTGGCTCCTAGTTAGAACAGCACAAGTCACAACATGTCCAGAAGGGTAATATAAAGCACTACAATGTATTCTACATGAATCTAGGTCAAACTAGGCCAAAGTCAACCCTTAGTCAACTCTGGTCAATTGCACTAGTCAAACTAGGTCAAACTAGGTCATGTCCTAACCCAGTAAGTCTTACTAGGCCTAACCAAGACTATCCTAGCAAGCACACATCAATACAAGACTATACAAGCCAACATACACCCAACTCTATATAGCATGCAATTATTCAATACTCAAATAGGCAAAAATTCACATTGGATAAATACTAGGTAATCTATTACTTTAAGCTATATATGTCTACACATATATAAACATGCATATATTAGTATTCAACATTAGGTCTATAATCATGGCATTTCAAATGGTTATATAAACTTATATATTACAACACAATATGCTAACATATATATAATATACATACATAACTAAGTTAACTATATTCATAAATACTTATTTAAGAGACTATGTGTGTGTATGTGAACATGGAAAAGGGGCAAGTGAGGGTTAAATGGGCATACATAGTGTATACATATCAAAGAGTGTCAAAGTGTAAGTGAACAATGTGTCAAGTGTGATAGTGTCAACATAGTGTAAGGGGGTACATGAGGTAATATAGGATTTGTGTTAACATAGAACATTACATCTCATTAACTTGTATATTGCATACATTACATCTATTATTACATTACATTCATGCTTGCATTCATTCGTCATTCATTTATTCTCTTGCACTACTATATGCACCATACATTACATACTATGGAACCTACATATTTATTACAAGCCATACTTATACATGCTTACATTAGATAGGATACTTACACCTCATACATCATTTATTTAAACATTTACTCATGCTTGCATTCTCTATTTAGTTACATAATGTATATACATTAACATGGGTTAAAATCAAATAGAACATTATATTACACACAAGGGTGCACAAAATACATATGCCGAATAGTAACTCCTACTAATAATGAATACTATATCATCTCAGCATGAAGTAACTCTATGATTAAAGTATGTTATAGATCTATGTGTTAGCTTTTCGAAACTTTAAATGGATCATATTTTCGTTTCCGGAATCGCAAAAACACCGAGAACGCGTTTGTCTTTCGTACAGCTGACACTCAAATAATTCTCAAGAAAGTTACAGAAAGAATTAGGCCTATTAATACATGTTTTTGGAAAGCTAACTTCAATACGCATCTTTTAAAAAAAAAATGGGAGATTAAACCGATCTTTGAGCTAGAAGTTATGATATTTCGAAGTTAGGACTGAAATTAAAAACGTGGATAAAAATCATGACAGATTTAGATAGTTTGAGCCAAAAGAATACACAATATATATCCTAATTATCCACAACAATAATAGCAATAATAATATGAGGAACCACACTCAAAAACTTGATTATATAATCATCATGAACCATTTATTACATATATAAATATAGATACACTCTCATTACAATATATATATATATATATAAATCTATATATGTAACATGAACACATCCACAACACAAAGGACACTCCTATGACCTCCAAATGGACACAAAATGGACACAAATGGAGATACAACCATGGGGGTCATTCCTATGGGTTCAAAATAGACCTATATGCATGAGAAAATGAAAAGGAGAAGGGATTTATACCTCCCGGTAGATCGAATCGAAGAAAAATCTTCTCGGAGCGACACCGACACATAGAGATTCCAAAAGGACACGAACGAGCTCCGAATCCTCCCAAACTTGGGTAGCTTCCTCCTTGACAAGAATGGAGAAGGAAAGAAGAAGATTTGGTGGTGAAATAGAAAGATTTGGTGGAGAAATTGTTAGGAATTGCTCTCTAGGAATTTGGGGAAGAACAAGAGAGAGAAAAATAGATGGATAATAACAAATGGGAGGCTCAACCCTATCCTTATTGTGGCTGACCATAAATGTGGTTTTGTCCTATTAGGAAAAGTCCAAAAGCCCCTACTAACCTATTCTATGAGTATTAGGAAAGGGCTAATTGGTTGGGGCTAAATTAGTCATTCTAAAGTCTCTAATCACACTAACCTTATCCATAATAATTAGTCTAACCTCTAACTAAAATATTTCTATCATGTGGACTAAAATTAATATCATGTGGGCCATGCCTAACTAGTGTGTGGGTCCCACTAGAGTCAAACTTCCCCCGGGTCCCCGTTTCAAGTCGGATTGAGTTGAAATTTGAACCCGACTCAAATAACCCCAGAACAATATCATAAATAATAAAATAATATCAAAATAATTCAAAGAGGTCAAATGCAAAAATATTCTTAGGCCAAAAATGACATTAAAATATTATAATCACATGGTTAGGCTCTAGGTCAAACAGTCTCTAGGGTTTCACTAGCAAAACGTCAAAACCACAAGTCATTGATTTAAATAATGTTAAAATGATTTAAAATCACCAAAAATTATATCATGAATTAAATATCATTATTAAAATAATTATAAACACGAAATTTCAAAATTACCCCCAATCAGAAAATTAAAATAAAATATAAAAAAATCAACCCAAAATTTAGGGTGCTCACAAGTTTAATGATAGTTTTATTGAAGGCTTCTGCTAGCCCGTTAGCCGCTGGATTGTAGGCAATAGAGGCTACGTTCTGGATTTGATTCCTATCATAGAACCGATAGAATGCATGGCCAATCGCACTTATTTGAAGACGCAAACTTCTTGAAAAGTTTAATGATGGTTTTATTGAAGGCTTCTGGTAGCCCATTAGCCGCTGGATTGTAGGCAGTAGAGGCTACGTTCTGGAATTGATTCCTATCACAGAACCGACAGAATGCATGGCTTGTGAATTGTGGACCATTATCATGAATGATCCTGCGAGGTAGGCCGAAGCGGTAGATAACGTAATATTTGATAAAATTGATCACGTTCGACGCCTTCACTTCGGTGAGCGATATAGCTTTCGCCTATTTAGAGAAGTAATCAGTTATGGCTAGGATGAACCGATGTCCTTTGGAGGATGACGGGTTGATTAGTCCTATGACGTCCATACCCCAGGCTTCAAAAGACCAAGATGTTGCCGTCAGGTGTAGAAACTCCGAAGGTTGATGAATGAAATTGGCGTAGAACTGACAAGCTCTACACTTTTTTGTATATTCAACAGCATCTGCTATCATCGTGGGCCAATAATAACCCATTCGTTTGAGGCGATCTTGTAATTTGGGGCCTGGTTGATGTGCACCACAAACTCCGTCGTGAGCCTCCCAGAGTGCATGTTTGGCTTATGTATCTGATAAACATCGTAACAATAGCCCGTCTTAAGAGCATCGGTACAGTATCTTGGTAGTCGTGTCGTAGTAAAATCTGAGGGATCGTCTTTGGATAGACACTGCTTCCTTCGGGTCCTCGGGGAGGATTCCATAGACGGCGTAGTCTATGAAAGGAAATCTCCAGTCTTTAACATTGACGTTTGTTTTCATTGTGTAACTGTGATAAATATGTAAGGTATTTTTCACACAAAATAGTTCTTGACCAGACACTCTGATCGACTGCTGAGTATTGGTAGGGACGGTCAAGGAAGCAGCAAGACCGACTAGAGCATCTGCTTCTATATTCTGTAATCGAGGCACGTGCTCGATGAAGAATCCAGTGAGAGTAGATGCCAACTTGATTATTGCTCTGTGATAGGGGATGAGATCTTCGTGACGAACTTCATAATCCGCTCGAACTTGACTAACTATTAGCTTGGGATCGCCATAAGCTTCTAGATAGTTAACTCTCAGTTATTTTGCAAGTTGTAGGCCGATTAATAGGGCATTATATTTGACCACGTTGTTGGTGCATGGTTCAACGAGAGAATATGCACGATGTATAACCAGATGATCAGGTGACACGAACACGATGCCTACTCCAGTCATAATATTTCCTTTGGGTCCTGTTCTTGATGCACCGTTGTCACGCCCCAGAACCAGAATACTGGAGAGCGGGGGAATGACTCAGCCAGCTACGTATTACGGGTAGATGAATACCGTATAATACGATCAATGCTGTCTAAAAGACGAGGGGGTGCATACTACATGAAAGTCTCACTATGGTCACTTCACATCTATTGTCTCAATCATTCAAACAAGAAATAGAAATATAGAACATGTAAGATAAAGCAGTAAGGCGTCCCAAATGCTTAGTCAAAATATTCTTGAGATCTGGCTTTATAAAATATAGCCAGATGATGTAGCAAAGTATACACAATTGTTTATCAGTTGCAGCCTGACTTAATTACAATTTTGTAAAAGTAAATACAAGACAATCTGACTAAAATGTCGTTGCCAAACGACAAAATATAAAGTAAGTAACAAAACGAGCGGGGAAGTAAGGAACCCACTCGAGTCCTCCTGTGATCATCCTTCTAGTATTGACCATCTTGGAGGTGGAAGTAAGCTGAGTCCTCGGAAATCGGCTCTAGATCTGGCCATGCAAAACCAGAGAGGTTAGACCTCAATAGCAAGTACCGCAAGGAAGCACGATATAAGGAATTAAAACCAGTAATAAGAGAATATAATATATAGGCCTCTGCTTGCTGCTAGGATTTACATAACATCATGACACTTCGAACCAACGTTCCAACCAAACAAGGACAGAAGTTGGCCCATCATGTCCTGACATTCTGATCATCTCAGTTAGGTAGCAGAGTAGGTACAGTACACAAACAAGTCAAATTAAACGGCCATGCAACTACTACGGCTTGCTACGGTGAGTTACAAGTTATCCTAGAATTATGCAATAGGGATTCCTCAATTTTTACTATGTACAAGCAACGCTAGTCTATCCAATCAATTAATTGCGACAATCATGAATTAGACGAGTCCCAGCGGGATGCCCGTCATCAATATATAATAAATAATATAAGCAGATACCGCTCCCTGCCCGTGTGGTAGATTTGCAGTATCCGTGGGAACCAGCCGGCCTGTCGGACACTAATAGTCCCAAAGAGGGCTGCCATGTAAGAACTCGGGAATCCATTCTCTCCATGTAATCATTATTTTATTTAACTTAATAGCCCATATGTTGATTGAAATCCTATGCCGTGGATCATGGTCATTTAGAATGAGTACTTCCGTACAGAGTACGATATGCCCAACTCTACAACGATACCAGTGCTGTTATGTTGTAGGTCTTACATAGCGTAATGCAACAATCAAAACTAACCACGGAATAATCATGCCTTGACTATAGAGTACACATGTTGCTTTGTAAAAAAATAAATAAATTGAAGCCTGCACATGCCTGTATGCCAATATTCAGGATCGGCCAATCGATTATAATAGTTCATAGTTAATATGAACGTGTCTCATTCATTCAATTCAATAAGACGACTAGCCAGTCTCTTAGTTCCAACTAGGAACGCATGATCAATTATTAGTCAAGGTTACAATCAATGTTAATTAATGTCAAGATAACAATCAATGTTAATTAATGCCAAGATAACAATCAATGTTAATTAATATCAACTCGGGATAGAATCAGCCAAAAGACATTATGGGCTAGGGTTTATGCGGCCAGGAAAATAAAAGCTCATACGGCCAGAATTTGCTTATGCGGCTAGAATCTGCTCATGTGGCCAGAATTTGCTTATGCGGCTAGAATCTGCTCATGCGGCCAAAATCTGCTCATGCGGCCATGCGGCCAGAATCTGCTCATGCGGCCAGAATTTGCTCATGCATCCAGAATCTGCTCATGCGGCCAGAATCTGCTCATGCGGCCAGAATCTGCTTATACGGCCAGAATCTGCTCATGCGGCCAGAATTTGCTTATGCGGCCAGAATCTGCTCATGCAGCCAGAATCTGCTCATACGGCCAGAATTTGGGTCTTCTTCTCCGAATTTCCTGAGAACAGAACCATGGAAGCCATAACTTCCAAGCTCTCTAAATCCTTCATTCCAAGCCCAAATATGGACTTCCATAGGTCAAAATAGGATAAACGAAATTCTCTACAACATGGAACCATCAAAACTTAAAAAATAATAAAGTTACTAGATCAAAACCCAAAAAATCTGAAAATATATTAAACTTAGATCTACATGAAATGAGCCATGGAAATTAAAAATACTAAGTACTAAAGTATCTAAGAATCTTGAGAGGAAGACAATGGAACAACAAAAATGGAGATCCATCAAGAAACAAGTTGGCACTTGCCGAGCTCTCCTAGGTTGGTGGGGGAGTTATGAGGAAGAAGAAGAGTAATGAGAAGAAGTAATGAAGAGAGAGAGAGAGAGAAAAAGGGGATGAGGCTTTAAATAAAGGAGTGGTGGTAGGTGGGGAGTTGGGTTCATGTTGAACCATCCAAGGTCGAAAAATAAACCAACTCGGACCGAACCCAAAATCAAAGCAGAAAGTAAAATGCTGAAAGTAAAATTGCAGGAAAATTAATTAACGTGAAATTAAAAGAATTTTAAATACGGATTAATACATAATATATATATATATATATATATATATATATATAAAATAAATTTATTAAAGCAGTACATGAATTAAAAATACGTATTCTGGGAACGGGAAGTGACATCTCTACCCTCCTTAGAAAAATTCCGTCCTCGGAATTTCAAATCCAAGCATGATAAGAACATCAAAGCTAAACTAATCTAAGTATAAGCAATTAGAGCAAGCAATCATTTTACAATGTCAATAACAAGTAATATATCTATGTTTAACAATCTATGACATGAAGCAATTCTACTCATAAGGTGACAAGCATGAGGAGTTAAAACAATCAAGGTATACAGAGAGAGATATACCTTGTGAGTCAAACAGGTACGGATACCGTGATAGGATATCATCCTCACGTTCCCACGTTGACTCTCCTAAAGAGTGATGACCCCAAGCAACCCGGACAAGGCTAATTGTTTGGTTCTTGAGTATCTTCTCTCTTCGGTCCAAGTTGGACACATGTTGCTCCTCGTAAGACAGGTTGGTACCAACAACCAGCTCAGAATGATCAAGGATATGGCTTGGGTCTGATACATACCTTCGCAACTGAGATACATGAAACACGTCATGTATCTCTCGTAACGAAGGTGGAAGGGATAAACGATAAGCAACATCGCCTATCCTATCAAGGATAACAAATGGACCCACGTACCACTGACTCAACTTCCCGCGAATGCCAAACCTAATGACTCTACGGGTAGGTAAGATCCACAAGAACACGTGGTCCCTAACAGAAAACTCTAGCGGCCTACGATGCTGGTCCGCCCAATGATGATGTCGATCTTGCGCAACTCGAAGTCGTTCTCTAATTCCCTTAACCACTTCAACTGTTTGAACAATCATTTCTGGGCCTAGCATCTTCCTCTCCCCGATATCATCCCATGCTAGTGGCGACCTACACTTCTTACAATATAGAGCTTCGAATGGCGCCATTTGGATACTAGCTTGATAATTGTAGTTGTACGAGAACTTGACTAAGTGTAGGTGGCTCTCCCAAGACCCTCCAAAATCCAGAGTGCACGCTCGCAACATATCTTCTAAAGTTTGAATTGTTCTTTTTGATTGCCCGTCTGTCTGGGGATGGTAAGTCGTGCTAAATCTTAACTTGGTACCCAGACTATGATGTAAGCTCTTCCAGAAATGTGATGTAAAACGGGTATCTCTATCTGACACAATACTGACAGGGACTCCATGCTGCCTGACTATCTGTTGCATATACAACTCTGCCAACTTTTCTATAGATTGCCCTTCTCTAAAAGGAAAAAAAGTATGCCATCTTCGTAAGCCGATCTACTATCACCCAAATGACATCTTTACCACTTGGCGATCGTGGTAAACCGGTCACAAAGTCCATGGTAATATGCTCTCACTTCCATTCTGGAATAGAAAGTGGTTGCAATAATCCAGTTGGCCTCTGCTGTTCTGCCTTCACTTGCTGACATATCAAGCAACGGAAACGAATCTAGCTATCTTCCTCTTCATTCCGTTTTACCAGAAGTGCTGCTTGATATCTTGGTACATCTTGGTCCCTTCAGGGTGTATAGAATACTGAGAACTGTGAGCTTCTGTCATAACCTCCTATCTGATATCTCCACTAGGTAGACATAGGCGCGATCCAAACCTAAGGGTACCATATTCATGAATTATCATCTCCTTTCTGAGTCCTGACTCACATTCTGTCCTAAGCTTCTGAATCCTTGGGTCCTGTGCCTGAGCTGCCTTGATCCTGTCTACCAAGTCAGATTGAACTTATAGACTTACCAGAATTCCTACATTGTTAGGAAGTACAACTTCGATGCCCATCTCCTGAAGGTCTTCTAAGATATGTTTCTGTGTTGTCAACATAAATACGCCGCCTCTCCTGCTAAAAGCGTCTGCTACCATATTAGCCTTGCCTGGATGGTACTGAAGCTCCACGTCATAATCTTTGATCAACTCTAGCCATCTTCTCTGCCTCATATTCAGTTCCTTCTGAGTAAAGATGTACCTCAGACTTTTGTGGTCTATGTACATGTCCACTCGATCACCATATAAGTAATGCCTCATAGCTTCAAAGAAACACTACTGCTGCCAACTCCAAGTCATGAGTTGGATAATTCTTCTCGTGGTCTCGAAGTTGCCTAGATGCATACGCTATCACCTTCTCATGTTGCATGAGGACACATCCAAGTCCTTTACCTGACGCATCACAATATACAGTAAAACCTTCAGGTCCAACTGGCAATGTAAGAATAGGTGCTGATATCAACTTCCGCTTCAAAGTCTCAAATAATGCCTGACATTTTGTCGACCAAATGAATGGCACATCCTTCCGTGTCAAGCGGGTCATGGGTGCTAAAAGCCTTGCAAAGTCTGACACGAACCTTCTGTAATATCTTGCCAATCCTAAGAAACTCCGCATATCAGCTACGGTCTTGGGTACTGGCCAACTCTCTACTTGCTTCTACCTTCTTGGGATCCACTACTACTCCAGCTCCTGATATGATGTGACCCAAAAATGAAATATAATCCGTCCAGAACTCACACTTGCTGAGCTTGGCATACAACTAGTTCTCTCTCAGAACCTGTAATACTTTTCTGAGGTGGTCTTCATACTCCTTTTCACTAGCAGAGTATACAAGAATGTCGTCGAGAAACACTATGATAAACTGATCTAAGTACGGCATAAAGATGCGGTTCATCAAATCCATAAATATTGCTGGAGCATTGGTCAAACCAAACGGCATTACCAAGAATTCATAATGCCTATACTTCGACCTGAACGTTGTCTTGGGAATATCCTCCTTCCGAACCCTCACTTGATGATACCCTGAACGAAGATCTATCTTGGAGAAAACTCTAGCCCTGCTTAACTGATCAAATAAGTCGTCGATCCTGGGTAATGGGTACTTGTTCTTTACTGTTGCCGTGTTAAGCTTCCTGTAGTCAATGCACAACCTGGATGATCCATCCTTCTTCTCCATAAGTACCACCGGTGCTGCCCACGGTGATATGCTAGCTTGGATGAACTTCTTCTCCTTCAGTTTCTCTATGTGCTGATATACCTTGGCCTGCTCTGAATCTGCCATTCTGTAAACTCGATCTGATATCGGTTTGGTTCCAGGTGCCAATTCTATACTGAACTCAATATCTCTAACCGGTGGTAGACCTGGAAGTTCTTCAGGAAATACGTCTAGAAACTCTTCAACTACCTTCGGAACTTGAACTTCTTCCATTGCCGTCACTACTCCCTGCTCTGGTTGAGTTGCCACTGATCTGACTAAGGTGAATCTCTTCATGCCTGGAATATCAAAAGATACACTCCCTCTATGACAATCTATTATCGCATGACTGTCTTTCAGCCAGTCTATGCCTAAGATAACGTCGAAATTTCCAACAGGAAATTCTATCAACCTGGCGGGTAAGGAATGCCCACAAACTATAATGCTACATGCTAAAATAATCCTACTAACTCCTATGAGTCCATTACCAGTGAGTATATTCAACCTTCCTGGCAATGCCTCGAACTCCATTCATAGCTATTTCGTAAATTGTGCAGATATAAATGAGTGTGATGCTTCCGAATCAAACAATGCTAACTGTGGGATATGAGGCGACGAGAATGTTACCTGCCACAACTTCTTCCGATGCCAATGACTCTTCCAAGGACAGAGTGAATGCCTACCCTCGACCTCCTTGTTGGTTCCCATGCTGTGGCCTAGCATGGTGTTGCTGCTGGCCCCTTCCTTGATGATGCTGGGGTGGTCTATGTTGGTGTTGTTGCATCGGCGGTCCATGCTGTCGAAACATCCGAGCCTGTTTCATGAACGGACGCTGTACCAACGGTCTCACTGCTACCGCTAGTCCTCGATACTGTCCTGTCCCTGGTGCTAGCAGAGCAGGAAATTGTTGCACTGGTCCTCCTGATCTCGAATTCATAGGACAGGTGGTAACCCGATGATCTGAATTTCTACATATCAAATACTGTCCGTTCAATGTCCGACACACATCTCTAGTGTGCCCTACCTTCCCACAATAAGTGCAGCCCGCTGGGGGTTGCTGGTTCTTCCTCTGTTGCTGTTGCTGCTGCCTTGGTGGTGCTGGCCCTCACATCGCCATATCGTGAATGTAGACGCCAAGGGACAGTACTATTGTTCGGGGTGCTACTCCCCCTCCTCCTTCAATCTGACTGTGGGATCTCTTCTGACCCTAGGTCCTGGCTGCAATCCTCTGAATGGTGATCTCATGCCTTCAGGTTGCCGTCAATACCTCATCGAAAGTTTGGTAGTTGTACCCTTCTATCAATTGCAAGAGCTCAAGATGAAACCCTTGCTGGAACCTTATAGCCCTCTGGTTCTCCGTTGCTACCATCTCTGGGGCGAACCTACTCAATCTGCAGAACTCCGCTGCATAGGCATCTACCGTCTTGCCGGCCTGCTTGAGGTTGATAAACTTCTGTTGTAGCTCAAACTGTGCCACAACTCCATAGTACTTCGTCTTGAATCTTGCGGTAAAATCGTCCCAAGCAACAGGATGTCTGATGCATACTTTCTCTGATTTCTACCAATCACGTACGAGATCCTGAAGTAACAACTTCACTAGATCCACACATTCTTCTGCCGGTACCTTAGCTGCTGTCAAAATAGCCTCAATATCCTTAAGCCATGCGTCAGATGAGATGGAATATTCAGTGCCCTCAAAACGACGGGGGTTGTACTTGCAAAACTTGGCTGACGCTCCTGAATCTGTCCTGGCCCCTCTTTCCAAAGCCGTCTGCAATCCTTGGTTGAGTAGTATATTTTGCTCCTGCAACTGAGCGTGCATGCACTGCTGGGCTAACATCTGATGTTGCTGAGTAGCCATCATCCCTCTCATGATCTCCAGAAGGACCGGTGTGTCCACTTCCACGGGGGTAGGTGGAACTGTTGGTGGCGGTGGAACCTCCGGATACTACGATCCAGCTGCTGCTTCCACTATCACCTCTTCTTGGATAATCTCCTGAGGTAGTACTGGCCCTTGTTGCTGATCAACAAGGTCAGGTTGCCCTTGCTGCCCTTGTTGCTGCCCAGTCTTGACAGATGCATACGAGGTGCCCCTAAGAAAAGGGACAAGCGAACGATCAAATGACCGGACATGAAGGATCAATAAAGCCAAAGGATACCGGAATGTCAAGCTAAGGTTGAGAACAATGAATCATGAGATCAAGGAAGAACATGTGTGATTGAGACATTCTGTAAATCAAAACACCCCATAAGTCTGAAATCAGACCTGCATGGGCCACCACTAAAACCTTGTCACGCCCCAGAACCAGAATACTGGAGGGCGGAGGAATGACTCAGCCAGCTACGTATTACGGGTAGATGAATACCGTATAATACGATCAATGCTGTCTAAAAGACGAGAGGGTGCATACTACATGAAAGTCTCACTATGGTCACTTCACATCTATTGTCTCAATCATTCAAACAAGAAACAGAAATAGAGAATATGTAAGATAAAGTAGTAAGGCACCCCAAATGCTTAGTCAAAATATTCTTGAGATCTGGCTTTACAAAACATAGCCAGATGATGTAGCAAAGTATACACAATTGTTTATCAGTTGCAGCCTGACTTAATTATAATTATGTAAAAGTAAATACAAGACAATCCGACTAACATGTCGGTGCCAAACGACAAAATATAAAGTAAGTAACAAAACGAGTGGGGAAGTAAGTAACCCACTCGAGTCCTCCTGCAATCATCCCTCTAGTATTGACCATCTTAGAGGTGGAAGTAAGCTGAGTCCTCGGGAACCGGCTCTAGATTCTGGCCATGCAAAACCAGAGAGGTTAGACCTCAATAGCAAGTACCGCAAGGAAGCACGATATAAGGAATTAAAACCAGTAATAAGAAAATATGATATATAGGCCTCTGTTTGCTACTAGGATTCACATAACATCATGACACTTTGAACCAACTTTCCAACCAAACAAGGACAGAAGTTGGCCCGTCATGTCCTGACATTCTGATCATCTCAGTTAGGTAGCAGAGTAGGTACAGTACACAAACAAGTCAACTTAAATGGCCATGTAACTACTACGGCTTGCTACGGTGAGTTCTAAGTTATCCTGGAATTATGCAATTGGGATTCCTCAATTCTTACTATGTGCAAGCAAGGCTAGTCTATCCAATCAATCAATTGCGCCAATCAAGAATTAGACGAGTCCCAGCGGAACGCACGTCATCAATATATAATAAATAATATAAGTAGATACCGCTCCCTGCCCGTGTGGCAAGTTTGCAGTATCCGTGGGAACCAGCCGGCCTATCGGGCACTAATAGTCCCAAAGAGGGATGCCATGTAAGAACTCGGAAATCTATTCTCTCCATGCAATCATTATTTTATTTAACTTAATAGCCCCTATGTTGATTGAAATCCCATGCCGTGGATCATGGTCATTCAGAATGAGTACTTTCGTACAGAGTACGATATGCCCAACTCTACAACAATACCCGTACGGTTATATTGTAGGTCTTACATAGTATAATGCAATAATCAAAACTAACCACAAAATAATCATGCCTTAACCATAGAGTACACATGCTGCTTTGTAGAAAAATAAATAAATTGAAGCCTGCACATGCCTATATGCCAATATTCAGGATCGACCAATCGATTATAATAGTTCATAGTTAATATGAACGTGTCTCATTCATTCAATTCAATAAGACGACTAGCCAGTCTCTTAGTTCCAACTAGAAACGCATGATCAATTATTAGTCAAGGTCACAATCAATGTTAATTAATACCAAGATAACAATCAATGTTAATTAATGCCAAGATAACAATCAATGTTAATTAATATCAACTCAGGACAGAATCAGCCAAAAGACATTATGGGCTAGGGTTTATGCGGCCGGAAAAATAAAAGCTTATGCGGCAAGAATTTTCTTATGCGGCCATAATCTGCTCATGTGGCCAGAATTTGCTTATGCGGCCAGAATCTGCTCATGCGGCCAGAATCTGCTTATGCGGCCAGCATCTGCTCATACGGGCCAGAATCTGCTCATGCGGCCAGAATTTGCTCATGCGGCCATAATCTGCTCATGCGGCCAGAATTTGCTTATGCGGCCAGAATCTGCTCATGCAGCCAGAATTTGGGTCTTCTTCTCAGAATTTCCTGAGAACATAACCATGGAAGCCACGGCTTCCAAGCTCTCTAAATCTTTCATTCCAAGTCCAAATCTGGACTTCCATAGGTCAAAATGGGGTAGAACGAAATTCTCTACAACATGGAACCATCAAAACTTAAAAAATAACAAAGTTACTAGATCAAAACCCCAAAAATCTGAAAATACATTAAACTTAGATCTATATGAAATGAGCCATGGAAATTGAAAATGCTAAGTACTAAAGTATTTAAGAATCTTGAGAGGAAGACAATAGAGCAACAAAAATGGAGATCCATCAAGAAGCAAGTTGGCACTTGCCTAGCTCCCCTAGGTTGGTGGGGGAGTTATGAGGAAGAAGAAGAGTAATGAGAAGAAGTAATAAAGAGATAGAGAGAAAGGGGATGAGGCTTTAAATGAAGGAGTGGTGGTAGGTGGGAAGTTGGGTTCATGTTGAACCATCCAAGGCCGGAAAATAAACCAACTCGGGCTGAACCCAAAAGCAAAGCAGAAAGTAGAATACTGAAAGTAAAATTGCAGAAAAATTAATTAACGTAAAATTAAAGGAATTTTAAATACAGAACAATACATAATATATATATTAAATAAATACATTAAAGCAGTACATGAATTAAAAATACGTATTCTGGGAACGGAAAGTGACAACCGTCAAAGAACATTCGCCAAATGGGGATTTATTCAGTTGCAGTGTTAGACTCTACTACTTCATCGGGGATTTCGTCGTAGAGTTTGAAAAATTCTGGCACCGGTTGAGCTGCTAGAAAATCTGCTAATGCTTGACCTTTTATTGCCTTTTGAGGAACGAAGAGCATATCGTATGGAGTCAACAGCATTTCCTATATAGCTAAACGGGAATTGAGAGAGTCTGGTTTAGTCATGAGTATTCTGAGAGGGTTGACTTTAGATATGATGTGGATAGTCTGTCCAGACACATAGTGGCGTATCTTCTGGATGGCAAATACCAGTACAAGGCATTCCTTTTCCACACGTGTGTATCTGTGCTCGGCACTCACCATTGTGCGACTGAGGTAGTAGATTGCTTGTTCATGGTCGCCTTCATTCTTCTAAGCTAATAGGGTGCCAAGAGAATGGTCCATAGCGCAGACATATAGTAAGAAAGGCTTCCCTATTATTGGAGCTACCAATATTGAGGGCTTGTGAGATACTTCTTGATGTCGTCGAATGCGCGTTGACATTTTTAGTCCAGACGAAAGATACGCCTTTCTTCATGAGCTGAGTGAATGGTTGACACCTTCCAGAAAGGTTCGAAATGAATCGTCTGATATAGGCTAGCCTTCCTTGCAGTCCGCATAGCTCTTTGAGGTTTCTTAGAGGATGCATATCGAGGATAGCCTTCACTTTCTCTGGGTCAAGATGTATACCCTTTAAAGTGATGACGAAACCAAGAAACTTGTCGCTGGAGACTCCCAGAAAAGACTTGGTTGGATTCATCTTGAGTTGATGTGCACGCATTAGTTCGAACACCATTCTCAAGCCTTGGAGGTGGTTGCCCTTGAGACGACTTTTAACTGCGATATCGTCTACATAGCACTCCACTGTTTTGTGCAAATGATCGCAAAAAATTATGTTCATGGCTCGCTGGTATGCCGCCCCTATATTCTTCAATCCGAAGGGCATCACCATATAGCAGTATATACCCAACGATGTTCAAAAAGATGTGTGCTTCTCATTGTTGGAGAACATCTTGATCTGGTTGTAGCCTGAGAACCCATCCATAAAGTACATTCGCTCGAAGTCACAAGTATTGTCGATCATTACGTCGGTGATCGGTAGAGGGAACTCGTCCTTCGGACATGCAGAGTTTAAATTACGGTAATCGATACAGACTCGAACTTTACTGTTCTTTTTTATGATTGCATCAATATTGGCAACCCAGTCAGGGTATTGTTCTTCGTGAATGAATCCACTAGCAATGAGCTTCTTGACTTCATTTTTGATGGCCTCCATGATATCTGGTCGAAATCGTCGTTGTTGCTGCTTCACTGGTTTAGCTTTAGACGAAATATTTAGGCGGTGCATGGCGACTTTAGGGTTCAGACCTGGAATGTCTTCATAGCTCCATGTAAAGATGTCGATGTATTCTCTTATAAGCTGTATAAGAAATTAGCGTTCATCGCCAGATAGACTTTTGTTGATGAAGATTGGTTTAAAAGATGATTCATCTCCTAAATTGACTTGGATGACTTCGTCTTCGGTAGGTGGTTTACGTTATTCGAAGCGCAGCTCTCACCTAGTATCTATTTTTTGAGCCCATTGTTCAAGCTTGATCTATTGGACATCGTCCGCAATTTGGTCAACGGAAACCATGTTGACGGACAGAGTTGCTTTGAGCATGTCGCTAATGCTGGAGTATGAGTCCCAGAAGTAGGAATCAGAAGAATGAGAATAATGATCTGCTTCATCATCTGATCTTTCGGGAGTTGTTGGAGGAGTGACATAACCCTGACCAACACCGTTTCTTTGATAGTAGTTCTTGGGTTTGCCGGGAGGAACGAAGTGTCGTATTGGCAACCGTCGTCCCCGGCCGTAATTTAGTCCCTGGTTGCTTTTAATGTCATATCCCATGTTCTGGATAATATTCTTGGCCTGCCAACTATATCAAAAAAGTTGCATTTTCCTATAGTCGTAATCAACTTCCGTGTTGTGCTTAGGAGAAGTAGAGACCGGAATGAACTTTATTTCGTCAATTATTCAACCGAAGATAATTAGTTCTTCATCCTTCTTTCTGGATGGGACGATGAAGTAGTGGATATCTTCTGGGTAAACTTTTTTCTACAAATGAGGCATCATGACCGGCATGCAGAGGTATGGTCCTATGCCGTGCTCTAGAGCGTATATCGTATCTATGTAGTGGTTTACAGATTGATAGACATCGGAGTAATTCAAGGATAAACCTTTACTAAGAAAATACGTAAGTTCTTCTTCAGGGATAACATCATCCGCTGAAGGTACATTATTATGAGTATTGATATACTCATTGAGAGGATCATCATCTGGAAGAGGAGCCACAATTTTGGCCAAGTTCACCACGTAGGGTAATTCTTCAGGATTGGGAGGACGGACTTCAGCAGGTTCCTCTCGAGGTGTCTTACGGAGAGTGATGGTCAATGGTTTGACCTTGTCAGGGTTCTTATTTTTCACCCAGATTGTGAGAGACTTTGGACTACTTTTTGGAGTAGTACATCCTTTGACTCGGATAATCAGGAGACCATCATTGGAGGATGAACTTGCTTCAACTTCATTGTCAGCTTCATTGCTGTCATCCTTGGGGGGCTGAGATTGGTAAAGTAACGAATCTCTATAGTAGGCTTCGATGCCCTTAAAAGGATCGATATTGGCAAATTTCGTCTTTACGACACCATCGCTATTGACGTACTTAAAGCACTGGTGAAGTATGAAAAGAACGATCATGTTCTTATGTATCCACGGATGTCCCAACAAGACATTGTAGGATACGTTGGCATCGATCACATAGCAGGAAACCTCCGTTCGGAGATCACCGATCTGGCACTTGAGATGGATCTTGCCCAGCAGATGGCTTCGACCAGTATTGAAAGCCATGATGGTTGTATTGGTTGCAGATAGCTTGTGCAGAGGGATTCCTAGAATTTGAAGCAAACTTCTAGAAATAATGCTGAGGGAGGAACCCGGATCGATGTACATGCAGTCCACCTTGATCGCCCCGATATACCCTATATAATACAGGGGTCTTATCATGATGATGATTTTTTTAGTAGCATGTCCTCCTGTGAAAAGGTGATATTGGTCACCACTTCCATAGTACTATGGCAGTAAGGACAGGAGACAGGATCTTCAGCCGGGCTTTGACTTCAGCGAGATAAGAGTCGGCATGTAGTAATGCCCCACTTAAGGCCTTTCGTGTTTCTTTGAAGAGTCGTAATAGATCGAACAGAGACAACCTGACAGGTGTATTGGCCAACTGTGCCAGTATGTCAAAGTTGTAGGACCGATCCATGCCTTCGGAAGCTGGCTCCTTCAGAGACTTGTCAAACCGCATCTCCTTCTGCTTGGCTTTGTCCGTAGTTGAAGGATTAGACGGGCTGGCTTCTGAGCTTGTGGGGACAGCAGGAGCTTGAGAAGGTACTGCTTCTTCTTGTGCGGGATCGTACGTCCGAAGATAAGATTTTTCCGATCGCGTCTCGCTAGATAGAACCTTATAGATGGGAGAAGACACTATATGGCATGGCTTGTATTTCTTGCCCCTTTTTACTTTGGAAGGTACCACCCTCTGCGTCACTTCTTGCACAAGGTCCGAATGGACCCACATGATCTCACCAAGTTCGGTTGTGAGTGGCACCAAGGTTGAGTTGCAAGCTGGCGGTAGGTTGACGACTTCTATTTTTGCCTTGGGAATCAGGACCACGTCGTCTGGGACTTCTGTGGGAGGAAAGTCACCAAACTGAAGAGAGATAATGTTAGAAGATACGACCTTGTCTTCAGCTTCGAGGTTGATCACTTGGCTGTCGATAAGCTATTGTATCTTCTTCTTCAGGACGATGCAGTCCTTGGTGGAATGATGCACGTACTGATGATAGAGACAGTACTTGGGATCGTTGAGTTGGTTCGCCTCTGCAAGACATCGTGGTGGAAGCAATGTCAGTTTATTACCCTTCGTCAATGTGTAAAAGATGGTAATAACATCGTCTTCATCAAAGGAGAAGGTCTCCTTAGGCTTGTCGGAGGCGCCCTAAGAATTGGAAGCTCCTTTGGAAGTGTCGACCTTCAGGACTTCTTTTCCTTTACCCCCCACGGACATGGATAGTTTGAGGATGCTTGCCCTTGTCTTCGGATTTGGGTATTTTCAACCCTAGTTGTCAAATCCCTATTTTTAAAAATAGTATTTGACTGTATTTGTGTATTTGAAGAAATTTTGAAATTGGGTATTGCTAAAATTTTATTATTAATTATTGGAGGTGAATTTTTTTCATTATTATTATTGCTACTATTATTTTCTTGATCCTAAATTTACCCCTCCAAAATATCTAAATCCCCTACCTAACCCCCTCTCCCTCTCTTCACTCTTTCTCTCTCCCGCTCATCTCTCTTCCGATCCCTCTCTCTCCACCCCGACCAGCCCGAGCTCCCCACTCTCCTCCCTCACTCCCATCTCCCTCCTCGAGCTCCCTTTTCCCCCTCATTCAGCCAGTACCACCGCCCCCAACAACCTTATTATCTACCACCACCATCATCGTCGCCGTCTCCCCCACGGCCGGCCTCCTCCGCCGCGACCACCACCACCCGTGGCCGCCGCCTCCACTGCCAGTGCCACCGTCTCCCCCACTCCCTATAGCTACCACCACTTCTAGCACTACAACCATCATCATCGTCGCCATCTCAATCCTCCCTCCGCCGTCGCGAGCCCCCTGCCGTCACTGTCGACCCCAGCTCTGACGACGACGGGCCTCCTCCGGCTTTTCCTCTCCCCCTGAACTTCCTCCTCCTGCCAGTGGGCCGACCTGGCCGAGCAACCTCGCGTACGCCGGTGAGCCTCTCCTCCGGCCTCCTCTCTCTCTCTCTGTCTCCTCCTCCGCCGCGACCTGGCCGAGCCCCGATCTCCCCCGCCCCCTCCTTTCCGCTTCTCTCCGGCGGCCAGCACCACCGCCGTACCGTTGTCGTGCCCGAGCCAGCACTGCCTCGAGCAGCGGGACGCCCTTGGGCCCCGTACTGCTCGAGCAGTGAGCTAGCCTCGGCTGCGTGCTCTTCGGGCCACGTACCTCGGTGCACGTGCTGTCTCGAGCAGTGCGCTGCTCGATCCGCGAGCGCCTCGTTCTGCGTATGCCTCGGTTTGCGTACACCTTATTATGTGTACCTTTTTGGTTTTCGTACGCCTTCGATTCACGCGCTGCCTTGGGCAGCGGGACGCTTCGAGCCCTGCGCTGCCTCGGGCAACGTGCTATCTCGGATTGTGTGTTGCCTCATTTTTCGTACCTCGGCGTTTGTGCCTAACTCGTGACCCATGCTGTCTCGATTTATGTGAATCCGTCGATTTGCATGCCGTACCAATTTGTATGACACCTTGGACTTCATGTCGTCTCGATTTACGTGCTCGCCTCGATTTACATTTTGCGTGATTCGTGCGCCATTTCGATATTCGTGATTCCTCGATCTACGTACGCATCTTGATTTATGTACATGTCGTCTATGTTCGCCTTGATCTTCGTGCTACCTCGATCCTCGTATGCATCTCGATACACGTGCATATCTCGGGTTACATGTACGTATCGGTCCGAGTGCCTCGATTTCCGTGCCAGATCCCTGTACTACTTGCGGGACCCGCACGGTATAGCCTCCTGCCATCCTCTATGCTTTCTGTTATTATTTTATTAATTAATTCTAATAATTGTTTATTATGTGTTCTGAGGACCTCGATGGACGTGCTAGCTTGGATCCAGATCGCCGAAGACTTGCTTACCTAGCCGAGCCCTCTAGGCAAGTATCCCTTGCTCATCGACGGCTCTTGCCCTCTCTCCTGGATTTTATTGTATTTAATTAATTTGTACTTGTAAGTTGTATAACCATGATTAGTGTAGCCTAGTAGTAGAACTGCCATAATAATAACTTAGGATAGCTTGGTCCGATACCGGGATAGACCGTATCGGACAACTCGGATGGGTCATCCACACCTCCGAGGACACGAGCACGACTTACTTGTACGGATTGTCCCTGTATGCCCCGTGTCTGACTCGCGGTCGGGTAACGGCTCTGGCTAACTATTCTTGTGGCTGTGATTGTGCTTGGGTTAGAACTGTGGACATGTGTTGTGATGCGTCATGCGAGGCGATTTCTTGTTATATGTGTTGGCTTGGCACCCAGTACGCATTGTAGCGCTGCTGGAGACCGAGACTTAGTGGTCTCGGGCTTGGTTTGGTTTCCAGTACGCATCGTAGCGCTGTTGGAGGCCGGGACTTAGTGTTCTCGGCATTACGGTTCTGCGGTGAGTTACGCCGAATGGATTTTAGCCCCAATTCGTAGGGTGCTCCCGTCTAAAATACAAAGGAGACTCTGTCGAATTTTTCCAGAATTCTTGATCAGGAATTCGGTTCGAAGGATTGGGCAGAACCATTCCTTTGGTTTGTAGGACTGGGCTCGTGCATGTTCATCTTGGTATAGTATACTTGATCCCATTGCCTGCTAGGTAGACTCCATACTAGATTAGTCGCCTAGCTCCTGACCTGTCTTGTCCATCAGATAGCATAAAGAGAGCGGTTCCACTCGGGAGACGGTCTGCAACCCTGGTCCTTATTTGGTTTAAGGGTTGTGGATTTGCTCCAGAGCGGTCCATATAATCCTTGCCACTTTCGGCGACATTGATTACCGGACTCTTGTCCCTTGACCCTTCATTCTAGGAGTTGTCCTAGTCTAGCCAGATAGAGCTGACAGTTGTCCTATGTATTAGGAATTGTGACTTTTGGATATGTCTGAGGATTGAGTATTATGGAAAGTACGATTTCGGGATATTAACTTGGTGGATCTATGTGGATTCTTAGATTTTGGTGATTTTGAGTGTTTTGCGGAACGAGAAGAATACTGAGGGTATCCTTATATGATTTTGCCCGACTTCCCAAATGTCCAGAACCTGGTTTGATGCTATGTCTTGGTGGCTGATAGGTTTGTTTCTTGATAGTCGTGATCATGGATTTAGGGGATCCTTGTGAGCCAGAGAGCCTGGCATTGCTTGTGGGGTTTAGCGTAGTATTTGATGATTGTACTTCTTGACTTGAATCTCTATCGTAGAGGGGTGACTCTTGATAGATTGATCTGGTGGATAGACCGACTGGATGATTGGAGCTCTAGGCTCCCATATATGCTTGAGATGTTATTATAGCAGAGGTCATGATCTTGTAACAGACTTGATATTCATGCCACAATGTGGGTAGATGACCCCATGTGACTGATAGAATTGTCCCTGTTCTGACACTACTTATATCTGTTCCCTGATTCCAGTTTATCCTTTGAGGTATTGGCCCTGACCTTGCACTTGAGCTCCTTGTCTACTGGCACTTTGAGGTTCTACCTGATTTTATGGTACTATAGTGACATCCTGATATCCCAGCCATGTTGCACGATAACCTGGACCTATCTTGATTCTTGATAGTAGCCCATTGAGGCGCACTCCTAACTAGCACTCTGGACATGACGAGTAAACCTGACATGTATATCTTGATTCCTGATAGTGGCCCGTTGAGACGCACTCCTGACTAGTACTCTCGACATGACATGTTTACTATTGATCGCTGTTGTGACAGCCCGTCCTGACTTGCTAAGTATAACCTTGTCTTGGCACCGTGGTTGACTTTCCTGATTGTGCTTGTACAAACTACATGTCTCGTCTTGCATCATGTCTAGGACTTGTAGCCTGTCGTCGAGTGGATTTGTCTTGGCACTGTGGTTACCATGGTCAGGAATCCGTAATGAATCTGACTAGGCTAACAACTAGATTGATCAAGTAGCTCATATAGATAGAGGTATTTCAGCTACAAGCAATCCTGTTATCTGGGCGCTCATGTGGACTTGTAGCTTGCCGTCGAGTAGGGCACATTTCCAGCCTACTGTCATATGGGGCACCCCTCTAGCTAGCTATTAGGGTATATTTGTCTCCCGGGAGATGTAACCACTATATATATTCGTCCTGGATAACCTGGATAGTCTGCAGGACTTGTGGCCGTAGGAATACCCCAATTGCATCTTGCTAGTAATTAGGTCTGTGATAACCCTAGTTAGCTAATAATAGCAAGCCATAGGCATTGTATGGCCGCTTATTCTTCTGCATTGTATGGCGTGTGTAGGTATTAGTAGATGTTAGGATGTCTGTAATGATTGTTAGTTACTTACACTAGTTATGGATTGTTATCGTACGTTGGTACTGCACGATCCCTTACCTTATTTACTATTTTTAGATGCTATTCCTGTCATTTTTATTCTGCTGGTTTTTCTTCGTCCGGTCTTGAGCCTTCCTTTCTGGTACTTGCTACGGTTGGCCTGACCAACCCTGGATTGTTCCCAGATTGCCTGTAACCGACCTTGTGGATCTTTCAAACTTGATTTGGGGGATGTGTTTCAGTTCCAGACCATGTTAGGGACTGCGGGAAGGTATACTAGTCTACATTATTATCCTGTACTGTAGATTCCTGATTTTCATATGAGTATTTTCTGTTTTTCATATGATTATCTCACTTGATGTTGTTTCATTATGATTTGCATGTGGACATGAGATTGGATTTAGGCCATAGATTGATTGCATGCTAGGATACCCAGCAAGACTTGACAGCCGTCATCGCCGTATAGCGTATTCGTACCTTATACGGTGTAGCTGGCCGACGTCCGTCCCCGTATTCTGGTACTGTGGCGTGACACTAGTAGTTCCAGATTAGGAACATCATTTTCAGCAGCATCAGCGGTCCCAATGAAAGCGGACCATGTATCATACTTATGTATACCCAGACAGAACTTTACTGTAGGAAGGAAGTTATGTCGACAAGTATCCATAAGTTCTGAATCTGGTATGCCGAAGGGCATCTTCAGTGCTAGCCGCCTGAAGCGTTCGATGAAGGCAATGACAGACTCAGTCCTTCTTTGCTTGATCTCGATGAGGGGGGACATAATGCCACTCTCATAAAACCTATTGAGAAACAACCTCTCCAAGTCTTTAAAAGAGTTGATGCAACCGTCAGGCAGACTGCAGAACCATTCGAAAGCTACCCCCTGCTAGGTGCTAATAAACAGCTTTGACAAGAACGGATCGTCCCTGGGTAAGTGTAGAGTCTGCATATTGAAGTATGTCATGTGTTGACGAGGAGAAGTCAACCCGTCAAATGAATTTAGCATCAGCGGCTTGTAGTTAGGAGGGCAAGTAGCATTCTCCCATTCAGGGGGATAAGGTTGAGATATCCCCATCTTCTGGAGCTCGTCTTTATGTGAGATGGTATCGAGACGGGCGACCAAGGAATCAATTGCATCCTGTTGATTAAGAAGGTATTGGAAAACGGCTGCTGAACGGTTGTCAGGCGTCGTTGGCGAAGGACTACCCCCAGCATTTGCAAGATTTGGAGGAGGAGTAACGGAATGATACTCCTTTTGTAGTAAAGGAGGGTTGTTGCTATGAGTCGGACTAACGTGAGCCGAGATGTTTTGTTGCGGTGGAGGAACAGCCGCAGCAGTTTAGACCGCCATGATACTGGTAAGCATATCAGTGATCTTGGCGAATGCTGTTTCAAGACCCTCTAGCCGTTTGCTGGTCTGATCACTGGCTTCTTCAGGTCTTTCTCTGTCTGCCATGTATGTAGACAACATGCGAGGATGAACAGAGGAAACAATACAACTGGTGCTGATACTGTCTGTCTCTGAGTTGACAAGTCCCTCATCTTCAGATAGGGGAGGCATATAGTCGCCGTCATACTCGGAGAGATCATCGTCCTCTGGAAGGCTACCCCCAGTGTGAAGGTCATTCGCTTCAGACTCTGAGGGAATACTACCCCCAGCTTGGGAGTCTTCGTCATTTGTACGAAATCTCGCCTTTGACCGAGTACCCATATAGACTCCTTCAGATGTGACATCCTGCTGGCCATCTGTTGGTAGACTTCATCTTCTTCTTCTCGCGGAACTGAGAGAGAAAGTTGGGTTTGTGGTCCACCGTCTTTGATTGGGACTTTCATAAGGGGGACCCCATGAAGCCATATTGGATGAGACATACAGCGGCTTTTCATCGTCAGAGAAATGCAGCCGTCGAAACACAGACTTTCTCTGAGGCATTCTTGTTACTTTGGAACAGCAACAGTTGATAACAATATTGGTGCACTGATGTGCATTATGAATTGTTATGTCCTCCCTCGCTTTACGCTTATGATTTATCATGTCGTGTAAGTCAGCGGAAGGGAGTTTTGCCTTATAAACCCATATTGCATGCATCGCCGAGCTTTGCATGCAGGTTTGTAAGGAGAGTTGGCGCATCCAGACTTAGTTCACGTGCAGGGGCAACCCCCACACCTAAGTTCTTTGATGTCCTTGAAGACAACCCCGTGCTATACGCGTTGGGGGCTGTCTTTTTGCTGTGGACGCATAGGCCTTGGAGACTGGCTTTGGACACATGCTTTTGGCAGCATGTCTGAGCTTCCTCGATGTGGGCGCATAGTATGGACCAGTGGAGCATGGGCGCATAGCCTTGGGCGCATGACCCTGGATGCCGAATCTGTCGAAGACAGAAGCATTCTGATTGGAGTTATGCGCCCAAACACCCCTTGAGCACATAGCTTTGGGCGCATGCTTGGTGGAGCAGCGCTGTTTTCTTCCAGCTTTGCCTCCTTCGTTTGTGAGCCTCGCTGGGTTTGCCCAAAGTGTCGAACACTCCGATTCTTCGGCAGTTGCTCCTTTACTCCGTTGACACTCAGATTACAAAAGTAGGAGAAAACATAAGAAAATTGCTAACTCTCGGCTCACTGGCAAGAAGTGCAGCAATTTGGCTCTTAAAAATGCTCTCCGTTCTGTGTTTTGAAGAGGGACGAGACCCCTTTTTATAGTAGTTTCTGAGCTGGAATGATGTTATGCGCCCACATGAGGAAACACACTGGTTTCCATATGGGCGCATGGTCCTGCTTTGGGTGCATAGGACGTAGGCGCATGCAGGCTGCGTGGTCGTGGGTTGATCGTGGTGCTGACGTGGCCGTATGCTTCGGTGCACGATTACTCGTGGAGACTGACGTAGCCGTACGCTTCGGTGCACGTTTTGATCATGGCTTTGACTGAGTCAGGCTTGGGCGCATAGCCCTGTTTCAGGCTATGCGCCCTCCTTCTGGGGGAGCTTGTCTTGGGCGCATAAAGCTTCATATGGTGGCTTGGGCGCATAGAACTTCACAGGGTGGCTTGGACGCATAGAGCTTCACAGGGTGACTTGGAGGTTAGAGTTTCACAGGGGCGCATATGTCCTTATAGGCTTGGGCACATAAGCTTTCTTTGCTGAAATTTTCATGCTTCTACACTAGGTAGGGTCCCGGGGTAGGTCTAGGACACGCTGACATGACACCACGTCGCATCTACGCGATACAGCGACACGCGAACACCCGCGCGGCCTGCGCGCACGTGCGTACGTGCCCGTGGGCGTGTGTCGGGTCTCGTGGCTCGTGATTCGAGCCACACCGCGACTCGGGATCGGGTCCCTGGGTAGTCTAGGTAAAGGGCTACGTGCTCGTGCTCCTAGAACGGGTCTTCGACGTGCCGTGTCCACGTACGAAGGTCGTGTTAGCGACACTTTCATCCGCGTGCACAGTGCGGGCTGAACAGTGCACACGAGTTTCTTTGCGCACGCTTCACAAAAGATATGAAATATTACGGGCATGTGGGCAGAGGTTGCCCCCACGTGCTCATAAAATTTCACGCGAAACGGAGCCATGTGCGTCGAGTTACGACGCTCGGACAGCAGGGCATGCACGGGACCGTGCACGGGCCTCGTGCATGCATGTCCGTGTCCGATTAGGACACTGAAATCGTATCGATTTTGGATCCGTCTTTACGAAAGTTGTTACAAATAATATTAGCAAGGGATTCGTGAAAATAGAATCGAAAATAACACTTTTCAGTTCTAAGTGGCATTTCGTCGAACACATGTTCCATAGGACCGACACGTGTCCGATACGGATATCAAACGAACTCACAATCCTACCAAACTTCATGCACAGGTATGGGGTACCCAGATGGATGCTAAAATGCAAAAAATTAGAAGGAACAATGGTAGAACGAGGTTTACCTATTGAGAGTTGGAATCTCAATGAAGGTAAATCCTCGAGCGCTTAGACGACCAGTTTCACCCGAACAAACGCCTCCAACTCCTTGCTAGCAATGCTCCAGCAAGTTTTTTCCTCCCCACGGTCACAACGCAATTCGTTTGGCGCGAATCGGATGCCGGATGAGAAAGTTAGGGTTTTGAAGAAAATGAGAAAGTAGGATTTTGATCTAGTGGAGGCTATGAGATTTCTACACAAATGAGAGGGGAGGCCTGCTGTGCTTGGCCGGCCATGCATGGGGGGTTATTAAGGTTAGGATTAAGTCATGGGCCAAGCACTCTAAAGTTGCTACAAAGGCCCAATGACAAAAGGCTTTAAAGGCTTAATAAAAATGACTTAAAAATTATTAAATAATTTTAGAACATAGATAAAAATTCTAAATTAAATCTAATAAGTTAATAATAAACCTAATTACATTATTAGGCTTCTAGACAAGGTTGACTAAGGTTATACCATCTTGGTCGTATCAAAATACCAATCCAAACCACACAACAATCAATTCAATTAATAATTTAAAATAAATTCAAAATAATGCACAATGACTAAAATACCCCTAATTAGAAAAAAATGAGTGTGACACATGGTTAGCCTCTAACCATGGTCAGATAAGGTTAAACCGACTACTAACACAACACCAATTAAAATATTATAAATTAATCCAAAAATAAAAAATTACATAATTACCAAAATATCCTTATTTTAGAAAAGTGGTAGTTACAGGTAGTGACACAGAATCAGGGGTGTCGAGTTATTTTTTAATATAATTTTAGTATTTTTGTTAGAGTGAGAGATAGTCACAAATGTCGAGTGCCGAGTTTTTCACTTCTTCTTTGAATCATTTTACGACTCAACCTTTCCTTTCCACAAAACCACATGAAAGATTTTATCATTTTGAATCTTTGATTTATTTATGTTTTGTGATATCCTACGTAACGCTTGGAATTTTGTACGTGCTGTGTTACTTTTTTTTTGGGCCCTTCGATCTAGTTGATGATGATGACGAACAAATATTTAGGGCCCGTTTGGTTTGCAGTATTGGACAACGTAATGTAATTGACATTACGTTGTTAATCTAACTCGAGTGTTTGGTTGGACAAAAAAATGTAATGTAATCGCGATTACAAGTTTGATTACATTACATCAGTTTTTTTAAACTCAATTATATCATAAAACCTATGTAATCACAATTACATTACAATTTAAGCGGAAGATTGGTATGCTATAATTTGGTCGTTTTGTTCGTTTTTGGTTTTTTTTTGTAGTTTTTGTTTATTTTTTTGTCCTTTTTGTTCGTTTTTGGTCGGATTTTTTTGCCCTTTTTTGTTTTTTACCATTTTTTTTTTTCCGTTTTTTGTCATTTTTGACATTTTTATCTTTTTTTTTTCATTTTGGCCGTTTGTTAGTTTTTGGTCATTTTTGTTTGTTTTTATTGCTTTTTGCCGTTTTTGGTCTTTTTTCGTTTTTTTGCCATTTTTGTTCGTTTTTTGTTTGTTTTTCCTTTTTTGCCCTTTTTTTAGTTTTTTGTCGTTTTGTTAGTTTTTATCGTTTTTGTTCATTTTTGCCCTTTTTGTTTGTTTTTTTTTCATTTTTGCCATTTTTGTTCTTTTTTGTCGTTTTTTTTTTATTTATCATTTTTTCGTTTTTCTGCCGTTTTTGTTTGTTTTTTGTCATTTTTGTTCTTTTTTGCCGTTTTTTGATCGTTTTGGGCCATTTTTGTTTTTTTCGATTTTTGTCGTTTTTAATTCTTGGCCGTTTTTGGCGGCTTTTTGTCGTTTTTGCACGTTTTTTAATCTTTTTTGTCGATTTTGTACATGTTTTGTCGATTTTGCATGTTTTTTTATTATTTTTTGCTTTATTTACGTCTTTTGCCCTTTTGTACGCTTTTTATCATTTTTTGTCAATTTTGTACGTTTTTAGTCGATTTTGTACGTTTTTGACCATTTTTTGCCTTTTTATTATTTTTTGACCTTTTTTTGTCGTTTTGCACGTTTTTTAAATCCTCTTTGGTCGATTTTGCACATGTTTGCACAATTTTTATCGTTTTTGGTCGTTTTTGCATGTTTTTATTGTTTTTGGTCGGTTTTGTTCGTTTTTTTGTCGATTTTGTACATTTTTTTTTTTTCGTTTTTGACCTTTTGGCACATTTTTCATTTTTGTCACTTTTGCACATTTTTTTATCTTTTTTTGTCGACTTTACACATTTTTTGTTTGCCGTTTTCTTCTTCTTATCTGCACGTTATTTATCGATTTTGTCGATTTTGTACATTTTTTTTACCACTTTTCACATTTTTTCTCGTTTTTGTTGATTTTGTCGTTTTGTTCGTTTTTTCTGTCGATTTTATCGTTTTTGGTCGATTTTGCACGTTTTTGGTCATTTTGTACATTTTTTTTGTTCTTATTTTTTGTCTTTTTTCACTTTTTTTGTTGTTTTTATGCTCATTTTTTCTTTTGTTTGTTGTTTTTGTCGTTTTTGTTCTTTTTTTTGTCGTTTTTTGGTCTTTTTTTGCAAATTTTTTTAAAATCTTTTTGTCGTTTTAATTCCCTCTTTTTTTTGTCTTTTTTTTTTTTTCGTCTTTTGTCATTTCTCTGTTCCTTTTTAACGTTTTGGATCATTTTGTTTATTTTTATCCTCTTTTGTCATTTTTAATTTTTTTTCATTTTTGGTCCTTTTTGTTCCTTTTTTTTGTCGTTTTTGATCCCTTTTGATACTTTTTCTCCGTTTTGGTCATTTTTTTGTCATTTGTTGTCGTTTTTCATCTTTTTTTTCATTTTTTTGTGTCAATTTTTTTTGTTTTTGGTCATTTTCTTATCATTATTGGCCACTTTTGATGGTTTCACCTTTTTTGTCGTTTTTGATCTTTTTTGTCGTTTTTCGTTTTTTTTTCTGTTTTTTCGTTTTTTTTTTTCGTTTTGGTTTTTTTTCGTTTTGTTCGTTTGTCATTTTTGGTATTTTTTTATTTTTTGTCATTTTTTTTTTTCGTTTTTGGTCTTTTTTTTAGCAGAAAACAAACCATTTCCCCCCTTTTTTATTATTTATTTTTAATTTTTTTCTTTTTTTTTTTTTTTTTTTTTTTTTTTTTTTTTTTTTTTTTTTTTTTTTTTTTTTTTTTTTCTTTTTTCTTTTAAAATTTTTGAAATTTTTTATTGATCAACTTTTTAAATTTTATGTTGTATTTTAAAAAAAATATTAAATTAAAAATTCAATTACATTACATGGTAAATCAAACACATGAATACAATTAACATTACATTACATAGTTTGATTACATGTTTCAACCAAACATAGTAATATAATTGTAATTCCATTACATTACAAGCTCAATTACATTACAAATCCAATTCCATTACGATTACAATTACATTACAATGAACCAAACGCAACCTTAATGTCTATTCAATGTATTTTTTAATACATTGAACATACAATAATATTATGTACATACATTTTTAATACAATTTTTTTTTTGAGATGTTATAAAATTTATTTTTGAACGTATAAAATATTGGGAAATATGATAACATTAAAAAAGAAGGGAAATAAAAAACCTATAACGTGACTTTCACGTGACAGATGAAGTGTTCATAACTTCAGTTTCGGTTATAATCCCCGATCTATCCTCCCCTCTCCTTCCCACCTCCTCCTCCTCCTCCTCCTCCTCTCCTCCCTACCAAAGCCTCAACCCTAATATTTACGGCTCAGCCCTCCTCCTTTTCCACAGAAGAACCACAGGTAAGATTTTGTCATTTTGAATCTTTCATTTTTTTTTAATTTAGGAAGAAATGGAATCTGCGGCTTCCGAGTTCTTCCGGGTTCCGAATTCTTCTTTTTAGTTATGATTTTTGTTTCGGTTAGAGAATATATATATAGAGATAGAGACTCCTCACGGCGGCTGCCGATTTCTTCTTTTTTTTAAGGGGAAAACAAAGGAGTGAGATCCCTTTCCTCTTCAACATAAGCATCCAGCCAACTATGTCCCAGTATATGTCATGCTTCCAGTTATGTATTCTTATCATCTACAGCCAAATGGAATTACCCCTATATATACACACACACATTTATTTGATCTAAACTATTTTGTTTTCTCTCCCTAGTTGGGGGTGGTCAGTGCCGACAATGTGTTCGAAAACCCCGAAGCCCTCCGGACACAGCTCAAGCAACTGAGGGCAGCAGACGTGGACGGAGTGAAGGTGGACGTGTGGTGGGGGATCGTCGAAGGAAACGGCCCGATGAAGTACGACTGGAGGGCTTACCGGAGCTTGTTCCAAATGATCAAGGAGGAGGACCTGAAGCTGCAGGCAGTCATGTCGTTCCACCAGTGCGGCGGCAACGTAGGGACAGCGTTACGATCCCGTTACCGAAATGGGTTCGCGACATTGGGGCTACTAACCCCGATATCTACTACACCAACATGAGGGGTTCGAGGGATGAGGGGTGCCTCAGCCATGGAGTGGAATTTGAAATAATTTTTCACGGGCGAATGGGCTTAACGGTTTGATCCAGTGAAATACAATTATAGTTTTGATAAACTAAAAATTCAATTATAGAGTTTGATAAACTAAAAATTGGCTAATTTATTTTGAGTTATGGGTAGCCCATAGTAATCCATGTTGATGCCTCTTTAGTTAGTTATAGGCCCTACACCGTCGCCCAGCCTGTCCTGGCTGCGGCGAAAGGAATTTCTTGTGCATGTTGCTCATATTATCCTTATACTAACCTTGAGTTTCATATCTTAAGTCAAAGAAATCCAGTAAAATATATACTTGTGAAAAGATCTACGACAAATTGGGAAATTTGCAAAGTAAAGTTGGAGCCTAGGGAACATAGTATAGCTTAGACTTATTGATTGTTGCTATGTTATAATGGCAGCTCTATCAAGACTTCATGAAGAGCTTTAGAGATAATATGTCGAATTTCTTGGATTCCGGTATGATCACCGAAATTGAAGTGGGAATAGGTCCTTGTGGAGAGCCAAGGTATCCTTCCTTTCCACAGAACCAAGGATGGGTTTTCCCAGGCATTGGAGAATTTTAGGTAAATACCCCCTTTATCTTCACGATACTCAATTGCCTGAAGATATTCAAATGCTTGAACAAATCATTCGAGAAACATTTGATAAAGATAGTCTAATCATTCATTTGTCATGAACGCAAAGTGCCAGCATTGGTTTTGAATTTCCAAATTACAAAATTGAGACATTATATCCGGTTAATTCATCGTATCTTGCAGTGCTATGACAAAAAACCTGCAAGAACAGTTCAAAGTGTCTGCAAAAGCGACAGGTCACCCTGAATGGGACCTGCCAGATGACGCAGGAGGATACAACGACACACCCAACACAAAATTCTTCGGTGCAGACGGAACATATCTTACCGAAAAGGAAAATTGTTCCTGGCATGGTATTCCTACTCGCTGATGAAGCACGTGGATGACGTCATTGACACAGCTGCATTTTTTCGGGGCTGCAAACTTAGCTCGCAGCTAAAGTAAGTTTGCTCAAATACCAATTTATGTAAAATATGGGACCAACTTCTTGATGTCTTTAATGATGCTATTGTTATGTATACTATCATCATAGGTCTCTGGATACATTGGTGGTATAGAGATGATAGTCATGCAGCAGAGCTCACAGCAGGATACTATAACGTGAAGGACCATGACGGATATAGAACCTTAGCCAGGATGTTATCAAGACACTATTGTACTCTTAATTTCACCTGTATCGAGATGAGAAACTCCGAACAGAGCGAAGAAGCTAAGAGCGCCCCTGAGCAACTTGTCACAGGTAATCAAAGCTATTGCTGCATGGAGATACTGTAAACTAACTAAATGGTATCATGTGTACACAGGACAAGTTTTCTTAACCAGGTATTAGTGATGCTTGGGAGGGTATTGAAGTGGGATATGAGAGTGCCCTTAATCGGTACGATCAAAAAGCTTATAACCAGATACTGAAGATTGCAAGGCCAAATGGAGTCAACCGAGAAGGGGCACCAAAACTGAGGATCAGTGCATTAACATTTCTCCATCTCGGTGATGACCTACTGGAGACCAACAATTTTAACTTTCAAGATATTTGTCAAAAAATGCATGCTGATCTGGTAAATTTTCTTATAGATACTCCTTGATCCAACGTAAGAATTCTAAAGTTTTGGTGCATTGCCAGACAATTTAACATCTATATCACTTTGTATTGCATTAGTAATATCCATGGGTGTAGCTTTGCTAAAAGTCTAACTTATTTCACAGCCTTACTGTTCTGATTCGTCAAAGTACTTCAAACCCATAATCCCTCTTCCGAGATCAAAGCTAATACAGTTGAATTGGTTGGATTATATTTTGGCTGCGGCGAAAGTGATAGCATCTTCCCCATTTAACACAGCGAAAGTGATAGCACCTTTTCCATTCGATGCAGAAACAGATATGCCTGTTGGTTGATTCCTCTGATTGAGCAAATGAACTTCAAATGCCAATGGTTTTAGTAGTTGCTCTTACTGAATTTTATAGAGAACTATGAAGTAGAGTATGTAGTTATGAAAACCTTCTGGTTGTTTTGTATGAAGAACATGAAGTAGAGTATGTAGTTATGAAAACCTTCTGGATGTTTTGTATGAAGAACTATGAAGTAGAGTATGTAGTTATGAAAACATTCTGGATGTTGGTAATTATACATCAGTTTTACTTGAATTTTCATTATGGTTGGTTGACTACCAGAATAGTTCAATCTAGTGTGCTAGTTGTTTAATGTATTTTAATGATTTGTCCAGGTTAACCATGCCATCTCATGTTATACGTTTGTTTGTTGGTGTCTTTTGGAGTTCTTGTTGTAATATTCGATGCTCCTTTAATATGAATTTTGTGGAGACAAAGTTTAATGTCATTTTAACAGAGCGTAGAACAATAGAAGGCGAGTTGGTAGTTGTGATCAAGAATGTTTTATGACATTTGTTTCCATCCGTTTTTATTTTGTTATTATTGGCTACTGGTTGAATTTTTTTTCTATCATTTCCTACCTCAAATCTATATCTTTTGTAATAATTTACAAGTAATTCAGCACAGGCCTATTCTATAACAATATGGTTGGGACAAGGTCTTTCAAGTAGTTCAGCATGTCGAAAATTCTTTGGGACAAGTGAAACTTGTACACTGGTACAAGATGAAAGTAGATTCTTACACTTGTAGACAAAAGAGCATCTTAGACTAACACTAGCTGGTATTCACATAAACTAGGATAAGAGCAAATATGTATGACAAACTTATATACAGTGTACTACATTTTAGTCTTCTAAGTTAACCATACGATGTATAACATTTCTGTAACTATATGTTGTTGTCCACTACTCTAATTCACAATTATTGCATTCTACAATTCATTCATAAACGTGACAATGTTTGAAGAAATTATTGTTCATGACGGCATCATTTTCTTCGTACACACCTTGTCAGATATTTAGTACATTCTTATACGCAAATCATAGCAAAAGAAATTAGAACATGCAATAAGGAAATCGGTTCGTAAACCACTTATACACGTGCAAAGGCCATTCCACTCAACAAATGAAAGATGCATGTCAATAGGTAGCATATACTTTCACAGTTAACCAGTTTTTCACAGCGTTCAACAACAATACCTCAATCCACTTCCAATTCCACATAAAATAAATTAATCTATGAATTAAGAAGACCATTTCAGTAATTTACATAGGTACCACGAAATTCAAACTCCACGTATCATGAAATTTAAGTATTTCAGCTGTGCAATATAATCAGCTGTCTTTTACTCAAGATACTATCAAATTTAAATATTTCAGCTATCTGACATGTTTAATTTGTGATAAAAAGCCATGGCATATTTGAGCTCTTTCAGCACTTGGCTCTTTCATTTCAAAACAAACAAAAGAGTCTTGCACAGTCTTCCCCATCGACCAATCCCTGTAGAATCTACCAATTCCCTCCTTCCAAACTAAACTACAACATCAAAGAGAAAGAGAGAGAATTACAATCAGCGGATTCTTAAAGTGTAAACATCAAGCAACATATCAGAAATCGATCTAAATTAACATTTCCATTGAATGATGTTGTGTTTTGTTCTTTAATGTAAACCGCAACATCAACCAACACATATACAATCAAGAAGTTCTTTAGGTATGTAACTACTTGTTTCCTTTTTGGTCAACAACATGTTGCTACATCATCCAATATTCAAATATTACATAAGTACTTATCCATAATTTACGAATATTTCTCGTTTCCGAGCTTGTATCCGTCTTGTGGATTGAGAAGATATATATAGGTCCGGATCGGGAGTCCGTCGCCCTCGACGTTGGATCGAGTGGGTGATTGTGCCTCTTTTGTGACACGAATAAATATATTTTCAGGAAGACACCTTTATGCCCCAGCTATCCTTGGCTACAGGGGGTTCAGCAACCAGCTACCCGAGCTTCAGAATGCAACCAACTATCCTTTGCTTGATTGGGGGCCTTAAAGTTTTGGTCTGCATTAAAATGTGGATAAAATAGTTTTTTTTGTTTCTTTACTTATCAATATTTATATCATTTTTGTGGCAATTGTCAACAACCAATATTGTAATTGATCACTATATAATGCTTAATGTGGATTTCATGTGCAATTATAGAATTAGAATGATGGTTGTAGTATAGTAACTTGTTTCTTTATTTGATTGACTACATATTCCTGAAAGGTGTTCCATGGGCCAGATATTGTAGGACATATAAAGATTGTCACATTAATCTAATTTGGCCAGGGAAGGATATGTCTAGGTAAACATTTGCATTTTTTTTTTCTCTATCACAGGTGTAATGATAACAATTGTTGCTTTGCACATCCATGTTAAGAAGTGAGATTAAATGAAGAAAACTTGAAATACTAGCTAATAGGCAAATTTATGCTTTAGAGAATATAAAGAGACGCAAGATGTGGAACACCATAGAATTCTGACATATCTTACTATTTAATTTTATGATATTAAATTGTGCAAGCACTTCAGTCAAAACAATTTGACCGTTTCGTTTCTATGGACACAATTGAGTTTGGGCATATGAGTCATATAACTATAGTATATTAAGATGATATATCATGATGGCTTTTATGGTTTACCCCATGTACTCTCCCAGTCATAAACTACACATTCCTTATGTGGAAGATGAGGGGACTCTATCAATTGTCTCAAATCGGAGAAGAGAACACTTGTATGTTTTGATCATATTCCAATTGAATAACATAATTTAGCGAGCCTTTTATGTTTTGTTATTAAAGATTGTATATCCTTTCTCACACCTAAGGAAATGGATATAAATATAAATGATCAAGTTTATAGTGATTCTGGTGTGTTTGATTACAAGGTGGAAAATATGTGGAAAAGAAATTAATTCTATGGAATTATTTTCCTAGGAAAAAATTCCATGGAATTTTAAAAAAATTCCTTGGAAAACTTAATTTGGATGTTTGATTGTCATTATTTTCCACGAAAAATAGTTATTTTTCATGGAAAATGATATTTTCCTATCGGTTGAGCAAATTTTATTTTGCACCATTTAGAAGAAAATATGGAAATGATAGTTTTTTGGAAAATAATTACATGGAAAATATAAGCTATCAAACACTACAATTGGTAGAAAATTTGTGATGGAAATATTTTCCATAGAAAAAAAGCCTAATCAAACACAGCAATAGTGATTCTTGTAACACTAGTTTGGAAAATTTTATATGTTGGAAACTTGACTTTGCCCGAAAGGCTCTCTAATATTTCATGTAGTGAGCACTATGTACCTGCTATTATGCATTAAGCTTAATCTACATGGTCAAGCTTGGATTTGCTGACCCTACTTTATGTTTTTGTTGTATGATACAGAACTATTGTGTTTAGTCATAGGCTGGCGATGTTTATGGAAATTGCCAGACTGTGCGGTGCCAACCTACTGGAGGCAAGGCTAGGCTTACCGAGGGATGCTCCTTCAGTAAGAAGGGAGACTAAAGGATGGTGTATAATTTTTAAGCTCTCATTTTTTAAATCATGCAAGGTAGTTATAAATATGGACTTGAGATCTTAATGCATTAGGTTTTACCATCTGTTTTTGGTCAAGTTTTTGATTCATGGTGGTAAGTTGGATTTGCTAGTCAAAATATATTAGGCATTCATGGTATGTTTGGCATGCTTGATTACGTTATAATTTCAAAACATTGTTGGTGATTTATGCAGTTTTGCTTCAATTACATTTGAAGAATAATAATTGTACTATGTTGGGTTTTTATGGTTATGGTATATGTGTTGGGAACCTAATGCTCTAAGCAAATACTAGTTGGATAATTTGTCTTGAAATGAAGAACTCATTAATTTTTTTCTTGCATGTACTGGTAAACATCTTTATCTAGGGTTCACACAGGTTGCTAACTAGTAGTGATGAGCACTGTTGGAGTGAAATTGGTGTCTCAAACATCAAAGGCAGTTGTTATGTAAATGCATTGATCTGTCGAGGGAGAAGGAGCATAACATCTGGAACGCTATAAAATTTGGAACCGGTATGAACTTGATATATTGCTTTTTGCCTTATTTTTTTAGTAATATGGGTAAACATTGCTTGTCAATTAATAGTTTGAATTGTTATATGCCAGTTTTTGTCTTGGTGTATTTTGAGTGTCTTGTTGTCTGTTATATGTTCCAAATGATCTGAAGTGGACATGGCAGCAGACTTTAAATTTCTGTTCTTTTTGTGGAAATATGATTAAGTTATTGAAGACTATTATTACCTTGTCTTAATAGTTTGAATTGTTAGATGCCAGTTTTTGTCTTGGTGTATTTTGAGTGTCTTGTTGTCTGTTATATGTTCCAAATGATCTGAAGTGGACATGGCAACAAACTTTAAATTTCTGTTCTTTTTATGGAAATATGATTAAGTTATTGAAGACTATTATTACCTTGTCCTTTTTTAGTGATTTGAGGAGTTTTTTTTTTATTAATCATGTTCTCTTAGTCAATTTATAGATCAATAGTCTGTCTTTCAGATCCGATTCAAAGGTTCCTAACACCTTATAAATATTTATAGATCAATATTGTCACAGACCATTTAGTATGCTGCATGGCAAAATATATGATGACATAAAGATACAGGCACGATACTAGTGTTGGCATGTTTATCGTATTTTATATTTTCAATGTCATGGCCGACACTGACACGACACTTATTTGAGTATCCATGTATCTTAGGTATTTTACTTCTTTATTAATAAATATGACCTTAATTTTCATCAAGAGACAGATAGTGACCAACCTTTTTCTTGATGAATATAAGTAAATTTATGTCAACAATTTTTAATGAATGCTCACCCCTACAAGTATGCTGGAGAGAATATTAATTACAATGGATCAACATTTTCTAGGTATGTGTTATATACCAAAATTTTGGTCTTCTGTCATAGAATTTATCTCAATAACTGAAAGCATGTTGATCAAAATATGCTATTTTTGTTAGACAAATTGCAACACATGTTTCAATTTGACTAAGAGACTGTTTAGATGGGCCGTTTTAAAGTTGTCGGGCCCTTGGGTGTCTGAACAACTGGCTCTGTTAACTTTACATCCAACTAACTGATTCTAGTCAAAATCTTGGTTTAGTCCAGTCGTCCTAAATTCGAATCAGCCAAAAGAATTTCCTTTGGAGGTGCTATACTACTTTCAATACGAAAGATGGACGCAGATATCGCCTAGAAATACCCACCGATGTTTCTTTGAATCTGCTCACTTAAAAATACCCTATTGTTTGTTCTCTTGATATATGCCAAACAACAACAGTTATCATGCATCCTCATAACCATTGAATTTTTAGAGCTATTCCATGCTTTCTTCCATTTCTTCCTCTAGTCTACAATCTGTAGTATGCATAGTGCATGTGGAGAAGATCTGTTCTATACTCTCGTGAACATAGTGAAATAGAAGGCAATCTAGGTATACTTTTACACCATATTGAATCAGTTTATCTTTAATCAGTAACCTCTTGAGTATAGCTTTGTAAAGACAATTCATCTTTAAGAAGTTTCCTTTGAACTATTCACTTAAAAATACCCTATTATCCTAAAATAGCAAGAAAGTAATTGTTCATGATTATGGGGTCTAGATAAGCTTTAGGTGGGGGGCTTTAGATTGCCTTATATCCACAACGATTGGAGAGTCGAATACAAGTAGGCCATGCCTAACCGAGACAAATTTGTGTCCAAGCGGGCATAGAACAGAGTACTTTTAGGGCAAAGGCCCCTGTTAATTTCTGCTTTACTAAAAACGACTTTGAATCCCATGTTTATGCTTGACAGAATACAGTAGGCGACTTAGTGCAGAAAGCTGCACTTATGCCTATCTAAGTCAACTATGAGGACTCTAGAACTATTTTGGGGCATGATTCCTTGGTGTGGTTGGATGGTTGTTATATAGAACACTACTTAGAATTTTAGGTTTGTATTGGATGGGTTTTCTGTACTAAATCCAACTATAACAGTTTACAAATGTGGTTCTCTGAGAAGCAATTGGTTTAGAATTTGTGTGGGTGTTAGATTGTAATACTTATGTGTGAGTAGACTTTGACATTTGATGTTCTCAATTTTTGAATCATGGTGCCATCATGTTTACCATGGATTACAATTAAGGCCACTCTTTAGTTTTTGAGCTTTTATGCCTGCAAAATCTTAGTTTGAAAGAAGCTTTTTGGAGAACCATTCCTGGAACTTGCTGCAGTTATAAACTTTTATGCAGTTGTCAAATTACTTTTATTGGTTCAAGCAGTGAGTAGAAAGAATGGATTCTGCACTCTATAAACACACACAAGTGCACAAATTTTGCATGGTTGTAGTACGTATCCTAGTATCTGGAAACTGAACCCGGTTTTATTTGTGCGCTGTGTTGTTTCATCCTCATCCAATTTTTTCCTGTCAATGTGTGTTTGTCTATGGACTAACCAGTCTAAGTGGACAATGGTGCTTATGAATATATGTACCACCGTTACATACTGCCAAAACACAAGAACTCAGACTTTTCAAGAGGATTCATGCCATACAGGATGCCTAAAACAAAGAAATCAATTAGAATAAGGTTTCCTTCTAAATCATACAATAGAATATACAGTTTCATGTTCTCTATGGAACTTTCATAATACCATTCTACCTAAGTTTCCTGTTCTGTATGCACCTGGTTCCAGAAATGAGAAAGATTAATCATTTGGGTACATTCTATTTTGATTTAAGCATCTTAAAATGACGATAACCAATAGCTTAGCTTCCTATTCTGTATGGAACTGTCATAATACCATTCTACCTAAGTTATAGCTTAGCTTCCTATTCTGTATGGAACTGTCATAATACCATTCTACCTAAGTTGTTAGACAAAATGATATTCTATTCCTTTAGTGCTTTGTTAGGTAAGATACCTCCAGACTTCCTTTTATTAGACTATAGGAAGTTTCTAGCTATCAAGTTTGTAGGTCATAGAGTGCTATTGTCCTCTCTCCCTCAAACTTTTTAACATTTAGTCTACACTCTGTAGAAACTATTTAGTTTTCTTTACATGTGTAATTTTCTTGGGAATGTCATTTGCCCATAGTGGTAGAACCTGCTTGTTTGAAATGCAATATGCACATAAGATGGAACTTGCTATAGCTGACAATATTGCAGCTGAATAAAGGGAATATTGTGGAACGGGAAGAAAAATCCGCCAAGAAATATGTAATGGGTATTGTAATGTCATTGAATCACAATTATTAAAGAGTAGAAGTATTAAATATAAACTAGGAAGCATGGGCACTCCAGAAGTGGTGTTTTGTCCAAACTGGATACTTGTCGATACAGACGGGAAAGTATACATGGACATGCCAAATTGGTTGTGTGTCCATGCTACATTGTCCATATATGTCATGTCCGTGCAATACAAAATCTCAAATGACAGAATTTTAGTCATTTGTCGAGGAAATTACCCCCATCCCTTCTCATTTCTTATGATTATATTTAGCATATGCATAACATCTTTGTTAGCACCATTAATGAGAATTATGAGATTTGGATTACTGCACTTAGTGAAAAACATAGTACGAGTGTTTGCAAGTTAAAGGTTGTATATGTTCCTCAGTGCATATTTCTATGAGTTTTTTCATTATCTGGAAAATTACCTAGGGTATCCATTGCATATTTTAATAAAATCAGCAACTGCCTTTTTTATACCAGGAAGACCACGAGAGTCACTATATGCACCTGGAAAAGATGGCATTTTTCTTGAATCCATCTCTAAATCTTACTGTGCTTTTATGTTATCTTTGTGCATATTGTAATTTCAGAAAAAAAGATCGATGGTGGCAATTCAAGAGGCGGCGGGAAGACAAGGATTAACATTGACACAAAATGAAGTTGTGGAGAAAGTCTTAAAGCTCCGATCAAGATATGTCCAACGCCTTGGCATGTATGCACGGCCAACAACTTCCTCTCGCTCCACTGCAACATCCAGAACGTTCGTAACAGAGGCTAGATTATGGACTGAGATGACAGAAATGAGGAAGAGTTTTGATACATGACGGGTGGAGATGAATGAGAGATTAGAGGAGTCCCTAGCTGCTACGTCCCGTATAGACAAGATGTTTTAAATACTTACGGAGCAAAGTGCTTATAGTGGCAACAACACCCCATTAGAGTAAATTTGGAAGTGCTTATAGAGATGTTTCATCTTATGTATGTCCAAGAATCTTTTAGTTATGTTATAACTTTTAAATTTAATTTGGAGGTGAATGTGATCGTAAAACAATTAAATTCTATTATGAAAAGATTTATGTTTTTATATTTCAAATGAAATTTTAAATTATTATGTGAATATATGATTCAAAACTATCGTGTGCATGAATGAGCTGGGGGGAAAAATCTTTGGTAACGACTATGAGTCGCATTGTTGCCAAATATTATGATAAATTTTGTATTTTTTGGTAACATTAATGTTGTGCTAAATTTAACATACAGCAACAACTTTTGTGTGTAGCAAATAGATGAAGATATTTGGGGACTTTGGAACTTTTGGCAACAAATTCTGTGTTACAAAAAATTATATTTGGCAACAATAATTTTGTTGCTAAATGCCAGCATATAACGAGATTTTTTACGTTACAAAAGTGTTATATTTGGTAACACATTAATATTGTTGCTAAATGTAGCATATAACAACAACAAACACGCGTTGCAAAAAATACAACCTTTAGCACCGAAACCTTTACTCCATGAAACTAGCAAAAAAATTTGTCTTGTTGCTAAAAGGTAAGGATGTAGCAACAACCTCATAATTTCGTTGTCGATACTTTAGGTGATGCACCTAAAACAACATTTCCAGCGATGACAAACTTTCGTTGCTAAAGGTTTTGGCAACGAGTTTGTTACTTCTAGCAACGGAAATTCCCGCTGCTAAAAATCTATTTTTTTGTAGTGTATATTATACACCTTGTAATTTTTAATAAATTCGATATATACCTTTGATTTATTTTTTTGGTTTTGTATGTAGATAATTGTCACAAATATTCTAGATAAGGTAAAATGCCTTAAATTCTTGACAAATATAATGATTTTCATACATACTAACATAAGGGCAACTATGTAAATGAAATATTTTTTAAGGTACACATGTTACTGGAACGGTGCTCAGCTCTCGACCATCTTGTCAAAATCTTCCATGGACAGGGAGCGGGGTTGCTGTTATTATGGGTAGTCTCAGGCGATGTAGTGGAGCTCATGGCTGATAGCAGTGTTCCTAAATTCATCGCCATTGCAGACTACGATGCAGAAATAACCATCTAGCAAGGAGACAAAGTTCATATAGTACATCAGAAGGGTTCAAGGAAGGTTTCCCATCCCCAATATGCAATATTCGAGAAAGGAACGAGTTAATATGACCCATGCCGAACCTGTAGAGATAAGAGAACGAAAGACAATTTTGTTCACATTACATCTAAATGAAAACTAATGTGGGAATACCACATAACTCAAAAGAAAGAAACCTATGAAAGATTAATGTTTTATAATTAAATTTATATACTTTCTAACTTCTAACTGTGTCCATATTGTGTCTGTACCCATCTCCATATCTGTAACGTCCCAGTCCCATTTATATTAGGACTAGAAACATTTTATGCTAGCTGTATGTATATGGAAATATAATCCAATATATGAAATCCCAGATACATAAGGTGTAATGTGAATAAAGCAATAATAGTCTCATGCAAGTCTATCTCATCCACAACAAATATGTAAATAAAATCCAATAATGAACATAAATAGATAAATGTGAATATAGCCGGGTGGAGACAAATCCACTACCAAACAACTATAATGTAAGTCTAAGGCATGATCAGGACTAATCAATAGGGTACATCTCCTCGTCAACAAAAGCTATGTCCAAAGCTGATCTGTACTCATGTGGATAATCCTGCTCATCTATACCTAGAGAGATCACCAGTTTCTCAGAGGGATGCAACAAGATACAAGAAATAACATGCCATATAATTGTGAAGTAAAATAAACCTGCATGCAAAGGGTACCTAACCAATCTACTGTGAATATGCAGTTAAGAACGAACATTCGATGCATGTGCACTTTGGCTGTAAATAGGATATCTGACATAATTTCTGCTTGAAAATCAGGGGCCTCAGCGCATAACGTGCCATAGAACGACAGTGGCAAACCTGAGAGGGTCATCTCACCCGTGTCTCCAACGGAGCTTTCGGGTTACAAAAAAATGTACAACGTGGCCCATACGCTAAGGAACTTTCCTCCCCACCCCGATGCCTATCTGTGCCATCTCCATAACACATATGTACCTTTAATAACTGCTAAATCCACTAATCATGCATTCCTCTATTTGTAGTTATTCCTATCCGTTACACATTCCATACGTATCGGAGGCCAACCGAATACACAAGTCTGTGTCCTACATGAGACTCACAAGTTGTGATACACAAGTATCATGGTCATAGAGATATGCCAATATCTCACATTAATGGGGTGGTCAACTATTCTAAGTCAAACAAAATAAATAACGAAAATAGTAAAAACGACTAAAACAATCGCTCGCACCCAAGTATGACTTGGACTCACAGTATGATAGAACTAGATAGGATATAAATACTGAAATAAATGATAAAATTAGATAAAAATAACGTAAAATAATAATGACAAGGTATCTTACCAGGAGTGGTGTGAAGAATCGACAACGTCCAGTGACACAGATCGTCAGAAAGCAAGGCTGTGAATGTCAACTCTCGCAAACGTTTTCGGATGGTAAAATAAACATCATGAATGTTTCCATCATAAAAGAAATGTCTAAGATCGCCATAAGTCCAATTCTGGACACATGGAAAAAAAAATCATAATTTCGGATCAATTCAGTGTCACAGTTGGACCCGCTTTGCACCAAAAAGTGGGCAAAAACTAAGGTCTTTAAAAGTCAAAAATTATGTCAATAGGTCTGGTTTGACGATACGAACTCAACCGTATGTCCAAAGTTAGATTTCGGTGAGCCGTGCACAATTTCGTCCGTTGGATCGGGTTATGGGCCTGCCAAAATATCGTTCCGGTCAACCTTCTCAGAATCGGACCAAACTTGTCCCACAGGACCATAAAATTGTTCTGAATCCAATAGCGCAAGTTTCATCTCAGTCCAATCAACGGTTTGAAATTGGGCATGAAGTTTGCAAAATGCCGATACGGGAGACTTTCGATGGATACGGTTCGATTTCGTCGCGCACACAGAACGAAATCGAGTTCTATCGAATCCCACACGTCAACAACATCCATACACATTTTCAATGCTTATGGGTTGCGACCACGTCGTCCGGTTTGTTGGGATGCATGCCGTATCGAAAAAATTTACTAAAATTTGAGTTTTTGAAACATGATTTCTCGGTGTTTTGGAAATGAATTTAAACAGAATATATCCAACTACTATTAAATGTAAAAACTGACTAATGATGCCCCATATGTTGTCAACAAACACCTTCAAACAGAATTTAAAAATGTGCATGATTTAGAAAAAAGATAGTGTTCAAAGTAGGGTAGTTGGACTGTTTTTTGACAGTTAAGAAATATGGTTTTTCGTCAACTTTAGATCGATTTTTCGATCAATTTAGGACATCTAAACTCATTCTATTTGAAGGGAGCCCTAGAGGGTCATGTACGTTCTCCGTAACTTTTTACAGTTCGCAAAACAAACAAATATACAGAAAGAAAAAGGGCAAAGAACGTGGGTACCTTGTTGTGTTTCGAAACAGGGCAACTGCTCGGTTCTGTCAGTTTTGGGAGTTTATCCGGCGGTGCGGCGGCCGGTGGCATGCATTCGGTCAAGAAGGGGAGCGGGGGTGTCGGGTGGTTTGGGTTCTGCCGAATGGTCCAGGGGTTGGGCAAAAATGGGTTCAAAATGAGAAACGGGGTTGCGTGCGAAAGGTCGCACTTGTTTCTAGGGGGGTCAGGTTTGGTTGTTCACTGAACAGTGACTCCTCTCTATTATATATATATATATATATATATATATATATATATATATATATATATAAACGAAAGGCCCAAATATTATTAATCTAAAATGACAACAGAAAATATAAAACGGGCCACCATCCCATCTAGCCCCAACCCACGGGGACCTTGAGAGAAAGAAAGAAAAGCAAAGCTGCCTAAGTATACCCAAAAATCACAAAAAGTACACCCACAAAAAAGCAAGAGGAAAGAAAGACAAAAATTCTGAGTTGATCCCACTCTAAATACTCGCCACCTTGTCGCTTTGCCGGTGAACTTCAAAAAGCACCTGTCTAGAAGAATAGATATAGTGCTCATATCTGGATTTGTTCATGTTCTTCCAAAGCACCCAAAATATTATCGACGCCACTCTTCTAGCCTCTTCCGGCCTAGGAAGACTCCACCATAGCCTGATTCTCTCTATTAGGTGCATTCTAGTCCGTGCCAAGCCCCAAGTCTCCCTAAGTGGTCCTATGTATCTCGAGCGGTATCTCCATCCGATAGCATTTGGGAGATGGTCTCCACTTTGCCTCTCACACAACAGTGGCACACAGAATCCGTCACAATGCTCATCTCCCGGAGAACATTGTCCGTGGGGAGTTTGTTCTTGATGGCCCTCCAAATCAGGATACTCCATTTGAGAGGGATACCCTTACCCCAAATAGCAGCCAGAGTAGGATTACTAGCTTGGGGCTGCCGAGACGTCGCCCAAGCCGATGAGAGGGTGAAGTCTGCAGTCGACGACGTCGTCCAGAGCAGCCGATCCTCCTCCCCTGAGAGACACCCGTCCTGTCATGACCCGCACCCAGTATAGGGGAACGAGTGCGTAACAATACCCAGCCTAGGCAGCAGAACGGGTGGTAGAACACTGTTCTAGGTCGCTATCTATCAACTCACACAATAATATAATGTACCTGTCATAGATTTCAACTTCGAATGGAGGACAAGTATAAAGATATGGTAATACTCAATCACAGTCTAAAGTACGACAATTAGATATCACAGAAGTCTAAATAACTATAAAGGCTCAACAAACAACAACTAAAATAATATCCGAAACAAATCTCAAATACAAGTCAAAATCTCCAATTATTACAATTCAAGTTCAAACAAGAAATCTAAAACAAGTCCACTAAAGTAGTCTCTTGGTCACTCATGAGAATCGGGACCCAACGTAGCTATGCTCTCCTCGGACCAATAATAGGTTGGGCATGTATCCTCTAGGCAATCATTTAAAAAATATATCCAGTCAGGATAGAATGAGCACATCTCCTCTAGCAGTTCCAAATAAATGTCAAAGACTATAAAGCAGTTATAGACAGTTATACTTGATGAATCATGAAAATTTTGAGACAAGTAATGAAACAGAACCACAGTTTAGAACAAGGAAAGTAATACAGTGAACCAAGAGAGCATGGCAATGAAAATAGTAAATAGAGGTAGCAAAACTAGAACAATGTGATACGAGTCAAATCTGTAAAACATGAGACAATATGAATCTAGTACAAGACACTAATCCAGTGTATTTTGAGATACTGTTTTTGATATGTAAACAGGTCATAAGTAAATACGGCACACCGTACGCTTGGCTAGCATACGATGGCTATCTTTCATGATTAGATGAGTGAATACGGCACATCGCACGCTTGGCAAGCGTACGAAGGCTATCTTTCACGATTTGACGAGTGAATACGGCACATCGCACGCTTGGCCAAGCGGTGATAGCTATCTTTCTTGTAGGGTTGTTCTTGTTGAATACGACATGTCGCACACCGGCCTAACGATGACGTCTATCTTTCTTGTAGTGATGGTTCTTGTACGATTGGAACAATTAGTACTTGTAGGCATTTCGAGTAGGTGGTTCTTGTGAGTGGTTCGAGTAGTAGAGGCTAGATGAGTCAAATACATGTGTTGCGAGTGGATGAATCTAGTACACCAATTTGTGTTGTGACAGAGAATCAAAATAGAACTATACTAGAAACTGAATCATAATAATCATCAAGTAAATAAAAACTATCAGAGAATGTACTCGCCTGATACCCTGAGCAACTGATGTGTATCGCTGTCCGAACTGGAGTCACAAAGTTCTATTATATGAATTACAAGTTACAAAGTGTACATGATTAAGCAATTGGTTAAAATAATGATATCTACATGCTACTAGGCCTTTCTGGATCAAAAGTCAACTATTGGTCAGCTCTAGGCAACTGAGTCAACTTTGGTCTCAATTGGTCAAGTATTGGTCAAAACCTAGAGTTCTACCAAATTGGGCCATGTACTAATATCTAGTCTATGTTAGTTAGGCTAGGATACCATGGTATTAATACTACATCTTAACATATCCTTGCCACTATATGGCTTATAACCTCCTAACTGATGTTGAACTCCCTTATAGAACTAATACAAAAGATCCTAGCATATGGTGATACATATAGCCCCTTGCCTCTATTCAATAGGATGGTACAACTATACCCCTATAGGACTGAACAAATGCAAATACTACAACATCTAATGCTCAACTAAACCCACACCACAAAATACAACACCTAAGACACACAAGCCAATGGAAAGTTCAACCTGCACTAAAGCTAAAGGGGGTCTGAACATTAGTAACAAGGGAAGCTAAGGTCTGAGTTTACCTCTGGATATGACCTAGGGTACTCACATCCACAGAACTAACATCTAACTAGATACTAACACACTCTCTAACACTCAGCCATGACACTCTCTCACTTTCACTTAACACTCACATTGGGGACAATTATTGGCTCGCTCAACTCACACTATACTGTTACTTTGGTAGTTACTATTCTAAGGCCATCACCATTGGCACTCCACAATGCTTTCACTCAGTTACATATAATCAAATGAGCTCACTCTCCTGGGCTCCCTTAACATCACACTGACACTCACTCCCCAAACACTCTCACACCTTCTCTCATATAGATGGAGAACCATCATACTGACCAGGGGAGCTATTACACCCCCACAACTAAGTAACTCAGTTGGTGAAAAGATATGCCATGGTAGTGTTTCATATCTTTGTTCAGGAATAAAAGTTTGAGCAGCTAAGTTACTCAGACTAGTGGGACAGGATATAGACACAACAGCATGGCAGAGCAGCAATTAGGCATGTGCTAGTGTATTTGGTGTCTGCAACAACAAGAACTTTTGATTGTCTATGTTTTCTAGGCTCCTTAATAAAATATTAAGTCTATGTGAGTCATTCCACTATGATAACATATTTCCAGTCACAAGGTATCCACACGATGGCCATTGAACTAAAAGAAAACAAGTTAGAGCCAGTTGGGTTGCCTGTAATATATATTCAGGTGACTAAGAGAGTTATGAAGTTAACATCATGAATTTGAAAATCAAACTCCTAATGCTAGCTACTTATTACTGGGATGCTGAGTCCATTGTCTCCAAATTCTTACTGTCAGATACCTAAATACCTAGACACTCACTCCTGAAAAATACCCATGGCCAAATGGCCTCACTCAACTGCTGCTTGTGCCAAAACAGCAATGCAAAACCCAAGCCAAGGCAAAACATCCTGTTGAGCCAACTGCAGCAACCACAAACTCAAAACAGTGAACTCAAAAACCCCCTGCTGCTTGGGTAACTGTAGCAATGCCAAGTGCATGCTGCCACTGTACAGTAGGCCCATAGCCAAATGGTCCTATCTCCACTGAATCAAACACAGGGCCAGTGCCAATGCAAAGCCCCTGTTCTCAGGACTAAGACCAAAACCAATTTGCCAATGGCCAAGCCAATAGCCAATGGCCACAACCATCTGCTGCCTAGTTGTTGTTGCCAAAGGCCCCAACTCCTCATCCTCACTCTCTATCACATGACAGCAGCCCAAAGCCTACCCTACTCTCTTGCCTAACCCCTCTCTCACTAGACACATTCACTGACACATAGCCTCACATATACACTCTCATATACTATAAACCTATACATGTATCCATACCTACAATATACAAACACTCATCTCCCTTAGCATGTCCAATTCATTCCTACTGTCACAATGACAGTCCACATTCATTGTCTCAGGAATCCAACAATGAATGGAAACCCAAACAGTGAATACATGGCTCCCAACATTCATACATACATGTCCCCATATATATATATATATATATATATATATATATATATATATATATATATATATATATATATATATATACAAACACTAGAAATCCATTAGATGCCTATCAAAATGAGCAATCAAACTATTCCCTAGCACAAAACTGAAAAACAGAACAAAATTGGTCATTTAGACATTCTAGCAAACACTTGGTAGGAAAAACTTGTAATATCCCTCAAATGGACACTAAACTCTATGTAACCATCCTAATAGGGCTCATTAGGACCTCAATCTACTTTCTACTGGTCATGGGAGGGGTCTCCTATATGAATGCATAAAATTTAACCATGGAAAAGCAAGTTTAGAACGTTATACCTATGTAGAATGGAGCCTACACCAAGCTCCACGAATTTGGGGAAGATGATTGAAGAAGGAGCCCCTAAAACCTTGATAGAGCCTTCACCAAGCCTCCTTGAGCTCCCCCAAGCTTTTTCACATCAAAGGAAAGAAAGAGGAGCCAATTTAGAAGAGTATTGGATGGAGAAATGAGTGAAAACCCTAAATGAATGGTGGCTGCCATTTGCGGGTTTATGAGGTTTAAATAGGCATTAGACAAGTCCTAAACTCTTCATTACACCCCATAATCTTTTTAGAGCCTTCACCAAGCCTCCTTGAGCTCTCCCAAGCTTTTGCACATCAAAGGAAAGAAAGAGGAGCCAATTTTTGAAGAGTATTGAATGGAGAAATGAGTGAAAACCCTAAATGAATGGTGGCTGCCATTTGGGGGTTTATGAGGTTTAAATAGGCATTAGACAAGTCCTAAACTCTTCATTACACTTAGTATTCGGATGGTCCTTAAGTGGGCTAAGTGGTTTGGATGTAATTAAGGCTTATATCCAACTTGGTCATGACTAAAGTCTAATTTATCAACTAATTGGTCAAGTCAAATTCAATAGGTCTACCATGACTAATGGATAAGCTAGCTTACTAATAGATACAACCATCATTTAAAAAGAAAAAAAAAACACAATTGTGAAATGACAAAATATCCTTTTTCTAGAAAAGTGGTAATAACAAATCTACCCCCTTAGAAAAATTTTATCCTCGAAATTTAAGATGGTTATACTTCTTCTAGGTCAAACTCCCAACAATTAAAGTCAAGAAAATTCTATCTAATAACATGCAAAATCATGGTCCTACTGGTCATGATTTCACAGTCTTAAACAGGGTCACTACACTATCTAACATAGCATAAATATTCTGACAGATACTAATGAAATTACACAATAAGATGGAAAAGAAGGACATAAAAAGACAGACCTCCTAACCCATCACCCATAGCGTCGGTCTCCTCGACCTTCAGCACAAAAGCCCTGCCCCTCTGGGGTAAGGGTGAGCGTCGGTATAATCGGTCGGTATTTGGTCTATTTTTCGGTATTTTTTAAAATCGGTATTTGAAAAATCAATACCAACATCGCACCATTTAGAATCGATTTTTTCGGTTTCGGTTAAATCGGTATTCGGTCGGTTTTTGTTCGATATCGGTATTTTACCAATTAATATTTGATCAATTAACACACTTAATATTGTAGAACCTCTTAACCTATAATATATATTTTTTATTTTTTGGAAGCATTAATTTTAAAGCCAAGCCTCTACCTACCAAACAATTAATCAAAATTATTAGAACAATATGTAACAAGTCGCAAACACCTAAAAATGAGCTTAAAATTTCAAACGCGGTCACTAAGTTTAATCTTTAGTATAAGTTTAAGTAACCAAAATTTACTTTAAAATCCTATGAGAACACAAAAACATCAGCTCAAAATATCAAAACCTCAATTCTTAGTATTCTTAACATAAATTCAAGTCCACTTAAATCCATTCCAAGTTCTAGGAAACCAACCAAAATAAAGATAAAAATGAAAATGAGTAGTGTAAAATTAATCATGAACAACATTAAAAAACGTGTGTGTGTGTCTGTGTGCGTATATGTGTGTGTGTGTGTGTGTGTGTGTGTGTGTGTGTGTGAATCGGTTCAGTATTTTCGATATGGTATTACGCTCAAACCGTTATTATTACCATTATACCGTATTTAGTCGGTTTGGCAATTCGGTATCGGTACATAATTTTGGTTCGATTTTTCGGAATATTTTTAATTGGTATTCGGTCGGTTTTTTCGGTATCGGTCGGTATTTGCTTACCCCTACTTTGGGGCATATCCCTCTGATGGTGCGGGGCATGATGCTTGGCCACAGGTAGCCTTACTCTCTCTCTCTACTTTAAGATACTCAGATGACATCCACACTGATACCTTCTTTCATTATACTAGGGTACCATCTATAGGGTATCTATTCTGCATTCTGATAACCATACATGTCTATTCAAAATAATGTTACCAGAATCCTTGTTACACCAGCAAGTATGGCTATGATAAACCATAGGTCCGCAACTAAGGCGCATACCTCTAGAATCGTGATATCTAAATTTTTGCATGGCCGTATGCTGCAAAAACCTTAAATTCCTACAACCCGAGAAATATATCCAAAATCAGACTCTATGTCTTCGCCAAGCCGACTAATATGGCCGTGGAAGACTCTAGATTCCATAACTGAGGCAAGCTAGCCCATAAGATTTATCTTGGTAGAAAATGAAGTCAACAATGAATACCAAGAATCAAATTCAACAACGAACAAGAAAAGTAGACAGAAATAGTTGGAATCGAATTTCGAGATAGTTTATAATGCGATTCTCAAGTAGTCCTAACAGTGATTGAGTATCCTCTCACTCTAAGCCTATTCCTTATCTCCTATCACAGGCGCGCAGCAGTACAACTAATCATTGTACTACTACGGTATTGCACTAATACGAATCTTGACCTGCATGGGCCATCACTAAAAATATTTTACAACTCGCACCCTGTTTAGGGATACAAATGCGTAACATCAACCAGCCAACGCCGCAGAACTGGCGGTAGAACGTTGTTCTAGGTCGCTATCTATCAACTCACACAATGATATAATGTACCTGTCATAGATCTCAACTCCGAATGGTGGACAAGTATAAACATATGGTAATACTCAATCACAGTCTAAAGCACGATAAGATGTCATAGAAGTAAATAAACTACAAAGACTCAACAAACAACAACTAAAATAATATCCGAAATAAATCTCAAATACAAGTCAAAATCTTCAATTATTATAATTCAAGTTCAAACATGAAATCTAAAACAAGTCCACAAAACTAGTCTCTTGGTCACGCCTGAGAATCGGGACCTAAGGTAGCTATCCCTTCCTCGGACCCATAATAGGTAGGGCATGTATCCTCTGGACAATCATCTGAAAAATATATCCAGTCAGGATGGAACGAGCACATCTCCTCTAGCAGTTCCAAATAAATGACAAAGACTATAAATTATAGACAGTTATACTTGATGAATCATGGAAAGTTTGAGACATGTAATGAAATAGAACCACAATTTAGAACAAGGAAAGTAATACAGTGAATCAGGAGAGCATGGCAATGAAAACAGTAAATAGAGGTAGCTAAACTAGAATAATGTGATACGAGTCCAATCTGTAAAATATGAGACAGTGTGAATCTAGTACAAGACACTAATCCAGTGTGTTTTGAGATATTGTTTTTGACATGTAAACGGGTCGCGTGTAAATACGACACACCGCATGCTTGGCAAGCGTGCGACGGCTATCTTTTATGATTAGACGAGTAAATACGGTACATCGTACGCTTGGCAAAGCGACGATGGCTATCTTTCTTGTAGGGTGGTTCTTGTTGAATACGGCACATCGTACACCGGGACCAGCGACGACGGCTATCTTGCTTGTAGTGATGGTTCTGGTATGATTGGAAGAATTAGTACTTGTAGGTGTTTCGAGTAGGTGGTTTTTGTGAGTGGTTCGAGTAGTAGAGACTAGACGAGTCAAATACATATGTTGCGAGTAGATGAATCCAGTACATCAATTCATGTTATGAAAGATAATCAAAATAGAACGATACTAGAAGCCAAATCATAATAATCATCAAATGAAAACTATCAGAGAATGTACTCGCCTGATACCCTGAGCAACTGATGTGTATCGGTGTCTGAATTGGAGTCACAGAGTCCTATTATATGAATTATAAGTTACAAAGTGTTCATGCATAAGCAATTGGTTAAAATAATGATATCTACATGCTACTAGGCCTTTCTGGGTCAAAAGTCAACTATTGGACAACTCTAGGCAACTGAGTCAACTTTGGTCTCAATTGGTCAAATATTGCTCAAAACCTAGAGTTATACCAAATTGGGCCATGTACTAGTCTATGTTAGTTAGGCTAGGATACCATGTTACTAATACTACATCTTAACATATCCTTGCCACTATATGTTCTATAACATCCTAACTGATATTGAACTCCCTTAGAGAACTAATACAAAAGATCTTAGCATATGGTGATACATATAGCCCCTTGCCTCTATTCAATTGAATGGTACAACTATACCCCTATAGGACTGAACAAATGCAAATACTACAACATCTAGTACTCAACTAAACCCACACCACAAAATACATCACCTAAGACACACAAGCCAATGGAAAGTTCAACATGAATTAAAGCTAAAGGGGGTCTGAACATGAGAAACAAGGAAAGCTAAGGTCTGAGTTTACCTTTGGATACTGACCCAGGGTACTCACATCCACAGAACTAACATCTAATACTAACACACTCTCTAACACTCAACCATGAAACTCTCTTACTCTCACTTAACACTCACATTTGGCACAATTATTGGCTCGCTCAACTCATACTATACTGTCACTTTGGCAGTTACTATTCTAAGGCCAACACCATTGGCACTCCACATTGCTTTCACTCCGTCACATGTAATCAAATGAGCTCACTCTCCTAGTCTCCCTTAACATCACACTGACACTCACTCCCCAAACACTCTCATACCTTATCTTATATAGATGAAGAACCATCATACTGACCATGGGAGCTATTACACCCACACAACTAAGTAACTCAGTTGGTGAAAAGATATGCCACAATAGTGTTTCAGATCTCCGATCAGGGATAAAAGTCTGAGCAGCTAAGTTACTTAGACTAGTGGGACAGGATATAGACACAGCAGCATGGCAGGGCAGCAATTAGGCATGCGCTAGTGTATTTGGTGTCTGCAACAACAAAAAATTTGGATTGTCTGTGTCTTCTAGGCTCCTCAATAAAATATTAAGTCTATGTGAGTCATTCTACTATGATGGCATATTTTCTGTCACAAGGTATCCACACGATGGCTATTGAACTAAAAGAAAACAAGTTAGAGCTGGTTGGGTTACCTGTAATATATATTCAGGTGACTAAGAGAGTTATGAAGGTAACATCATGAATTCGAAAATCAAACTCCTAATGCTGGCTACTTATTACTGGGATGCTGAGTCCGTTGGCTCCAAATTCTTACTGTCAGATACCTAAATACCTAGACACTCACTCCTGAAAAATACCCATGGCCAAATGGCCTCACTCAACTGCTGCTTGTGCCAAACAACAATATAAAACCCAAGCCAAGTCAAAACATCATGTTGAGCCAAATGCAGCAACCATAAACTCAAAACAGTGAACTCAAAAAACTCCCTGCTGCTTGGGTCACTGCAGCAATGCCAAGTGAATGCTGCTACTATGCAGTAGGTCCATAGCCAAATGGTCTTATCTCTACTGAATCAAACATAGGGCCAGTGCTAATGCAAAGCCCCTACTATCAGGACTAAGAACAAAACCAATTTGCCAATGGCCAAGCCAATAGCCAATGGCCGCAACCATCTACTGCCTAGTTGCTGTTGCCAAAGGCCTTAACTCCTCATCCTCACTCTCTATCACATGACAGCAGCCCAAAACCTGCCCTACTCTCTTGCCTAACCCCTGTCTCACTAGACACACTCACTAACACAGAGCCTCACATATACACTCTCATATACTATAAACCTATACTTGTATCCATACCTACAATATATGAACACTCATCTCCCTTAGCATGTCCAATTCATTCGCACTCTCACAATGACAGTCCACATTCATTGTCTCAGGAATCCAACAGTGAATGGAAACCCAAACAGTGAATACATGGCTCCCAACATTCATACATACTTGTCCATATATATATATATATATATATATATATATATATATATATATATATATACACACTAGAAATCCATTAGAAGCTATCAAAATGAGTAATCAAACTATTCCCTAGCACAAAACTGAAAAACAGAACAAAATTGGTCATTTAGACATTCTAGCAAATACTTGGTCGGCAAAACTTGTAGTCTCCCTCAAATGGACATTAAACTCTATGTAACCATCCCAATAGGGCTCATTAGGACCTCAATCTACTTCCTACTAGTCATGGGAGAGGTCTCCTATATGAATGCATGAAATTTAACCATGGAAAAGCAAGTTTAGAAGGTTATTCCTATGTAGAATATAGCCTATACTAAGCTCCACGAATTTGGAGAAGATGAATGAATAAGGAGCCCCCAAAACCTTGCTAAAGCCTTCACCAAGCCTCCTTGAGCTCTCCCAAGCTTTTGCACATCAAAGGGAAGAAAGAGGAGCCAATTTGGAAGAGTATTATAGAGAAATGAGTGGAAACCCTAAATGAATGGTGGCTGCCATTTGGGGTTTATGAGCTTTAAATAGGCATTAGACATGCCCTAAACTCTTTATTACACTTAGTATTAGGATAGTCCTTAAGTGGGCTAAGTGGTTTGGATCTAATTAAGGCTTGTATCCAACTTGGTCATGACTAGAGTCTAATTTATTAACTAATTGGTGAAGTCAAATTCAATGGGGGTCTATCGTGACTAATGAATAAGCTAGCCTACTAATATATACAACCATCATTTAAAAAGAAAAAATACACAATTATGAAATGACAAAAATATTCTTGTTCTAGAAAAGTGGTAATGAGACGCCCAATCCTTAATGCGCTCCACTGCAACCTGCCAAGCCTCTCAGTGATCGCAGGGAAATTCTATCCCCTGTCCCTCTCCTAGACCTGATAGGTGCGCACAACAATGATTTCCACCCGCTCCAGCACCAGGAGATCATCACCCACCCAACGCTCGCGCAGGATGTCAAACTCCCCCCGCCCGCATCCATGCGAATGTTAGACTCTCAAAGTGCTCTGCTCCTGACCACTTTGCACCAAAAAGATGAAGCAGAACAATTAACCTTCGCCTGCATCGGATGGCGCAGCGGTTAAAGTACCTAGCACGCATGAATCGACTCCACAGGGAGGTCTGTCGCTGAAGCTTCCACCACAGCTTCATAGCAAAGGGTGCTTCCACCTCCTTTAAGCTTCTAGTCCCCATTCCACCTTCCTCAATCGACTTCGCAATCGATCGCCAACTAGCCTAGACCTGCTTATTGAGGCCACCCTTATGTCCCCAGAAAAATGAAGAGAAGAATCGTTCGATGTGTTTTATCACCACTCCCAGATGTCACGTCCCGCTCCTGTAGGAGCGATCGTCCTTACTAAGGCGTGATGCCGCACGAGCCTAGATTGCGCTCGTGTAAGTCAGTTTCATCATGGCCGATTACAGCGGCATTGACGGGGTCGTCGCACAGAAGTCCCAAGCAGAAATATTGAAACATGCAACAAAAATTTAAAGGCAAAACACAAGTTATACAAAAGAGATCTTTATTGATATTGAACAATCAGATTACAATAGGCGCAAGGCCATGATTACAAGTCTCTCATGCTCACTTTTCTCTCATTATACAAGTCACTTTGCTCTCTCTCATCTCTCGATACGATGCTTGAGCCAGCGAAAGCTTCGGAAGGCAATATCCATACATTATGTCCCATATAAGTATTGACTTCACGCGGCCGCACGCTTCGAGTCGCCAAGGAACTCCGTGCCTCGACACATCCAAGCGAGCTCTGCACCACGAGCTTCTACCTGTGCCTGCACATAAAAACTATGTGGGTGTCAGTACTCAACTATACTGGTGGAGTGAGCTTCTCGCCCACTCATACATAACCGATACGTTCAGCCGAATCTCATGAGGGCTATTCCCACACTCTTGATTCACTCTATCCATCCAATACAATCCTCAAGATCAATCCTCGAATGCTAATTCTTGAAATAGGGGCATCTCGCCTAGCCACTAGGCCATTTCTCAAGGCTAAGTCAACGTCAGGATTGGAATCATAGTTCTCCAATAATAATGCCAATACTGATCCCAATCCTAGGATCAAACCAAAGTCGATAGTACGAAGTTTTCTATCCAAGATCGCGTCAGTCAGATTTCTAAACATCGAGCACGATCACCTAATTCGTATCAAGGCACTCGTTGCGCATATTTGAATCTATTTCAAATTACCAATTCTAACCAATTCATGTATTCGATCACGAGGTCATCTAGCTTGACAATATGTTGTGCCCCAATCTTACGCGAGTCCGATCATCCACGATGGTTCGTGAATCACCATGCAACGCTCCCGCGGAATAATCATTCTCATCGGGACGTAACTCTTGCTCGAGTCTAGACTAATTCATTCTCGAAACACGGATTGGACCTACTCAATCCTCAAGTTCACTCGTCAAGCACACTGGGCCATCCTAGAGTCCACCTTTGCGTCAAACCATAAGTCGATGCATACAAATTTCTACGCCATGCAAGTTTGATCACCCCTGCTGTATGAATCACCATACCAGCGCTCACGCGGAGTGATCGCCCTAATCGGAGCGACGCATGTGCGAGGCTAGAGTTGCGCTCGCATAAGACAAGAATATCAACATTGTGGTTATCGATGAAGCAAATCCAAACACTTTATTTTCATCCAAGCCAAGATCTCAGTTCGATAGTCTGACATCATTCGTTCAACTAGGAAATTCTCGAGCCATGTCTATCTTTTCCTCAATACTTTCCAACATCCCGAGTATAGCATCCATCGGAACAATAACATTTTACACGATCATCGTTCCTCGAATCAGAGTACCCCCAAGTTATCACACATCGATCTTTGATACGCCTCAATACCATGGATGATGTACCTAACCTGACGTTCTTCCTTTGCAACGAACTCCGAGTCGTGCAACTGATGCTATTGTCCGAATTGGATATACCACAATCCTATTCGTTCAAATCCGAAATCACACATGCGATCCTCTAGGCTTCCTCGATCAAGACATTCACTTTTATTCATCGTTCTGAATCATGATTCAATATCATTTTTTTAACTCGCGTTACCCATTCACAAATTGTCCGAATGACATCTCGTTCAGGACATTCGAAGTCACGACCAACTAAGCGTGACGCGTTCTAAGGCTTTACGCGATCGCATCGCCTCGCCGATATACTCGTTGTTATCCTTAATTCTCGATTTTGCTCGAATGATTTCCAAGGCAGATCATACACCACTCGGATTCGAGCCATCCAATTTAGTCCACAATTACATTCGCATCACTCGCTAAAATATCTTTCGGATTCGTTCGACGAATCCCTAGCGTAATTGCTCACGTCATCTCGACGTACTAAGTCGTTCGCACTATTCCCCCAAATCTAAACCAATCTTTCGTGCACGCCTAAGCGTTAGTCCAATAGCATTCCTATCGATATACACTCTACGTGTATCTTCGTTCCCGACCGAGCGATACTTGATATTGCTTGCGATTCGTTTGCACCAAAAAGTTGGGGTTTGCGATACGAGGCACAACTTAGCCAAAAGGTTGTGCGCATAACCATCCCGTATGGACTATACTTCGAGTTTGTACACTCATTTGCTAATGTCGACGTAGGACTAGTTGGGCACGCACGCGACTTGCTAACTTTAGCATGTGTTTTCTATCGAGTCAAGTTCGAAATCGTTCGGCACAAAGGCCTACCGATACGTCCGGCAATGGCCTACCGATGCGTTTGATTGAACTCTTATACAAGCTTTGAAAATATTTAGACTTATTGTGTGGACATGCCGCAGGACATTGAGAGAGAGCGCACACTCCTTATTAACGACGAGCTTTCAAACTGAGAGAATCGACTTGAAGTCCAAGGACGTAAGTCGTGTTCTGATACCATTATGTCACGCCCCGCTCCCGTAGGAGCGATCGTCCTCGCTAAGGCATGATGCCACACGTGCCTAGATTGCGCTCATGCAAGGCAGTTTCATAACGGTCGATTACAGCGGTGGTGACGTGGTCGTCCCACAGAAGTCCCAAGCAGAAATATTAAAACATGCAGCAGAAATTTAAAGGCAAAACACAAGTTATACAAAAGAGCTCTTTATTGATATTTAACAATCAGATTACAATAGGCACAAGACCATGATTACAAGTCTCTTATTTTTACTTTTCTCTCATTATAGAAGTCACTCTGCTCTCTCTCATCTCTCGATACGATGCTTGAGCCAGCAGAAGCTTCGGAAGGCAATGTCCATACATTATGTCCCGTATAAGTCATGATTTCACGCGGCTGCACGCTTTGAGTCACCAAGGAACTCTGTATCTCGACGCATCCAAGCGAGCTCCGCGCCACGAGCTTCTACCTGTGTTTGCACATGAAAACTGTGTGGGTGTGAGTACTCAACTGTACTGGTGGAGTGAGCTCATCGCCCATCCATACATAACCGACACGTTCATTTACTTTGTGCAATACAAGTCCCTTTACGATTTTCTTTCTAGTCTTGCCTTAGGATCAGTTTTAAGACTACGACGCCTGACCAAACCGATGCGCCATGACATGATCGTGCTATAATGCCAACATATATTTCAATCGAGGCAGTGTCTCATCGCTTATGTACTTGACCGACTTCAACTCGGGATGGCAGGATCGTGCCATACTCTATTCGTGACTTCAACATATTCGAGACAGTGCTTCGCCGAGGAGCAACTTATGCGAACTCGGCCGTGCCAAGACTTTCACTTAAACTCAAGTGCCTCTAGACCAATTCTCGTGCCAACAACGTCAAAGGGACGACTCATGCTGGTCGTTCCTCTAGACCTTGCTTAGACATGTTCGTGCATCAAGATTGAGGCCGTGTCTCACAAATTATTAAGACTTATCCATGCTACCGCCTTGCAGCCTACCTGTTCGACTCATAAACCAGCTTAAATAAGACTTTGTGAAACATAGTATCGATTTCATGAACATCCCGACGCCAAGTATCGGGCCAAGCACGGTGCCTATACTGTAACCTAATCTTAGGCCCAGACATTATGTTACCGACTAGACATGTATTCAAGTTCTAGACTCAATCCAAAGGCATACATGCGGTTTGTCGCTATTCTGCCAACCCATCTATATGAGTGGTCACTAGCAATGTCAATCTATCTTAAACCCGGCTCAGGGATATGTGACCGTCCCTCTGCGGGTAGCTAGCCCGGAGGTGCCAAATCTCCCATGCGGTTATCCAGCATCCTACTTTGAGCCGTCTCGCTTCTCCCGGGCCGACATGATCCCGGTGCCCCGGCGATCATTCGCGAAGACTACACCTTGTCGACAAGTTTTCCAATGACCATGCAAGACTCGACTCGATCTACCAAGTCCTTCCTTATTCATGACCTTGCTTTCCAACTTCCTATCGAGACTCCCAAGTAGTGGAACAGATCTCGTGTACTTCCTTATCGAGACTTATGGAGACTCCCAAGTAGCGGGACCGATCTCGTGTGCGAGACTTATCGAGACTCCCAAGTAGCGGGACCGGTCTCGTGCGTTTCCTTGTCGAGACATAGCAAGACTCCTAAGTAGCGGGACCGATCTCGTGTGCTGTCACGACCCGCACCCTAGAGTAAGGGCACGAGACGTGAATACGTCCAGCCTACGCCGCAGTGTCGACGGTAGAACGCTGTCCTAGGTCACAACATCTAGCAATGTAAATATCTAAACAGTTTATACTCCCCGAATGGGGGTGACATAGCAATAGAAACTCAATCACAACTAAGAAAGATATAGCACAATATGAATAGAACTCAAGGAAATAAAATAGATAAAACAGTAGTCTAAGATAATCCCAGCAGTACAAGGTCTCAGATAAAAGAATATATACAACTGATCTCCAAATAAGAGTCTAACTAGAACATGTCTCAAGACTACAAATGAAAAACAAGCTAGCTAATCTAGTCTAGGCAGTCGGGGGAAAGTCCTCAGCTACTGCTGGATCCTCCTGAGAGTCCAGCTCACAGGTGTCATCTAAGGCTGCCCCGTAATAGGTGTCCAGGCAAGCCTCCTCCTCGTCCTCTGTAATATTTTCAAAAGGTCCAGTCAGGACAGGAGCGAGCACAGTACATCTCAACAATTCATAGCAGGTTAGAAAATATAAACATGCAGTAAAGTAAGATACAAGTGCTGAAGAATACAGTATGTAAATAGAGAGAGAACTGTAATAGAAATATCTACTATAAGTAAGGAACTAACAGTGGCTAGTGAGTCAGAGTACAGGATAGCACATGTGAACGGAACAGATTTGTACATGATCTACACTAAAGAGTTGTACATGATCTACACTACTATAGAATTGTTCACATGACTACTAGCACTCCCTCGTTTTCCCAATTAATATACAAGGATCTAAGCAGGTTATGTTATTGTACATGATATCACATGGGGGCCCATACAGGGTGCACATGATAGTATACATGAAGGCTCTGTGAACATGAGAGTACATGGTTCACAAGAGTATACATGTATGATGAAAGCACAGGAGTACATGATGAAAGTGAAACGCATATGACACAATGTACCCGATGCTCCCGAGGGGATAACATCGCATGAAGAGATCCGTATAGTACTAATCCGTGATAATGTCGTGACAGCACAAGTAAAGTAATTTAATGCAGGAAATAATTCTAAGCAGGATATGAAATGATCAGAGAATGTACTCGCCTGTAACTGAGTGTCCGATATGAATCGTACTGTCCAAGGAGGGGTGTCTGGCTCCTAATCAGAACAGCACAAGTCACAACAAGTCCAGAATATCAAAATGGAGTCCTACTATGCATTCTACATGATTCTAATTCAATCTAAGCCAAAGTCAACTCTTGGTCAATTCTGGTCAACCAAGTCTAGTTGAGTCTAACTAGGCTACTCCAATCCCTACTAGCTAGCACCATTCCTATCAAAGCTAAGCAGCCTATACTAGTCCTCACAAGACTTAGCTAAATCTAGGATACTTTAACAAGTCACAAGTCACTATACACCCATACATTAGCATCACAATTATACACAACTAGGCTAAGTAAAATCTACCACATAGCTAACAAGGAAGGTATAGATATCTATATATATTTGCACTCACACACATTTATACAATCTAGGCTAATGCAACTACATCATAACTAACAAGGAAATTATATATAGATATATATATATAGGCACTTCATACAAATCACACATCTACACATTGAATGGCCTACACATGTAAAGCTCAGAAATTAGGAAAGAGAAGAGCTAGTGTGGGTGTGTGTGTGTGTGTAGGAATAATGTGTGTGCAACAGGGTAATATAAGGGTGTGTAACAGGAAGGTAGTGTGTGATGTGCATTGGCAATTAAGTGTGCAGGAACAAATAGGCTTGTGTGTGTATTATGTTGGAACTATGTATGTGTGGACAGGAAGTACAGAGCAGTAAAAAGAGGCAGTGTGTGTATGTGGGCAGTGTCCAGGAATTACAGGGCAAAAGTTTACAACAGTGAAGTAAAGGAAGAATATGTGTGTGTGTTCATGTATGTTTGCAGGAAAACAAGGCAGTGAAGAATACAGCAGTGTAAGTGACAGTGAACAAAGTGAAGAGTGCTGTGCTAAAGTATAATCCTGGACTTAAATATTTAGTCCCAAAGATCAGCTAACAACAAAACTGTAAGGACAATTAACAGTCCAAAACAGTAAAAAAAAATATATTGAAGAACAGTGAAAGAAGAATCAATATGCATAACTGTACAGGAAATAGAAGGCAGGAAGGAAAATCATGTGTGTGTGCATATGTTCATTGTGCAGGAATCAATAATGAAAAGAAAACAAGGCAACAGTTAAGCCAAACTCAGGTCCTGTATAACCAAACCCAAACCCAGTTTCAGATTAATCCCCTAATCTCAGATTTTGTATTAGATGGACAGTGAACAATATAGAACAGTGTGTGTGTGTGTATAAATTAAGTGTTCACAGGAACAGGAAAAAGAAAAGGCAGGAAATCAATCAATGTATCAATCCCAGTTTCAGTCCCAAAAGTTTCAGGTTTTGAAACACCCCATTTCGAACCCAAAATACAACCAAATCAACCCAAATTCGAACCACAGTTAGATTACACATAGGAGTAACATATTAGGGAATAAAAATAATCATTAACAGTATCTAATTGGTTTAAATTTGATGCCAAAGCTCATGGATACAAACTGGAAAATTTTTGTTCATACACGTATCAGAAAAAATTGGAAAAAGGAGTTTAACCAACCAATTCGACCTAATTTACTAAACCAATAGTTGGTAAGCAAAAAATATATCATATATGTGTCCCACAATGCAATGGTGTCCACCCAAGTGGACACGACGTGTCAAGAACAAAGAAAACTCATAACAGACACAACAGTGCATTGTCCAGTGCACTGTCTCGTGCACACGTGCACTCGTGTCGTGTGCATGACACAGGACACTACTGTGTCTCATGCTCGTGTCAGTAGGTACACCTAGTATCCAGCTAAGTGTCCAAGCACCTGCACTGAGTCCTAGAGTGTCGTGTCCTGCGATACAGAGCCGTATCAGTGCACTATTTCACGTGTGTACTGCACAGTGTGAATTCAGTACGACACTGATATCACTCTCGACACGCCATGTGGACACATGAGACTTGACACGTGGCGTGTCATGTTATAGCCTTATGGCGTGTGTCGAGTCTCGTGTCATAATAATATGTGTCGTGTCCTCCAGAGCCCCCGAACAGCAGGGGATCCCAGTGACCCGTGCGTGCGGTGTGCGGCACGTATCCAAGCCGTGAATCTGACACAAATCGACACCATAATCACCACAGAAGATTAGGAAATAATAATAAGTGATAAAAATTACTTTTCTATTCAAAAACATTGCACGAATAAGATCGAAATGCCCTTTGAGGCATTTCGACAAACACTACAGCCTATGCTCTGATACGTGTCCAGAACGGACACGAAAGCACTGACACATGACACGAATCTTATCCAGGCATTAGGGGGACTCTTAGGGCTCCCTATTGGCGAAGACTACATGAAATTTCATGGAGAAATGAAAGAGATACCTCAATGTGAAGTTTCAATGGAGAGGGTCCTTTGTTAGCTCCTCACTTTGATATCCCAATCCAACAAATCAATACCAAACTGAAATAAAACTCCAACAACAACAAGTATACCAGTATTAAAAACTATTGCAATTAGTTTGAGGATTTTAGGACCTAAAATGAATTTATGGTGAATTAATGAAGACGAGAACTCACCTCCTTCTAAACTTGAGCTTTCCTAAAAGAGGCAACCCTAAACTAAGAGAGTATTTATAGAGTTGGGTTCCCTAGGTGGATATGGTGGCCGGCCAAGTGGGTCTAGGCTAGGGTTTTGTATTCTTGGGCTTTGGGCCACTCTACAAGGCTAAGACTTAAATTGATTTTATCAAAGGTTCTAATCATAAGTCATGACTTATGACTTCTATTCCTATTTGCTAAAATGACTTAAACCAAGTGCTAGGCTAGGTTAGACTAGAGTCTCTTGACCTAAACATGGCCCACTAACCAGGGTTAGTTTCTAGGTAGGTCTACAAAGTCAACACTAGCCAAAAGTCAACCTAGTCAAACAATTTCAATAAATTCCCAAAAATTCCCATAAATTCTAATTAATTCCAATAAATTTAAAATACCCCAAAATGACAAAAATACCCTCATATTAGAAATGTGGTAGTGATAAATCTACCCTCCTTAAAAGAATTTCGTCCTCGAAATTGAAAGGCGAAATGCAACTGATGAGAAGGATAGAAAGTATAACTCACGGTCCAAAAAGATAGGGGTACCGCTCACGCATCTCATCCTCCCGCTCCCAGGTAGACTCTCCTGGAGAATGATGCCTCCATGCGACGCGTACCAAGGGTATCACCTGGTTCCTCAGAACCTTCTCCCGTCGATCCAAAATCTCCACAGGCTGCTCTGGATAGCTGAGAGAAGGACCCACCTCAATCTCCGAATGATCGAGCACATGGCTAGGGTCAGCCACGTACCGTCTCAACTGCGATACATGGAATACGTTGTGGACCCCTACAAGTACAGGCGGTAAGTCTAGCCTGTAAGCCACGTCACCGACTCTCCCGCTGATAACGAAAGGGCCGATGAAGCGCGGGCTAAGCTTTCCGCCTCCACCGAAACGTATCGTACCACGAATCGGAGATATCCTCAAGAAAACCTGGTCTCCGACCTAATCATAAGCAAGGTCTCAATTAAAATAAATAACAAACATGATCAAAAATCACAAACAACAACCTAAATCTAATCCTACACTAATCTGTACCTCAAACTCCAAGGGTCTCCGGTGGCTATCGGCCCAGTGCCGATGTCTGTCCTGCGCCACGCGAAGTCTGTCCCTGATGAGCTTCACCTTCTCGGCCGCATCCATAATTATCTCTGGCCCCAGCAAAGCTCGCTCACCAACATCATCCCAGGATAAGGGTGTACGGCACCTACGCCCGTACAGAGCCTCGAAAGGTGACATCTCAATACTGGCCTGGAAACTATTGTTATAGGCAAACTCCACCAAATGAAGATGATCCTCCCAAGAACCTCCAAAGTCCAGGACGCACGTTCGCAGCATATCCTCAAGGGTCTGAATAGTCCGTTCTGACTGTCCGTCCGTCTGGGGGTGGTATGCAGTACTAAACTTGAGCTGAGTGCCCAAGCTGGTCTGCAGACTCCTCCAAAATAGGAAGTAAAACGGCTATCCCGATATGAAACGATGCTGACCGGAACTCCGTGGATCCTGACTATCTGCCGCTTGTACATCTCCGCCAGCCTCTCTGTATAGACCAATTATCCAACAATCACATAGACCAAATATATAATACACACAATTATCCATGAATCACATAGACCAAATATGCACATACGAATATAATGCACACCAATTATCCAAGAATCACATAGAACAAACCAAATTAATAGAAAATAGACATCAATAATCCTGAATAGAAACCTAATTTCCGTCATTATAATCCGATAATAGCACAAATAATCCAAAATTGCCACAAATATTCCAAATTTTCTTAATTACAATATTTTAAGGAGGAGGAGGAGTTCAATTGCCCGGTTGTGGTAATCCCTGCTGCGACCGACGAATATACTCCTCCACTAGGTACGGCGGTAAGCCGTCATAGACACTGCTCGGAAGTCGGCGTAGCTGCTCTGGCAATAAGAGATCCAGGAGTGCCGTCACAGTCGACGGCGGTACAATAGGGGCATCAGGGTTGAAAGAAAGATGACCCACGGAAGAAGGACCGACACCAGCAGTCGACGGACCAGTAGAAGACGGACCGACACCATCAGCAGACGGATCGGCAGCAGCAGACGGAGGCGGAAAGTACATGGCAAATTGCTTCCGCCAGGGCAACACCGCCTCGTGCAGCTGCGTTGCGACCTAACATCATCGTCTGCCGGGACCACGGAAGGAGGCGGTGTCTGTGGAAATCTCTGCGTCGCCATATGCAACGGTCCTAGGGAGTCGACTTCGTACATGAGCACTTTCTTAAAGCCGTCGACGGTATCTATGAACAAGTCGTTACGAGCGGCCAAAGAAGAGGGCGTTCGGGCGGGCATCGTTTCACCGACATCCTCGGTGTCAGTTAACTGAGCCCGACTAAGGGCCTCACGATACGCAGCCTATCAAATGAATGTGTTTATATTATAAGATTTACTTAAGTTGTAATCTAAATCCTATGTTTCACTAAGTTAAGTGTGAATCCTAAGTTTACCTAAGTTATAGTCCGAATACTTTTAATTCTAACGCAAATCTCATAAACACAAGTACTTACATCAGTCTCCTTGGCCCTCTCGTCGACGAAGCTCCCATCCCTCCGTCTTTTGTGCGTATGCTGGAACACATCGTGCATGGTGACCGATTCTAGCGCCCTTTCCTCCTTCACCGCCCGTTAGGCCTGCATACGAAATTTCCGTAGAACTTAATTAACTCCGTATATTAATAATACCTAATTCGATAGTGAAATGAATTTACGGTATCTCACCAGATCTACAAGCGTCGCTGCGTGGGGCCTTGATCCCCCCGTATGAAGCTCCGTGGCCTGTCGGTTCGCCTTCGCCTTCTCCGATTTCTCCTTGTACGCAGGAGTATCCATCATACCGAAGAGGTCCTCATAATACTCCTGCCGGATCCAATTCAGCCTCGTATGCCCCATTTTCAGGTCATGAATCATATCCCGTATCTTCTTCGAGGCAGCGCTTCTGTAGGTCCTACGGATCGCGTCCTCGCGATAGGGGGGCCACCAGTACGTCGTCTAACATAGAAATTCAATTATTACGTAATTTAAAAAATGGTTGATTAAAGAGTAACTAATAATTAACCAGAAGATATAGATATATACCCTCAACTCGACGAGCCAGACGTACTTTATGTTTGGGGGCACCGACGAAAAATTGAGGTAGGGACCATGGAAGTTAGCCCTGATAATTTCTCCAAGAGCCTTGGCAACATCAAACGGAAAAAACCTACAAAGAAAAAACGACTGGATTATTAACTTGAATAAATGAAAGAAATTTAATAAATTATCTTAAATTTACTTACGAGGTCCCCGCGGGCCATAGCTCTCGTCGGAACTCGCCTCTCGGCCTCTCTGGTGCCGTCGGCGGATCCGCGGGTCCGCACATGTACTCCCCAGTAACCGGATGGAACCGAGTATGGGGGTACTCCGGGGCCCACTGTGCAGTAACTGGGGGATCCACTGGTGGATCCGCTGCTGGTGGTTCCGATAGCGGAACGGATCCGCTAGCAGATCCAGACTCATGCCTCGATGAAGTGGTCGATCGACGGCGGGATGCGTCTGTGTCTGGGGTACTCTCCAGGTCGGGGTCGCTCGATGGGGTCATATCCCGGAAAATTTGAATGCGACCACGACCACCAGCACCACTACGACCACGACCACGACCACCACCACCACCACCACGACCACCACCACGACCACGGCCAGCCATCATGACATGTAAATAGAACATATAAATATAATTAACAATATAAGAGTATAAATGAATATAAAATTCTAAACTAAAATATACATACCACCAGTAGGGAGACGAGTGCCGTCGCGACGAAAAAGACTAGGAGTGTCATCTGCAATAAGTAAATAATCGAATAAAAAAACATAAATTCACGTAATTGCTTTTATGAGATCAAACTTAATTCACGTAATTGGAAGTATTTTTAATATACAACAATATTTAACCTAATCATCATCTTCGTTCTCATTCTCGGCCTCGTCTTCATCATCATCCTCCTTATCCTCATCCTCATCCTTATCTTCATCGTCGATTTCATCTGTATCCTCATCCCCATCAAATTCTTCTTCTTCTTCTTCTTCTTCTTCTTCTTTTTCTGCCTCAATATTTGGGACAAGACGCCTCTTTCTCCCCTGGTTGACAGCTAAGTCTTGTGTATCAACCTCTTCCTCCCCTCAATTTTTCTCAATAATATCTTCAACATCCATTGTATTTGAGTGTTGTCCCAAGTATTGGGACTTTTCGATCTGGTCCTCTTGGCATGCTGGGTCTCCAACGTTGAATGTATTTTAAGATTTAATCTTGCATACTGTCCACCAGTCAAATCGATCTCTACGACGTCTTGGGTAGCTTGTCTAGTAGACTTGAACAGTCTGATTTGCTATCGCAAATGTATCGGACCCTTTATACCTCCTGCGATGATTTATATCGACAAATCCAAATTGTTTATCGATTCTCCAACCGATATTTGGTGTCGTATCGAACCACTCACATTTGAACATCACAATATGCATATCATATGGGCATGTATGTTGTAAATCTACAATATCCTGAAGCACTCCATAATAGTCAAAGTCCGGCTCGTCATCATAGTTAGTGCCTCTTATGCAAACACCGGAATCCTTGGTACTGATGCCGTCATTGATAAATTTGACATTTATAGCATTCTGAGTTGACTTAAACCTGAAGCCATTAACGACATAGCCTGGACAAGTCTTTATTTGCTTCTTCGGTCCCAATGCCAGACAACGAACACTCTCATGAGTGAGTGTTGTTTCAGACAATAAAACCTGTAAACAAATATTTATAATTTAAATGTTTTAGATTATGTATTTATAATCTCAATTATAATCACAGTTACTTACGTATTTGCAAAACCATGACGGAAATGTACAATCAACCTCTCTTTGAAGTCCCTCATCGGTAATATCGGGTGTCATCATTTTGACTTCATCTCTAAATACACTATTAGAGAAAATAAGAATATATAAGTGTAGTCACTTACTTCATCAAATTCGAGATTATAACGAGTGCAAGTGTACTGACTTACTTCTTCAAATCTCTCACTTCTTGTATGTCACAGTTTAACAAGACATATCGGTGAGCGGCGTTATACTCGTCGTCTGTCAACCACCGTCTTTTACTAGCCCCAACAGGCTTGCCCCTTACATTGAATATTCCTCCATCCTCAACGTCCTCGTCATTCCTTTGAGGTCTATTTCAATTTGTCTTAACATGAGTATCGAAATAAATGGAGCAGAAGTTTGACACCTCTTCGATAAGATATGCTTCGCATATCGAAGCCTCTATATGAGCCTTATTGCCAACTTTCTTCTTTAGATGGTGTAGGTATCTAGAGAGATAAATTATCTTGAGAATTAAGATAGAATTTTAAAACCCACTGAAATTCAACTTAAATTATATCAATTTTTATGTACCTTTCAAATGGGTACATCCATCGATAATGAACAGAAGCACCGACACGGACTTCGTATGCTAGATGAATCGGTAGATGCTCCATGCTGTCGAAGAAGCCAGGAGGAAATATTTTCTCCAACTTGCAAATTATTAAGATAATCTTCTCCTCAAGTTCAACCATGTGTTGTACAGTCAACTTAGTTGAACAAATATTCCTAAAGAATATTGATAGTTCGGCCAACGGAACCCATACAGCAGAAGGCAACAACTCTTTCAAAGCAATGGGCAGTAATCTTTCCATAAACACGTGGCAGTCATGACTCTTCATTCCTGTTAGCTTGTATTCATTGAGATCAACGCATCTAGACAAATTCGACACATAGCCGTCGAAAAATCTTAAAGTAGATACCCACTTGCAGATTATTAATCTATCTTCCTTGCTCAATGTGTATTGTGCTATCGGCTTACTTAATTGTCCAGCAGCTCTCCTTTGTATCAAGTTTAGATAAGGATGCTTGCATATCTCGGCAATGTCTTGTCTTGCTTTTGGATTGTCCTTCGTCTTTCTTTTAATGTCCATGACGGTATTGAAGACATTATCGAACACATTCTTTTCGATATACATAACATAAGATTATGCCTTATAAGATTATCTTTCCAATAAGGCAAGTCCCAGAAGATACTCCGTTTGGTCTAGTTATGGGTTTGTTCGAACCCATCGACACGATTGTTCGATCGATCTTCCATTATAGTGGACAAGTCCTTTATATCTTCACAAATATCGTATCCCGATTAATCTGGCAGGCGGATGAGAAAATTCTTGTTTTCCAGCTCTGAACGCGTCCTTGTTCTTTCTCTAAGGATGACTCGCGGGCAGAAATTGGCGATGACAACCAAAGAAAGAAGTTTTTCCTCCATGCTTAAGGCGGAACGCCTTACTATTTTGCATGCATATCGGACAAGACAAGGTGCCGTGAGTACTCCATCCCGACAGCATACCGTATGCGGGAAAATCATTGATTGTCCACATCAGTGAAGCTCTCATCTGAAAGTTCTGTTTCCTGGAAATATCATAGGTCGTGAAGCCGATCTCCCACAGCTGTTTCAGCTCATCCACCAACGGCTGTAAATATATATCGATATTCTTCGTCGAATTTTTGGGACTCGGTATGATAGCTGTCAAGAACATATAAAGAGTCTTCATACACATCCATGGTGGCAGATTGTAAGGGGTCAGAATGACCGACCAGCAGGAGTATTGAGATCCCGACTGCCCGAAAGGGGCGAAGCCATCAGAACATAGCCCCATGCGTACATTTCTAGGCTCTGCAGCAAAATCTGGATGGCAAAAATCGAAATATTTCCACACCTCTCCATCCGAAGGATGTGACAATTCTCCATCCTTGGTGCATTCTTCGTTGTGCCACGTCATATGTTCTGCTGTATTCTGAGACATATACATCCTCTGCAAGTGCTTCGTGATCGACAAGTAATACATATACTTGTAAGGATGTCGTTTTCTAGTTGACTTTCCTTTTCCCCTGACTGGCTTGTAACGATCCGCATTACAGAAGCTGTAACTTTCTACATCCTCGTTCTTCTTGTAGTACAACATGCATCCGTTGCGACAACAATCTATCTTGTCGCACCCCAGTCCCAGTTGTCGGACCATCATCTTCGACTTGTAGAAGTTTTTTGGAAGCTCTTTCGATTCCTTCGGTAACACCTCCTTCATTAGTTGTGTAATCCGATCATAGCAAGTTTGTGGCAAGTTAAAATCGGACTTTATGTTCAACAACCGCATCGTCACTGACAGTATGGAATGTGGCTCACAACCAGGATATAAAGAAGTTTTAGCATCCTGAAACATATCATAGAACTCCTTCGCCTCGGGATTAGGATCATCCGGATCAAAATTAGGTCCTGCCGCGTCGTACACCATATCTCGTGCAAGGTTCTGCACGTCTCCATAATCAACAGAGCATTCGTCGTCATCGACGACAAAATCCGCTGCAGCATTATCATCAAAAGCATAAGTAGCAGCATTCGCAACCTGTCTTTTCGTATATAGTTCACCTTGCGATGACCACAGGCCGTAATCATGTACGAAATCCTTACGGGTCAAATGATCTCTTACACTCACCACTTCTTCGTAACGTCTATTGCGACAATTACGACATGGCACTTGATTTTGTTACCATCCATAAACTGAGCTTTGCTCATGGCATACTTAAGAAATACTTCCACGCCTGCCTGAAAATCGTCACTCACACCTATTCTGCTCTCGTGTTGTCGTTTGTACATCTATGTACGATCAACGAAATAACGATTCATCACAGATTAGATGTAAAAATCTGTATAGTAAGACAAACTAAACAGAATTAGTATATAATCATGTAACTGGTGGATTCGCTGGTATTCTAGCTCGAGAAGAGATAAATCTAAGTACAGTTGTTACTAATAGTTCGATACCGATAGTTCGATACCGTTACCGATATCGATAGTTCGATACCGATACCGATAATGCGATACCGATACCGATAGTGCGATACCGATAGTTCGATACCGATACCGATAGTCCGATAGTCTTATAGTCCGCTAGCGATACCGATAGTTCGATACCGATATCGATAGTCCGATAGTTCGATACAGATACCGATACCGATAGTCCGATACCAATTCTTCGATAGTCCACTAAGTCGAAATGATTCCTCTTAAGCGTCGAGCATGTTATACACGGTTCAACTTGACGAGTCAGTAAATATTTTTGTGGTGTTGTATGCTTGCAGCAGCATATCAAGTTTTAGAGTCATTATAGGTCAATTAAATAAACTGAGTCAATCTATCTATTTCTAAATTGCAAGAGTCCACTTCCAGGATATGGGAGCTATATCCTAAATATCTAGACTAAAATTAACTTGGTTAGGATACTAGAGCGTCCTTACTATCTAGCAAGCACTACCTGTTTGCCATTAAAATTATTTGATTGAAAACTTTAATACAAACAGAACAGTGTTACAATATAGGACTTAGATGTAGTCCTAGGAGTACACTTTTATTTAAGCTGGGTCCTTAGTGCCAAAGGAGCGAGTGATAATGCGTTGACTCCGTTGACGGGCTGACGACGGTTATCGGTTCTCTGAAGGTACGGATTGCTCTGGGTGCTGGAGCTTGCTGAGAGGAGGAAGACGTTGAGTGTCTGTATCTGCCTCTCTGGTGATTCCTTGTATGTTCGTCGTGGATTCTCTGTGTCTTGTCCGTGGGTGAGAAGGAAATAATTCCTCTATTTATAGTTTTACAGGCTGGCTGCTCATGCGCGCATGTAGGATACGCCGGTGTGTGGGGACGCCACGTGGAGATTGTTGATGGGGGCGCATGGATGATGCGCCCTGATTAGAAGGTTGAACTCTTCATACTGCTGTTGTGAGCCGGCACGTAGCAGAGGAGAAGATCTTTCTATTGCTGAAATCTTGGACGAGTTGAGTCAAAGGACACGTGTCGTCGACTCGTGGCTCGAAGATCTCGGATTTGGGGGGGGTAATGATCTGGTGAGCTGCGCCTTAGATTGGACGCAGGAAGAGGCTGCGGTTCCTAACTTTTTAGGAGTTACAAACCATTTGGGGTGCATGGCTTTTGAGGCGCATGCAGGCGACTTTCCTTCTATCTTTCGGGATCAGAGATCAGTCTGGGGCGCATGGCTTTTGAGGCGCATGCAGGTTTGGGCGCATGGCCGTGGAGGTGCATGCGGGGCTTCAATTGAGACTCTTCTTCTGTCTTTAGGGATCAGTGAAGGGTCTAAGGTGCACGGCTTTTGAGGCGTATGCTGGTCTGGACGCATGGCCGTGGAGGCGCATGCAGATGGTTTAAGGGGCCACGTGGCAGTAGCCGTCGGAAATAGAGTCATGATGATGCTGACGTTGCCGACGCTTCGTTCTCTGAAAAAGTTGTCAACTGTTCAGACATTGGGAAGCATGCTACCAACTCTGGTGTCAGTTCAGCATTTAATGTTTGTGACATTCGATGGACAGCTGAGTGGGCACGTTGGTTGGTGTTCCACTCGGTATGGGGATGTGCGGGGGAGCATCCTCTGTGATGCGCCAGGTATCGTAGGGCACGTCTGTGCGATACGCCTGATGCTGGAGGGCACATCCATGCGATGCGCTGTTTGGCTGGCGCATCCGACACGTCCTTTAATGATGCGGCCGTTTCGCTCCTCGAGTGCTATAAATGGCCGTTTGGCTGAATTCGAGGCGTCCGATTCATCCATTTAATGCAAATTCATTGCTCGGAATTCGGAGAGCCATCCACTTGGCGCATGGGTTTGATCTGCCCGGCCTATAAATAGTGGCATGGAGAGAAGGTTTGCTCCTCGTTCCCTCACGTACTTCTAACATGAACTTGGATATGCGGGTATATTCTGTCGACGAAGTGCTCCCGAGGGTGAAGATGAGACGTCGTGTTGTCTTCGATGCACTTGAAAGTGACTGTTACATCCAAAAGACGGAGTCGAGGGCTTCCGAGGCAGGAGGAAGGTGCCTGTTGCATCCAAAGATAGGGATGTTCGGACCTCGTCTCCGTTGTTCCGGAAGAGCCGTAGATCGGAATGGCGGTGCTAGGCTTTCTCTTCCTTCAAAGTGGGTGTCGCCCACTCTGGTTGTGTTGAAAGCTCCTTGTGCCATGGTTTCGATCACGGTCTTCCTTGGGCTTTGGAGGCTCTTTCGAAGCCTCCCCTGGCCACAGCTTTGCCGTGTTCTTCCCTTCCTTGGTTCCAGCCAGAGGGTTAAATGCTTTGTGGTCGAAGCACTTATTCGGCGAACCTGGCTGGAAGAATGGCACATAACTGGGCTCTGCTCGGCCAGGTGAGCCTGGTTGGAAGAGTTTGCACATAACTGAGCTGCTGAAGGGATGCACATAACTGAGCTGGATGCACATAACTGAGCTGCTGAAGAGATGACGGGATGCGCTTGGCTGGAGGTGCATGACATCTGCTGCGCCTAACTATCAGCGCATGGTGGCTGCTGCGCCTATCTGGAGGCGTATGGTGGCTGCTGCTCCTATCTGGAGGCGCATGGTGGCCGCTGGCTGTAGATCTAGGATCTTTCCTTTGTAGAAATTCTCCTTTGTACAACCTTTTCTAGACATGTAATAGACTTTTATATATATAAATGAAAAGTCCTTCTTCGAATGTCTATGGCTTTTTGACCTTGCTGTTTGGGTTCTGGCGCATGTAGTGTCTGGCGCATGGGCTTTCTGGTTGTAAAATTCCATGCTTCTACAAGATCCCCTTCAAAGTTTTCAAAACTTTTGAATAATTTTTGGAATACTTTGAATAAGAAGCATGGAGGTCAGGGCGCACGATTGTTGGGCGAATGCCTGTTCGGGCGCATGTTCCCTCTAGTTGATGATGATGACGCCTTGGTAACCCAAAAAGATTAATGATGATCTTTTGGTTGTATTTGCTGTTATCTCTTCACGGAACCCGAAGCGACGGCTGAGATTACACGTCATCGGTTCACGCGTACGACCAAGCCCTATAAATAGGTGAGGGTTGGAGAGAGAAAGAGTTCTTCTTCTCTTTGCCTTTGCTTTCTCTAGAGTTCTTCTTCTAACCCTAACTTTTTCTTCTTCGAGAGAATGGCTCCCAAAACTCCTCGCGGTGGTGCCGGCAAGGGGAAGGAGAAAGCGAAGGAGTTTGTCGACGAGGATGCACCTATCACCTCTGCGACTCCGGCGGACGTTCTTCCTGAGGTGACGGGTGAGTTTCATCTCTTTCACATAAGCTTTTTGGGCCATATTGTGCCCTAATTCAAATCTGCTGACGCGTATGGACTTCTGTCCTGATGATACGCCGAAGTTCTATCCTGCCGACGTGCATAGGTTTACACCTTTATCATGCACCGAGGTTTAATGGTTGACGCGTATGGGTTTTGTACCCTGATGATGCGCTGAAGCCTTCGCTGACGCGCATGGGCTCACGCTCTGATGATGCGCCGAAGCTCCAATGCTGACGCGCATGGGCTTATGTCCTGATGATACGCCGAAGCAAGCTGACGCGCATGGACTTACGCCCTGATGATGCGCCGAAGCTCTGATGGGCTTATACCCTGATGCGCCAAAGCAAGCTGACGCGCATGGGCTTACGCCCTGATGAGGCGCCGAAGCTCTGATAGGCTTATTCCCTGATGTGCCAGTCTATTTGACACATTTTTTTTTGCCTGACTTCGACTTTTGTTGTGCCAGTGTCAATGACGATCCCTTTGTTGAATGAGGTCCTCCTGGACGCTTCTCTTTGTCAAATGGGAGTTGACTTTGATGAGGCAGTGATCAACCCAACGAAGGATGCCATCTTGCAGGACCAACCTCGTGAGAGAATGCTACAAATCCAGGCCCAGTTGCCAATTTTCCTCCAGAGTATGATGGAGAGCGATAAACTGAAGTCTGCTGAATCTGAGGGTGTAACTTTCTTAAAACCTGCCTTTCTGTTTGGCGACCGACTAGTCTCTTCCGAAGCGAAGATACTGAGGATCAGAGAAGACTGGTTCTTTTCTGCCAAAGGCATGGTTCTATACATGCGGCAGGTTGACCGCCAGTTGCCGTTGACGGCTTTTTATCGTCTAGCTTCGAAGAGAAGGATGGGTTGGGAACTTACTCCCTCTCAAGGAGGGGCCTTGGGAGGTACCCTCTCAATTGACGCCTCCTCGAACCAGCGAGATACTTTGACTGCTTCACGAGCCGGTTCTTCGTTCAGTTACCGAGCCTTGCGTCCTGGGAGCATCTACAGTGAAGTCCCGAACGACACGTTTCCCTTCAGTGCCCCGATCTTTGCAAATCGGATGCTGACATCGAAGGTGATGTATCCGACAGGTAGCTTTAGAGTCGAAGGCTGGTGTCACTACATCCCGAAGTGGGACGAGTTGACCACTTGGGTGCTTTCAAGGTTCAATGTTGAGCTTAAAGAGATCGGGCTGACAGCCGCCATTCGGGCCACGCAGGCAGGCGTGGACCTCAATAAGCCTATGTTCCTTGCGCTCTTGGAGCTTTTCAATGCCCAGACTGGCAGCTTCTTTACTCCGGTAGGGGAGTTGGGGCTGGCCCTCCATGAAATGTACGAAGTGTCCAAGCTCCCTTGGGGCTCGGAACCGTACGAGGAATATTTCCCATCAAATGAAGAGATCCAGGTTCTGGAAGATAAGGATCCGGAGATGATGGCTGTCTTCAAAGAAGTGGTGAGTCATCATTATCTGATGCACCGGAGGGACAAGGGCAAGACCCAGCCTCATGTGACTGCTTGGAGGGATTACGTCTTCAGGCAGTATTTGGCGGATCCTTCAAGGATCCGGTTTACGACTCCGCAGGGATTGAAGCCTGCGGAAGTGAGTTCTAAAATAAGCCGGCTGGACGAGAGGACCCCACATTCTAATGAGGGCGGCAAGGCTACGTACAGCTGTTTCTGGCACTGCGGGCACCGGATGTCATCTAAAGCAGTGTTGACAGCCTACTTGATGATATGGCTCCGGGATTGTATATTTGCAGGTGGATCCGGTGCCGTCGAGAGGGTACATCGGAATCTCATTTTGCCTGCAGTGAAGTTGGCCTGTGGCCGACCTTTAGCTCTCCTTCCCGCGATGGTGTGCAACCTGTTGCGCGGTTTGAGGTCTTTTGCTGATGATGTGATCCACGAGAGGGGTAACAATGACAACTTTCCCCGGGCCGAGCTGCCTTTCCATTATCTTATGGGGTGGCTGATTTTGCATCATCCAAACGTGATGAGTCCTGGTCCTGAGGAGGACCATGTCGAAGGAGATGCCTTCATTCGCCGCTTCTATAAGAGGAAGTGGTCTTACACTAGCGTCCCTGTTTGCAGGAGAGTCTCATCCTACCTTCAGGGGTGGGAGATTGTCAAGGTTGGCCCGATCTTCAAAGATTTCGAGGCCGACCAAGATTTAGTTGACTCTGGCGAAGACGCGGTCACTTTGCCGAAATGGAGTTTTCGTTGGTTGCAGAGTATCCGGCCTTCTCACCTGGTCCACCGTAACCAGAATAGGTGTTATCTGGAGCCTTATCTGCCAAGCCGATTTGCTCGTCAGTTTGGCTATACCCAATTAATGTTGCGAAATCCCAGCAGTAGTTTAGGCTTCATCGAAAGTTTGCTGGATGGAGCCCGGGGCTGGCAATATTATAACGCTGGATGCACTAGCATTAAGTTCACCACACCAGTTCGCAATCCTCGGCCGCCGATCCTATATCCGGCTGCCAAGCTGTATTGCACTATGACTGCTATGTCTCCTGGTTATGACAGGGAGACTAGTTTCATCATTGGAACCCAGCTGGAGGCGACAGCAAATATGTTGATGGCAGCCCGATCATATCGTCCACCAGAGTTGGCGGGGTACCGGGCTGCTGCTGCAGTACCAGTGGGAGACCCGACTATCGGGAAAAGGCGGGCTGACACAGAAGCTGGTTATTCTGTACCGAAAAGGTCAAGAAAGACGTCGACCCCAAAGGTTACGGAAGTGCCACTTGTAGCGCCAACGGGATCAGTTCCTGTTGAGGTAAGGAATGTTTCGTAATTCCAATTCCTTTCGTCATTGTGGCGACTTATGCTCTTCTTCTTGTAGGGATCGTTGAAGAAGAAGTCCCGTGTTTCAAAATCGGGCGCTAGTAAACCGAAGGTGGTGGCAGGCTCTTCTGATGAGCGCATTCCACCGATGCTAATGTCTCCTGTGGAGGAAGGTCCCGAAGATATTCATGCGGAGATTTTAATATCTCCTGACTTCGAAGTCGCAACAACTTCTAGGGGAGCACCATCTGCCGTGGAGGCCTTGGATGCTGAGGGTCCTGAGGACTCGAGGCATCCTGATGATGAAGTGGACTGGAGTTCGTCGCCTTCTGATGACGTCCCTCCGGTCTTGCAAGAATCTGCTGCGGGGACAGCAGATATGGTTGAGACAGAGGAGAGGGTTGATTCCCCTCCTTATCATGATGAGGGAAGGTCGGCTGTATCATTTCCGAGTCCTACCCCGGCTTCAACCGTGGAAGTTGAGGCGACTACCGCTCAGGAGGTAGTGACAGATTCTGTCCCTGTTGAGGGACCCGATGATGAGATCCATCTGCCGGTCACGACCGCTGAGACGGGTCAAGAGACAAGTGATAATCTCCCTATTCTGCCAAGGGAGGTACCAGCTATTGATAGGATGTTGGGGGTAACAGAGGTGGTCGCTGACGTCGGTGGTTCCTCCAGGCTTGAAAAGGGTAAGGGTGCAGAACCCTCTGTAGCTCCTTCTACTTGGAGGACCATCTCGACGCCTGTGCCGGCTCCTTCTGTTGCTTCGGCTCCTCGGGCTAGCAGTCCAGCCCCTGTTGATGAAGGGCCCATTGATGCCGAGGTTCAAGCCTCGCTGGTTGAGGTTGGCGGATCTTCTTCTGGTCCACAAACTGTAGTAGCTCCTCCAACTCCTGCTATAACACCGCAGGTCCTGGCGGATGCAGACGAGTATGTGAAATTCCTCGTCGAGGGGGTGTACAAAATGCTGCAGAAGGGCGTATCTGCTGTGATGGATGCCAACGGGAGTTTTACGACAGCAAAAGCTCTGGCAATGCCCTGCATCGAGCTGATTCGTATTCACCAAGGCCACGACCATATGGCCGAAATTCTGGAGGCTTCGGTGATTGAGCTGGACGAGCGGCTTACGGAACTTCAACGCATCCAGCGAAATGACCTCTCCTTATTCATAGAGGCAGAGAAGGGGAAGTTGATTGCTGAAATCGAGTCTTCCCGCCAGGCCACTGTGAGCGATTGGGAGCGCGAGGTGGCTGAGACTGAGGCTGCGGTAGAGCAGTTGTCTCAGTCTATGAAGAAGATGACGGAGGCACGAGCTGCGTTGGATGCCAACATCGTGGAGATCGACATCCAGATACGCCATCTTGAGGACCAGCGGAACCGACTCCAGTTAGAAGCTGAACGTGTCCGGGCTGAACACGTAACATTTAAGCAGGAGGAAGCGACTTTTACCCAGCGGACTCTTGCCTTGGCTCAGCAACGACGACAGCTTGATGAGAAGTATGAAGGCGAAACTTCCGCTGAGGCTGTCGAATTGATGCGTCAAGAGGCCGAGCGTCGAGTTCTGGCAACTGTAGAGACTCGTACCGCTGGCCTGAGACAACGAGTCAGAGAGCTCTCGACTCATCCTGGAGAGGTTTAAGGATTGTAGCTTTTGATGTTCTTTTACATCCCTTGTTGAGGGATAGTGTAGTTTTGTACTCTCTCTCTTTTTGAATAAAGAAGTACGCAACTTTTGTGATGTGTTCATTTTTTTTTGTCATGAACTTGATGATTTGTGTGGACCTATTATCTTTTGCGCACCTTAGTTTTTAGGTACAGATAATAAGTTTGAAGGAACCATTATGTTTGCTCAGAGGTAATGTGGACATGGCAATCATTGGGTCCAAAATGATAGACTCTCCCTACTCAGAGGTATTATGGACGTGGTAGGGATGATCTTGGGGGATACGCGGAACAACTCAGAGGTAATGTGGACGTGGAAGTTCTGCGATCAATGTACAACAACGCAGGGGTTGTTTGTACGAGATGTTTACTCAGAGGTAATGTGGACATGGTAAACATGAAGGGTAGCGTAGGCTTACGAAGTGTAAGATTCCGCTTTGTAGGGTGTAGAGAGACAACTCAAAGGTAATATGGACGTGTTTATCTTTCTACTGGAGGATGCCACGGAACAGCTGGGTTCCGGCAGTGTATGAGTTGGTGGAAAAGAGGTTGTCTGGGGAAGTACATGTCTGGAGGATGTCAAGAATAGTACTTCTTTAGGAACTTGCCGTTGATGGGCATCATGAACAAGTCCCCGTTGGATTTGGCGAGGCGGTAAGCACCGTTTGAGTATACCGTCTCAATGATGAAAGGTCCTTCCCACTTGGGCTCGAACTTTCCTGGTGTCTTGTGGGTCAACACCATTGGTCTTCTGACTGCTAAAACCAGGTCGCCAACTTGGAAAGTCCTCTGTTTGACCTTCTTGTTGAAAGCCTGTGATATACGGGCTTGGTAGAGTTTGATGCGTTGTTGAGCTAGGAGACGCTTTTCATCAAGTGCCTCCAGTTTTCGCAGACGACGACGTTGATTGTCCTCTTCTGTGAGTTGGTTTGTGATTGCTACACGGAGTGAGGGTATCTGTATCTCGAGAGGCAGTACCGCTTCGCTTCCGTAGACCAAGGAGAATGGAGTGTTGCCTGTTGGGGTCCGTACCGTTGTGCGGTAGGCCCAAAGGCATTCGTCAAGCTTTTTGTCCCAGTCGCATTTGTTAGATGACACGACCTTTTTGAGCAGCCTAACGATAGTTTTGTTGAATGCCTCAGCCAATTCGTTTGCTGCCGGATTGTAGGCAGTTGAGGCCACATTCTGAATGTGATTATTGTCACAGAACCTGCTGAAAATATGGCTGATAAACTGAGGACCATTGTCATGGATGATCCGCCGGGGTACTCCGAAACGGTAAATGACATGGTGCTTGATAAAGCTGACCATCCTGGAGCTTTTTACTTCTGCCAGTGGGACTGCTTCCGCCCATTTGGAGAAGTAGTCGGTGATGGCCAGGATGAAATGGTGTCCTCTTGATGAAGGAGGGGTGATTGGTCCTACAATGTCCATGCCCCAGGCTTCGAAGGGCCAGGAGGCGACTGTAGGATGTAGCGGTTCCGATGGTGTATGTATGAAGTCTGCATGAAGTTGGCATACGTGGCACTTCTTAGCATATTCAACAGCGTCGGTGGCCATAGTTGGCCAGTAGTAACCCATACGTCGCAGTCGATCTTGCAACTTAGGACCGGGTTGATGAGCTCCACAAGTTCCGTCATGAGCTTCTTGAAGAGCTTCGGCTGCTTCTTCGTTGGACAGGCATCGAAGGAGGAGCCCGTTGAAGGAGCGTCGGTACAGCATTTTGGTAGCTGTATCGTAGTAAAACCGGAGGGAGCGTCTCCTGACTGAGACAGCTTCCTTCGGATCCTCTGGAAGGATTCCGTAGACAGCGAAGTCGATGAACGGAAACCTCCAGTCTCGGACATTAACACCAGTATTTGCCGGCATGGCGTGAGCCACCTGCAAGCATAGGTTGTTTCTGGGACAAATCAGGTCTCGGCCAGTTACCGTGACATAATGTTGAGTCCCAAGGGGCGCTGCCAATGAGGCTGCGATGCCAGCCAGAGCATCGGCCTCCAAGTTTTGTAAACGGGGGACATGTTCAATGAAGAACCCGGTGAAGGTTGAAATGATGTTCAACGCGACTTCATGATAAGGGATTAAATCTTCATGGCGAACCTCGTATTGTCCCCGAACCTGGTTTACGACGAGTTTTGAGTCGCCGTAGGCTTCCAGATGGTCAACCCCCAGCTGTTGTGCGAGCTGGAGTCCCATGACGAACGCATTGTACTCGACAACGTTGTTGGAGCACGACTTCGAAAGAGAGTACGTACGCTGGATGACCAGTTGATCAGGGGAGACTAAAACTATCCCCACTCCTGCGATGATTTGGCCTTTGGGACCCGTTCTCGAAGCGCCGTCGAAGAACATCCGTCAAACGGAGCTTCCTTCGGTGACATTGGATTCTTGGACCTCATCCGGGATATCTTCATAGAGTTTTGAGGATTCTGGGATAGGGTGTACAGCCAAAAAGTCAGCCAGAGCTTGACCCTTGACAGCTTTTTGCGGAACAAACACCATGTTGTATGGTGTTAGCAGGATCGTCCATGTAGCCAGCCGGGAGTTTAATGACCCTGGCTTCGTCATGAGGACTCTGAGTGGATTGACTCGGGAGATGACATGAATTGTCTGGCCTGAGACATAATGACGAGTCTTCTGGATGGCGAACACCAAAGCCAAGCACTCCTTTTCAACGGGGTTGTACCGGTGTTCGGTCCCGATGAGTGTTCGACTGAGGTAGTAGATTGCTTGCTCGTAGCCTGTGTCGCTGTTTTGAGCGAGCAGAGTGCCAAGGGAATGATCCATGGCACGGACGTAGAGGAGGAATGGTTTGCCGGCGACAGGTGCCACTAGGACTGGCGGGCTTGTCAAGTAAGCCTTGATGTCGTCGAAAGCCTTTTGGCACTCTTCTGTCCAGATGTAAGAGACTCCCTTCTTCATGAGCTGAGTAAAGGGTTGACATCTACCGGAGAGGTTTGCCATGAACCTTCGGATATATGCCAGACGTCCTTGTAGGCCTCGAAGTTCTCGAAGGTTCTTCGGAGGGTCCATGTTGAGGATGGCTTTGGTCTTCTCAGGATCAACATGAATGCCTTTCGTCGTGATGACAAAGCCCAAGAATTTATCGCTAGAAACCCCCAGAAAGGATTTAGCGGGGTTCATTTTGAGTTGATGTGCCCGCATGAGATCGAAGACCGTCTTCAGATCCTGTAGGTGATCTCCTTTGAGGCGGCTCTTGACTGCGATGTCGTCAACATAGCATTCGACTGTCTTACGAAGGTGTTGACGGAAGATGGTGCTCATAGCTCGCTGGTATGTCGTACCGACGTTCTTCAAGCCGAAGGGCATTACTGTGTAGCAGAAAACACCCTTCGATGTCCTGAATGACGTGTGTTTTGCGTCATCGGAGAACATCTTGATTTGATTGTAGCCTGAATACCCGTCCATGAAGGACATGCGCTCAAAGCCACATGTGTTGTCGATCATCACATCAGTGATTGGAAGCGGGAATTCGTCCTTCGGGCAAGCAGAGTTGAGATCCCTGAAGTCGATACAGACTCGTATCTTCCCGTTCTTCTTGGTGACAGGAACGACGTTGGCTACCCAATCCGGGTGTTGTTCCTCACTAATGAAGCCACTGGTCAAGAGTTTGTCTACCTCCTGATCGATGGCATTCATGATGTCTGGACGGAAGCGTCGCTGTTGTTGTTTGATAGGTTTGGCATCAAGTAAGATGTTCAACCTATGCATTGTGATCTGTGGGTCGAGTCCCGGCATGTCTTCATAGCTCCAGGCGAAGACGTCGATATACTCTTTAGCCAGTTGGATTAAAGATTCTCGATCTTCTCCTTCTAGGCTTTTGCTGATGAAGATGGGTTTGGAAGAAGATCCATCCCCAGGTCGATCTGCTCGACTTCGTCTTCGGTGGGAGGTTTACGTAACTCAAAACGAGATTCCCATTGTTCTCCTAGGCGTTGGGCCCAGGGTTCTTCTTCGAAGGGTTCTGGCGCTTGGTCCTCACCTTCACCTTTTTGAGGTTGTGCTGACGTCATGTTAGCTGACAGCACTTTCCTGAATACTGATCCGATACTGGTATCGGAATTCCAAGTCGATGCTTCGGACGAGTGGGAATGTTCTACGTCTTTTACATCTGAACTCTCTAGGGTTGACGGCGGCATGACATAGCCTAACCCTCGTCGAGTCCGATTATAATAGTCCTGTGGCTTTTCATTGGGCATCGAAAGCCGGACAGGGAGATGCCGACCCTTGCCGTAGTTTAAGCCTTTGTTGCTTTTCAGGTCATAGCCCATCTTTTGGATGATGTGCTTTGCCGTATCCGTGTACCGATAGACTTGTACTCTGCCGGTATCAGGTTCGGGCTCGATTGACGGGAGGTCCTGACGACGCTCAATTTTGCCCGAGATGATGGTGCCTTGGTCCCGGCTCCGTGGAGGGACTATGAAGACTCCTTGCGACGGGACTACTCGATTATGGTGGATGGTCGTTATTTGTGTTTGCAACGACCGTAGAGCATTATCTAATATATACATGGCATTCCAGTGTGGAAGACAAGAATAATTAAAAGACAATCTATTATTGATAAAATACGAGATCTTATCCCGTGGGATTACATTATCAAAGGAGGGTGCCTCTACGTCAGCTGAGATATATTCACCAAGCTCCTCGTCTGTAAGAACTGGGGGCGGACTAGGAGAGTCCACCACAGCTTTGATGCTGGGGTCTGAGAGGGTTATGTGAGCCTTCTCGGACACCTTGGATGACTGCGGCGGCTTGCCCTTGAGACGCACCTTGAGAGGCGCCTCGGCTGTACCTCCGTTGAGTGGTGCCTTCCCTTGTAATTTTACCACCAGGGGAGCCGATGTAGGAGCTCGAACAAGGACAGGCGTGCAGGTGTACTGGCTAGTTGTGCCAGAATGTCGAAGTTGTGAGGCTTGGACAGCCCCGAAGCATTCTCCTTCCGTAGAGGTCTGTCAAAACGGGCCTCCACCTGCTTCTGCTTATTGGCTACTGAGGGCTTAGATGGACCCTCCTCAGGGATGGTGCTAGGGGGCACCACCTCGACGGCGGCTTCGCCGGACTGGGAGTTCTGTTGTGCACGTGTTTGCACTGGAAGTGCCTCTTCTGTTAAAGAAGAGACGGTGCGGCAAGACTTGATCTTCCTGCCTTTTGATTTGGAGGTAGGGCGTACCTCCGATTGAGTCACCTCGGAGACAAGGTCGGGGTGAACCCAGAGGACCTCTCCTCGAGATGTGGTGAGCGGGGTGAGTCCACTCACATTGTCACGGGTAGGTGGTAAGTTTACCACCTCCATTGTCGCCTTAGGGATGGGGACGACGCCATCTTGTGTGGTAGTTGGCGGCAAGGTGTCGAACTGAAGTGAAACCATATTGGCTGACACCGTCTTCTCTTTATAGTCGACGGAGATTACATCCGCATTGATCATGCGCTGAATGTAATTTTTGAGGACGTAGCAGTCCTTGGTCGGGTGTCCGACAAACCGAGGGTAGTGACAGTACCTCGGGTTGTCCACCTTCCCGACTTCATCGGGCCGCTTTGGGTCCGGTAGCTTGATCTTGTCACCCTGCTTCAGTATCTCGAAAAGTTGCAGGGTGTCGTCATCATTGAATGAATAAACCTCCTTGGGCCTCGGTGCCAGTGGAGGCTTCTGAGTAGGTGCAGATGCGCCTTTCGAGGCATTAACAGTTAATGCCTGTTTCCCCTTTGCTTCTCGTCCGGAGCTGTTGGCTGCGGACTTTTTCCCCTTATCGTCAAAGGCGGGGAAGCTGACACCCAGAAGATGTGCATTGGCCGCCTTCTTTTCTGCAGCTTCAGCTTCGATGATTAGGGAGCTCCAGTCAGGAGGAGGGGTAGAGTTGAGCCAGAGCTTGAATGCAGGCAACATGTTCATGCTGCAAGCGGAGAGGAGCGCATGTTCTGGCATGCCAGAAGGTAGCCTGAAGCAGGCCTATCGGAAGCGTTCGATGAACACCCGAACCGTTTCTTTTTCCTTCTGGCGTACCTCTATGAGAGACGCCATCGTCATGTCTTTCCCGCCATCGTAGAAGCGGTCGAGGAAGAGGCACGTCAGGTCGTCGAAGGATGATATGGAATTGTCGGGGAGACTGCAGTACCAGTCATACGCCACCCCTTTCAGGGCCCCGACAAAGATACTGGTGAGGAGCGCGTCCTCCTTTGGAAGATGCCTTGTCTGTGACTGGAAGTACGTCAGGTACCGTCGCGGAGAGTCCTTCCCGTCGTATGGGGTGAGTGTTTGTGGTTTATACTTTGGGGGATAAATCACCTTGTTCCTCTCGAGGGGATAAGGCTGGGGAATGCCCATCTTCTGGCGTTCCTCTTGCCTGTTCTTGGATTCGAAGCGCTCCCGCAGGTCTTTGATCATTTCGACCACATCCTCCGTAGATCTAGGAGTCGGGGAAGGAGGTACCATCTGGATTGGAGCGTTTGAGGGCTCCGAGGTCCGAGGTGCTTCTGTATCTGAGGGTGCCCGTTGGAGGGGCACACTCGACTCCCCATTAGCTCCTGGGTCAGGACCAGTTGAAGGTGTCCTGATCAAGGCTGACCGCATCTCAAACACTGCTTGAGTCAGTGCTTGTATAGAGGCAGAGAGGGTTTTGAGTCCTCCCTCCAATGAGTCTATGCGCTGGACTATGTCCTGTGATGGCGCATCAGACTCGACATCATCCCCAGCCATATATACTGTCATAACGCGGCCAGGAGTGGATGGATTGGTTGAGGCTTCGCTCTCGACCTCACTTTCATGTGGGGGAGTCACTTCTCCTGGTGTTTGGCCACCCCCAGCCATATTCTGGACTTCATCTTCGATAGGCGCATCTGCGAGGGTGTGATTGCACTCAGCTCCGTCTTGAAAGGCCCCTTCGTTTCCAGGACTACCCCCGGCGGTGTCCTGGAGGACATCCTCCTTTTGAGGGGCTTCAGCTTGATGATGAAGATCCGCCGCAGCTATGCTTTGGACATCTTCGTCTTCGGAAGGAGGCTCCACAAGGGTCTGGCTACCCCCAGCTTCCTCCACGGACTTCTTCCTTGACCGGGTGCCTTCAAACACTCCAGAGGTCGATACAGCTGCCTTGGTTTTCCTCGGCTGGCTTTTGGATGAAGACGAGGAATTGGCAGTCGTCTTCCGTACTGATGAGGAGTTGGAGATCATGTTGCATGAAGCAACCTTTGGCTCCTCTTGTGCTGACACCTTTGTCCCAAGGCGACGTCGGAGAGGTGTCGATGATTGTAGCCGTTGGAAGACTGATTGCCTTGGTGGTACTGCCGCCTTGCCACAGCAGTTGATGGTGACCACCGCACAAGCATGCCCCGTGAGAGGCGCATTGTGCTCGATGGTCGACTCTCCTGACTGGCGCTTGTGAGTGATCTCGTGGCGCAGGTCGTTAGAGGAGAGTAGTGCCTTCACATCCCTTTCAGACGAATGGCAAGGCCAAATGTCGGGGTGGTCAGGTGAGTGCTGCGCCCCCTGATCTAATACCAAGCAGGCATCACGATCAGTAGTGGGGGAACCACAACATTTGAAGTGACTTGAACGAACCTCAAACGCACAACCAGAGGAGGCGCGGGAGTTCAAGACCACTGAGTTTGCCTCACTCGACTTGGTTATGCACGCAGTAGATGCGCCCAAGCGAGATGAGGACTTTGAAGGTCGACTCGTTGTTGGTACAGAAGCACCTGAGTCAACCTTGTACAGCTTACCATCGGCAGCGCGCGTGATTGTAAGCGCGTGCCTCTGCCCTGCTGCTGGCATAGCACGTTTATGGCGTATGGCCCGTGCCGCCTTGGATTTCTTCATACAAGCCCGCTGGGGCGCATAGTACTCAGCATCCAAATTCTCCTCGCCATTACAGCGAGTGAGTCTGTCAAAGACAGAGGCTTTTTGTGGCACATCAGAGGTGATGCGTGGGGCATTGGCTGCGCCCCTGCTCCGTCGACGCATCTTCCTCGCCTGAGAGGAAGATAGCTGGGGAACGTGGTCGGCCGCACGCTTCCCCAAGAGATGCGCTGCATCAGCGGGCGCACCTTGGTTGCTGAGAACGTCAGCAGGAAGGGAAGGTTGGATTGCTGCATCCCCTTCGGTGGTGGTGCCCGAGGCGTCGACCTTGCGCACCCAGGCTGCGCGGGTCTTCTTCGGCTTTGGCAGCCGCTTCGAAGGACTCGCACTTCCTTCAGAAATGAACTCCTCGTACGCCTGTTGATTGAGGCGCACGACCAGCGTCTTGTGGGAGGAGCCCACCTTCACGTCGTCGACCTGTGACACGACTTTCTCGGAGGAGGAGAAAGAGGTCCCCAGCAGAGTCGCCAGCTTATTTGCCATTAAAATTGTTTGATTGAAATCTTTAATACAAACAGAACAGTGTTACAATATAGGACTTAGATGTAGTCTTAGGAGTACACTTTTGTTTAAGCTGGGTCCTTAGTGCCAATGGAGCGAGTGGTAATGCGTTAACTCCGTTGACGGGCTGACGACGGTTATCGGTTCTCTGAAGGTACGGATTGCTCTGGGTGCTGGAGCTTGCTGAGAGGAGGAAGACGTTGTATGTCTGTATCTGCCTCTCTGGTAATTTCTTGTATGTTCGTTGTGGATTCTCTGTGTCTTGTCCGTGGGTGAGAAGGAAATGATTCCTTTATTTATAGTTTTGCAGGCTAGCTGCTCATGCGCGCATGTAGGATGCGCCGGTGTGTGGGGACGCCACGTGGAGATTGTTGATAGGGGCGCATGGATGATGCGCCCTGATTGGAAGGTTGAACTCTTCATACTGCTGTTGTGAGCCGGCACGTAGCAGAGAAGAAGATCTTTCTGTTGCTGAAATCTTGGACGAGTTGAGTCAAAGGACACGTGTCGTCGACTCGTTGCTCGAAGATCTCGGATTTGGGGGGGTAATGATCTGGTGAGCTGTGCCTTAGATTGGACGCAGGAAGAGGCTGCGGTTCATAACTTTTTAGGAGTTACAAACCATTTGGGGCGCATAGCTTTTGAGGCGCATGCAGGCGACTTTCCTTTTGTCTTTCGGGATCAGAGATCAGTCTGGGGCGCATGGCTTTCGAGGCGCATGCAGGTTTGGGCGCATGGCCGTGGAGGCGCATGCGGGGCTTCAATTGAGACTCTTCTTCTGTCTTTAGGGATCAGTGAAGGGTCTAAGGCGCACGGCTTTTGAGGCGCATGCTGGTCTGGACGCATGGCCGTGGAGGCGCATGCGGATGGTTTAAGGGGCCACGTGGCAGTAACCGTCGGAAATAGAGTCATGATGATGCTGACGTTGTCGACGCTTCGTTCTCTGAAAAAGCTGTCAACTGTTCAGATATTGTGAAGCATGCTACCAACTCTGGTGTCAGTTCAACATTTAATGTTTGTGACATTCGATGGACAGCTGAGTGGGCACGTTGGTTGGTGTTCCACTCGGTATGGGGATGTGCGGGGGCGCATCCTCTGTGATGCGCCAGGTATCGTAGGGCGCGTCTGTGCGATGCGCCTGATGCTGGAGGGCGCATCCATACGATGCGCTGTTTGGCTGGCACATCCGACACGTCCTTTAATGATGCGGCTGTTTCGCTCCTCGAGTGCTATAAATGGCCGTTTGGCTGAATTCGAGGCGTCTGGTTCATCCATTTAATGCAAATTCATTGCTCGGAATTCGGAGAGCCATCCACTTGGCGCATGGGTTTGATCTGCCCGGCCTATAAATAGTGGCATGGAGAGAAGGTTTGCTCCTCGTTCCTTCACGTACTTCCAACATAAACTTGGATATACGGGTGCATTCTGTCGACGAAGTGCTCCCGAGGGTGAAAATGAGACGTTGTGTTGTCTTCGATGCACTTGAAGGTGACTGTTACATCCAAAAGACGGAGTCGAGGGCTTCCGAGGCAGGCGAAAGGTGCCTGTTGCATCCAAAGATAGGGATGTTCGGACCTCATCTTCGTTGTTCCGGAAGAGCCGTAGATCGGAATGGCGGTGCTAGGCTTTCTCTTCCTTCAAAGTGGATGTCGCCCACTCTGGTTGTGTTGAAAGCTCCTTGTGCCATGGTTTCGATCACGGTCTTCCTTGGGCTTTGGAGGCTCTTTCGAAGCCTTCCCTGGCCACAGCTTTGCTGTGCTCTTCCCTTCCTTGGTTCCAGCCAGAGGGTTAAATGCTTTGTGGTCGAAGCACTTATCCGGCGAACCTGGCTGGATGAACGGCACATAACTGGGCTCTGCTCGGCCAGGTGAGCCTGGTTGGAAGAGTTTGCACATAACTGAGCTGCTGAAGGGATGCACATAACTGAGCTGGATGCACATAACTGAGCTGCTGAAGAGATGACGGGATGCGCCTGGCTGGAGGCGCATGACATCTGCTGTGCCTAACTGTCAGCGCATGGTGGCTGCTGCGCCTATCTGGAGGTGCATGGTGGCTGCTGCGTCTATCTGGAGGCGCATGGTGGCCGCTGGCTGTAGATCTAGGATCTTTCCTTTGTAGAAATTCTCCTTTGTACAACCTTTTCTAGACATGTAATAGACTTTTATATATATAAATGAAAAGTCCTTCTTCGAATGTCTATGGCTTTTTGACCTTGCTGTTTGGGTTCTGGCGCATGTAGTGTCTGGCGCATGGGCTTTCTGGTTGTAAAATTCCATGCTTCTACACTACCTTAGTCCAGTTACACTAGCATTAATTACCTATAATTCCTACCATGTCTACACTCAACTGATACGCTCACAGTTAGATGTATAGATATATACATCTATATAGAAGCGCACAACTGATACACTCTAAGGGTCGGTTTTCAGGAAAAACTTCACTTATTCAGTGACTTATGCAGATGAAGAACTCGCACTGTCCTTAACATAGTGAACATATACACCATGAACCCAAACTCTATATTCATATTTACTAATCCAAACACCACTAAACTAATGGATAACACCCAATATGGATAACACCCAATATGGATAACACATTATTTAGCCAATATATAAACTCAGATGAATTTGAGAAGCAAAGCTCCCCGCCGCCCCCGACCAAAGCCCGCCGCCCCAAGTCCGCCGCCCAGCCCCCGACGCCCCCACCCCAAGCCCGCCGCCCAGCCCCCGACGCCCCCGCACCAAGCCCGCCGCCCAGCCCCCGACACCCCCCGCCCCAAGTCCGTCGCCCAGCCCCCGACGCCCCCGCCCCAAGCCCGCCGTCCAGTCCCCGACACCCCCGCCCCAAGCCCGTCGCCCAGCCCCCGACGCCTCCGTCCCAAGCCTGCCGCCCCCGCTGCCCCTACGATACCGCAAGAGAGAGAGAGAGAGAGAGAGAGAGAGAGAGAGAGGAGATTACCTTTGGGAGAGAGAGAGAGAAGAGGACGCCGACGTCGATCACCGAAGCCGCGAGAGAGAGAGAGAGAGAGAGAGAGAGGAGAGAGTAAATTTAGGGGAAATGCGAAAAGTTCCCCCTGCCGTTTCACTTTAAGTCTGGAATGTATATTTAGCGACGGACTAGCGACGGCCGTCGCCCGTTAGTCGCTATGTTTGATACTTGCCGACTGAATATCCGTCGCTACGTCGTCGACGAATTGTCCCGCCAATTCTTCACACAATTTCTGCCAAATAATCGACTGCATAGGGCTGACTATCCGTCGCTATATCTCCGACGCCATAGCGACGGATGTGCGACCTTTCCTCCCCCTAAAAGTAAAATAAAAAATGTAACGGCATGTCGTCGGTAATCCGTCGGCTAGCTACCACAAAGCCGTCGCGAAAGCCGACGGAAAATTTTCGTCGCTAATATTCTATCGCTAATTTTCTGTATTTTGGTAGTGCTATCTAGTATAGATATTAAGTGAATGTAGGTATCATAGAGTATATGTATGATATAGTACATATATATATATATATATTATTGTTAGGTAATATTTGTTAGTATGAGTGTTAGTTAAATAGTAGAGATTAGTATTTTGTTAAATATTTGATATGTTGTTAGATATTTGATGTTAGATATCTAGTATGTTAGATATTAATATGTTAGTTCTAGATATTGGTATGTTAGCAAGTTAGTCTATATAGGTTATATGTTAGATATTTGTTAAGATGTTATGTTAGTACATTAGATAGTTAGTTAATTAGATAATTGAGGGGTATCTTGGTATCTCATGATACCAAGTTAGTATCGTAAGGTAAATATAAATTACCTTTACCTTCAAGGTAAATGATTAGTTTACCTTATGAACAAGGTATGGTATCAAGGTACCAAGGTACGGTATCAATATATCAAGGTAAGGTTAGCTTTGTCCAAGTTAAGGTATTAGATTCCAACCAAGGTATTGGTATTGGGATGCCGATATGATCAAGGTTGATATGGTATCCTAGTATTAGTGGGTTATTGTCTAAGTGTTTGAGTTTGAGTAGGTGATGTTAGATTGTGGAAGTGTTATATAGATAGGTATATATATTTTTGGGTTATATAGTATCTATATATATTATGAGAGTATATAGATATAGGTTATGGTTTATAGTGAGGATATGTATATACTTGATATATATATACTTGATATATATATATATTTTATATACTTGATATATGATATATATATATATATATATATCATATATATATATATATATGTATATATATATTTTATATACTTGATATATGATATATACTTGATATATATATATATATATATATATATATATATATATATATATATATATATATATTTTTTTTTTTTTTTTTTTTTTTTTTTTTTTATATATATATATATATATCAAGTATATATCATATATCAAGACATATCAAGTATATATCATATATCAAGTATATATATATATATATATATATACATATCAAGTATATATATATATATATATATATATATATATATATATATATATATATATATATATATATATATATATGTACGTGTGTGTGTGTGTGTGTTAGGATGGTACTATATGGGTACTGATATATGTGGTATGTATATATATTAATATATCCTAAGTATCATATATGTTGACCACTAATCTAAGTTTGATCAAAACCCTAAAAGCTTAACCTTGACTCCTAGTTTGATCCAAGGTGGACCAGAGTTGACTTAGAGTTGACCAAGAGTTGACTTGACCTAGTTTGACTTAGAATCACGTAGTTTGCATTGCAGATTTTCACTATTACAATTTGAGTACTTTATAACCCGTTTTACTCTAAATAGGACTCTGTGACACCAGTTCGGACATCTATTCATATCAGTCATTCAAAATGACAAGCGAGTACATTCTCTGACCGTTTTATACTTGCTATGATTTATATTCTTGCTCTAGATTACTTTACATGATGCTGTCACGTTATTATCACGGATTGGTACTATATGGATCTTGTCATACGATGTTATCCCCCCTCGGGGTGCATCAGATACAGTTGTCATGTACTTTTTACGAACATCTTGTATTTCGTGTACACCGCTATTCATGTATACTCTTGTGCAATCTTGTACTCTTATGATCACGTGAGCAAACGTGATAAAAACCTTTTGTATTGACTGGATCCTTGTGTATTGATTGGGGAGGGTGAGTAGGAAATGGTAATATGATCAAAATCCCATCTTGTGAAATCTTGTAAAAATTATATATATGTCCATTGTACACTCACGTATGATGGAGTTACCCTTGTATTGTCCTAACCCATTTATATAACCATCTAATGCTCTAAATTACAGGTTACTTACAGTTCTTACTTATCATATATATAGATATTTTCAGTTATCAAATCTCTCTCGTTTTTATGTATATTTCTTTACAGTTCATGTATCTTACTCTTTTGCATGCTTTGTATTTCCTAACATGATATGAACTGCGTGAGATATATTGTGCTCGTTCCTGTCCTGACTGGACCTGTTGAAAATATTACAGATAATGATGGTGACTGCCCTACCTTCTATGGGACATATGAGGGTGACATTTAGGAGCCTGAGGAGCATCTTGCTCAGTAGAGGGTGCCTAGTTTAGTCTAGTACTTATAGCTTTCAGTTTGTATCGGATTGTTCTGATTATTAGTTGAGACTTAGTTATATTCAGGAATTGTATTTATTTGTGTTGGATATCTATATGCGTGTTGTGATGACTTTACTTATATATTCAGTTATTCCTTTTTATCTTATTCTATATCGTGCTCTATCTTTCCTAGACTTGTGATTGAGATATAGAGTTGGGATGTTATATTATACCTCCGTGCGGAGATGATATGTTTATATCAAATTGTTGTTAGATGTTAGATGTTATAGACGAACTATACAACGTTCTACCGCCGACACTGCGACGTAGGCTGGATGTACCCACGTTCTCGTGCCCTTTCTCATGGTGCGGGTCGTGACAAAAAAATAACCCCCGAGAAATCTATAGTGGCGATGGCCTTCCGCAGTTGGGACAGAAAGGCTCTCGCTTGGGAGAATTTCCCTACCAACGCGAACTTCAGCGGGGAAACCAGGGTTGCTTCATCGGAGGGGTCGAAGGAGATGGCTGGAAAGCCAGAGAACGAACGGATGGATTTGTGGGCAATGGTCGGGGAAGGGGGGTTGGAGATCCCGCCAGCGCCGCCGCAAAGGAGTTCGACAAGTGGCCAGGAGGCTCGACGGCGGCTGCCTCCGAAGGTGCCATCCAGAGGACCACACTCAAGAATAAGCAAAGATTGGGGCGGCGCCGAGCGCGCTCAGCTAGGGCAGAATATATATATATATATATATATATATATATATATATATATATATATATATATATATATATATATATAAATATATATATATATATATATATATATATATATTTTAATATATATATATATATATATATATATATATATTTTTTAATATATATATATTTTAATATATATATATATATATATATATATATATATATATATATATATATATATATATATATATGAGGAGGGATCCGCATCCCCTCACTTTTGTATCCCCATGCATCCCCTCTTTCATATACATTAGATCTTGTTTAAGTCACCTAACCTTAACCGTTGATTTTTCAATGGTTAAGATTAGATGACCTAAATAATATCCAACGGGTGTTATCATGGGATGCAAAAGTGAGGGGATGTTGATCCTTCACACACACACACACACACACACACACACACACACACACACACACACATATATACCTAAATTTTTTTGAATAAAAATCTAAAAATTTCTAAAATTCAGTAATCATTTAAAATATATTTACTTGAGTGAAATTGTGCAAGAAATACTAATAGTAGTATTTGTGTTGCTAGTTTTGCTATATATGAAATTTATATAATTAAGTACTAAAGTTACTAAATAAATAGAAAATTGCCACAAAATATTAAAATAAAATATAACAAAAAGTTACAAAAAATAGGGGGATTTACATCCTACCCAACTTATAAAAAATTATCCTCGAAATTTAAATCGAACAATGGGGGTATGCCGTGCAATGCGAATGTAAAGGAAACTAATATATGAAAATTGTACCTTGGTTCGAACAAATAAGGCTAGCCATTTTGAATGTCATGCTTGCGCTCCCAAGTAGGCTCTCATGGCGAGTGATGCTTCCATGCAACACGAACCAATGGTATGGTTTGATTCTGCAACACCTTCACTCGACGATCAAGGATACCTATCTGTTGCTCTTGGTATCACAAGCTCAGACCAACGGTAATTTTGGAGTGATCAAGCACGTGACTACTTTCTGCCACGTATTTCCTTAGCTGCGATACGTGAAAGATGTCATGTACCGCTTATAATGATGGTGATGGTGCAAATCTGTAAACAACTTCACCAACTCGCTCCAAGACATCGAATGGCCCAATATACTTGGGCTCAACTTGCCACATCCTCCTAATCAAATCGTGCCTCTAGTGGGTGATATCTTTAAGAAAACATGGTCGCCTTCCTTGAACTCCAACAATCGGTCGTGATGATCTTTCCACTACTTCTGTCTATCCTGCGCTACTCGCAGATGGCCTTGTATCTTTTCCACCTTCGCTACCGTGCTCACGACCAATTTAGGACCCAATATCTGTCGCTCTCCTAAGTCGCTCAAACAAATAAGAGATCGACACTTCCTACCATACAAAGCTTCAAACGGAGCCATCTGAATGCTCGCTTGAAAGCTATTATTGTTAAAAAACTCTACAAGATGAAGATGGTCTTCCCATAATCCACCGAAGTCTAACATACATTTCCTCAACATATCTTCTAGCATCTGAATAGTACGCTTTGACTGTCCATCTGTCTGAGAATGATAAGCCGTACTAAACTTCAGACGAGTACCTAAGCTTTCCTGCATGCTTATCTAGAAGTGAGACGTGAATCTCGAATCCCGGTCTCATATAATACTAAATGGAACACCATATAGATTTACTATATAATTCATATACATATCAGCTAATGCTTCAGTGGATTGGCCCACTCTGAAGGGAAAGAAATGGGCTGACTTGGTGAGTCTCTCCACTATCACCCATACTGCATCTCGTCCATTGAGTCTCTTTGGAAATCCTGTAACGAAATCCATGGTGATATGCTCCTACTTCCACTCAGGAATAGGAAGCGGCTGCAACAAACTAGTTGATCTCTGGTGCTCTGCCTTCAGCTGCTGACACACCAACCACTTGGCAACAAAATGATCTCTCTCGCTTCATCCCATACCAGCCACAAGTCTCAATACATTTTAGTCCCTCCTGGATGTATAAAATATATCAAACTATGTGCTTCTACCACCAGTTCCTGCCGAATCTCTCCATTGGAAACATATAAACGATTTTCACATCTTAGTGTCCCATCCGTATGGATTTTCAAACCCGTCTGCTCTCCCGCTTCGGTCCTCTCTTTAAGCCTTCAAAATCTAGCATCAGTGGACAACGCTGCTTTGATCCTGTCGACTAAAGAAGACTGTACCTAAAGATTGGATAGACTGCCATCAACTCCAGGTAATGCCACTTATATTCCAAGCTCTTGCAGATCTTCTAATAACTCTTTCTGAGTAGTAATAAAATAAGCCATGGGCTTACGGCTCAACGCATCAGCTATTACGTTAGCCTTGCCCGGATGGTAGTGCAGCTCTAACTCGTAGTCCTTCATCAGCTCCAACCATCTTCGTTGTCTCATATTGAGCTCCTTCTACGTTAGGACATACTTGAGACTGTGGTGATCAGTATAGATATCTACTTTCTCACCGTACAAGTAATGCTTGCATAGCTTCAGTGCAAAAAATAACTGTTGTAAGCTCCAGATCGTGTGTTGGATAATTCTTCTCATGCACTCTCAGCTGCCGTGATGCATATGCTATTACCTTATCAAGCTGTATCAAGGCAAATCCTAATCTCTTTCCAGATGCATCACTATATTTCACGAATACTCCTGGCCCTGACGAAATGGCAAAGATTGGAGCTGTGGTCGACCGCTTCTTCAACTCATCAAAATGGCTTGACACTCAGCTGTCCATATGAACTCTTGGTCTTTGCAAGTCAACTGAGTCATAGGTCCAGCTATTTATGAGAAATCTTGTACAAACTTGCAGTAATAACCCGCTAGTCCAAGGAAACTTCTTATTTCAGAGGTTGTAGTGGGAACAGTCTACGACTTCACTGTTGAGATTATTTCTAAATCTATTGAGATACCTTCTCCTGTGGTAAATGCCCAAGGAAAGAAATCTTCTCAAGAAAGAAGTCATACTTGCTAAGCTTTGCATAAATCTCCTCCTTCCTTAATATTTCCAAGACTATCGTAAGAGCTGTGTCACGCCCCGCTTCCGTAGGAGCGGTCGTCCTCGCTAAGGCGTGATGCCGCACGAGCCTAGATTGTGTTCGTGCAAGGCGGGTTCCATAACGGCCGATTACAACGGCTGAGACGGGGTCATCGTACAGAAGTCCCAAGCAGAGACATTGAATAATAGCAGCGGAAATTTATAACAAAACACAAGTCATTCAAAAGATACATTTTATTGATATTGAAACAAAGGTTACAATAGGGCATAAGGCCAAGATTACAATCACTCAAGCTCACTCTTCTCTCATTACAAGTCACTCAGCTCTCTCTTATCTCTCAATACATGTTTTGATCCAGCAGATGCTTCGGAAGGCGATGCCCATACATTACGTCCTGTATAAGTCTTGACTCCACAAGGCTATTTATGAGAAATCTTGTACAAACTTCCAGTAATAATCCGCTAGTCCAAGAAAACTTCTTATTTCAGAGGCTGTAGTGGGAACAGTCTACGACTTCACTGTTGAGATTATTTCCAAATCTATTGAGATACCTTCTCCTGTGGTGAATGCCCAATGAAAGAAACCTTTCTCAAGAAAGAAGTCATACTTACTAAGCTTTGCATAAAGCTTCTCCTCCCTTAATATTTCCAAGACTATCGCAAGAGCTGTGTCACGCCCCGCTCCCGTAGGAGCGATCATCCTCGCTAAGGCGTGATGCCGCACGAGCCTAGATTGCGCTCGTGCAAGGTGGGTTCCATTACAGCCGATTACAGCGGCTGAGACGGGGTCGTCGTGTAGAAGTCCCAAGCAGAGACATTGAATAATAGCAGCAAAAATTTAGAACAAAACACAAGTCATTCAAAAGATGCATTTTATTGATATTGAAACAAAGGTTACAATGGGGCACAAGGCCAAGATTACAATCACTCAAGCTCACTCTTCTCTTATTACAAGTCACTCAGCTCTTTCTCATCTCTTAAAACATGTCTTGATCCAGCGGATGCTTCGGAAGGCGATGCCCATACATTACGTCCTGTATAAGTCTTGACTCCACACGGCCGCATGCTACGAATCGCCAAGGAACTTCGTGCCTCGACGCATCCAAGCGTGCTTCACACCACGAGCTTCTACCTGTGCCTGCAAATAAAAATTGTGTGGGTGTCAGTACTCAACTGTACTGGTGGAGTGAGCTCCTCGCCCACCCATACAAAATTAAAACGTTCATTTACTTTGTGAAACATAATTCCTTTTACGATTGTCTTCCTACTCTTGCCTTAGGATCGATTTTAGGACATACGCCTTGGTCTATTTTGTGTCTCTATAACATCTCTGTGCCTTGCACCGATAACTTTCGTATCCTTGCCTCTAGACCTTTCTCCTGCTTGCATTGTCAACACACAGACTCATACTTGTCTCCCGTGCCATACTCTGGGACATAACGACTCGGTCGTGTCATGAACTCGATTCGTGCTTCAATATCTCTGAGGCAGTGCCTCACCACTTAATAACTTACCTATACTCGTGTCGTAACAACATGGTCATGTCATAAACTTGCTCGTGCCTCAAACATCGATGTCGTGCCCTGCAGCTTAGCCTGACTTAACCAAACTCGCCTTATGGCCCTTCCAGACTTAACTCGAAACGTCCAACACAACTTGTGGAACCGGTGTTGAGAACTCAAGCACGACGCCATATCTCATGACGAAACACGTATCTTTACGTAAAGCCAAATCTTTGGCTTTATAATACCTTATGTGCATACCGTGCATACATTCCATAACTTAACTCGTGTCGTTCATACGCTCCCTTAGATTCGACTGACACCGAGCATGCAGATTTGCCGCTTAGCTCACCAATTATCTATATGAAAGGCCACTGGCACGACAAGCCATCGTGGAGATAGCTCGGGTAGGCCGCGGGTCTTTTGATGCAAGGTAGCTAGCCCCATGGAAAGCCCCCGACTACCCATGTGGTACAATTCAGCGTTGCTATAACGTCTTCCCACTAGGTCGACTGGCCCCGGTGCCCCGGCGTAATACTAGTCGAAGAAGAAATCCTTGTCGACAAGTTGTCCAATTACCACGCACCTACGAGACGTCTAGACTCACGTAAATGCATGACCTAATTTTTACGGTATGACTCGGACTATACTTAGCATCTCGTGCTCTAAACCATACTTTGCATAATGTGTATTGGAACCGTGAGACTCCCAACCGAGGGAGCACCTCATACTTTGAAAACGTGCATAGGAACCGTGAGACTCCCAAACGAGGGACCGCCTCATACTTTGAAAATGTGAATAGGAACCGTGAGACTCCCAACCGAGGGACCGCCTCAGCGACAAAAGGTTACGTGAACTTACTTCTTTGAAATTGAGGGAACGACTACTGCATAGCCTTCCAACTTAACTTGTACCCAACGTGCCTAATACTTGCCATAACCCGTACTATTTCTATCATTGAAACAACCGTGTTTCGTGCCTTAAACCCATTGTATTTCGTGCAACACTATTGTCCAAGTCATACTCTATGTGACGAGCCTTAAGACCGTGGGAAAAAATGGCTATATGCAACCGTAGAACCGTGGGACCGTGCATGCGCTCAACTTGAACAACCAAGTTCTTTGGGTACCAAGACTTATGCCATAAGTCGTGCGATACAACTTAGCTCGTGGGACGATCAAGGCTATGCCAAGCCTTGGACGATGGGACCGTCTATGCTTTATCAAGCATTTATCCGTACGACGTGTAGCTCCCCTTTCCAAAAATTCAAAATATTTTATTATTATTTATTTTATTTAATAGGCTAGTAAATATGTTGCGACACATTTGTTATGTAAACGTACATATATAATATGTGTTATTGATATTAAATTTTTAATTATTTTGTAATAGGATAAATACTCTTTTGCGATGTAATTCTAGATTGCTAGGATTTTATACCATAAATGTATATATATATATATATATATATATATATATATATATATATATATATATATATATATATGATGAGAGAGGTGAGGTGCCACCCTATGGAGGGTGTCTACTTGTCACCCCCCACATGCTATTATCATGCACCCATGTGCTTGATGATAGCATGGGGGGGTGACAAGTAGACACCCTCCCATGAGGTGCCACCCTACCTCCCTTATTCTATATATATATATATATATATATATATATATATATATATATATATATATATATATATATATATATATATATATATATATATATATAACATATACATGTATATGCGTGAATGTGAATGTATATATATATATATATATATATATATATATATATATATATATATATATAAATTATATACGTGTGTATGTATATATATATATATATATATATATATATATATATATATATATAATGTACAAGTACATATGTATGTGGGTGTATGTAAATACATATACATATAATATAGTAAATAAAATAAAGAGGAAACAATAGAATAGATAAATACATATGTATTAGTTATATATAAATAGAAATAGAAAAGAAAAAGAAAAAAAAAGAAAAAGAAGCAGTGGCAACCGGCCCACCTGCCCGACTCCACAGCCCGAGATTCAAACACCCGACCCCTATATACGAATGTATACATAAACTTGAGATCGAAAGAACTCTTCACCAAACCCTAGCGCGCCGACACCACCGTCCCAGGCGACCCTGTCCCGACCCCGTACGACGTCGCAGCCACCGCCGGCCGGCAGCCGGAGGCCACGCGCGTGCGGCCAGCGCGCACAAGCACTGTGTTGACAGCAGTAGTAACGTGCAGGGAGGCCAGCTTCGCGATGGCGGAACTCCATCCACGTCGTTCACTTCTACGAACGAATTTCTCCGGTATGTCGACTACCTACCCGACTTCATTTCCCTTCAGATACTTCGTTTTATTTCGTTTTATACACGACGATAAACGAGTTCCAAAACCGAAAAAAATCTTGAATTCTGGACTATAGAAACCGTCCCGAAACCCAAAGTTGGCGGTCGATTTACGATCAAGATATTGTGAAACTTGAAAAACCGCTTGAAAAGCCTTATAGACAACATAACCGAGATTGAGACCCCACTTTTAGTTTATTTTCTAGTGGATTAAACTCTGTTTTAAACCAATTTGAAAATCAGGAAAAACTGGAAAAAATTATTTTCGAAAACTTAGAAATCATTTGACTCAACGTGCGTCCCTCCAATCCGGGCGACGTGGTCGCAAACTGAAAGCATCGAAAGGTGCGTAACGGCTTCGTGGTCGTGTGGGCTTTGACAGAATTCAAATTGGTCGCGTGTGCGCGATAAATTTGATGCGTATCCGTCAAAATTTACCGTATCGGCCTTTGTGCAAATTTTTCAATTACTTTGTGCACGCTCGTCAGATCAAGACAAAACTTGTGCCAACAGGATCGTATTGTTTTTCTGGTCCTGTATGCCAAGTTTGGTCCAATTCCGAGACAGTTGAATCGTATACCGTTTTGCGGGCCCCACGGTCCGACTCAACGGGCAATTTTGTGCACGGCCCGTCGAAATCCAACTTTGAACATACGGTTGGGTTCGTATCGAAAAATTGGACCTGTTGACATATAGTTTGATGACTTTAGAGACCGTTGACTCTTGCACGCATTTCGGTGCAAAGCGGGTCCAACGGTGGACACCGTTTTGATCCGAAATTACCATTTTGTCCCTGTGTCCAGAATTGGACTTAAGGACAGGCAATCATAGCTAATTTGACTGTTCTGAGAACATTGGTACTGTTTATTTTAGCATCTAAAGACTTTTTGCATGTGTTGACTTTAGTGACTCATCTGATGTGATTGTACTATCGGTTTCTCCAGCTAAGGACCTCAGGCAAGTGAACTTTTTGATTGCTTTCGATTCATAGTAGTCTTTTCATTTAATGTTTATATATATATCTTGCTGCTTGTTGACACGCTCGTCACACGGAGTAGTCGGGAGGAAAAATATCTTAGTAGACATGTGGACTACCCAGAACTATCCCAATATGTCTAATCTTGACTGATAGCAGCTGCACACGACACGTGCAGGGTACCGTATTTACCCCCTAGCCGTTCACATATCGAAAAGGATATTTCACACCACATAGGTAGTTATCTTTTATTTGTTTTTCCTTGTCTTCTTCACCACCTGCCATGTCATCTGTTACTTTCTAGTTGTAGCTTCACTTAGCTTGGAAGATTCGGGTGTACTTGCAGACAGAAACCTAGAAATAGATAACAGTTGTTTCAATCTCATTAATTGTAAAATCTTGTATTTTCATTAAATATAAATGTTGTAATTGTTGTAATAAACTTAGAAATGTGAATGAGCAGCAAATGTGATAGTTTGAGCATTTATTTCTTGCGGACTTGACAGCGTTCTACCGTCGACTCTGTGGCGTAGGCTGGCTTGGACACATCTCGTATCCAAAAAAGCGGGTGCTGGTCGTGACAAGTTTTTGTGGTAGCCCATGCAGATCAGTTTTCGTAAATTGTACGAACTCGTGGTGGTACCATATTAGTCGTACTGCTGCGAGCCTGCCACCAGGAAATGCTCATTCACAAACTAGGATTAAAATAATTTAAGATAATAACTAGGACTAGGAGTCCCTTGTTCAAAATGACCGTTGGGTAGTTAAGGTTATTAGATAGGCCATACAATTTAGATAGCTTGCGAGATCCCTATAGGTATACTATTCCTTTTGATATGACAATGTGATTCAATGTGGATATACTATTCGCTTGGTATGTTAGGCTTGCCTAGAATTAAGGCGTTAATTTTGATAAATTGTTCAATTTTCTTATTTAGATATAAATCTTATATCATAAGTTAGAACTGCCTAATTTAAATTTTATTTTGCTGTAAGGAATTAGTTTATAACTCTTGATTCTGTTATTCTTATACAAATTTTGAGGTAGACTCGATTCAAAGTCTTTCTCTCAACCATGTAGAATACATATGAAATAAATGTTAGGATGTTCTTATTTTCCTTGTCTTCTGTTATTTTCTCTCCGGTCAACCTTTTACTCTAAGGAATGAGACTTATAGGCAGATGTTTACGCTTCCTATCATAGTCAATTAGTTTGAAATCTCTAGCAACTCCTTGATGTTCTTAGGAATATAGTTGGAGCAATTTTAACGACTGCGATGACTAGACAGCAGCGCATTGTCGCCAATTACCTGAGAGCGGAGGGTGTGGGTTTACTACAGCCAGCAGCGCACTGGCGAGGCACAACCCATAGAAATAAAATTATTCCGAAGAATCAGTCTATGGAACATTGCTAAAACTATGTCCTAGTTGACCTCTTTAGATCTTAGATACCCTTGTGTCAATGTATTGTAGAGTATCTGATAGCCTATCACAATTGAATCACGGAACCAAGGGTTTGCCACAGCCAGTGTATACAGGCGAGGCATAATTCTCGATAAAATGACTTCGGACGTGATTACAAGTTTAGGATACTATAGAGTATAGGAGAATGCCCTGTATGACCCTAAGATCCAAAATCAATACTAAGGTAAGTTCTGTAAGTTGAGTAGAAGGTCTCCCAATCTAGCATTCTATGGTCCTTGTGATCTATTAAAGAGGTAATTGACTGACACAAATAGGTTTACCCAGAATATAAAATTTAAAGGTCCATAACCCATTAGTTGACCAAGGTCTCATGGATAGGTAGATAGTAGGGTGACTGTATAAGCAAGAACACCAGGTAAGATTTTGATTCTCTCAAAACTCGAATTACTTACTCCTCCTTCCAAAAATCCCGCATGCTTGAATTTTGACTATCTTGACCAATGCTGCTATTACAGCCTAGTTTTTGCAAGCTTACTCTTTTATCGAGCTTGATTCAAGACATATGTTTATTAGGGACGTCCGCTAACATATTGTCTAATCAGAATAATTGTATTACGGTCTGATCAACCATGATGCATTTGGTTTGCTCTTCATCTAATTAACCTATGTGGATAGAGATGGATATCTCTAGGATCTCATCCGCGACTGCTTTGACAATTCCTCTTGAATTATACATTCGCCTTCGAATCACGTAATTGTATTCAGTGACATCTCTCTTGAACTCTTTATTGTTTTTGTCTTTCACTAATTGAAAAGACGAATGTTCGTATTTGATAGATAGAGACAACGTATCCCCACGGCTATGATAATAGTATACGCAAGTGTAGCTACCATCGGCCAGCCCTGTGACTGGAACCTTGACTTGAGCTACTCGTCCTCCCTTCGACCCTAAAACCTACTATTTTGATCTTCTAGTCACTGGAGCCCGAAAATGATTATGATTTTTCCCTTGATCAAATGCCAACCTAGGGGATTACCTATCCTCAAGAGACCAAATGTTGTGAGCCTCTAATTATTTGTTGAAGCTTGCATTAACTAGAACCCTTATGACAATAGTCTGGCAGGTTTGACCCTAATAGAAATTCATGACTCAAGTGTTAGAAATTTTTTCATATGATGTGCCTTATAGTTTGTTACCCGTCGACAACTCATGTATACTGTGGACGAGTAGGTAATTCTATTTTATCGACCATGTGTCATTGTACACGCACTCGTTTTCCAGTTATTGAGGAATGACCCTTGACTTAACTTATATCTACCGTATCCCGATACGTCGTACCTTATTCTTTATTAACAAGAGTCGAGGTAAATATCTGGACTTTGGAATCCTTCTAACCCATTATTCCTAGAACCATGTCTTAGTTTCTAAGGTGGGTAGACAGTAAGCCTTCTAAAATTTTTGGGATATACGAAGATTACCGATTGACTAGAATGATTTTCCACTTGGGTGACAATTAGTGCCCCATGGACTCCCACTTTCTATTGAGATCATTTTGTATCCCCGGCCGTGTCATTAATATTCAGAGCACAAGACCAGTTGTTACCTTCCAACAAATTTTATATGCAAGATCTAGACGAGTCCACCGTCACCTAAGTATACCATGTCCCACTCAAACCCGTCCCCTTGTACTCTATTTTTGTAGTACGACTTTCAGGTCAAAAGGACTAGTTATATCCCTTACCATAATACCGGTATACTTTCGACTTCCACTAGAGCCTCAACCTTGACTCAATTCCTTCGATCTAATATGTGGTGGTGATCTACTTGAAGTCCACTACACATATGCCACTAGCGTGCCACTTGATAGAGGCCTCTGGTGCCACTTAAACACAAAAGTCACCGAGGGCGCATTTTGGACTTTAGGAACTTAGCTAACCAACATGACTGGCAACTAGCTCAACCACTTGAGTTAAAGCCTATTCTAGGTTACCCTAACCTAGTAGACGTAGTTTTATCCTGGGATCATGTTCAGTCCATATAGATTGAGATCCAAGGTTCATCCAACCAACGATTGATGCCAGATAGGGAACTCATTAAGACCCAGTAAAATCCATCCAGACATACTACCATATTTGGGCTATAGAACTGAACTAATGGAAATAGGTCCTCGTACCCACTATAAAGTCTCCACCTCTTAGAGTGTGATGTCCTTCGTAACCCTCATTCCATCTACCTGGGAGTCGCGATATGATCTTGTATTGCATTTGTATCCCTTGCTCGTGTGTTTAAATAACCGCAGATAGATCACAATCTTGATTTCTCAAATTTTTTTCTATTTTGGAACCTTGATTAGGACTTCAAGAACAAAATTTTCGTATTGTATGGATTGCAAGCCCCTCTAAGAAGCGAAGAGTTCTTCAATTTAGCAGGTAACTTGACTAGAGTAGCCCAATCTAGCAAATAAGTTAATGGTTCGTAAACATTCTTTCTTTCTGTATCATTGGATACGCTCTACAGCTCTAAAACTTCACAATTGCTCCCGATTATTCTGCCTTATCTTCATGTCCTCCATATTTCGGAGCGATTAATCATGCTTATCAGATTTTACCAATATTCGTAGCTACTGGTGTAAATTTACTTGTTAAGATTTTGGATTGCTTGATAGATAGGAGAGGATATAGGTGCCACATGCAGTAGATATTTATTGGTAGAAAATTTAACAATTAATTGGAAGATTATAAAGTTTTAAGGACAGGAGATTTGAGGGAGTAGCGTTATCAAAGGTGGGTAGAAGTCCTCAAGGATTCGTAGTTACGAAATAGCTAGGAGAAGAATATAAACTATTCGTGAGGGATTAAAATTTAAGGAGATTAAGGTTCAGGTAGACTTCTTATTGAATTTAAGGAATAATTAGGGATTAGAATTTCGAGGACGAAATTATTTTTAAGGTGGGTAGATTTGTAGCTCCCCTTTCTAGAAATTTGAAATATTTTATTATTATTTATTTTATTTAATGGGCTAGTAAATATGTTGCAACACATTTGTTATATAAACGTACATATATAATATGTGTTATTGATATTAAATTGTTAATTATTTTATAATAGGATAAATACTCTTTTGCGATGTAATTCTAGATTGCTAGGATTTTATACCATAAATGTATGTGTGTATATATATATATATATATATATATATATATATATATATATATATATATATATATATATATATATATATATGTATGTATATATATATGTATATATATATATATATATATATATATATATATATTTTTATATATATATATATATATATATATATATACTTTTTTTTTATGTGTGTGTGTGAATGTTATATATATATATATATATATATATATATATATATATATATATATATATATATATATATATATATATATATATATATATATAAAATATATATATATATATATATATATATATATATATATATATATATATATATATTATATACGTGTGTATGTATATGTATATATATATATATATATATATATATATATATATATATATATATATATATTATATATATGTATATATATATATATATATATATATATATATATATATATATATATATATATATAAATATATATATATCTTATGTACAAGTACATATGTATGTGGGTGTATGTAAATACATATACATATAATATAGTAAATAAAATAAAGAGGAAACAATAGAATAGATAAATACATATGTACAGTTATATATAAATAGAAATAGAAAAGAAAAAGAAAAGGAATAAGAAGCAGTGGCAGCCGGCCCACCTGCCCGACTCTACAGCTCGAGCTTCAAACACCCAACCCCTATATACGAGTGTATACATAAACTCGAGATCGAAAGAACTCTTCACCAAACCCTAGCGCGCCGACACCACCGCCCCAGGTGACCCTGCCCCGACCCCGTGCGGCGTTGCGGCCACCGCCGGCCGACGGCCGGAGGCCACGCGCTCGCAGCAAGCGCGCACAAGCGCTGTGTTGACAGCAGTAGTAACGTGCATGGAGGCCAACTTCGCGATGGCGGAACTCCCTCCACGTCGTTCACTTCTACGAACGAATTTCTCCGGTATGTCGACTACCTATCCGACTTCATTTCCCTTCAGATACTTTATTTTATTTCGCTTTATACACGACGATAAACGAGTTCCAAAACCGAAAAAAATCTCGAATTCTGTACTTTAGAAACCGTCCCGAAATCCAACGTTGGCGGTCGATTTACGACCAGAATATTGTGAAACTTGGAAAACCGCTTGAACAGCCTTGTAGACAACATAACCGAGATTGAGGCCCCACTTTTAGTTTATTTTCTAGTGGATTAAACTCTGTTTAAAACTAATTTGAAAATCAGGAAAAAACTGGAAAAATTGTTTTCGAAAACATAAAAATCATTCGACTCGACGTGCGTCCCGCCAATCCGGGCGACGTGGTCGCAAACCGAAAGCATCGAAAGGTGCGTAACGGCTTCGTGGTCGTGTGGGCTTGGACGGAATTCAAATTGGTCGCGTGTGTGCGACGAATTTGATGCGTATCCGTCGAAATTCACTGTATCGGCCTCTGTGCAAATTCTTCAATTACTTTGTGCACGCTCGTCAGATCGAGACAAAACTTACGCCAACCGGACCGTATCATTTTCTGGTCCTGTATGCCAAGTTTGGTCCAATTCTGAGACAATTGAATCGTACGCCATTTTGCGGGCCCTACGGTCCGACTCAAAGGTCGATTTTGTGCACGGCCCGCCGAAATCCAATTTTGGACATACGGTTGGGTTCGTATCAAAAAACTGGACCTGTTGACATATAGTTTGATAACTTAGACCGTTGACACTGGCACACATTTTGGTGCAAAGCGGGTCCAACGACGGACACCGTTTTGACCCAAAATTTCCGTTTTGCCCATGTTTCTAGAATTGGACTTAAGAACAGGCAATCATAGCTAATTTGACTGTTCTGAGAACATTGTTACTGTTTATTTTAGCATCTGAAGAGTTTTTGTATGTGTTAACTTTAGTGACTCGTCTGATGTGATTGTACTATCAGTTTCTCCAGCTAAGGACCTCAGGAACGTGCAATTTTTGATTGCTTTCGATTCATAGTAGTCTTTTCATTTCATGTTTTTACATATATCTTGCTGCTTGTTGACACGCTCGTCACACGGAGTAGTCGAGAGGGGAAATATCTTAGTAGACATGTGGACTACCCAGAACTATCCCAATATGTCTAATCTTGACTGATAGCAGCTGCACACGACACGTGCAGGGTGCCGTATTTACCCCCTACCCGTTAACATGTCGAAAAGGATATTTTATACCACATAGGTAGTTGTCTTTTATTTGTTTTTCCTTGTCTTCTTCACCACCTGGCATGTCATCTGTTACTTTCTAGCTTTCATATTCCATATGTTATTTTCATGTCTTGTTAATTCTATTGTATAATTGCATTACAGTCGGTTTGTGTGCTTGTTCCATTCCTGACTGGAAACTATCATTTTTTAGGTTAGCTGTGGCTTCACTTAGCTTGGGAGATTCGGGTGTACTTGCAGACAGAAACCTAGAAATAGATAACAGTTGTTTTAATTTCATTAATTGTAAAATCTTATATTTTCATTAAATATAAATGTTGTAACTGTTGTAATAAACTAAGAAATGTGAATGAGCAGCAAATGTGATAGTTTGAGCATTTATTTTTTGCGGGCTTGATAGCGTTCTACCGCCGACTCTGCGGCGTAGGCTGGCTTGGACACGTCTCGTATCCGTAAAAGTGGGTGCGGGTCGTGACACGACACCTATGACTTAGGCTAAGTTCGTAGCTTTGTGGCAGACTTAAACCAACTTCCTTCTCCCAAGCCACGGGACGAAGGACCGAGTGTTATTTTGAAAGCACACTGTACACACTTCTAAGTCGACCATTGGACCTTTCCATATTCTAACTCAATTCGACTCGTCGGGATTACTCCCTTATCTATGTGGATTTGTCTCTTTTATTATCAAGCCTAACTTGTGCAAGTTGAAAACATGCAATTTATTATGTGAAGGCTAAGATGAGGCAAGTTTACCAAAACTACCCCACCTGAGCGAGAAGTCGCCTCGACCAAGCGATGTCTTCGAGTCACCGTTACAAGACTAAGTCCGAACGCCATCGGCGTTTTGATTCTCCTATTGACTGAGCGAGACGGGGCACTACATCATACACCACTCAGAAAAAGTTTTGTCCTCGAAACTAACTGAGTACACTTGTTGTCTTATCACTTTACTCAACATTTAAGGACAATTGCACACACTAATTCTATGCGTTTCTTTAACTCGAGCCACGCTCGTGCTATGGTTATCTTTCACCTCGAACAACTATACCTCAACTTAGGTAACTTACTCTCGCCGCACACATAGACAACTTAGTTCTAGGCAAACCATCTGATCAACCAACATTCAAGTTCGTCTCAATCTAATGATCGTAGTACCACCAATCTTTTCCTTGAAACACGATTTCAAAATCTTCGACACTTTTCCATTTTTTTAGTCTCACTTGATTCAACGTATCACTTAGTTGGATCGTGCACATATTCTAGGCGTTCCCAAAATACATGCATGTCAGCCAAGCCTCGTGATAGAGAATCCGCCATCACCACTCGAGTCGGATCGTACAATATTTGGGCATCCCTGATATACGTGTATGTCAACCAAGCCTCATGAGTGGTGCCTCCACAATTCCTATTGCTTCGTACCGGAACATCTGCCTAACCGCTAGACTATGTCAATCCGTCAGTATTGGAATCATAGTTCCCAAACAACGATATCAACACTGACCCCATCCTAAGGTCAAACCAAGTTGATTATACGGGGCTTTCTACCTGTCACGCCCCAGAACCAGAATACTGGAGAGCGGAGGCAGACATAGCCAGCTACGTATACTGAAGTGGGAACCACCTCGATATACGGTCACGGCTGTCTAGATATATGGGGGTTTACTACAAGCCAACAGTCTCTTATGGTCATGAACAAACCTAGTGTCTCAATCACAAGCAAGTAAGTAGATATCACAAGATGTATGATCATTAAATATACAATAGTAAGGCGTCCCAAACATTACATATTCAGCTGATCATGAAGCTAGTCTTTACAAAATGTTAGGACTAGCAAGAGTTTAGTCATTACATGATCAACCCTAGGATTTGTCAATCATGTATACAGCCCGTAGGCAGACAGTAAGTAAATGCATCGAGCTAACAGGTGCTCGTCGGCTAAACGCCTCAAAAGAATAAATTTACAATAAAGTGGGCGAAACAAAAAGGGAAAACCCACTCTTGGCCTGGCGTCCTTCTAGTGGCCACCATCTGGCTGGAGACGCGGTAGATCCTCTGGAGCTGCTCCAAAATCTGGCCATACAAAACCAGCTGGGTCAAACCCCAGAAGAGCAAGTGCCACAAAGGGGCCAAGAAATAAGAACAAAACCAGCAAATCAGCGCAAAATATAATATGGCATAATAAAAGACAGAAATCTAAAAGAGAAAGCATGACGGGGTGATATACGATGAGGCAACCATGGGACCATTCAGATAGCCAGGTTACAACCCTTAAACCAAACAAGGACCGGGGTTGTAACCCTTCGTCTGAGCAGAACTTGGAATTCTCACCATTTATCGGCAAGATCATAACGTAAGAAATCAAGACAGAATTAACCTTGCATTGGATCAAGACAGAACTAGATTGGTTATACCTCATACAATCAATCACGGCCAAGCAGGTCCTACGGCTTACTACTTTAACTAACTAGGATTATCACAGGCCTAATTACTAACAAGATGCAGTGAGATTGTTCCACAGCCACAAGCCCTGCAGACCATCCAGGCTACCCAGGTCGAAAGTTAAGGGTTGAATTCAGGTGGGTACATCGTCCAGGAGACGCATGTACCCTTAGGTGACTTAGAGGTGCAACACGCAACAGTGCGCTGGAAATGTGCCCTACTCGACGGCAGGCTACAGATCCCAAGAAGCGCCCAGGTAACGGGATTGCCTGTAGCTGTGTCAATCTCGTCATGACTACTGTGTTATTCTAGTTTTTATCCTTAATCCATTTTAGTGGGTGCTCCTGACCGTGGTACTCAGGAGTCCCATCCTAGACATGATGCAAGACTGGACAAGTGGATTTAACAAGCAAGCAAGAAGAACCACCCACGGTGTCAAGCAAGTCAGGTTACCAGTCAAGAGTGCACCCTCTTCGGGTCACTACCAAGTTATCAGGTTACAAGTCGAGAGTGCACCCCATGGGTCACTACCAAGTAATCAGGTTACAAGTTGATCATGCTCAGTCACAAGTTACAAGATTTCCGTTTCAATTAACTGCCAAACCAAGGAGGATAACAAGAAATAAAATCCCAAAAGTCCGTGCCAAGACGTGTTGGGCCTAGTCAAGTTGTGCATGTGAGCAATCAAAATCTCAAAAAAAGCTCCAATCATATCAAAAGAAAACCAAGTTATAAGCAGGCACTAAGGCACTAGGGGTGTAGGTGAACTAGGGTATGCCAGGGAACAAGCACACTAGAGTGCGCCTGGTGGCAGCACACTAGAGTGCGCCTGGTTGAGGCAGCACACTAGAGTACGCCTGGGGTTTAAGGGGTCAAAGTGCGCCTAGGTGGGGCCACGCGCTAAAGTGCGCCTAGGATCCAAGGGTCAAAGTGCGCCTAGTCAGGGGAGCAGGCGCAATCGGGCCAGGCGCTAAACAGCGTGGCCCGCAAGGAGGCACGCAGCGCTAAACAGCGCGCGGCCAAAAGAGGCACGCTGCGCTAAAGAGCGCCCGGCCAGGAAGGTAGGCGCGATCGGCCAGGAGGCGCGCAGCGCTAAACAGCGCGCGGCCAGGAAAGTAGGCACGATCGGCCAAGGAGGCGCGCAGCGCTAAACAGCGCGCGGCCAGGAAAGTAGGCGCGCAGCGCTAAACAGCGCGCGGCCAGGAAAGTAGGCGCGATCGGCCAAGGAGGCGCGCAGCGCTAAACAGCGCGCGGCCAGGAAAGTAGGCGCGATCGGCCAAGGAGGCGCGCAGCGCTAAACAGCGCGCGGCCAGGAAAGTAGGTGCGATCGGCCAAGGAGGCGCGCCTGGAGGTCGTCTTCCTCCTCGAGCCGAGGAGAGAACCTATGGGTTCCAAAACTTTGGAACACCATAAGTCGGCCATCCAAGCTCCAAATCCGGACTTCCTAGGCTCTAACTTGGGTAAAATTTCACCCTCTACAACATGGGAACAATAAAACCAACCAAAAATCAAGTTTAATAGATCAAATCTAAAGAAATCCGAAAATGAACAATGTCTAGATCTAGGGAAATCCAAGCTTCAAAACCCAAAATGCCAAGCTCTAACATTGGTCCTAGAGCTCTAGTCTAACTAAAGATCAATTAAAATGGGTCCTCATTAAATGGCAAGATGCAACTTGCCTATGGTGTGGGTGTTGGTGGTGGTAGGAGGAAGAAGAAGAAGAAGTAAATGAAAGTTATGGAGAGAGAGAAAAAGTTGGTGGGATTTAATGGGGGTTGTTGTGGTGTTCTTGAGGGTGCAAGATAGCTAAAGGTGTTCTCATTCCTACAAACCAAACCAAGCCATATTAAACCAACCGAACCAAAACCGAAAACCCGAAAAGCCGAACCAAAATCCGAATACGAAAATACGGGAAATATCGAAATATCGCAAGTTAGGCAAAATTGAAAATATACGCAAAATCAAAATACGGGCATAATACGAAATACGGAAAATGAGGGTGACAACTCTACCCACCTTAAAAGAATTCCGTCCTTGGAATTTAATCAAGGAGCTAGAGATTGCCACGACAAGCTACACTAATCACAGGCAAGCTACACTAAGCAGTTCAATCATACAATCATGCAACGCAAGCAAGGAAGGGAAGGCGTAAGGCATAAGAAAGACATTATACCTCACGAGCCAAACAGATAGGGATATCGCGATCGGATGTCGTCCTCACGCTCCCACGTTGACTCACCTAGAGAGTGATGACCCCAAGCAACACGGACCAATTTAATAGTCTTGTTCTTGAGTATCTTTTCCCTCCGGTCCAAAATAGACACGGGCCTCTCCTCATATGAAAGGTTGGTACCAACAACCAATTCCGAATGATCTAGGATATGACCCGGGTCCGAAATATACCGTCGTAACTGGGACACATGGAATACATCATGTACCTCACTTAACGACGGCGGAAGAGCGAGACGATAGGACACATCTCCTACTCGCTCTAGAATATCGAACGGCCCTATATACCTAGGACTAAGCTTTCCCCGCACGCCGAAACGAATGACGCCACGGTTAGGCGAGATCCTAAGGAATACATGGTCGCCGACAGCAAATTCTAAGGGACGCCGATGAGCATCGGCCCAATGACGCTGGCGATCTTGAGCAACTCGAAGATGATCTCTGACCTTCCTGACCACTTCAACTGTCTGAGCAATCATATCTGGACCGAGCATTTGCCTCTCTCCAACATCATCCCATGCTAGCGGGGATCTACACTTTCTGCCGTAAAGAGCCTCGAAGGGTGCCATCTGGATACTGGCCTGAAAACTATTATTGTACGAAAACTCCACCAGGTGCAGGTGATCCTCCCACGAACCACCGAAGTCAAGGGTGCATGATCTCAACATATCTTCAAGGGTTTGGATTGTGCGCTCTGACTGACCATCTGTCTGCGGATGATATGCTGAACTGAACTGAAGATGAGTCCCCAAACTCTTCTGCAAGCTGCGCCAAAAGTGAGATGTGAATCTTGAATCCCTGTCCGAGGTAATGCTGACTGGCACACCATGAAGCCTGACAATCTGCCTGAGATACATCTCTGCTAGCTGTGCCGTTGACTGACCAACTCTAAATGGAAGAAAATGCGCTACCTTGGTAAGCCTGTCCACAATAACCCAGATAGCATCTCTGCCAGCCGGAGACCTGGGTAATCCAGTCACGAAATCCATGGTAATGTGTTCCATTTCCATTCTGGGATCGGTAAAGGTTGAAGAAGTCCAGCTGGCCTCTGATGTTCAGCTTTAACTTGTTGGCAAACCAAACATCGAGAGACATACCGGGCTATCTCCCTCTTCATGCCATTCCACCAAAAGTGTTGACGAATATCTCTGTACATCTTCGTTCCACCGGGATGAATAGAATACTGCGAACTGTGAGCCTCTGCCATAACTTCCTGTCTGATATCTCTACTGGGTACACAAAGACGCTTACCATGCCTAAGTGTACCATCTTCATGAATGCTTAACTCTGGCCTTTTTCCCGCCTCACACTCTGCTTTGAGCCGCTGAAGCTTGGAATCTGATGACTGTGCTGTCCGGATCCTTTCAACTATGCTGGACTGAACCTGTAGACTGGCCATCAATGCCACACTGGTTGGAAGAACCACCTCAATTCCCATCTTCTGAAGGTCTGCCAATAACTCTGGTTGTGCTGTCAGGAAATAAACTCCGGCTCTCCTGCTTAATGCATCTGCTACCACATTGGCCTTCCCTAGATGATACTGCAAGTCCACATCATAGTCCACAAGTAGCTCGAGCCATCTTCTCTGCCGCATGTTAAGGTCCTTCTGGGTGAAAACATACTTCAGGCTCTTGTGATCAGTGAAGATCTTCACTCTATCTCCGTACAAGTAGTGTCTCCACAATTTCAAAGCAAACACTACCGCTGCCAATTCTAAGTCGTGGGTCGGGTAATTCTTTTCATGATCACGAAGTTGTCGCGACGCATAAGCTATTACCTTTCCATGCTGCATCAGAACACATCCCAATCCTCTGCCTGAAGCGTCGCAATAAACTGAGAATCCTCCGGTCCCATCTGGAAGGGTGAGGATGGGAGCCGTAATCAAACCTCGCTTCAACTTCTCAAATGATTCCTGACACTCTGCTGTCCAAACAAACGGCACATCCTTGCGGGTCAACTAGGTTATCGGCGCTGAAATCCTTGTAAAATCTGAAACAAACCGCCGGTAATAGCCGGCCAATCCAAGAAAACTACGAACCTCTGCCACTGAGCTAGGTACCGGCCATGACTCTATAGCCACAACCTTCTGAGGATCCACTTCCACTCCTCCACGGGTAATGATATGACCCAGGTATGAAATGCGATCGAGCCAGAACTCGCATTTACTAAACTTGGCATACAACTTATGCTCCCTGAGCGTCTGAAGGACAACTCTGAGATGCTGCTCGTGCTCTGCTTCACTCTTGCTGTAGACCAGGATGTCATCTAGGAACACTATCACAAACTGATCCAAGTAAGGCATGAAAATGCGATTCATGAGATCCATGAATACTGCCGGCGCATTGGTCGCTCCAAAGGGCATAACTAGAAACTCCCAATGCCCATACCTCGATCTGAATGCCGTCTTCGGGATGTCCTGCTCTCTGACTCTGATCTGGTGGTATCCTGACTGTAAGTCTATCTTCGAGAAAACTGAAGCCCCTCTGAGTTGATCAAACAAGTCATCTATCCTCGGAAGAGGGTACTTGTTCTTAATTGTTACTGAGTTCAAGGTACGATAATCTACACATAGCCTAGACGTACCATCCTTCTTCTTCACAAGAAGCATCGGGGCTCCCCAAGGCGATCCACTAGCACGGATGAATCCCTTGGTCCTCAGTTCTTCAATCATCTTGTACAAAATCTCCAATTCTGAAGGCGCCATCCTGTAGACTCGCTCTGATACCGGTGCTGTCCCGGGAATCAAGTCTATTGTGAACTCGATCTCCCGCTCTGGCGGCATTCCTGGAAGTTCCTCTGGGAAGACATCTGGAAACTCTTCAACTATCCGGGGCAACTGCATTGCTGCTACTGCCATCCGCAATACTGGAGGAGATGGCTCTACTGTGCCTCTGGAAAATGAAAACTCTGGCTCTCCGGGAATACTAAAGACAACTCTGCCAACATGGCAGTCTATCCTAGCATAATGGTTCCTCAACCAATCCATGCCTAGGACTACATCATAGTCTGCCATAGGGAACTCTATGAATCTAGCGGGGAACTCTCTACCGCTAACTACGATCCGACACGAGGAAAACACTCGATCTACCCCCACAAGACCATTACCAGTAAGTATATTGAGCCTCACTGATAATGACTCGGGCTCCAATCCTATCCGTGTCGCGAATCGTGCAGACATGAATGAATGCGAAGCACCAGAATCAAATAATACTGAAGCTGGAAAGGAGTTGACGAGAATAGTACCTGCCACAACCTCACCTGGTGCAACTTCCTCTTCCGTGGCCATCATCATGGCCTGACCTTGACCTCTGGCTGCTGGTCCCCTCTGCTGGAAACCTCTCTGCCTGTTCTGGATCTGCGCTTGAGCTTGCGCATACTGCTGGGGGTGCTGCTGCTGGAATGCCTGAGACTGAGGCGGCAAGGGCCTCGCAGGCTGATACTGCTACTGCAGAACTGGCGCTGGGGCCGGTCCTCTCACCGAAGAGCTAGAAGGGTTGGATGCAGATGAACCACCCCTATTCGGGCAAGCCCCAATCCGATGATCTGCTGCTCCACAAGCCAGGCACAATCCCTGTGCCCTGCGATAATCTGCCACCACGTGCCCTGGCTTCCCGCAATGAGAACATCCTATCGCGGAAGTCTGCTTCTGCTTCTGCTGCTGCGGGTACGTCGGGGTCGAGTGCTGAACCGACGTCACTGAGGCCGCCCGCCTCGGAGTTCTAATGGTTATTCCCCTAGCTGCCGGGGCTGGAGCTGATGACTGGTGCATCTGACTATGGGACCGCTTCCTACCTCCGGTCCTATCCACAATTCTCTGGGAGGTATACTCATGCCTCCTAGCCGCCTTCAAAACAGCATCAAACGTCTGGTGCTCAAACTGCTCAACTGCTAACAAGATCTCCAGATGCAGTCCCTGCTGGAACCGCTGGGCTCTATCATACTCGGTTGCCACCAAGGTGGGGGCGAACCTACTCAGCCTAGAAAACTCGGTCGCATAGCCATCGACCGTCCTGCCTCCTTGCTTCAAGTTGGTAAACCTGGTCTGCAGGTCGTACCGAGCCACAGCATCAAAGTACTTCGTCTGGAATCTCTCCCGAAATATTGCCCATGAAATAGGGGCCACTATTCCTTCGGCCTGCGCTGCCCACCAGCTACGGGCAAGATCTAACAACTGCAGGCGCACCACTGCCACCTTCTCATTCTCAGGGGTCCTGGCTGCTTCTAGAATCATCTCAGTATCCTGAAGCCATGCGTCCCCGGCAACCGCATCCTCGGTGCCGTCGAAGAAAGGAGGGTTCAATCTCTTGAAACTGTTAGCCGCCTGGTTCCCTGGATGACCGCCTCTGGCCAAAGCATCTTGAACTGTCTGGTACAGAGCATCACTCCGACGATCCTGGGAAGCTATCAAGGTTCTGATAAGGCCTACTAGAGTACCATCATCTGGCTCTGTGGGCTGGACGGGCCGAACTGGTGATTCTCCTCCAGTTGGCACAACTCTGGAAGCCACCCCGGAATGCTGGGCTTGATCTCCGGGTTGCTGCTGACCCACAGGAAGTGCTCCACCTCTACGATCGGTAGGACCGGGTACAGCGTCGCTGAAGAAGACGACACAGGGAACAATAAGGAAAGGACCAGGGCAGATCAACGATATAAGCACAGGATCAGGGCAAGAATCCAGGGATTCAGAGGATACGAACAGAAATCAAGAACGAATACTGATTGAGACATCTATCTGGCAACCCCCCACACATCTTGATTTTCGAGACCTGCATGGGCCACCACTTAAACCATGTCACGCCCCAGAACCAGAATACTGGAGAGCGGAGGCAGACATAGCCAGCTACGTATACTGAAGTGGGAACCACCTCGATATACGGTCACGGCTGTCTAGATATATGGGGGTTTACTACAAGCCAACAGTCTCTTATGGTCATGAACAAACCTAGTGTCTCAATCACAAGTAAGTAAGTAGATATCACAAGATGTATGATCATTAAATATACAATAGTAAGGCGTCCCAAACATTACATATTCAGCTGATCATGAAGTTAGTCTTTACAAAATGTTAGGACTAGCAAGAGTTTAGTCATTACATGATCAACCCTAGGATTTGTCAATCATGTATACAGCCCGTAGGCAGACAGTAAGTAAATGCATCGAGCTAACAGGTGCTCGTCGGCTAAACGCCTCAAAAGAATAAATTTACAATAAAGTGGGCGAAACAAAAAGGGAAAACCCACTCTTGGCCTGGCGTCCTTCTAGTGGCCACCATCTGGCTGGAGACGCGGTAGATCCTCTGGAGCTGCTCCGAAATCTGGCCATACAAAACCAGCTGGGTCAAACCCCAGAAGAGCAAGTACCACAAAGGGGCCAAGAAATAAGAACAAAACCAGCAAATCAGCGCAAAATATAATATGGCATAATAAAAGACAGAAATCTAAAAGAGAAAGCATGACGGGGTGATATACGATGAGGCAACCATGGGACCATTCAGATAGCCAGGTTACAACCCTTAAACCAAACAAGGACCGGGGTTGTAACCCTTCGTCTGAGCAGAACTTGGAATTCTTACCATTTATCGGCAAGATCATAACGTAAGAAATCAAGACAGAATTAACCTTGCATTGGATCAAGACAGAACTAGATTGGTTATACCTCATACAATCAATCACGGCCAAGCAGGTCCTACGGCTTACTACTTTAACTAACTAGGATTATCACAGGCCTAATTACTAACAAGATGCAGTGAGATTGTTCCACAGCCACAAGCCCTGCAGACCATCCAGGCTACCCAGGTCGAAAGTTAAGGGTTGAATTCAGGTGGGTACATCGTCCAGGAGACGCATGTACCCTTAGGTGACTTAGAGGTGCAACACGCAACAGTGCGCTGGAAATGTGCCCTACTCGACGGCAGGCTACAGATCCCAAGAAGCGCCCAGGTAACGGGATTGCCTGTAGCTGTGTCAATCTCGTCATGACTACTGTGTTATTCTAGTTTTTATCCTTAATCCATTTTAGTGGGTGCTCCTGACCGTAGTACTCAGGAGTCCCATCCTAGACATGATGCAAGACTGGACAAGTGGATTTAACAAGCAAGCAAGAAGAACCACCCACGGTGTCAAGCAAGTCAGGTTACCAGTCAAGAGTGCACCCTCTTCGGGTCACTACCAAGTTATCAGGTTACAAGTCGAGAGTGCACCCCATGGGTCACTACCAAGTAATCAGGTTACAAGTTGATCATGCTCAGTCACAAGTTACAAGATTTCCGTTTCAATTAACTGCCAAACCAAGGAGGATAACAAGAAACAAAATCCCAAAAGTCCGTGCCAAGACGTGTTGGGCCTAGTCAAGTTGTGCATGTGAGCAATCAAAATCTCAAAAAAAGCTCCAATCATATCAAAAGAAAACCAAGTTATAAGCAGGCACTAAGGCACTAGGGGTGTAGGTGAACTAGGGTATGCCAGGGAACAAGCACACTAGAGTGCGCCTGGTGGCAGCACACTAGAGTGCGCCTGGTTGAGGCAGCACACTAGAGTGCGCCTGGGATTTAAGGGGTCAAAGTGCGCCTAGGTGGGGCCACGCGCTAAAGTGCGCCTAGGATCCAAGGGTCAAAGTGCGCCTAGTCAGGGGAGCAGGCGCAATCGGGCCAGGCGCTAAACAGCGTGGCCCGCAAGGAGGCGCGCAGCGCTAAACAGCGCGCGGCCAAAAGAGGCGCGCTGCGCTAAAGAGCGCCCGGCCAGGAAGGTAGGCGCGATCGGCCAGGAGGCGCGCAGCGCTAAACAGCGCACGGCCAGGAAAGTAGGCGCGATCGGCCAAGGAGGCGCGCAGCGCTAAACAGCGCACGGCCAGGAAAGTAGGCGCGATCGGCCAAGGAGGCGCGCAGCGCTAAACAGCGCGCGGCCAGGAAAGTAGGCACGATCGGCCAAGGAGGCGCGCAGCGCTAAACAGCGCGCGGCCAGGAAAGTAGGCGCGATCGGCCAAGGAGGCGCGCAGCGCTAAACAGCGCGCGGCCAGGAAAGTAGGCGCGATCGGCCAAGGAGGCGCGCCTGGAGGTCGTCTTCCTCCTCGAGCCGAGGAGAGAACCCATGGGTTCCAAAACTTTGGAACACCATAAGTCGGCCATCCAAGCTCCAAATCCGGACTTCCTAGGCTCTAACTTGGGTAAAATTTCATCCTCTACAACATGGGAACAATAAAACCAACCAAAAATCAAGTTTAATAGATCAAATCTAAAGAAATCCGAAAATGAACAAAGTCTAGATCTAGGGAAATCCAAGCTTCAAAACCCAAAATGCCAAGCTCTAACATTGGTCCTAGAGCTCTAGTCTAACTAAAGATCAATTAAAATGGGTCCTCATTAAATGGCAAGATGCAACTTGCCTATGGTGTGGGTGTTGGTGGTGGTAGGAGGAAGAAGAAGAAGAAGTAAATAAAAGTTATGGAGAGAGAGAAAAAGTTGGTAGGATTTAATGGGGGTTGTTGTGGTGTTCTTGAGGGTGCAAGATAGCTAAAGGTGTTCTCATTCCTAAAAACCAAACCAAGCCATATTAAACCAACCGAACCAAAACCGAAAACCCGAAAAGCCGAACCAAAATTCGAATACAAAAATACGGGAAATATCGAAATACCGCAAGTTAGGCAAAATTGAAAATATACGCAAAATCAAAATACGGGCATAATACGAAATACGGAAAATGAGGGTGACACTACCCAAGCTCGTATCACTCTAATTTCTAAAACTCGAGCATCGATTCCCCTATACACATCCCAACATTCGTCGTACGGGGTCTGAGTCGTTCAGCAAAGCCATCCTATAATAACTCATGTTTCAACTAATTCCACATCATATCAATATCACTCGTTCAACAAACCATCTTGTATAGTCTATCCTTTCAAACACGTTTGATATAGTTCGCCTATCAATCCTTCTCAAACCAAGTACGCTATGACACAATTCGTCGCTAACCAAAATTTCACATTCTTTACTTCCTAAGTCATCTATTCCAATTTACGTAATCGATCACAAGGTCGTCTGACTTAACAATATACCACGCTCTGATCTCATGCGAGTTCGATTATCCAAGGTGGGCATGAAATCACCATGCAATGCTCCTGCAAAATAATCATTCTAATCGGTGCATAACTCTTATTTTGTGTCTAGACTAATTTATTCTCGATGCGCGGATTTGACCTACTAAATCCTCAAATTTATTCAATCATCAATTGCAAGTCCAAACATCCTCGAATTTTTATCCTAAGTATAGTATCCGTAAGAACGATAACACTTGTACGATCGTCATCCCTCGAATTAGAGTACCCTCGAGTTATCGTATATCGATCTTTGATACGCCTCAATGATGATATCCGTAACCTGACGATGTTCCTTTGCAACAAATTTTGAGTCGTACGAATGATGCTATCGTCCGACTGGATAATCTCCTCGACATTCAAATTCAAATTCAAATTCGATCATTATCCCTTGAATCATTCACAACATCAATTTTTCTCAAACCCAAATTCACGTATTGTTTATTCGTCTATCTTAAGTCGTCGACCAATGCATTTCCTCAATTCGTAATATTATTTGCTAACTCAAATCATCGAACAACATCCATTCCAATCCTCAGAGTCATTTTCAAACATTCGAATCACACTTTTCATGCACACTATATTTCTGTTGTAATAAAATTTTATATATTATCCATATCGATTTCCTCGATCAAGTCATCCACTCGTACACCCTAACCTTTTTCTCGATTCGATTTCACCGACGCAATCATTTTTGCATTTCATACTCGCACAATCCTTAAACTCGCGCACGTTCTGTGCACATCAATTTCTAGGTTATTTGAATCAACTCGTCAAATCTGAAGACTATAACTTATTCAATAATACTCAATCTACGGCTTTGCATACACACGACGCTTGCTTATAGACTCATTGACACTCCGTATTCTTAATCGATCGATCGACATCCCTGAAGTTATCACATACACCACGTAGGGATGAAGTCTTTCGACAAATTCTCAAAACTATCATTCGAATCAAAATCGTCTTCTTTGAATCCCATTCAAACTATTCCTCTAATTCCAAGCACGCTCATCTATATCGCACTGATGTTATCATCGCTCGATAGCACTCCTATCGATAGTTATCTTACTTCACTCAATCGAGTCCAAATCATTCTCGTTCGACCCAATTACAATCCCACACTGGACTTTTCTAAGGTCGACGCAACTTTGATGTATATGCCCAGCCCGACTTAGCCAATCGTGCCTACACCAACCATCTTTTTATTTCTTGTCAAAAACTGCTTTCCTACGTTTTTCAAAATAGATAGACTTATTGTATGGACATCTCGTGGGACATTTGAGAGAGAGCGCACCAACGATATCAACTTGCAGTAGCAACAATTCAGAGTTTACGAAAACAACAGAGTTAAAGAATTCAATCGATAGTCCAAGGATGTAAAGCCGTGCTCTGATACCATTTTGTCACGCCCCGCTCCCGTAGGAACGATCGTCCTCGCTAAGGCGTGATATCGTACGAGCGTAGATTGTGCTCGTACAAGGTGGATTCCATAACGGTCGATTACAACGGCTGCGACGGGGTCGTCGCGCAGAAGTCCCAAGCAGAGACATTGAATAATAGCAGCGTAAATTTAGAACAAAACACAAGTCATTCAAAAGATACATTTTATTGATATGGAAACAAAGGTTACAATGGGGCGCAAGGCTAAGGTTACAATGGGGCGCAAGGCTAAGATTACAATCACTCAAGCTCACTCTTCTCTCATTACAAGTAACTCAGCTCTCTCTCTCATCTTTCAATACATATTTTGAGCCAGCGGATGCTTCGGAAGGCGATGCCCATACATTATTTTCGTATAAGTCTTGACTCTATGCGGCCGCACGCTACGAATCGCCAAGGAACTCCGTGCCTTGACGCATCCAAGCGAGCTCCGTACCACGAGCTTCTACATGTGCCTGTATATAAAAACTGTGTGGGTGTTAGTACTCAAATGTACTGGTGGAGAGAGCTCCTCGCCCAACCATACAAAACTGACACGTTCATTTACTTTGTGCAACATAATCCCTTTTATGTTTGTCTTTCTACTCTTGCCTTAGGATCGATTTTAGGATAAACGCCTTGGTCGATTTTGTGTCTCTAGAACATCTCCGTGTCTTACACCGATAACTTTCGTATCCTTGCCTCTAGACCTTTCTTATGCTTGCATTGCCAACACACCGACTCATACTTGTCTTCCGTGCCATACTCTGGGACGTAATGACTCGGTCGTGTCATGAACTCGATTCGTGCTTCAATATCTCTGAGGCAGTGCCTCGCCACTTAATAACTTGCCTATACTTGTGTCGTAACAACATGGTCGTGTCATAAACTTGCTCGTGCCTCAAACATCGAGGCCGTGCCCCACAGCTTAGCCTGACTTAACCAAACTCGCCTTACAGCCCTTCCAGACTTAACTCAAAATGTCTAACCCAACTTGTGGAACCGGTGTTGAGAACTCAAGCACGACGCCATATCTCGTGGCAAAACACGTGTCTTTACGTATAGCCAAATCTTAGGCTTTATAATACATTATGTGCATACCGTGCACACATTCCATAACTCAACTCGTGTCGTGCATATGCTTCCTTAGATTCGACTGACACCGAGCATGCGGATTTGCCGCTTAGCTCGCCAATTATCTATATGAAAGGCCACTGGCACGACAAGCCATCGTGGACATAGCTCGGGTAGGCGGCGGGTCTTTCGATATAAGGTAGCTAGTCCCATGGAAAGCCCCCGACTACCCACGCGGTATAATTCAGCGTTGCTATAACGTCTTTTCCCTAGGCCGACTGGCCCCGGTGCCCCGACGTAATACCAGTCGAGGAAGAAATCCTTGTCGACAAGTTGTCCAATGACCACGCACCTACGAGACGTCTAGACTCACGTAAATGCATGGCCTAATTTTTATAGTACGACTCGAACTATACTTAGCATCTCCTACTCTAAACCATACTTTGCATAACGTGCATCGGAACCATGAGACTCCCAACTGAGGGACCGCCTGATACTTTGAAAACGTGCATAGGAACCGTGATACTTCCAAACGAAGGACCGCCTCATACTTTGAAAATGTGCATAGGAACCGTGAGACTCCCAACCGAGGGACCGTCTCAGCGACAAACGGTCACGTGAACTTACTTCTTTGAAATCGATGGAACGACTAGTGCATAGCCTTCCAACTTAACTTGCACCCAACGTGCCTAATACTTGCCATAACCCGTGGCATTTCTATCATCGAAACAACTGTTTTTCGTGCCTTAAACCCATTATATTTCGTGCGACACTATTGTCCAAGTCATACTCTATGTGATGAGCCTTAAGACTGTGAAAACAAATGGCTATATGCAGCCGTAGAACCGTGGGACCGTGCATGCGCTCAAGCATTTATCCGTGCGACACCTTTGACTTAAGCTAAGTTCGTAGCTTTGTGGCAGACTTAAACCAACTTTCTTCTCCCAAGCCACGGGACGAAGGACTGAGTGTTATTTTGAAAGCACACCGTGTAACACTTCTAAGCCGACCATTGGACCTTTCTATATTCTAACTCAATTCGACCCGTCGGGATTATTTCCTTATCTATGTGGATTCGTCTCTTTTATTATCAAGCCTAACTTGTGCAAGTTGAAAACGTACGATTTATTATATGAAGGCTAAGATGAGGCAAGTTCACCGAAACTACCCCACCTGAGCGAGGAGTCGCCTCGACCAAGCGATGTCTTCGAGTTGCCATTGCAAGGCTAAGTCCGAACTCCGTCGGTGTTTCAATTCCTCCGATTGACTGAGCGGGACGGGGCACTACATGTTGCTTATGCTCTTCAAGACTTTTTGAGTATATAAGAATATTTTCTATGAATACAACTACAAACTTGTCCAGGTATTGATGAAAAACCTTATTTGTAAGATTCATAAAGACAGCTGGAGCATTGGTCAAACCAAAAGGCATGACCAAAAACTTATAGTGTCCATACCTAGATCTGAATGCAGTCTTCGAGATATCTTACTTCCGAACCTTCACCTGATGATAACGAGATCTCAAGTCGATCTTAGAAAATATACTAGATCCTGACAATTGATTGAATAAGTTGTCAATGCGCGATAGAGGGTACTTGTTCTTTACCGTCACCGCATTCAGAGCTCTGTAATCAATGCACATGCACACTGAGCCATCCTTCTTTGGCACAAATAAAACTAGAGCTCCCATGGCAATGCACTGGCTTGGATAAAACCCTTTCCAAGCAACTCATCTATTTGAACCTTCATTTCTGCCAACTCCTTTGACGCTAGTCGGTACACATAAGACGAGATTGGTCCGGCTCCTAGAATAAGATCTATAAAAAATTCAAGGTCTCTGTCAGGCAGCAATCCTGGTAGCTCATCGAGAAATACATCTTGGAACTAGATGATAATTGGAGGATAAGGAACCCCTTATATCTCTATATGAGTTCTCAATGCTGGCACAAATCCATTACTAGAAAATTCTCTAGTGAACACGAACTCATCTTTTGGTGGTCTGAACACAATACTTCCCTTATGATAGCCAAGGGTGGTATGATACTGACTTAGCCAGTCCATCCCCAGAACCGTTGCAAAGATGGTGGCTATAAAGGAATGTGTGTCTCCAGTATCAAATAATACAACAACAGGATATAAAGCAACTAATATGATACCTGCTATAACCTCTCTGTCCCGAATTGGCTCCTCTATGGCCAGTGAAAAAGCTTTCCCAACCTCTGGTTGGAACCCTGAGCTTTGGCTCTCTTAAACTGAGCTGTCTGCGATGGTAATAGTAGGCGGGGTGCTCCTGCTCCTGGTGCCACGGGCTTTTGCATCTGTTGTCCAGGCCGAGGTGCAAGAAGTGCTGGAGTCGGCTGTTCAGGACAATTTTTAGCCATATGCTGCACTGATGCACAACTCATGCACAAGCAAAGCCGAAGATGACAATCATTGAGAATGTGTTCCTGTCCCTGCTTTCCCACGTCACTTTGTGTCAGCCCCCTGAATTTTAGGGTTTATTTTAAAAAAATTAAATAAATTATTTTTAATAAATAGTTTTCTTATAATCAGTTTTGATTATTGATGTAGTTCTCTATGATTTTGATTTTTGGAGCGTCAGAGATGTCAATCTCTAGAAACTTCCTTTATGAGTTTGTAGTAGACAAGATTATCTTCATTTTGATATATCATGTTCCACTCAAATTTGTTCTCTTTTATTCTTTTTATATCGCACAATGGGTCAATTTAGGCCATTTGACCCTCTACTGTAAAACCTGACCTAACTTCCAATTTAATTTCAGGACTCGACATCGATCCAATCTAATCGACCCAATATATGATTATAATCTATTTTGAGCCTACTATGCACATGCCACTTGCGTGCCATCCAATTGATCTCATGCATGCTCCTATTCCATCAATGATATAAATGACTAAATTTGTAGTCATGACCAAACCTAGCCCAAACTTAACCCAACTTGAACCAACACCCGACCAAATTTCATGTGGCCCCTCTCATGACTACCCAAACACACAACACACTCATCTCCTTACAATACACCAAACACCATAAGCCTACACACTTCCAAATCAATGAACAACTTTATTTATCAAATTCCTAAAATATAACCTAATCCCCTCACTCAATCCAAGCCATTGATTCAAACAGCTACTTATTCCTAGTCACCTATCCCTTCATGATAAAACCCCCCTCCCCACACACTCCTATGGTGGCCAACCCTAATCCCAATGCACTTTTCTCTCTCTCTACTTTTGTAGAAATCCTAGTACACACTTACTCTCTCTCTACTTTTTTTTCTCACAGCCAACTCCACCCCCCTCTTTTCTTCATAATACCACATCTCTTCTCTTTCCTTCATTCAAACCAAAACTATATTTTGGCCGACCATAGCTCCCCCATATGCCAGTCGACAGATCTCCTCCCCTCAACCCTAACTTCACCTTCATCATCATCTTCACTCCATCATCATTTTTTCTCATCCTCCCCACACTCTAACTCCCTCTTCCTTCACTTTCTTCTTTATTTTTCTCTCATTCCTTTGTTGCTGCTACAACTACAGCTTTACTTGCTCGAGCCTCATCGTGCGTTGAATCCTCGCGCACAGGCGTTCTGGTGCACCCCTGCTCACGAACATGATCGCATCCGTCGTCACGCACCGCTCACGGCGACCTCCACCCCACGTGGCAGCAACCGCTTCTTCTGCAGCTACGGCTGCTATCATCATGGTTGTGCAGTCCCTACGAGCTGCAAGTACATTCCATTTCACATGTATATTCGCTCACGGCGACCTCTAGTTTACTGCTTTACCCTTGCCATGATACTTTCATGTACATTCCATTTTATATGTATATTCTCTCTATTTACTGTTTCATAGCACTTGTCATTTTTTGGGAATTGTTGTTGAAGGATTGTGCTCGTTCCATCCTGACTGGATAACCAACATTTTTAGAAGTTGTTATGCCCCACATACCTGGACGACAAGACGATGCTAGCTGAGGCAGATTCTGATGTTCCATTTACAGTGAGTTGTCTTCTGGAAGCTTTAGGCCATTATTTCTTTATTTTAGATTCATGTTTTATTGTCGATTTTTGCCTCTGACACATTCTTGTCATTTATGATCATTGTAGACTTTAGATTATTTTAGCGATATTATCTCTTCCTTAGATGTATGTGATTGGAGTACATATTGTTATAGTGGATCATATAGATGTTGTAGATATTTGTTGGATACTGGACAACGTTCTATCGTCGATACTGCGTGTCACGACCCGCACCCAATATTTGGGCATGAGCCGTAGGTACGTCCAGCCTACGCCGCAGTGTCGGCGGTAGAACGCTGTCTAGTCATCTCCACAGTTTACAAATACAACCACGCAGTTTATATTCAATTTCACAAGGTAAACAATTCACAGAGAGGCCAAACTAATGAATTTCATAAATAACTTGGAGAGATAGAAGATGAATAAACTGAAAACTCCAATATCAAAATGTATCAATATCACAATCTCCAAGAAAGGTAATGTACTAAAACATCAACTCATGAGTCTCAAAATAGGAAATACAACTAAAAAGTCCCAAATGAACAATCTATGAAAATAATGATGTAAAACTACTGGCAGCCATCTGTAGTAGGCAAGTCTGCGTAAGCAGCCTCTAACTCGTCCTGTGCACCGAAGTCGGGATCTGCAGTGTGCTCATAATAGGTAGTACAAAAGTCCTCTAACTCATCACCTAAAATGTTGGTTATCCAGTCAGGATTGGAACAAGCACACAAGCTGAAACACTATCCGCAATATAATGGAATTGACAGTATATGAATATAACATATGTAAAAGAACTGAGCAGTAATATGATGACATGGTATATCTAGAATAAAGTGTGAATCGTAGAGTAATATGTCAACTGGAACGAATAAGAAAGCATAGCGACATGTCAAGTGGTAGAATAATAAAAGACAACTACCTAAGTGAATTGAAATACCTTTTTCGTCATGTGAACGGCTAAGGGGTAAATACGGCTCACTGCACGTGTCATGTGCAGCTGCTATCATTCACGAGAGACACGGGGGATAGAAAGGGAAGTTCACATGCCTACTAGGATATTTCCCCTCCCGACCAACACTCATGAACCCAAAATAAGTTATGAAAAAGAAGCTAAAAGTCTAATAATGGATTCACATCACTCACTCGTGTGTCCATCGTGTCGTCAAGCAGAAGAGCATATGAATATATATTGCACAAAACCATCAAAATTGGAAGGAGAACAGAAAGTGTACTTGCCTGTCGACTCGAGCTGTGAATACCAACTTAATGTTGAGTTGGAGTCCAAGTAACCTGTTATGCATTTAAATATGATCAACATGTGAAACTACTAAGTATATCTTTATTGGAAAATATTGCTAATTACCCTTGCCGTTCCAACTAGTTCTCAAAGGCTTGGGTGGTTTCCCCTCTTGGCAGTCAACTATCATAACCTATAGGTATACTTACCTATATCTATGTCAAGCCTATTATCTATAGGTATAATATCCCCAAGGTATTCCTCTTAGAAACAGGGTACTCTACATGTATTTATAACCTGTACCACATTCCCTCCCTTGATATTCACCTATACTCTAGCATTTCATTGCCACCCATAATCATTGCTTTGCCAAAGTTCAATCCTTACTACCCTTCCCATGGTTGCTTATTTAACAATGAATGGATGTGGTTAGATGTGAACTCTCCCCTTCCTTACTGATATAAAGAAATCTGATTTAGAGGTAAAACTCACATGGTGTGAGCAACTAAGCCTTCATAATGGGAGGCCCCAACTAGGCATTTGGTTCAGCTACTGTACTTTGGGCAGCAGGCAAGGGAAATCTCATGCTGCTATTGCAGCAATGCAAGTACAGCCCTGTTACTGATATTTCCTCTCCCCTCTACAAATTAGTCTCTCAAAACCTGTCCTGCTCTTAGGAGTTGCACCCTATGGTTCAGGAACGATTGCAATGAACAATCGAGAGGGACATGCATGTTCAAATTAATTAAAGAGCAGAGTATCCAGCTGCGGGATAATAACACCATGCCACTCAAGAGACCTATCCTAAGGTAATGGCAACTGAAGGGACATGTATTTCCAACTCATAGTATCAGAGAGTAACCTGGTCAGGAAGTTAGAACAGCTGAGTATATTTGGTGTTAATAAGATTTCTATTATACTAAGGTTTGAATGATGTCAATATTCCTGTTTCCTGCAGGTGGGACTCTGATATTACACATAGACATGACCTATTAGCAGGATAATATAACTGCTATTCAAGTGCAATGGAACCAATGATTGGCTCTTGCATAAAGTCTCAAATTGGTTGTCCAGCATGAATACTGGTGACCACATGGGATCAGTGGCCGATCCTGCTACTCCATATTCTAGTCTAAAGTCAAGGTATGGTTGTACCCAGTGGTGTCATCTGTACATATACCTCCCCCCTCATCAATCCTTCTTTACTATCTACACCATACCTAATGTCTGAAACACACAGATGGTATCCTTGTACATACCAGTAAGAGAATTTCCTTACCCAATTGTGAGGCAATGCAACTCAGGCTACATTTATAGAGGAATGGGTCTAAGGATACATAAGAGTATGTGATGAGTCAAAAGACTAAAGAGAAAAGACTACATGATGCACCAACACTCCTCGATGCAAATCCTTCCACCACAGATACTCATGCCTGTGCAACCCTGGTATGTCACTAAGGTTGAGCCAAACAGTAAGGGTGATAAGGCACTGACTGTCCTGTTACAGAGTTTAAGTTTACTCTACCTGAAGTTATTCTCCAGTGACATCCCAGGTACAAGTATAACCTGCTACTTATGTTGGGCATACAGCTTTAAGAAATCTAACAAGGGAATTAACACTCAAACCTCTACTCTGTTTAACTGGACTGATCTATTTTATTTATCTGGGTCACAAGGTTAATCAAGAGGTAACATATACTTTGTTGCCTCTGTGCATCACTGAACTTGCTGGTGATGTAAAGGAGGAGGATCCTTAGTTTAAAGGAGCTGTGCTAGTACATTACTGGACATGAATCCATAGTTCATATAACAGGTAACCCAAGTTATCAGGCAGTACAAACAAATAAGTAAACTAACTTGATAGCAGGTAACTAGGGTGGAAACAGGAGACTGAACTCCACTGTAATAGCAGGGCAGGGATTTGGACAGTGCAGCATGAGTACAAATTGACAATATGACATATCAGTCATGTGTATCTAATTTATATGGTGATGCAGGATATGGCATTTGATGTAGCTGTAGGAATGAAACTCTGCAGGTACGTGGTGTTTCATTGTGTAGGTTTTTGGTACTAACTCTTCTATATTCACATGTCAGTAATGCACATCAAAATACACACTACATGTTCGTGTTCAGGTTTAATCACTATATACTAAAATAGGCTAACTATGATTAATTATTCCTACCTTAACAATTGACCAGGGGATATTGTAACTGCATCCTCCTATGTGTATATACAACTGGACAATAATTTGGCCAAAGGAAACAGGTCTTGGGTAGGAGTCCAGTGCAGTTGACATTCTAAAGAACTGATTTTGCTATTCCCATGGCTTGTGCAATGACCCCCCTATACTTAACCCCAGATTCTCTCCCCATTGACAGGGCTTGGCTAAATGTGAACCACTGTTCTTAAACACCAATGAAGGCAACAGGACAGCCTAGTCTATCCTAGGCTGTCAGTCCACAATTGAACCAAGTGTAACACAGGCACTTGCTAACAGTACAGTGCAATCCTTGTAATGAGCACCTGGTTTGTAGTATGTAGGCATTACAACATTTATTTGATAACTACAGGGCTTCCCAGGTGATGAATTGTATGGTTCAATCTGCCATGTACTATAATACTAGACTTTGCAGTCAAAGCTCGAATTCTTAATTAACATTGGGTGGAACCACTATCCTCCATGTCTACAAATGTTCAATAGACAGTATGTCATGAATATGATGGAGAATTGCACTGGCTAACAACCAATTGGTACTCAAAACAGGGTACTTCTTGGTTTGATCATGGTGTCTGTGTAAGTTTTGACAGTGAAAGTACCCCCCCCCCCTATTTCATGCTAGTCTAGTATAGCCTCAACTCGATTTAGACATTAAACCAATCACCTGCTCTACACGGTCGATGCTAACAATGTCGAGATTGCAATTCTTGAAGTAAAAGGCTTTTGGTTGGCATAAAACGAAGTACCTGTTGTCGATTCGAGGAGTTCCTCTTTGTGATCACCTTCTCGAACAGCAGACTTCTTGTCCTCAAGAGCGCCAGGGAGTTTTTAGGGTTCGGCCACAACTAGATAATCTACTACTTATACTAGGTTTTTGAGGGATCGAGGTGATAAGGAGGAAATCTCCTTCTCCTATCCGAGGCTGGACAGGAAAGGATCGAATCCTTTGATTCAAGGATTTCAAATATCCTATTGGCCGTTTAAAATTTAAACATTGGAGTTTTACCCTCCAGTCCCCCATACTTTACAATATTTGGAATCAGCCCCCTGCACTTCTATTGTTCAATTGAAATGCAAAATTACATATGTTACCTATCTATATTGATAATAAGTTTTGTCACAACTATACACATTGGTTACCAAACTGAATCTAAGCATTGCTTAACTTATTGATGCCTAAAAAAATAAAATAATTGAGAATTTTCAGGTCAAGGGCTCACAAATCTACCCTCCTTAAAACAATTTCGTCCTCGAAATTAAAAGATGGACGCAAGAGTGGAATTATACCTCATGACTCGAAAAGATAGGGATAACGCTCTCGCATCTCGTCTTCTCTCTCCCACGTGGACTCGCCTGGCGAATGGTGCCTCCACGCGACACGCACCAAAGGAATGGTTTGGTTGCGTAGCACCTTCTCTCGGCGGTCCAAGATCTCCACGGGCTGCTCCTCATAGCTAAGGCTCGGCCCCACCTCAATCTCCGAGTGGTCCAGTACATGACTGGGGTCTGCCACGTACCGTCTCAGCTGGGATACGTGGAATACGTTGTGCACTCCGTCCAATGCGGGTGGTAGTGCCAAACGGTATGCCACTTCCCCGATTTTCGCGAGGATGTGAAACGGACCGATATATCTCGGACTGAGCTTTCCGCCTCCTCCGAAACGTATAGTACCACGCGTCGGAGATATCTTCAAAAACACCATATCGTCCACCTAGATTCAAGCAAGATTATGACCTAGTCCTGTCAAAATTATTAATTTACAATTCACACAACTATACCTCAAACTCTAACGGCCTACGATGGCTGTCGGCCCAGTGCTTCTGTCTGTCCTGTGCCACACGAAGGCGCTCCCTAATCAATTTCACCTTCTCTGCTGCATCCACGACCATCTCGGGCCCCAATAGTGCTCTCTCACCCACGTCGTCCCAAGATAGCGGGGTACGACATCTCCTCCCGTATAAGGCCTCGAAAGGAGACATCCCAATACTAGCTTGGTGACTATTGTTGTAGGAGAACTCCACAAGGTGAAGGTGGTCCTCCCACGAGCCGCCAAAATCTAATACACACGTCCGCAGCATGTCCTCGAGCGTCTGAATGGTCCGCTCTGACTGCCCATCTGTCTGAGGATGATAGGCTGTGCTGAACTTGAGCGAGGTGCCCAAGCTAGCCTGCAAACTCCTCCAAAAGTGGGATGTAAACCTGCTGTCACGATCGGAGACGATGCTCACTGGGACGCCGTACAATCTGACTATCTGCCTCACGTACAAGTCTGCCAACCTCTCCGTGGACAGCCCCACTTTAAATGGTATGAAGTGGGCTGATTTGGTCAACCTATCAACAATGACCCAAATCGCGTCCTTCCCGCCAGGCGAGCGCGGAAGACCGGAAACAAAGTCCATGGTGATGTTTTCCCATTTCTACTCAGGAATCGGCAATGGCTGAAGTAATCCCCCGGGTCTCTGCCTCACGGCTTTGACCTGCTGGCACACAAGGCATCTCGAAACGAAGCGTGCCACCTCACGCTTCATGCCATACCACCAGACATGTGCCCTCATATCCTTGTACATCTTGTTGGCGCCAGGATGCAAAGAATACTGAGAGCGGTGTGCCTCCTGCATGACCTCCTCTCGCAGCTCACCCTTAGGTACACACAGTCTCGTCCCATGCCTCAACGAGCCATCTTCTGCAATGGTAAAATCATCTAATGAGCCAGCTCGGACCTGTGCAATAATACCCTGCAGCTGCTCATCCTGGTGCTGAGCTCCTCTAATCCTGTCCATCAGATCGGACTGGATCTGCAAGCTCATTATCTGTGTCTCGACCCCCGGAATAACTACCTCAATATCCAAGCTCTCCAAATCTGCCAATAGGTGCCGGTCTCTCGTCAAGAACATCGCTACTGGATACCGACTCAATGCATCCGCGACTACATTCGCCTTCCCCGGATGATACTGCAACGCGATGTCGAAATCCTTCATCAATTCCAACCATCTGCGTTGTCGCATATTCAGCTCCTTCTGTGTGAAAACATATTTTAAGCTCTTGTGGTCAGTAAAGATTTCCACACGCTCTCCATATAAATAATATTTCCACAATTTCAGGGCGAATATGACCGCTGCCAACTCTAAGTCGTGAGTGGGGTAATTCTTCTCATGCGGCCGCAGCTGTCTGGATGCATAAGCAATCACCTTCTTATTCTGCTCTAGGACGCATCCCAATCCCTTTCCGGAAGCATCGCTGTAGATAGAGAAACCGCCGGAACCAGATGGCAATGTCAATATAGGAGCTGTCGTCAGTCTCTTCTTCAGCTCGTCGAACGCCGCTTGGCAGTCTTCTGTCCATACAAACTCCACGTCCTTCCGAGTAAGCCTAGTCATCGGCTCCGCAATTCTAGCAAAGTCTTGGACAAATTTTCGATAATACCCAGCCAGTCCTAAGAAACTCCGAATCTCCGCCACAGAAGTCGGAGTAGTCCAAGACTCAACGACAGCGATCTTCTTCGGATCAACCGATATGCCATCCTCCGTCACCACATGCCCAAGAAATTCCACTTTCTACTCGTAGGCCTGCAGTAATACGTCTAAGTTGAGTACTACCACAAGTTTCGCTGTGTTTTGCGAAATGAGACCTGCATGGGCCACCATAAAAACGTGTCACGACCCGCACCCAATATTTGGGCATGAGCCGTGGGTACGTCCAGCCTACGCCGCAGTGTCGGCGGTAGAACGCTGTCTAGTCATCTCCACAGTTTACAAATACAACCACGCAGTTTATATTCAATTTCATAAGGTAAACAATTCACAGAGAGGCCAAACTAATGAATTTCATAAATAACTTGGAGAGATGGAAGATGAATAAACTGAAAACTCCAATATCAAAATGTATCAATATCACAATCTCCAAGAAAGGTAATGTACTAAAACATCAACTCATGAGTCTCAAAATAGGAAATACAACTAAAAAGTCCCAAATGAACAATCTATGAAAATAATGATGTAAAACTACTGGCAGCCATCTGTAGTAGGCAAGTCTGCTTAAGCAGCCTCTAACTCGTCCTGTGCACCGAAGTCGGGATCTGCAGTGTGCTCATAATAGGTAGTACAGAAGTCCTCTAACTCATCACCTAAAATGTTGGTTATCCAGTCAGGATTGGAACAAGCACACAAGCTGAAACACTATCCGCAATATAATGGAATTGACAGTATATGAATATAACATATGTAAAAGAACTGAGCAGTAAAATGATGACATGGTATATCTAGAATAAAGTGTGAATCGTAGAGTAATATGTCAACTGGAACGAATAAGAAAGCATAGCGACATGTCAAGTGGTAGAATAATAAAAGACAACTACCTAAGTGAATTGAAATACCTTTTTCGTCATGTGAACGGCTAAGGGGTAAATACGGCTCACTGCACGTGTCATGTGCAGCTGCTATCATTCACGAGAGACACAGGGGATAGAAAGGGAAGTTCACATGCCTACTAGGATATTTCCCCTCCCGACCAACACTCATGAACCCAAAATAAGTTATGAAAAAGAAGCTAAAAGTCTAATAATGGATTCACATCACTCACTCGTGTGTCCATCGTGTCGTCAAGCAGAAGAGCATATGAATATATATTGCACAAAACCATCAAAATTGGAAGGGGAACAGAAAGTGTACTTGCCTGTCGACTCGAGCTGTGAATACCAACTTAATGTTGAGTTGGAGTCCAAGTAACCTGTTATGCATTTAAATATGATCAACATGTGAAACTACTAAGTATATCTTTATTGGAAAATATTGCTAATTACCCTTGCCGTTCCAACTAGTTCTCAAAGGCTTGGGTGGTTTCCCCTCTTGGCAGTCAACTATCATAACCTATAGGTATACTTACCTATATCTATGTCAAGCCTATTATCTATAGGTATAATATCCCCAAGGTAGTCCTCTTAGAAACAGGGTACTCTACATGTATTTATAACCTGTACCACATTCCCTCCCTTGATATTCACCTATACTCTAGCATTTCATTGCCACCCATAATCATTGCTTTGCCAAAGTTCAATCCTTACTACCCTTCCTATGGTTGCTTATTTAACAATGAATGGATGTGGTTAGATGTGAACTCTCCCCTTCCTTACTGATATAAAGAAATCTGATTTAGAGGTAAAACTCACATGGTGTGAGCAACTAAGCCTTCATAATGGGAGGCCCCAACTAGGCATTTGGTTCAGCTACTGTACTTTGGGCAGCAGGCAAGGGAAATCTCATGCTGCTATTGCAGCAATGCAAGTACAGCCCTGTTACTGATATTTCCTCTCCCCTCTACAAATTAGTCTCTCAAAACCTGTCCTGCTCTTAGGAGTTGCACCCTATGGTTCAGGAACGATTGCAATGAACAATCGAGAGGGACATGCATTTCAAATTAATTAAAGAGCAGAGTATCCAGCTGCAGGATAATAACACCATGCCACTCAAGAGACCTATCCTAAGGTAATGGCAACTGAAGGGACATGTATTTCCAACTCATAGTATCAGAGAGTAACCTGGTCAGGAAGTTAGAACAGCTGAGTATATTTGGTGTTAATAAGATTTCTATTATACTAAGGTTTGAATGATGTCAACATTCCTGTTTCCTGCAGGTGGGACTCTGATATTACACATAGACATGACCTATTAGCAGGATAATATAACTGCTATTCAAGTGCAATGGAACCAATGATTGGCTCTTGCATAAAGTCTCAAATTGGTTGTCCAGCATGAATACTGGTGACCACATGGGATCAGTGGCCGATCCTGCTACTCCATATTCTAGTCTAAAGTCAAGGTATGGTTGTACCCAGTGATGTCATCTATACATATACCTCCCCCCTCATCAATCCTTCTTTACTATCTACACCATACCTAATGTCTGAAACACACAGATGGTATCCTTGTACATACCAGTAAGAGAATTTCCTTACCCAATTGTGAGGCAATGCAACTCAGGCTACATTTATAGAGGAATGGGTCTAAGGATACATAAGAGTATGTGATGAGTCAAAAGACTAAAGAGAAAAGACTACATGATGCACCAACACTCCTCGATGCAAATCCTTCCACCACAGATACTCATGCCTGTGCAACCCTGGTACGTCACTAAGGTTGAGCCAAACAGTAAGGGTGATAAGGCACTGACTGTCCTGTTACAGAGTTTAAGTTTACTCTACCTGAAGTTATTCTCCAGTGACATCCCAGGTACAAGTATAACCTGCTACTTATGTTGGGCATACAGCTTTAAGAAATCTAACAAGGGAATTAACACTCAAACCTCTACTCTGTTTAACTGGACTGATCTATTTTATTTATCTGGGTCACAAGGTTAATCAAGAGGTAACATATACTTTGTTGCCTCTGTGCATCACTGAACTTGCTGGTGATGTAAAGGAGGAGGATCCTTAGTTTAAAGGAGCTGTGCTAGTACATTACTGGACATGAATCCATAGTTCATATAACAGGTAACCCAAGTTATCAGGCAGTACAAACAAATAAGTAAACTAACTTGATAGCAGGTAACTAGGGTGGAAACAGGAGACTGAACTCCACTGTAATAGCAGGGCAGGGATTTGGACAGTGCAGCATGAGTACAAATTGACAATATGACATATCAGTCATGTGTATCTAATTTATATGGTGATGCAGGATATGGCATTTGATGTAGCTGTAGGAATGAAACTCTGCAGGTACGTGGTGTTTCATTGTGTAGGTTTTTGGTACTAACTCTTCTATATTCACATGTCAGTAATGCACATCAAAATACACACTACATGTTCGTGTTCAGGTTTAATCACTATATACTAAAATAGGCTAACTATGATTAATTATTCCTACCTTAACAATTGACCAGGGGATATTGTAACTGCATCCTCCTATGTGTATATACAACTGGACAATAACTTGGCCAAAGGAAACAGGTCTTGGGTAGGAGTCCAGTGCAGTTGACATTCTAAAGAACTGATTTTGCTATTCCCATGGTTTGTGCAATGACCCCCCCCCCCCTATACTTAACCCCAGATTCTCTCCCCATTGACAGGGCTTGGCTAAATGTGAACCACTGTTCTTAAACACCAATGAAGGCAACAGGACATCCTAGTCTATCCTAGGCTGTCAGTCCACAATTGAACCAAGTGTAACACAGGCACTTGCTAACAGTACAGTGCAATCCTTGTGATGAGCACCTGGTTTGTAGTATGTAGGCATTACAACATTTATTTGATAACTACAGGGCTTCCCAGGTGATGAATTGTATGGTTCAATCTGCCATGTACTATAATACTAGACTTTGCAGTCAAAGCTCGAATTCTTAATTAACATTGGGTGGAACCACTATCCTCCATGTCTACAAATGTTCAATAGACAGTATGTCATGAATATGATGGAGAATTGCACTGGCTAACAACCAATTGGTACTCAAAACAGGGTACTTCTTGGTTTGATCATGGTGTCTGTGTAAGTTTTGACAGTGAAAGTACCCCCCCTATTTCATGCTAGTCTAGTATAGCCTCAACTCGATTTAGACATTAAACCAATCACCTGCTCTACACGGTCGATGCTAACAATGTCGAGATTGCAATTCTTGAAGTAAAAGGCTTTTGGTTGGCATAAAACGAAGTACCTGTTGTCGATTCGAGGAGTTCCTCTTTGTGATCACCTTCTCGAACAGCAGACTTCTTGTTCTCAAGAGCGCCAGAGAGTTTTTAGGGTTCGGCCACAACTAGATAATCTACTACTTATACTAGGTTTTTGAGGGATCGAGGTGATAAGGAGGAAATCTCCTTCTCCTATCCGAGGCTGGACAGGAAAGGATCGAATCCTTTGATTCAAGGATTTCAAATATCCTATTGGCCGTTTAAAATTTAAACATTGGAGTTTTACCCTCCAGTCCCCCAGACTTTACAATATTTGGAATCAGCCCCCTGCACTTCTATTGTTCAATTGAAATGCAAAATTACATATGTTACCTATCTATATTGATAATAAGTTTTGTCACAACTATACACATTGGTTACCAAACTGAATCTAAGCATTGCTTAACTTATTGATGCCTAAAAAAATAAAATAATTGAGAATTTTCAGGTCAAGGGCTCACACTGCGGTGTAGGCTGGGCGTAGCCCGCGTACTCGTGCCCGATATCCGGGTGCGGGTCATGACATGTTTTTGTGGTGGCCCATGCAGGTCAGTCTTTGCAACTAATGCGAAGTCATGGTAGTACTTAGGCTTAGCCGTACTACTGCGTGCCTGCCCTAGGATTTGGATTTCAATCATAGAATTTTTTAGGATTTTGGTACTCAATCACATATTAGGATCTCTTGATAGATTCCAGGGATGACCCCAGAGAATTTTACTTCGAAACTATATTGAGTCTATTTTCATTCGTTTTTGCTTATCTTGATTTTTGAAACACCTGTCCATTGTCGAACCCTATTCTTGTATGAAGATAAGTTTCTTGGACTCTAGAAGGAACAAAAGAGTAGAAGTTGAACTTCTAACCATTTGGAATGGTAAAAGGAGATGATTAGTCAATCTTATATATGAAGGTTAAGATCTATTTTGAAAATTTTGAATTTTAACTAAGATAGTATGTTTGGGACTCGAGGGTTTGATGAAATAGGTTGAGAAATAAACATAAGATGTCAATTTAGAGAAACATGGATTATATAGCCAGGCCGGGAATAATTTATAGATGTGGGTTATAAGTTTAAAGAATTAGATAATAGCGTTGAATGGACTTGCGACAAGAAAAATGTTAAAGTGGCATTTTATATGATTTTATAGTGGTAAGAGCTGTTAAAGGAAATGTTAAGTTGTCTTCTTGCTAGTGTAGCCAAGGAAGTGGCACGGGATGCGATTACTATACAAATGATGAAAAAAATTCAAAGAATTACCAAGATGAAAATAGTAGAAGGATTTGAATATAATTTACAGGAGAAATGGCTAATAATTGGATTATGGATACTTAAGGTTTACAATTTATTTTGAGGATTGGGAAAAGCCAGAGTCATACCACTTTGATCAGTTACTGACACATGAAGTTTTAAAAACGGTTACATATATAGGATTCCTGATTCCTGCGGGATCCTCGACAAATTTATTTTTGACTATGATTAAAATTGAGATTGGTAATGGGATAAAGGATAATTTTGGAACTGGGTTTCTATCATCTTATATTTAAAAATTTCATACATGGAGTAAACATTGGTGGATGATAGGAGTGAAAAAAAATGATACTAGGAGTGACAAATTTAGATGTGAAAGTTTAGAAGAATTTGTATGAGTAGCAAATAGATAAGTGACCCTTGGTATGGGATTAGACAAGGCTATTAGCAGTGGATAATTTGTTACTTGGAGTCACGAAAATGATATAGTGAGGGAGAGTGATTTTTAGACAAGTTAAACATCTTAGAGGTTAATAAATTCACTTTTTTGAGTTTGGACAAGTGCAAGAAAAGGAAAGGACAACAACTATTTTATGACCAGATGAGCAAGAACAAATTCTTATCATCATTCTTTCCCGTGTTGATTAACTCTATCCTATCTACATCCACAACTAGGATTATAGGTTCTCTAGAACTCTCCAACATGTTTGCTCTCATATTATCATTTTTTGACAAAATTGCTTTTGTGTTTCATCTTTCCTATGATTTGACTAAACTCTTCTTCGTTAACCTCTTGGGTAATTCTTCTCGTCCTTCTCGGTAACTGTTGAAATGCCTTATGGATTGATCAACCCAGTCTTAGGCCCTTGCTATATTCTATTTAATAGACAACCTCGTTAATGGATTCCATAGTATAATAATAATATGTTTGTGTTTGTGATGAGTGATTTTTCCTAAAGGTTGATTAGGATAAGCTTATAGAATAGATATGAGTGACTGGCTATAGTGGACTTAGAAACCATTAAGAATGATTACATTGATAGTATAACCTGATGATTGTTACACCCCGACCCGGGAAATCATTCGTCTTTGCATCGACTTAATCCGAATCATCGTCCTCACTGGGACGTGATGCCGTACGAGTCTGAAGTTACACTCGTACAAGGCAAGATGACAAGTGCTCAAATGGTTATCTTTAGTTTGATAGTTAGCAGCGGAAGAAACAGAGTATACAAAACAATTCTCTTTATTCGATAATTGAACTGAGGTTACAAAGACTTCTAATAGCCCTAAATAAATCATGCCAATTGGCTACAACACTCAAGTTCTCTCTTGTCCACAAAGGATTTTATCGTTTCTTACATCATGTCTTCTATATCTCGGCTGCGTCATCATGTTGCAAATTCGAGCGTCAATGCGGTTGCACGCCTCAATGCGCTACGATATTCCATGCCTCAACGCATTCAAGCAAAGCTCCGCCACGAGCAGATGATTCCCTGAACCTGCTAGCAAACTAGTGGAGGATTAGTACTTTCGTCCTCGTTGTGCTGACCAAGACCCACTTAATCAAACCGACATTAAGTATGTATTGATTCATGCAACATAAAATTTAGTTCTCTTTCTATGTTCTCCTTAGGATCGATTTCATGGCATATTCGAAAGCTGTAAAGCATGTTATTTCATGGCAAGCATGTTATCGATACTTCTCATAGCAAGCAGGCAACCAATAGCTCTTCGTGTCGTTTCGTGACATTTTACCAACACGACGCACTCGTCCTTGCACCGACGTAAGGTGAATATGCCTCAATCCTTCCTTGTTATGTTATAAGTGGTCTGTGCAGGGTCTATGTGTTCTTGTACTTTTGGTCCACCGTTCCTTATCTATATGAAGTTCGTTAGCGCATCCGTGCCAGAATGGACTAAAGTGTTTCGCTTTTCTTTTCTTTCATTATTTTCTTTTTTTTCCTTTTCTTTCTCTTTCTCCTCTCAATTGGGTAGCCCGACGCCTCACAGAATGGGTTGCTATCCCAAAACCGGAGACTTACCATTACATACCAATCATTGCGGCTTTCACATCAATAACCGGTCGCTAATCGTCTAGAGATGTGTGCCTATCAAAATTTAACATCCCTCCTCGGCCGAATGGTCCCGGTGCCCCGGCGCAAACCGTTCGAGGGAACACCCGTGCATAGGAGATTATCTCCAGTACATTTCTCAAGCCCATTCAACCATGCAACACCTTATCTTATTCAAACAACCAAACAACAAACATAGTTGTGAGTCCAAGACTCAGACTTCGTATCACCTCATATTTCTCTTACTTTCATTATTCTTACTCTTTCTATGTTCTTGCATTCTTTGTACAATTTTATTCTTCGTTTCAATGTTCAATGGCACCGTGCCTCAACTTAATGTTCGTCAACCCAAAGGTCCAAACATTTTAAAGGCACCGTGCCACATTCGACAGTTCTGTCACATTTATGCCACAACTGTTCTCTTTGCAACGATGCCATCTTTTATGATTCTCGTGCATGTACGCACGCTTTAACGTGATTGTTCTCTATTCTTTGAGTCGTGCATGCGATACATGCCTCAATAGCACATTTCCATGTTCTATGTCTTATTGTTCAATGTTCATAGCTCATGCACTAGGGCACTCGCCTCAATCGTCTTTCAATGTGCTAGCCTTCTAACTCGTGCACGGGGGCACGAAATGACGTGTGCTGAGGCACTCGTCGATACAGTTATCCCATGTTTTCGTGGTTTGCACGCCGAGGCGCTCGCCTTGCGATGTTTTGATGTTCAATAGCGACTCATGCATTTGATGCACGTATCATTTCAATTGTCTATCTAGTGTTCGACACGCACTACGATTCTCTCCTTCGAGCCACTCTCGTGGTCTCGATAGGTTAACTTAGCATACAAAGATACATTTTAATTATGTATGACAGAGTAGGAAAGAAGAGTCAAAGCCCTCCCACATTAAGCCGATACGCCTTGTCGTTTCGTCGAGCCGATGCGGCTCCATTCATAGCTTTGTTGCAAGACCACTCTCCTAACTTAGCCATTCGAGCACTTCATGTTTCGTTGATTTATCTGACTGATTCGGCCTACTGTACCCATGAGCCAGTCTGTTGAAAGGCGATGATTTGGTTTTGCAGAATTTATTGCAAACAAGGGAAAAAGTCGAACCTCTTATATTTCAGCATAAAAGCATAGCCTGCACACGAAACCAACTAAAATCAATACTTGCCCGAATAGGACTTTTGCCATTGTATCGATTCGATTTCTTAGAATCTTCGAACCGACTCAAAGTATTTCTTTCGTTCGGGTCAACGTAACTCTTTGCATCGATCCGATTCGATGCATTTCTTGGGTCATCGTAACTCTTGTATCGACATGCGTCGATACATTATCGGGTCAACGCAATCTTTGAGTCAACGACTCAGCATAATGCACCATGCGGAGAGGAACATTACATAATATACCACTCAAAACAAGGTTCACCCTTGAACCGAAACTAACACTCAGTTCAAGTGTTTTCTAGATCATTTTACGATCTCGTCAAACTATCGATGTCTCATCTCAACCATTCGTGCAAGCTTTCATTAACTTTAAACCTTTCCTGTAGCTCAATTTGAATTCGGTATACGACTTGATTTGGATCATTACACATATTCAAGGCGTCCTAAAAATATATGTATTTCAGCCAAGCCCAGTGGTAGAAAATTGGAACAAAGCTAACAAGTAAATTTTTTATTCTATGCTTGCCCTCTCGTACTCTCAAATCGGACTTATCTTTAGCAATAGTTCTCGAAATTTTATCACATATGTATATTCGATAAATACGTGATTCATTCAACAAAGTTGGCACATGTGACACGATTCAAAAATCGTATTTCTTATTTCACAAGTTTCGTACAGACCGTTAATTCTATGCGTTGCGTCAAGCCGTCGCGCATCTGATTGCAACGATCTTCCGTAATGCCTTGCGTTCAAAGTCGATGCCCAACTATTTTCGAAGCCTGTCTATGCAACTCATCTCGATATGATTTCTCTTTGTTGATTTACAAATACATCAATGTAGAAGCATAAAAATTTAGCATACTGGAAATATGTGCCCAAGTCACCAATGAAGTCATATGCGCCCAAGTCACCAATGAAGTCATATGCGCCCAAGTCACCAACGAAGGCATATGCGCCCAAGTCACCAGTATGAACAAGGCGCCCAGGCGCCCGCTCTAGGCTCCTCCAGAAGGGAGCGCATAGCTCCATTTCAGGCTATGCGCCTAAGGCAGAACAACCTCCGACTCGGTCAAACTCACGATCAATCGTGCACCAAAGCATACGGCCACGTCAGTCTCCACGAGAAGTCGTGCACCGAAGAATATTGCCACGTCAGCACCACGATCAACCCATGATCACGCAGCCTGCATGCGCCTACACCCTATGCGCCCAAAGCAGGACCATGCGCCCACATGAAAACCAGTGTTTGCTCATGTTTGCTCATAACATAATTCTAGCACAAGAACGACTATAAAAGGGGTCTCATACCTTTTCCAAACACATAACGAAGAGCATTTTCAAAAGCCAAATTGCTTCACTTCTTGTCAGTGAGCCGAGAGTTAGCAATTTTCTTAGGTTTTCTCCCACTTTTATAATCGGAGTGTCAACAGAGTAAAGGAGCAACTGTCGCTCGATCTTCATCGTTCCATTCTCCAAAATTCTTTTTTGTACTCGGGGATCCTCAGCGCAGGATCTCTCAGGCGTACTCAATTTTTGGTACCTTGCGCCAATAAAGAAAAGACCGTATTTCTTCTTCTTTTTGTGTGTGTCCAAAAAAATGGCAACTCTGCTGGGGACTACCTTTTCCTCTGACGAGAAGGTGGTGACGCAATCCGATACCGACAAAGTATGGAGCACTCAGAAGATGTTGATCGTGAAGTTCGATCAGCAGGCGTTCGAAGAGATGCTCTCGAGGGATGGCTCTACTCCCTCAAAATTGGCGAAGCCAAACAAGTCTCGCAAGACTTGGCTTCCGAAGGCTCGCAGTACATATCCTGCCAGTGTCATAGCAGATATACAACTGAAGGACTCTGTCACATGGGTGCATGGCTCTGCCACAGAAGCTCAACAAATAAAGAAAGCTCACACCGTTCTGGGCTCTACTAGTCCAGCGACTTCTCTCTTGTGCAACCAATAACGGAGTGTTCAACGCTCGAGACATGGCAAAGGAAAATATTACGATGCCAAGAATCGGAGTGTTCAACACTCTGGGCAAACCCAGCGAGGCTCACAAACGAAGTAGGCGAAGCTTGGAAGAGAACCGCGCTGCTCCACCAAGCATGTGCCTAAGAGGGAGTGTGGGCGCATAACTCTGGGCAGAAGACTTCAGTCTTTGACAGATTGTGCATCCAAGGTCATGCACCCAAGGCTATGCGCCCAGGCTCAACTGACCCATACTATGCACCCATATAGAGGAAGCTCAGACATGCTCCTAAGAAGCATGCGCCCAAAGGTAGACTTCAGGGCTTAAGCGCCCACAGCAAAAAGACAGGCCCCAACGCGTATAGCACGGGCCTGTCTTCAAGGTCATCAAAGAACTTAGGTGTGGGGGTTGTCCCTGCTCGTGAACTAAGTCTGGATGTGCCAACTCTCCTTATAAACCCACATGCAAAGCTCGACTGATGCATGTAACATAGGTTTTAAGGAAAAACCTCTCTTCCGCTGACTTACGCGACATGATAAATCGTAAGCGTAAAGCGAGGGAAGATACAGCAATTCATAGTGTACATCTGTGCACCAGTATTGTCACCAACTGTTGCTGCACCAAAGCAACGAGAGTGCCTCAGAGGCAGTCCATGTTTCGACGACTGCATCATTCTGACAATGAAGAACCGCTGTGTGTTTCATCCAACATGGCATCATGGGGTCCCCCTTACGGGAGCCCCAATCAAAGAAAGTGGACCACGAACCCAACTTTTTCTCTCAGTTCCGCGAACAGAAGTAGAAGAAGTCTGCTAACAGATAGCCAGCAGACTCTACACTTTTCCTTATCAACACATGACATACTTCAACATATAGACTCTACAATTACCCAAGGACGATATGTTCTTGTCAAAGCTGTTTATTAGCACCTTGCAGGGGGTAGCTTTTGAATGGTTCTACAGTCTGCCTGACGGTTGTATCAATTCTTTTGAATGGTTCTACAGTCTATATGGGTACTCGGTCAAGGACAAGATTGCGTACAGATGACGAGGACTCCCAAGTTGGAGTAGTATTCTCTCAGAGTCTGAAGCAGATGACCTTCATACTGGGGGTAGCCTTCCAGATGATGATGACCTCTCCGAGTCTGACGGTGACTATCTACCTCCCCTACCTGAAGATGAGGGACTTGTTAACTCAAAGACAGACAGTATCAGCACCAGATGTACTATTGCCTCTGTTCGTTCTCGCATGTTATCTACATACATGGCAGATAGAGAAAGACCTGAAGAAGCCAGTAATCAAACCAACAAACGGCTAGAGGGTCTTGAAACAGCATTTGTCAAGATTATTGATATGATTACCAGTATCATGGTGGTCCATGCTGCTGGGGTTGCTCCTCCACCTCAAAAAATGTCTCGGCACACGTTAGTCCGGCTCATAGCAACAACCCTCCTTCACTACAGATGGAGTATCATTCCGTTGCACCTCCTCCAAATCTCGTAAATGCTAGGGGTGGTCCTTCACCAACGACGCCTGACAACCGTACAACAGCCATTTTCTAATACCTGCTTAATCAACAGGATGTAATTGATTCTATGGTTGCCTATCTCGACACCATCTCACAGAAAGACGAGCTTCAGAAGATGGGAATATCTCAACCTTTATCCTCATGAATGGGAGAATGCTACTTGCCCTCCTAACTATAAGCCGCTGACGCTGAATTCATTTGACGGGATGACTTCTCCTCGTCAACACATGACATACTTCAACACACAGACTCTACACTTACCCAGGGATGATCTGTTCTTGTCAAAGCTGATTATTAGCACCTTGCAGGGGGTAGCTTTTGAATGGTTCGTCAGTCTGCCTGACGGTTGTATCAATTCTTTTAAAAACTTAGAGAGGTTATTCCTCAACAGGTTTTACGAGAGTGGCATGCATGTTAGAATGTCCACCCTCATTGAGACCAAGCAAAGGAGGACTGAGTCTGTCATTGACTTCATCGAATGCTTCAGGCGACTAGCATTGAAGATGTCCTTCGGTATACCAGACTCAGAACTTATGGATACTTGTCGACACAACTTCCTTCCTACAGTAAAGTTTAATCTGGGTATACATAAGTATGATACATGGTCCACTTTCATTGGGGCCAATGATGCTGCTGAAAACGATGTTCCTAATCTGTAATTACTGGGTTAAAAACACCCAAATATGAAGACAAGGGCAAGCATCCTCAAACTATCCCTGTCCATGGGGGTAAAGGGAAAGAGGTTTTGAAGCTCGATACTTCCAAGAGAGCTTCCAATTCTCAGGGTGCCTCTGACAAACCTAAGGAGACTTTTTCCTTTGACGAAGACGATGTTATTACCATTTTTCACACATTGACGAAGGGTAATAAGCTGACGTTGCCTACACCACGACGTCCTGTAGAGGCAAACCAACTCAACGATCCCAAGTACTGTCTTTATTATCAGTACGTGCACTACTCTACCAAGGATTGCATCATCCTGAAGAAGATACAACAGCTTATCGACAGTCAAGTGATCAACCTCGAAGCTGAAGAACAAGGTCGTATCTTTTAACATGATCTCTCTTCAATTTGGTGACTTTCCTCCCACAAAAGTCCCCGACGGCATAGTCCCGATCCCCAAGGCAATAATGGAAGATGTTAACCTGCTGCTAGCTCGCAACTCAACCTTGGTGCCACTCACGACTGAATATGGTGAGATTATGTGGGTCCATCCGGACCTTGTGCAAGAAATAACGCAGGGGGTGGTATCTCCCAAAGCAAAGAGAGGCAAGAAATACTAGTCATGCCATATGGTGTCTTCTCCCATCTACGAAGTTCTATCTAGCGAGACGCGATCGGAGAAGGCTTACCTACGGACTTACGACCCCTCATAAGAAGAAGTAGTACCTTCTCAAGCTCCTGTCGCCCCCATAAGTTCAGAAGTCGGTCAGTCGAAGCCTTCAATTTCCGACAAAGCCAAGCAGAAGGAGACACGATTTGACAAGTCTCTGAAGGTGCCAAGTCCCGAAGGCATGGATCGGCCTTACAACTTTGACATACTGGCACAGCTGGCCAATACACCTGTCAGGTTTTCTCTGTTCGATCAATTGCGACTCTCCAAAGAAACGCGAAAGGCCTTAAGTGAGGTATTACTACATGCCGACTCTTATCTCGTTGAAGTCAAAGCCCCAGCTGAAGACCCTATCTCCTGTCCTCACTACCACAGTACTATGGAAGTGGTACCCAACATCACCTTTACACAGGAGGATATGCTACTCAAAAGTAATCGTCATAATATACCTCTGTACTATACAGGGTATATCGGGGTGATTAAGGTGGATCGAATGCACATCGATCCAGGTTCCTCCTTCAGCAACATTCCTAGAAGTTTACTCCAAATTCTAGGAATCCCTCTACACAAGCTATCTGCAACCAATACAACTATCATGACTTTCAACGCTGGAAGAAGCCACCCGCTGGATAAAATCAGTTTCAAGTGCCAGATTGGTGATCTCCGAACGGAGGTTTCTTGCTATGTAATCTACGCCAATGTATCATACAATATCTTGTTGGGACGTCCGTGGATACACGAGAACGTGATCCCTTCCACACTTCACCAGTGCTTCAAGTACGTCAATAGTGATGGCGTCGTGAAGACGAAGTTTGACGATGTCGATCCTTTTAAGGGCATCGAAGCCTACTATGGAGATTCGGTACTTTACCAATCTCAGCCCTCCAAGGATGACGGCAACGAAGCTGACGATGAAGCTGAAGCAAGTTCATCCTCTAATGATGGTCCCCTGATTATCCGAGTCAAAGGACGTACTACTCCAAAATGTACTCCAAACCTCTCACAATCTGGGTGGAAAAAAAAACCCTGATAAGGTCAAACCATTGACCATCACTGTCCGCAAGACACCTCGGGCGAAACCTGCTGAAGGCCATCCTTCCAATCCTGAAGAGTTACCCTACGTGGTGAACTTAACCAAGACTGTGGCTCCTCTTCCAGATGATGATCCCCTCAATGAATATATCAATACTCATAATAATATACCTTCAGCGGATGATGTTATCCCTGAAAAAGAACTTTCATATTTTTTTAGTAAAGGTTTATCTTTGAATTACTCCGATGTCTATCAATTTGTAAACCACTACATAGATACGATATACGCTCTAGAGCACGGCATAGGACCACATCTCTACATGCCGGTCACGACATCTCATCTGCGGGAAAAAGTCTGGCTAGAAGATATCTACTACTTTATCATTTCAGCTAGAAAGAAGGGTGAAGAATTAATCATCTTCGATCGAATAATTGGCGAAAGAAAGTTCGTTCCAGACTCTACCTCTCCTAATCACAACACGAAAGCTGACCATAACTCTGAGAAAATAAAACTTTTTCGATATTGTTGGCAGGCCAAGAATATCATCCAGAACATGGGATATGATATAAAAAGTGACCAGGGGCTAAACTACGGACAAGGACAACGGTTGCCAATACGTCACTTTGCTCTTTCCGGCAAACCCGAGAACTATTATCAACAAAACGGTGTTGACTTGGGTTATGTCACTCCTCCAATAACTCCTGAAAGATCAGATGATGAAGCAGATCGTTGTTCTCATTCTTCTGATTCCTGCCTCTGGGATTCAGACTCTAGCATTGGAGACATATTCAAAGCAAACAATGTCCAATCGATCGAGCTTGAACAATGGGCTCAAAAGATGGATACTTGGTGGGAGTTGCGTTTTGAACAACGTGAATGACCTACCGAAGACGAAGTCGACCAAGTCAATTTAGGAGATGAATCATCTTTTAAACCAATCTTCATCAGTAAAAGTCTATCTGGCGATGAACGACAATCTCTTGTACAGTTTAGAAGAGAATATATCGACGTCTTTGCATGGAGCTATGAAGACATGCCAGTCTTGGACCCTAAAGTCGCCATGCGCCGCCTAAATATTTCGTCTAAAGCTAAGCCAGTGAAGCATGAGCAACGACTATTCCGACCAGATATCATGGAGGATATCGAAAATGAAGTCAAGAAACTTATTGCAAGTGGATTCATTCGCGAAGAACAACATCCTGACTGGGTTGCTAACATCGTTCCAGTTATGAAAAAGAACGGTAAAGTTTGAGTCTGTATCGATTACCATGATTTGAACTCTACATGCCCGAAAGATGAGTTCCCTCTATCGATCACCGACGTAATGATCGACAATACTTGCGGCTTCGAGCGGATGTCCTTCATGGATGGGTTCTCATGCTACAACCAGATCAAGATGTTCCCCGACGATAAGAAGCACACATCTTTTCGAACACCGTTGGGGGTATACTGCTATACGGTAATGCCCTTCGGATTGAAAAATGCAGGGGCAACATACAGCGAGCTATGAACAAAAATTTTTGCGATCATTTGCGCAAAAAAGTAGAATGCTACATAGACGATATTGTTGTTAAAAGTCGTCTCAATGGCAACCACCTCCAAGACTTGAGAACGGTGTTCGAACTAATGCGTGCACTTTAACTCAAGATGAGTCCAACTAAGTCTTTTCTAGGAGTCTCCAGCGACAAGTTCCTAGGTTTTGTCATCACTTCAAAGGGTATACATCTTGACCCGAAGAAAGTGAAGGCTATCCTCGATATGCATTCTCCAAGAAACCTCAAAGAGGCTAGACTACTTCAGGCGATTTATTTCGAACCTTTCTGGAAGATGTCAACCGTTCACTCAGCTCATGAAGAAAGGCGTATCTTTCGTCTAGACTGAACAATGTCAACGCGTATTCGATGACATCAAGAAGTATCTCACAAGCCCCCCAGTATTGGTAGCTCCAATAATGGAAAAGCCCTTCTTACTATATGTCCGTGCTGTGGACCATTCCCTTGGTGCCCTATTAGCTCAGAAGAATGAAGGCGGCTATGAACAGGCAATCTACTACCTCAGCCGCACAATGGTGGGTGCCGAGCACAGATACACACCTGTGGAAAAGGAATGCCTTGTACTGGTATTTGCTATCTAGAAGACACGCTACTATGTGTCTGGACAGACTATCCACATCATATCTAAAGTCAATCCTCTCAGAATACTCATGACTAGACCGGGTTCTCTCAATTCCCGTTTAGCTACATGGGCAATGTTGTTGAATCCATATGATATGTTATTTGTTCCTCGAAAGGCAGTAAAAGGCCAAGCATTAGCTGATTTCCTAGCAGCTCATCCGGTGCTAGAATCTTCCAAACTCTATGACGAAATCCTCGATGAAGTAGTGGAGTGTAACACCGCAACTGAAGAAATCCCCATTTGGCGAATGTTCTTTGACGGTGCATCAAAAACAGGACCTAAAGGAAATATCATGGCCGGAGTAGGCGTCGTGCTCGTGTCACCCGACCATCTAGTTATACATCGTGCATATTCTCTCGTGGAACCCTGCACCAACAACATGGACGAATATAATGCCCTGTTGATCGGCCTGCAGCTGGAAAAACAACTAGGATTTGACTATCTAGAAGATTACGGCGATTCCAAGCTTATAATTAGTCAGGTCCGAGGGGACTATAAAGTTCGTCACGAAGATCTCATCCCCTATCACAAAGCGACAATCGAGTTGGCGTCTACTTTCGCTGGATTCTTCATCGAGCACGTGACTCGACTACAGAATATAGAAGTAGATGCTCTAGCCGGTCTCGCTGCTTCCTTGACCACCCCTGCTAATACTCTGTAGTCGATCACAGTGTCTGGTCGAGAACTATTCTATGTAAAAGATGCCTTGCATATTCATCACAGTTACACAACGGAAACAAACATCGACGTTAAAGACTGGAGATTTCATTATTAACTACGTACAAATTTTTTTTCTTTTTTTTATTATCAAGGTTCGCATTGTCAGTATCGGCCGGTGCAAATTATGATTTTTAGTATAAATTGATAATATGTTAGTTCTTTTTACATGACTATAACTACAAATGTGGTGATTTGTTATATTAGTAAATAATAAGATTTGTTGGACTTGTATAAAACAAGGTAGTTTTAAGGACCTTACATGTAAACATCCTCTAGTTTTGTTTTATTCATATGGTTTTTATCATTAGTAGTAAGTATTTATTGGTAGATGTGAAGAAGACATGGGTGATTAGTGGATTTTTAAATGTTGGGTCTAGGAGATTATTGATCATACACAAATTTTGTTATTTTTAGAAGAGAAAATGGTTAAATGTTAATTTGTTCTAAATAGAAATGTCTTAATAACTCAATTTATTTATGATTTGCGTGACTTTGAGCAATTGCCATGATTTTGAGGACATATAAACTAGGGTGGATTTATGGAGCTTAAATGCAAAAATCTCTTTTGTTATGTTCTAGTGTTTGCTCATCATTAATGTTTTAAAACTTGTTTGTAGATATGAAGAAGATATAAATACTTGTTTGTAGATATGAAGAAGATATAAGTTTCAAATGCCATGATTCTGAGGAGTTATAAACTAGGGTAGATTTGAGGGACTTAAATGCAAAAATCCTTTTTTGTTATGTTCGAGTGTTTGCTCATCATTAGTGTTTTAATACTTGTTTGTAGACGTAAAGAAGAAGTGAGTTTTTGAATGGTTTGTAGAGGATTATTCATTATGTAAATAGTTTATTTTAAGCAAATTGATCATATATTAGTTGGTTTTAGATCTGTTTATGTTTATTTGTAAATAATGGGATTTTCTTTTACAAGTTTGGTTTCTTAGACTGTCGAGCAAAATTGGATAGAATATCACGGGATAATGTGTATAAATAGGATTTTTGCATGCATACTCTCTAAAGTATTTAAATCTGTTCATATATTACACACCTTGTAATTTTTAATAAATTTGATATATACTTTTGATTTATATTTTGGTTTTGCATGTAAATAATTGTCGCAAATATTCTAGATAAGGTAAAATGCCTTAAATTCTTGACAAATATAATGATTTCCATAAATGCTAACATAACGGTAGCTATGTAAATGAAATATTTTTAAGGTATACATGTTACTAGAACGATGCTCAGCTCTCGACCATCTTGTCCAAATCTTCCATGGACATGGAGCGGGGGTGCTATTTCGATGGGTGGTCCCAGGTGATGTAGTAGAGCTCGTGGCTGATGGCAGTGTTCCTGAATTCATCGGCGTTGCAGACTGGTATGGAAATAGCCTTCTGGCGAGAAGAAAAAGTTCGAATATATAGTACATCATAAAGGTTCGAGAAAGGTTTTCCCATCCCCATATGCAATATTCGAGAAAGGAACGAGTTAATATGACCCATGCCGAACCTATAGAGATAAGAGAATGTAAGACAACTTTGTTAAGGTATATCTAAATGAAAACTAAAGGGGCATACCACATAACTCAAAAGAAAGGAACCTATGAAATATTGATGTTTTATAATTAAATTTATATACTTTTTAACTCCTAACTGTGTCCATTTTGTGTTTGTACCCATCTCCATATCCGTGCAACATAGATAACTAGGTTTGTACCTACTTTAGAATATCCCTTATCTACCTATCTTTATATCCTTGCAACATAGGTAACTAGGTTTGTACCTACTTTAGAATGTCCCTTATCACCTGTTCCATGTGCATATGGTTCTATTCAGTGTCTGTATATGGTTCTATTCAGTGTCTATATAAGATTCTATTAGGTGTTTGGATAAAAAAGAAGATAAAAAGAATGATCTAAATAGAATGGTCATATCTCAGACCAAACACACTAAACATGGAGTTCGATCTCCATATATATTACATCAGAGGCAATAATCTTTTATCCAGATAACTGTTGTAAGAAAAGAAACTAAAGGCTTACAATGTATAGGGACTTGAGATGTATGGTGAGTCTGATGTCAACAGCATGTTGCATTGTGCATAAACCTAGCATTATACAACCAATTGTGTTGGTCAGGAGATATTTGATGATACACAGGCACAAATTTAACACGATAAGACACAAATACTGAAACAGAAGCACAACACCTATTTTGGCTTGTCCTAGTATATATAGAACATATATGCTGCGTCTGACACAATGTGACACAGACATGGCACCAAATTTTTGGAGTTTTTGTGCTTCCTAGACCTCCCTCTTACCCTTCAAACATTGGTTCCCACAATAAAACTCAAAACCATTAATCATCTATCAATTATTGATCAAATCAAGCAAGAAGACCAAACTCTTAGGCTGTGTTTGGTTGGTCGAAAAGTGAGAAAAAGGAAACGAAAATGGAAGTGCTTTTAGTAGAAAGAAACCTGATCCCATTTATATAGGATCAATTTTCATTTTCATGTTCTTTCCCTTAATTAATTAGCAACCAAACACTCCTTAATATCTTATTTAAATTGATAAGAATAGGTTTATAAAATGAACTATTTTACCATGCAGATGGGTTGTGGTAAAAGGGTTTTCATTCTCACCAAAATGAGATCTTTGACTTCTAAGCCCTTGTATTCTTGGATTTTTTTTTATTTGCCAGTGTTTTTACAGTGATATATCCTTGCACGTCCTTGTACACTCAAGGTACGGGACACCTCAAGAACAGGAACTATGTCCCAAATATCGTCAAGGGCAACATTCCTGCAACTTTTTCTCGTCCTGTTAGTGATCTTCGTAAACTCTTGATGCAGAAGTGGAAGGTTACAAATCCATCCTGTCCAGCGGTGATCCAACAGCAAGAACATCATTGCAATTCCACCATGAAGTTGTCATCAAATGTTGCTGTCAATCAGCCAAGCGGTCTGTCTTTGACCGTTTGAAATATGTTAGACTCCTGAACCTATCCTAGTGGACGAAGATGAACTACTTTATTCTCCTATCAACATGGCATCTCGAAGCACTGGGGGTGGAAAACGTCCAAGACCTAATGCATCCCGCAATTCCAGTCAATAGTACTTTGATCGGATTCATAAATCCGACGAAGGAGTATACCAGTATACTAGATCAAGAAGCCGAGACATAATCGGTCAAAGGAATCTTTCTTCCAACCAAGATTCTCTCAGTCAACAGGATACCCTTATCACTCATTCTGGGGTTGATTCCTTAAATGACTTTGATGCTGATAACGAAAGTTTCGAAAAGACCATCTTTTCCACAAGCTCATCTTCAATAGCTAGAGAAGTGACTGCTTATGTCGCCACAGAAGATCAATATGCTTCCAGTTCTAACAACCAAGAGCAAAGAATTGCTACTTTGGAGGCTAGTTTGAAGAACATGGATAAGATGATGACAGGCATGGTTGCTGTGATTATGGCACAAAATGCGGTTCCACCGATCACGAATCTGATTTTGACTAAGAAACCTATAACAACATCGGCTCCTATTAATATTGATCTGGGGGTACATTCTCCTCACACTACTTTCATACCAGCGCAGGCTATTCCAAGTCAATCTAGTGCTGGAGGTGGTACTTATCATGCAGTACCTCCTCCTAACATATTAAATCAATCTACTGCTCCATAATCCTCGAAAAATACCAATGAGGCCATAAAACTTTACGTACTCAATTCGAAGCTTTCAAACATAAAGACGGCTTGCAGAAGCTTGGGATCAAACAATCCTATCCTATAGAATAGAAAGAAGTCCAATTTTCTCCTAAATACAAACCTCCCACTATTATGATATTTGATGGCAGCACATCTCCAAGTCAATACCTCAATCACTTTGAGGTAATGGCTGATCAACTTCAACCAAATGATGCTCTTCTTACTAGAGTATTTGTCGGCTGTTTAGCTTGTGCTGCATATGACTGGTATCGATGGTTGTATAACCTCTTTCTTTGGCTTCAAACAAATGCTCTTGAAACGATTTTATGAGGGAACCAACGACATGACTATGTCTGCTCTCATCAAAATCAAACAACGATATAATGAAACTACTGAACATTTCATTGAATGATTCCGCCATGAAGCACTCAAAATACCTCTCGGAACTCCAGATGCTTTGACTATAGACACTTGCAAATCAAACATATTGCCAATAATCAACATATGGATGGGATCAACACAGTTCCAGGACTGGCCTTCCATCATAGTGAACGCCAAAGCAGCAGAAGAGAGCGCTGACAAGTTCAAAAAATTAGGTATTCAAATGCCTAAGCTTGAAAAAGATGAACATTCAACAACCAACAACGGCGGTCGTCAGAAAAATCGCAAGAGCAAATAGACTTTGGCTATTAATCTCAAAGGCAAAGAAGCTATAGCTATCAATGTAAGTCAACCAACATCTACCCCAACAGCACCACCATAAAGGGCACCACGTCCAAAAGAAGAATACTCTTTTGATGAAGATAATATCATGAGTATCTTTGATTGTCTAATCAAGAGCAATAAGCTTCAACAACCAGAAGCAAAACGGCCAGAGAAAGTTGTTAAGAATGACCATCATAAATATTGTGTTTACCACAGATTTATTGGACATCCAACTCGAGCATGATATGTGCTCAAGGAAAAAATTCTGGAGATGGTCAATTTCGGTGCAATCACTCTCCAACAAGATGAGAAAACTGTAACGGCTAATGTCGTTTCTCGACAGTTTGGAGATTTTTTGGCTCAACTTGTGCAGGACAGCGTCATCCCTATCCCGAGAACTAATCTGAAGATTGTTAATCTTCCACTACACGAACTGATGGTCTTATTCCTCTGTCTACTGATAAAGGGAAAATTATGTGGATTCATCCAGATTTAGTGGCTGACTTCGAAACAGTCTTCCTTCACCAAGTCTAAGAAGGCTACTAAATATAAATCATGCTATATCATTTCGTTGGGTGAACATTATCTTCCACCTCTAACTGCTACCTTCATCTCGGCAGCAGATAATCCTTTTTCTTCTTCCCCTGCTGAGACAATATTGTCAAAGGTAGAAGCCAAATATCAACCAGCTTTCCATCTATATAGTCCATAGTCTCATGAACTAATGACAAAAATGGGATATGATCTACAAAAGGCTCTGGTTTGAACCATAAAAAGGGATCTCATGTACCTCTTTTCCTATGTCTTTCTTACAACCAATCTCGGGTTGGTTTAGTTACTGGAGAAATTCTTCATCTTGCCAAAAAACCCTCCAGAAATAAGATTCAGGCAATGAGTTGCAATATGGTGCCCTTCGAATCTGTATCCGAAGAAAAAGCCTTAATTGGTACCAGATCTGGGAAACCATACCTAAGAGACTATTCAGAAGGTCATGAAAATCTTGCTCCAGCTCTGGAGGCTCCTCAAGCATTATCTTCTCCTGCTGACGATGTTCCATCAGCTTCATCACCTCCAGTAGAACCAACTCTTTCCAAACCGATGATAGCCGACAAAGGAAAACAGCATGTCTATTTTGATAAAGTATTAAAGAAGACTCCAACTTTGAGACTCGAGAAGCCATATAATTTTGATATACTGGCTCAGCTGGCTAATACCCCGACAAGATTGTCAATTTTTGAGCTACTCCGTCTTTCGAAAAAAACTCAAAAAACGTTGAGTGAAGCTTTGATGCAAGCTGATACTTGTCTAACATTCCTCAAGAAGCTAGAGGAAGAGCCTATAACATGCCTTCACTGTCATAGTGTGATGGAACTGATACCCGATATCACCTTTACAAAATATGATATGTTGTTGAAAGATAATCGTCATGACCGACCCCTCTACTTCACGGGATATGTCGATACCATGAAGGTTGATCGATCCTGGGTCTGCACTTAGCATCATGCCAAAGACTCTACTAGATGCATTAAAGATTTCCGTACACAATCTTTCAACAACCATCACGACAATCTTAGGATTCAATTCTGGAAGAAGTGAACCTCTGGAAAAGATTCGTCTGAAGGTTCAAATAGGCAATCTTCGTACAAAGGTTACTTTCTACGTGATCAATAATCATGACTCTTATAATGCTTTGCTGGGAAGACCTTTTCTGCATGAGCATAACATTGTACCATCCACTCTACATCAATGCGTCAAATATGTAGATATCAATGGAGAGGTTCAGAAGGAAGTAGCCGACTTAAATCCTTTCAGGGGCATTGAAGCGTATTATACTGACTCTCGGATGTACAAGAAAGAGTTCATGAAGGTTGTAGTGGCGATAGATAGTGAGGAAGATTAGAAAGATACTTCAAAAGATGTTCTTATGATCCCCGTCAAAGGACGTACTACTTGTCCCTCTTCTTCTCAGACGTTGACTATCCATCCTTCCTCTCATAACAAATAGCCTCCTGCTGTAGAAAGGGAACAAAAGGAGATCACCCCTTCTGAGCCTCTGGTTCTCGACCTTCACCGTAACAAACCTTCACCTTCTCCTTCTCCTCCTCTGGTTATCAACCTGACTAAGCCTTCCGTTAAGGTTATGAATCCTCCTTCTCCTCCTCTGGTTATTAACCTTACTATGCCTTCTGTTAAGGCTAAGAATCATGTTGTAAATGATGATGTACAAATCAATAAAATAGCATCTCCTTTATAGTATATTGATTTTTTTTTATACTCGATGTTATCTAGAAATGCCAGATAACTTCGAAACACTTACCATTGGAGCATTTCAAGCTTCCCAAATGAAGTATTGCTCGAGCCAATGCAGGACTCCTTCTTCTTAGTTCCATCCAGGAAGAAAGATGAACTTTCTATACTTTTTAGTAAAGGAACAGAACAGAAGATCACGCCCAATGATAAAGAAGAAAATCACGATAACGGAAGACTTCAATTATATCGTTATAGTCAGTAATAAAAAGATATCATTCAAAAGATGGACTATAATTTTAAAGTTGGTCTCAATAGCGATAAAGGAAGACGAACTCCTATTCGTATCCCTGCTCTAAAAGAAAATCATAACAATACTATAGCAAAATGAAGTGGAAATTGGGTTATACTTCACCAATTCCGACTCCAGAAGCTTCTGAATCCGATGAAGAAGAACGATCTAACTCTTCTGATTTTGTCTCATGGGATTCAGACACCAGTGTTTGGTACGTCCATAGAGTGACTATATCTTCCAATATGGTAAATGCCGAGTTCTCGAAAGATGACGAAGACTTTGTCGAAGCCTCTGAATCTGACCCTTGGTCACAAAGGATGGATACTCAATGTGATCTTCGTTTCGAGCAACGTGAGCCACCTACTGAAGATCACTTGGTTCAAGTCAACGTTGGAGATAAAACTTTCCTAAAACCAATATTCGTTAGTAAAAGCCTCCCTGAAGCGGATAAACAAGAACTGATCCAACTTATTAAGGAATACATTGATGTATTCTCTTGGAGCTATGAAGATATGTCGAAATTGGATCATCATATCGCTACCCATAAACTCAATATTCTACCAAATGCGAAGCCAGTCAAGTAGCAACAGCGTCGATTTCGACCTGACATAATGGATGCCATAGAATCTGAAGTCAAGAAACTCATCGCCCTTGGTTTCGTCAGAGAAGAAAAACATCTGGACTGGGTGGCTAATGTTGTCCCAATTTTAAAAAAAACAGGGAAGGTCCAAGTCTGCATCGACTTCAGAGACCTTAATGAAGCTTGTCCCAAAGACGAATTTCCTCTTCCAATCACTGCTGTCATGATCGACAATACTTGCAGATTTGAACGTATATCTTTTATGGATGGATTTTTAGGATATAATCAAATCAAGATGCATCTGTAAGATGAAAAATATACATCTTTTTGCACTCCTCTTGGAGTCTATTGCAATACAGTCATGTCGTTTGGTCTCAAAAATGTTGGTGTAACTTATCAGTGGGCCATGAGTACTATCTTCCGTAATCATTTGTAAAAGACGGTTGAATGCTATGTAGACGATATTGCTATCAAAAATCATCTAAAGAAAGACCATGTAAGCCCACTTCCCAATTTTTTTTAATTTTTTTAATTTTATTTGTTTATGATTAATTTTATGGACATTGTGAGTCATGTCAAAGCTTGTCGGTGGGCTATGACCATCTTAAGGTCATATGACCTCTAGATAGCTTATATATGAATTATTTAGCTATTTTATATTTTTCTACAATTTTTGGATATTTGTAGGTATTTAATATTTAAGGTTTTATTATTTTTAAGGACTTTCAGGATTTACTGTAAGGTCATACGGGGGTATTTTGGTACCCAATATTTTTATTTGGGCTCTAAATGACTAAAAATATTTTCTAAAATATTTTAGAATTTTTCTGGATTTTTTTAGAATTTCTGGAAATTTTTATATAATTAAAACCTATAAAATTTGTATTTTATAGGCTTTGGGAATTTACTGTGAGGTCAAATGATGATATTTTATGTTAAAATATTTTATTTAGATTCTAGACACTTAGAAATATTTTCTAGAATTTTCTACAATTTTTCTGGATTTTTCTACAATTTATTTTGATTTATTCGGACATAAAATGATTTTTAAATGATTTTCTGAATTAAATAATTGATAATCCAGAAATTCACCCATAGGGGGGCCCACCTGTCGGTTCTACTACTGTAGCCGCCTCTCTCTCTCTCCTATATATATGCATGTATATTCACAAACCCTAATTAAATTCCAGTCGCCTTTTGTGGGAGAACTCATCTAGGGTTTCCGACTTCTCGAAGCGATTCCCGCCAACTCCGATGAGCTTTTCGCGCGCCGTTTTTTTAATTGGAAGCGTATTGAGGTATAGTTTCTGAATATCAAATTTATTTTCGTAATTTCTGAAGCTAAATTTTTGGAAAATTCGTAGAGTGTCGGTTGTCCGAAACTTGACACGTTTCGGTATTTTTGAGATTTCGGGGGAACCAGAAATCGAAATCACGAACCGTTTAAAGTTTCGGAAAGCTAACACAGAGTCCTACGACATATATTTTATCCAGAAATTATTTCATTTATTTAATATTTTATTTATTCTGTTGAACTCAGAACTGATCGGTTGATCCTCGTTTTGGTCACGATTAGCCATAACGGCGATATCTTTTGACCAAAGCGTGATTTTGAGGCACGGTCGATTCCAGCACACTCATGGCACTGAAATCTACCAAGGTGCACTTTCAAAATCTAGAGTTCATAGCGTTTAACTAAAAAGTCAACGGCACGTCTCGATTTGCGTGCCATGGTTTCCAAAATTGAGAAACATGACTTTTGATGGCCAAACTTGTTTGTTTAGATTATATTTAGATTATTATTAGGTTAAATTAAGTTTTTAAGTGAATTATTATAGAATTAATTATTATTAAATTAGTAACCCAACTAGCCACTATTTAGAACTAGAACATTAGAATTAATTTTTGGTTTTCGTGCACTGTTCGTGGTGCGATGTATGTTATAGGTTGACAGCTTCTAGATCGACTTTTCTTCACCCTCAGCTTGTGACTACGGTTTGTGCAAGGACCTCAGGCAAGTGCACTTTCTAATTGCTTTTCGATTCATAGTAGTCTTTTCATTTCATGCTTATACATATGTCTTGCTGCTTATTGACACGCTCGTCACACAGAGTAGTCGGGAGGGGAAATACTAAGTAAATACGTGAACAAAACCAATTTCGTTACTGAACGATAGCTAAGTCATACACACTCACGTATGAGTTAGCCGTACCATTACTGAACGATAGCCATCGTATGATGTGCCGTATTAGCCCAGCCGTTCACGTATTAAAAGGTTTTTCACACCACATAGGTAGATGTCTTTTATTTTTTCTTTTACTTTTCCACCGTGACATGTCATCAGTTTTCTTACTAGCTTTCATATTCCATATGCTATTTTCATGTCTTGTTAATTCTATTATGTTTTCGCATCGTCGTCGGTTTGTGTACTTGTTCCATTCCTGACTGGAAACCAACATTTTTCAGGTTTAGTCGCGATCACTGTTAGCATTGGGAATACTTGGGTATGCTGAGGACAACCTAGAATAGAAAGCATTTGTATCAATTTCTTTAATTGTAAAACTTTATTTTTCCTTTAAATATAAATGTTGTAATAAATTAGAAATGTGAATGAGCAGCAAATGTTTATTTTTGGAGCATTTATTTTCTTGCGGGCTTCACAGCGTTCTACCGCCGACTCTGCGGCGTAGGCTGGCTTGGACACGTCTCGTATCCGAAAAGCGGGTGCGGGTCGTGACAGACCACATTCAAGACTTGAGAACTATATTCGATCTAATGCGTCAGCATCAACTCAAGATGAATCCCACCAAGTCATTCCTGGGAGTCTCTATTGGCAAATTTTTTGGATTCGTCATTACCTTTAAAGGTATACACGTTGATCCCGAGAAGATCAAAGCCATTCAAGACATGCATCCTCTACGCAACCTAAAAGAGCTACAAGGATTCCAGGTACGGCTTGCGTACATCATGTGATTTATCTCAAATCTCTCTGGACGCTGTAGACCATTTACTCAACTCATGAAAAAAGGTATCTTTTATTTGGACTGAAGAATGTCAGTAAGCATTTGAAGACATAAAATGGTACTTGATGAACCCTCCAGTTCTAGTGCCTCCAATCCCATGAATACCTTTCCTGATGTATGTTCGAGCAATGGACCATTCACTAGGTGCTTTATTAGCTCAAAAGAATAAAGAGGGTCATGAACATGCTATATATTATCTTAGCCATACAATGATTGGAGCTGAACATCGATACACCCCAGTAGAAAAAAGAATATCTAGATTTGATGTTTATTGTTCAAAAGATAAAAAATTATATCACTGGCCAAACTATTCATATTATTTCTAGAGTTAACCATCTCCGAGTCTTGATGAAGAAGCCCAGTACACTTAATTCCAGGCTTACAACATGGGTCATATTGTTAGCACAACATGATATGGTTTATGTTCCTCCAAAGTCTGTTAAAGGTCGAGCCCTTGCTGACTTTCTGGCAGCTCATCCAGCTCCCAAAATGTCTAAACTCTATGACGAGATTCCAGATGAAACTTTGGAGTCCAACATGATTTCAGAAGAAATTCTTACATGGCATCTATTCTTTGATGGTGCATCCAGAATCGGACCAAAAGGTGCTATTGTTGCTGGAGTTGGAATCTTCCTTATCTCACCAGAAGGGTAAGCTATTCAAATAGCTTATTCTTTAGATAAGTCGTGTTCCAATAATGTGGCTGAATACAACGCTCTGCTCATTGGTCTCTAATTGGATAAACAATTAGATACTGAATATCTTGAAGTTTACGGAGACTCCAAACTGATTGTCAACCAGGTTAGAGACATGTACGAAGTTCGACATCAAGATCTGGTCCCAATCATGATACAGCGATCAAGATGGCAACTTCATTCAAAGTCTTCTTCATCGAGCATGTACGCCGAGCATGTAATACGGAGGCTGATGTACTCGCTAATCTTGCAGCAGTGTTAGCAATTCTAATAAAAAGGTAACAAATTATTGTCATCACTAATAGAGAGTTAATTTGCGTCGAGAATTGCTTAAATATTGAAGTCAACAATTCAAACATGGAATTCAATAATTCGGTTGAAGTTTGTACTATCAGTGAAGATTGGAGGACTCCTTTCATAGACTTCGTGGTCCATGATATTTTACCTGAAGATCCTAAGGAGGCTGCAACAATTTGTCAGCGGTCACTCAGATTCTATAATCATACTACAAAGACACTCTACCGGCGAATGTTTGACGACTTACTCCTACGCTGTCTCGCAGGAGAGGAAGCAAAACAAATACTTCATGAAGATCATGACGATATTTGTGGCGCACATCAACGTGGTCCTAAACTATAGGATCGTATTCGCCGTATGTGCTACTATTGGCCCTCGATGGTATCTGATGCAATCGAGTATGCAAGGAAGTGTCGAGCATATCAAATCTATGCTGACTTCATCCATCAACCATCAGAATTTCTTCATCCGACGGCAGCATCATGGCCCTTTGAAGCTTGGGACATGGATTTCATTGGTCCTATTAACCCTCCCTCATCTCGAGGACATCGGTTCATATTGGACATAACTTATTATTTCTCAAAGTGGGCTGAAGCTATACCTCTAGTTGAGGTTAAGACAAGCAGTGTTATCAGTTTTATTAAGCATCATGTGATCTACAGATTCAATATTCCTCGACGAATCATTCATGATAATGGGCCACAATTCATCAGTCAGAAGTTCACTCGATTCTGCGATAAAAATTGGATCAATAATATTGTTTTTATAGCTTACAATCCTGCAGCTAACGGGTTGACAGAAGCATTTAAAATGACCATCATCAAACTCCTCAAGAAGTTTGTTTCTACCAACAAAAGGAACTGGAGTGAAAAGCTTGGAGAATGTCTGTGGGCTTACCGTACTAATATATGTACTCCTATAGGCTGCACACATTTCTCTTTAGTATATGGATGCGAGGCTGTCTTACCATTAGAAATCCAGATCCCGTTTCTAAGGATTTCTATTGCCAATGAACTCACAACCGAAAACAATAATCGTCTGAGACTTCAGGAGCTTGAAGCGCTTGACGAGAAACGGCTCCTAGCTCAACAACATATTGAGTTATACCAAGCTCGTCTATCAAAAGTCTTCAACCGTAAAGTCAAAATCCGAACATTTCAGAAAGGAGAACTAGTTCTAACCGTCAGACATCCTATGACTATGACGCACATGAGCAAAGGCAAATTCAAAGCAAAGTGGAAAGGACCTTACATTATAAGCAAAGTTTTCTCAACGGAGCTTATCAATTGACTGGTATTGATGGTCGAGTCGCTATGATGCCCATTAATGGCAAATTTCTTAAGACATATCATGTTTGAAGACAAAATGATATCAACACAGAGAATCAGAATGTAAATAAAATTTCTTTTATTGCATAGTTCAAACAAAAGGAAATATATAAAATCAACGAGGACCAGGGCCCTCATGATCGAATACAAATTTTGCAAGGAGCTCGAATACATTATTATTGGATGACACCAACAATTCACATGCAGCTTTCCTCAGAGCTTCTTCCTCGGCAGTACTCCCAGGCTCCACCAGTTTAGCGAGAATGTCCTGCTTCTGTCCAGGAAAAGTCGGGCTTTCTCCTACTTCTGGCTGAGCAAGCGACAGAGGCTCGTCGAAAGGAGGGTTGAGGGCAGCTTCGATCTTCGGGATGACTTTCGCCTCTTTAGGCATATCTTCTGAAGATATTTGCAAATGAAAGAAAAGGGGTGAATAATATTCTCAGAAAAGTTCCATACTATTGATAGACAGAAAGGCCAAACATTCTGTCTCAGGAATCGAAACAACCTTTCCTCGAAAAGGCATGTTCATTCATTCATCTCATTTCATTTGGTGAAGAGGTCTTCATTTATTCTCTGTCTCGAGAACCGAAGCGACCTTTCCTCAAAAAGGCATACGTATTCACTCATCAATCTTTTTAAAGCCTGCATTTATTATCATTTATTTACTTTCTTGTAAATAAAGCTACAGATAATAAATACTCAAAATCTTTCGTAGAGTCCATCCAAATCATCAATTATGTCTTTTGAAACCCAGATGTTTTAAAAGGTAACTTTTTTGTATGATAAATCCATATTATTACAGATATCATCTTTTTAGACATGATATCCTATCTTTGAGTCCCAGCCGGCTTGAAGATCATTAATAGAAAGATGAATTCACGTCCATATTACCTCTGGATTCTATTTTATATATCATCACATCAAATCAAGTCATAAAGGAAAGAAAAATTATTCTTTATTCTTTCTTTAAAAATATAGATACATCTTAAAGGAAATCTATTACATCTCAGATTTTCATTCTAAATATAACAAATGGAGGTCTATTACATCTTTGGATCTTCTTGTTGGTGACAATTCCTTGTCGACTCAACTAAAGTAGCGAGCCAGGCAACGGAATCAACTCTGGTCTTCTCTCTTAAAAAGACGAGAGAAGAATGACAGAGTGCAGCAGCTCGAAGAAAATTTGCTGTCAATACAACTGGTGGAGAAAAGACGACCCTTCGTGAGAAGTAGGAATGAGATCACCCTTGTGATACGATTCCTAGTTATGTGTCTTTATCATCCAACTCTCATGTATAAAGGCACTTTCCACCATCTTGAGAAAGCCTTTTTAAACATGAAGAGTTCTGAGCTCTCTGATGTGCGTGTCAAAGTGGTTCAACTTTATAGCATCCAAGACCACCGATACCGGTTCTGGGAATTTTCGTCAGTTGGTCCCCGATAAAATATCAGAAAGAAGAAAAGAATACAGTAAATGTTCTTTTCTTCTCGCAACTATTTATATACAATTGAAACTGAAACGTTATGCGCGTCTATAGGCATATATTTCGGAAAGAAATACCACGTGTTGTTCGAAAGTTGATGTTGTCAGAACCGAAAAAGTACGGGATATATAAAGACAGTTACACAATAAAGCCCACATATGCCCAAAATCGAGACGTGTCAAATAGTTACGCGACAAAAGTTCAAATATGTCAGGATCTATAAAGTCACTATTTTTCATTTCATAATGAAAAGAAAAAAGAAACAGACACTACAAGGCACTATGCCATTATGTAAAAATGACGATCTCATGTCACATCATTTCTTCTTCCCGCCATCAGCCTGACACAAAGCAGCGCTCAACTCCTCTATATTGTGGATCCTCGAGCGATACATCAGACGGAGGAATCCTTTCCTCTGTTCCAGTGCACCACGATCTTCGGAAGACGATAGCCAACCTTGGGAACGAACGAAGACTGCTAGAGTCAGGCCAAAGCAGTTCAGGAAGTTCTTCGCCCTCAGGATGGGTCGGCTTCCAACAGATACGCCGTAGGCGCAGAATTCGACTTCTCTTCATAAGCCTCGCCATCGACACTGAGGTTCGTCTTCTTTTTCATGCTCTCCTTGGGTGCCATAAGAATGAATGAGGATAAAGGATTGCAACCTCATGCCTATATATACAGTGAAGGTCGACTCCCGTTGACTCTTCATCTTTCCAGTAAATGGGCGCGTAACACTTAACAAGGGAGAAAGGAAAAAAGATGTTTCGAAAAAGAGCGCCCCATAAATAGGTTCTACGTTGGGAATGAACTGAGTATTTAATGCTTTATTCAGTCAGGTTGCGCGGCACTCATATTGCGTCGCACTCAGCTTACGCGGCCATCAGGTTGCGCAGCAATCATGTTGTGACGCGTCTTGCCACGCAGTGCATCAAAATTGCGTCCAAAATATAGCACAGATTTTAAAGCATCGTGCAACATGGGTCGACAACAACCAAATAATAAAAAAGAAGGTGCAAGTTATGAGTTGCACCCCACTCTAAAAAGAGTGGGTGCACGACGTTAGGAGCCGGCCAAACCCTAAATAGGGTAGTCGATGATCGGGCCTATGATCAAGTGCTTACCTTCCATGGTCAGGTTGGCCATCTTCCAACGTGACGAGGGTGGTGCTCGCATGGATGGCTCGGCCACAGTCTTTCCTTTCTCAGCAGCACAGTGCTTGGGTGCCATTGCTGTCGGTCGAAGCTCTCAAAGATCGGGAAGAATGAGAATAAGATAAAGTTTCTCTCGAGCAAACCCAAATAATGTGAAGAATAAAAAACTCCAAAAGGGTACGGCTATTTATAGCCCAAACAGTTACACAATCTATGTTGAAGAATCAGGCTCGAGTTGACTGGCGCAAACCAGAAAAAACTAGCATGATTCAAAGTATTTTAAAACTTTGAAGTAATTTTAAGTTTCAAAAACTTTGAAGGGCGTCTTGTAGAGGCTAAAAATTAAGCTGTGCCACCCATTAAAGTGTGCGATCATCAGGTGGCGCCAAATCATTATGTTGTGCCAGACCATTAAGTTGCACAACATCAGGTTGCGCCAACATCAGGTTGCGCCAACATCAGATTGTGCAGAAGACAGGTTGTACGAGCGCCACGTGGCACACTTCTTCGAAAAGTTGTAATAGCATCATCATTGCCTGACAACTGACAACACGTATATCAGAGAAAATCCGTTCGAATCCCGCGCAACGCGGCGCTCGAGAAGATTTTGTCAGCATGTAATTAATGCTGACAACTGGCTCGTGCAAGTCATTGTGTGGCACGAGAATTAATTAGTACAGCACAGAAGACCCAGTCAAAGGTGCCAGTTGTTGAGTTGCGCCTATGTGCAACCTGGCTAGTTGGCACCACCTGATCAACTTTTATTTAGAAACAGGGTGACGTGGCACACAAACCAACAACTTCGTAGAGCGTGCCCACTATAATGCCTATGACCATGTGCATCTCATACAAATGATGCCACACGTCCAAAGCAGTTGGTGCAACCGCACACGTAAGTTGTTACATTGTCTCCCCATATAATCTGATGAAGCTCGCGTAAGGTGATCGAACAGTATCCAGAGCAGGGTGACATGGCGCGCATGCCACTAACTTCGTAGAACTTGCCCACTATACTGTCCAAGGCCATGCGCATCTTAATAAAACTGTCACGACCCGCACCCGCTTTTCGGATACGAGACGTGTCCAAGCCAGCCTACGCCGCAGGGTTGGCGGTAGAACGCTGTCAAGTCCGCAAAAACTAAATGCTCAAAAGATAACATTTGCTGCTCATTCACATTTCTAAATTTATTACAACATTTACAACATTTATATTTAAAGGAAAATACAATATTCTCACAATATAGAAAAGACAGCTAGTTCTACTATCTAAGTCGACCTCAGCATACCCATGTCTTTCCAGTGCTAAGAATGATTGTGGCTAAACCTAAAAAATATTGGTTTCCAGTCAGGAATGGAATAAGTACACAAATCGACGACAATGTGAAAACATAATAGAATTAACAAGACGTAAAAATAACATATGAGATATGAAAACTGGAAATTACTGATGACATGGCACGATGGAAAAGAAAAGGAAATAAATAAATAAAAGACATCTACCTATGTGGTATAAAATATCCTTTTCGACATGTGAACGGCTAGGGGGTAAATCCGGCATCCTGCACGTGTCGTGTGCAGGTGCTATTATTCAAGAATAGACTCATGGGATAGTTCTGGGTAGTTCACATGTCTACTAAGATATTTTTCCTTCCGACTACTCCGTGTGACGAACGTGTCAACAAGCAGCAAGATATATGTATAGACATAGAATGAAAAGACTACTATGAATCAAAAGTAATCAGAAAGTGCACTTACCTGAAGTCCTTAGCTGGAGAAACCGATAGTACAACCACATCAGATGAGTCACTAAAGTCAACACATGCAAAAATTCTCCGGATGCTGAAATAAACATTACCAACGTTCTCAGAATAGTCAAATTAGCTAGGATTGCCTGTCCTTAAGCCCAATTCTGGACACAGGAGCAAAACGGTAATTTCGGGTCAAAACGACGTCCGCCGTTGGACCCGCTTTGTACCGAAAAGCGTGCCATAGTCAACGGTCTCTAAAGTCATCAAACTATATGTCAACAGGTTTAGTTTTCCTATACGAACCCAACCGTATGTCCAAAGTTGGATTCCGGCGGGCCGTGCACAAAATTGCCCGTTGAGTCGGACCATGGGGCCCGCAAAACGGAGTCCGATTTAACTGTCTCAGAATTAGACCAAACTTGGCATACAGGACCAGAAAAATGATACGGTTCTGTTGGCACAAGTTTAGTCTCGATCTGACGAGCATGCACAAAGTAATCGGAGAATTTGCATAGAGGTCGATACGGCGAATATCGACGGATACGCATCAAATTCGTCGCACACACGCGACCAATTGAATTCCGTCAAAGCCACACGACCATGAAGCCGATACGCACCTTTCGATGCTTTCAGTTCGTGACCACGTCGTCCGGATTGGCGGGACGCACGTCGTATCGAGGGTTTTTAATATTTTGAAAACAGTTTTTGCCAAGTTTTTCCTGATTTTCAAATTAATTTTTAACAGAAAATAACCAACTAGAAATTAAACTAAAAATAATGTCTCGATCTCGGTTATGTTGTCTATAAGGCTGTTCAAGCGGTTTTCCAAGTTTAATGATATCCTGGTCGTAAATCGACCGCCAACTTCGGGTTTCGGGACGGTTTCTAAATCCAGAAAATTGAGTTTTTTCTCGATTTTGGAACTCGTTTTTTGTCGCACATACGTCGAATAAAAATAAATTATTTAAAGGAAATTAAACTCGTATATGTTAGGGACATACCAGAAGAAACAAATCACGAAAAGATCGAGCGTGCGTCGAGAACCCTTGCTGCGAAGTTGGGTCGCGGCTCCCACGCGCTGCTACTTTTTGCGCATGTGTGTGCGGCCTGCGGCGGAACTGGCCGGCCGACGGCGGCCTCGCGGTGTCGGGGCGGCACGCGCAGACCCAGGGGGTCGCTGGAAGATTAGGGTTTGGAGTCGAAGGTTTTTGTGGCTGGGGTGCGGCGTCGAGATGAAGCTTTTTGATTGAAAACCCTCCACCCGCTAGTTTATATTTGGGTTTTAATTTCTATTTGTTTTCGGATTTAAATTCGGATTTCAGATAGGTTTCAATCTCAGGTTGGATTTTAATCCCGTGGAGAATCCTATTTGGATTATAATGAAAAAAAATTGGAACAATTTGGTCGAGATTTGGAACGGTTTGAGCTATCCAAAGTTTTCAAAAAAAAAAGAACTTAAAATACTTCTGTGCTATGGTCGGGGTGGGGCGTGCTCACAACAGTCACCCTTTCTTTTTCTTTTCTTTTTTTCTTTTTTTTATTATAAACATATATACATACCCCTTATTTATATATGTAATTATATTAATATGTATACATAAAAATCTAAGTAATTCTCTAAAGTCTAAAACTAAGTGTAATGCTTGTAGTGAAATTTTAATAAAAATAATTTATAACACTATACTAAGTATATAATATTTGATTACTAGTTTTACACATATATAAAGATCATGCAATCATTTACTAGCTATAAATATAAAATGTTCAAAAATATATTAAAATAAATTATAGTAAAATTTATAAAAATAGGGGGTTTATATCCTACCCAACTAATATATATATATATATATATATATATATATATATATATATACATCCTACCCAACTAATATATATATGTACACACACACACACACACATATATTTAATATATATTTATATATTCAAGTACATATTTTATATAATTCCAATACACCTTTATATATCTTATATAAATATATATTCTTAAATATAATATGCACATATTCATATAAAATTAGTATATGTGTAGCTGAAAATGAATTATAAATGTATACACATATATTTATCCAAAAATGCATCAATATAATAATATAAAAATATTTATCCAATAGAATATCTATTCAGTAGTAATAAAATTTATTAATCACCACAAAATAATAAAATAATAAACTAATTAATTATTTATAAAAATCTAAAATTTGTCATTCAAATAAAATAAATAATAATAAAAATATTTCTAAATTTTCGGGAAGGGGAGCTACAAATCTATTCACCTTAAAAATAATTTTGTCCTCGAAATTTTAATTCATAACTATTCTTAAATTTCAATAAGAAGTCTACCTGAACCTTAATCTCCTTAAATTTTAATTTCTCAAAATAATTTACATCCTCCTCCTAGTCATTTCGTAACTACGAATTCTTGAGGGCTTCTACCCACCTTTGGTTATACTACCCTCAAAACTAAAATTTTATAATCTTCTAACTAGTTGCCAACAATTCTACCAACAGATATCTAGGCATATGTCATCTAGAATCCTCTCCTATCTATCAAGCAACCCAAAATTTAACAAGCAATAATTTTACATATGTAACTAAGATATATTGGCAAATTCTAATAAGCTTGGCCACTCGTCGCTCCGAAATACGAAGGACAGGAAAATAAGGAAGAATAATCAAGAGTAAACATCAAGTTTCAAGAGCGGTAGAGAATATCCAATAATGCAAATAGGACGCAAGTTTATGAACCATTGACTTATTTGCTAGATTGTTCTTCTCTAGTCCAGTCACTTGCTAAATCGAAGAACTCTTCGTTTCTTAGAGGGGCTTGCAATCCGTACAATACAGAAGTTCTGTTCTCAAAATTCTAAACGAGGTTCCAAAATAGAACGAAATTTAAGAAATCAAGATTGTGATCCTTCCGTGGTTATCTAAACATACGAGCAAGGGGTATAAATGCAATACAAGATCGTATCTAGGTGAAGGTGGACTCGTCTAGATCTTGCGTATGAAATTTGTTGGAAGGTAACAACTGGTCTCGTGCTCCGAATATTAATGACACGGCCGGGGACGCAAAATGATCCAAATGGAAAGTGGGAGTCCATGGGGCACTAATTATCATCCTAATGGAAATTATTCTAGTCAATCGGTAATCCGCGTATATCTCAAAATTTTAGAAGGCTTACAGTCTACCCACCTTAGAAGCTAGGATATGGTTTTAGAAATGATGAGGTTAGAGGGATTTCAAAGTTCGGATATTTGCACCTCGACTCTTGTTATTAAAGAATAAGGCACGACGGAACGGGATACGGTAGATATAAGTCAAGCCAAGGGTCGTTCCTCAATAAATGAAAAATGAGTATGTACAATAACCCATGGTCGATAAAATAGAATGATCTACTCGTCCATAGTATACAAGAGTTATCTACGGGGTAACCAACTCTAAGGCACATCATTCGAAAAGATTTCTAACAACTAAGTCGTAAATTTCTATTGGTGTCAAACCTGCCAGACTATTGTTACAAGGGTTCTAGTTAAAGCAAGCTTCAAACAAATAATTTGAGGCTCACAACAATCGGTCTCTTGAGAATAGATAGTCTTCTAGGTTGGCATTTGATCTAGGGAAGAACCTAATCATTCTCGGACTCCAATGACTAGAAGATCAAGATAGTAGGTTTAGTGTCGAAGGAAGGACGAGTAACTCAAGGCAAGGTTCCAGTCACAGGACTGGTCGATGGTAGCTACACTTGCGTATACAACTATCATAACCATGGGGAATACTCTGTATCTACCTATCATTACGAGCTTTCGTCTTTCCAATCAGTGAAAGACAAAAACAATGAAGAGTTCAAGAGAGATGTCACCGATACAATTACGTGATTCAAAGGCGAATGTATAATTCAAGAGGAATTGTCAAAGCAGTCGCGGATGAGATCCTAGAGACATCTACATCTCAATCCACGTAGGGTAATTAGAAGAAAAGCAAACCAAATGCATCATGGTTGATCAGACCGTAATACAATGATTCTGATTAAACAATATGTTAGCGGGCGTCCCCAATAAACATATGTCTTGAATCAAGCTTGATAAAAGAGCAAGCTTGCAAAAACTAGGCTGTAATAGCAGCATTGGTCAAGATAGATAAAATATAAGTAGGCGAGATTTTTGAAAAGGCACAAGTAATTCGAGTTTTGGGAAAATCAAATCCCTTCATGGTGTTATTACTTATATAGGCATCCTACTATCTTCTATCCATAAGGCCTTGGTCGACTAATGGGTTATGGACTTCTGAATTCTATATTCTAATTAAACCTATTAGTGTCAGTCAATTACCTCGTCGATAGATCACAATGATCACATAATGCGAGGTAGGGAGACATGCTACAGAACTTCTACTAGTATTGGCTTTGGATCTTAGAGGGCATACATGGCACTTTTCCTATCCTCTATTATATCCTAAACTTGTAATCACGTCTGAAGTCATTTTACCGAGAATTATACCTTGTCCGTATACTCTGGCTGTGGTAAACCATTGGTTCCGTAATTCATATGTGATAAGCTATCAGGTACTCTACTCTATATTGACACAATGGTATCTAAGATCTAAAGAGGTCAACGAGAACATAGTTTTAACAATGTTCCATAGACTATGATTCTTCGGAATGACTTCAATGTTGTGGGTTGTGATTCGCCAGTGCGCTGCTGGCTGCAGTGAACCCACACTCTCCGCTCTCAGGTAATTGACGACAGTGCGCTGCTGTCTACTCATCGCAGTCGTTTTAAAATGTTCCAACTATATTCCTAAGAATGTCAAGGAGCTGCTAGGGATTCAAACTTAGTTTACTATGGTGGAAAGCGTAACATCCGCCTATAAGTCTCAATCCTTAAAGTAAAAGACTGGTCGGAAGAAAATATCTGAAGGCAATTAAAGTAAGAACATCCTAATCTTTATCTCATATATATTTCAAATGACTGAAAAAAATTTTGAATCAAATCTAACTCGGGATTCATACAGGAATAACAGAATCAGAAATTATAAACTAACTCCTTACAGCAAAAGAGAATTTAAAATGGACACTTCTAATTTATGATATAAGACTTATGTCTAATAAAGCAAAAGAAAATTAAACAGTTTATCAAAATTAACGCCTTAATTCTAGGCAAGTCTAACATACCAAGCGAATAGTATATCCACATTGGATCACATTGTCATATCCAAAATAATAGTATACCTATAGGAATCTAGCAAGCTATCTAAATTGCATGGCCTATCTAATAACCTTAACTACCCAACGGTCAATTTGAACAAGGGACTCCTAGTCCTAAGTTATTCTCCTAAATTATTTTAATCCTAATTGTGAATGAGCATTTCCTGGGCGCAGGCTCGCAATAGTACGACTAACGTACCATCACGAGTCTGCAATCTTTTGCGAAGACGGACCTGCATGGGCCACCACAAAAACTTGTCACGACCCGCACCCGCTTTTCGGATACGAGACGTGTCTAAGCCAGCCTACGCCGCAGGGTCGGCGGTATAACGCTGTCAAGCCCGCAAAAAAAATGCTCAAAAGATAACATTTGCTGCTTATTCACATTTCTAAATTTATTACAACATTTACAATATTTATATTTAAAGGAAAATACAATGTTCTCATAATATAGAAAAGACAGCTAGTTCCACTATCTAAGTCGACCTCAGCATACCCATGTCTTTCCAGTGCTAAGAATGATCGTGGCTAAACCTAAAAAATATTGGTTTTCAGTCAGAAAATGAACAAGTACACAAACCGACGGTAATGCAAAAACACAATAGAATTAACAAGACATGAAAATAACATATGAGATACGAAAACTGGAAAGTACTGATGACATGGCACGATGGAAAAGAAAAAGAAAGAAATAAATAAAAGACATCTACCTATGTGGTGTGAAATATCCTTATCGACATGTGAACGGCTAGGGGATAAATCCGGCATCCTGCACGTGTCATGTACAGGTGCTATTATTCAAGAATAGACTCATGGGATAGTTCTGGGTAGCTCATATGTCTACTAAGATATTTTCCCTCCCGACTACTCCGTGTGACGAGCGTGTCAACAAGCAGCAAGATATATATATATATAGACATGGAATGAAAAGACTACTATAAATCGAAAACAATCAGAAAGTGCACTAGCCTGAGGTCCTTAACTGGAGAAACCGATAGTACAACCACATCAGATGAGTCACTAAAATCAACACATGCAAAAAGTCTCTGGATGCTGAAATGAACATTACCAACGTTCTCAGAATAGTCAAATTATTTAGGATTGCCTGTCCTTAAGCCCAATTCTGGACACAGGAGCAAAACGGTAATTTCGGATCAAAACGGTATCCGACGTTGGACCCGCTTTGCACCGAAAAGCGTGCCAGAGTCAATGGTCTCTAAAGTCGTCAAACTATATGTCAACAGGTTCAGTTTTTCAATATGAACCCAACCGTATGTCCAAAGTTGGATTCCGGCGGGCCGTGCACAAAATCGCCCGTTGAGTCGAACAGTAGGGCCCGCAAAACGGCGGTCGATTCAACTGTCTCAAAATTGGACCAAACTTGGCATACAGGACCAGAAAAATGATACGGTCCTGGTAGCACAAGTTTTGTCTCGATCTGACGAGCGTGCACAAAGTAATTAGAGAATTTGCAAAGAGGCCGATACGGTAAATTTTGACGGATACGCATCAAATTCGTCGCGCACACGCGATCAATATGAATTCCGTCAAAGCCCACACGACCATGAAGTCGATACGCACCTTTCGAAGCTTTTAGGTCGCAACCACGTCGTCCAGATTGGCGGAACGCACGTCGTATCGAGGGTTTTTAATTTTGAAAATAGTTTTTGCCAAGTTTTTCCTGATTTTCAAATTGATTTTTAACAGAAAATAACCAACTAGAAATTAAACTAAAAATAAGGTCTCGATCTCGGTTATGTTGTCTACAAGGCTGTAAAAGCGGTTTTCCAAGTTTCACGATATCCTGGTCGTAAACCAACTTCGGGTTTCGGGACGGTTTCTAAATCCAAAAAATCGAGTTTTTTCTCAATTTTGGAACTTGTTTTTCGTCGCACATACGTCGAATAAAAATAAACTATTTGAAGGAAATTAAACTCGTTTATGTTAGGGACATACCCGAAGAAACAAATTACGAAAAGATCGAGCGTGCGTCGAGAACCCTTGCTGCGAAGTTGGGTCGTTGCTACCGCTGTCACGACCCGCACCCACCGTGAGGGTACGAGTACGTAACAGCGCCCAGCCTACGCCGCAGTGTCGACAGTAGAGCGCTATCCTAGGTCAAATATCTAACAATATAAAGGTATCTGTACAATATATACTCTCCGAATGGAGGTAACATAGCAGATACAGTCTCAATCACATCTAGGGTAGAGCATGATAAAGATAGATAAAACATGAAATCCAAAAGAGATACAACAGATAGATGTCTAAGTGTCTAAGATACACAACCCAGAAATACATCTCAAAGCTCAAATACGGTAATCCATAAATACAACTCAAGACAACTGAAAATAAACTATGAGCAAAATCCTAGCTATCTATACAACCTCTACTGTGTCTCCTCTAGGCTAGCAGGCAACCTCTAGACTATTTGTAAAATTTATCAACAGGTCCAGTCAGGACATGAGCGAGCACAATACATCTCAACAAATCATAGCAGGTTAGAAAATATAATCATGCAGTAAAGTAAGATACAGGATCTGAAGAAATACATTATGTAAACAGGGAGAGAGAACTGTAATAGAAATATCTACTATAAATAGAGAACTAACAGTGGCTAGTGATGTAGAGTACAGGATAGCACATGTGAACATGACAGATTTATACATGATCTACACTAAAGAGTTGTACATGATCTACACTACTATAGAATTATTCATATGACTACTAGCACTCTCCCGTTTCCCCAATCAATACACAAGGATCTAAACAGGTTATGTTATTGTACATGATATCACATGGGAGCCCATGAAAGGGTGCACATGATAATATACATGAGGGCTCTGTGAACATAAGAGTACAAGATTCACAAGAGTGTACATGTATGGTGAAAGCACATGAGTACATGATGAAAGTGAAACGCACATGACACAATGTACCTGATGCTCTCGAGGGGGATAACATCGCATGAAGAGATCCATATAGTACTAATCCGTGATAATGTCGTGACAGCATCAAGTATAGTAATCTAAAGCAGGAATATAATTCTAAGCAGGATATGAAATGATCAGAGAATGTACTCGCCTGGTGTCTGAATGTCCAAAGTAAGTATAATATCCGAGAAGAGGTGTCTGGCTCCTAATCAGAACAGCACAAGTCATAACAAGTCCAAAATGGCAATATGAAGTTCTATTATGCATTCTACATAATTCTAGGTCAATCTAGACCAAAGTCAACTCTTGGTCAACTTGGTCAACCCTGAAAGTCAAACCTAGGTCAACTATGGTTAAACTAGGTCTAACAAGTCTAAATTAGGTCAAACAAGTTATTCTAGGTCTAAACAAACTAAGTATATGCAAATCAAGTATCCAAGATAGCTACTAACTCATAGCCTAAGTTACTTGCTAAACCAAGCACAAAACTAAACCATAAGCTAACAAGGCACACAAACTTAGTGATATAATGTATATATATTATTCACATTCACATTCACATATTCATATACATAGATATATATAGGAAAGCTATATATATAGGCACATACATATATATAGAGAGAGAGAAAGAGAGGTAAAAGAGTAAGTGAGTATGTGTGTGTTTGGCATGTATGTGAAAGGATATGTGTTAATGTTCTAAAATTTAGTTATAGGTAGGTGTATGTGGCATGGGATACATGATGTCAAAGGGTGTATGAATGCATGTGTGTAAAAGGTTATAAGTTAACTCAGTTTATAGAAATACATAAATACATACTTACCTTGTATACATGCATACATACATATCATGTATATTACATTTACATGATACATACATGTATACTTGTATTATGTTATACTTACATTCATGCATATTAGATACTTGTATTTATATTAACATATTGCAAACATTCATTTCATTCATGCATCTATACATTATCTACATGTTTTATACATATGTATACATTGTATATTCATATCATTTCATACATTAACATAGAGACATACAAATATGCACACATCATATATTTCATACCTTGCATTACCTTACATTTCATGTTATATATTATCATTCATTCCTTTCATATATTACATTATCTTCAAGTTGAATACATCATATATGGATACAATATATTATCTTGCATGCTTGCATTCATATATTACATTCTATATTACCTATATACATGTATTTCTTCCATTCATTCATGCTTGCATCATATACTCTACATTACCATACATGTTATCATTATATATTGTATTACAATATTTATACGTTATGTATTCATATCTATCATTACATATATATCTTGCATTCATATCTAGCATTCATTATATACTTTCATGCATACATTGTATATCATTCTTTTATTCATGCATTGCTTATATGCATTATATTAATTGTATTCCTACATGCTTGCATTCAACCATATATATACATTAATGTAAAGAGAATATATATCATATATATATCATTTTATTCATCTAACATATCATGCATTACATACTCTATATTCATTTAATATCCATAGTACATAGGCTCATAGGTTACACAAAATACATATATCGTATAGTCACTCTTCTACTTAAAACCAATACTGTACCAATTGGGCATTCACTAAATTCTAGGATTAAAGTATGTTATATATCTTTGTGTTAGCTTTCCGAAACTTTAAACGGATCATATTTTCGTGTCCGACGAGGTAGTATTGGGAAGAGGAATGAGAAAGAAATCACAGTCTGTGCGATTACAGGATTTTGTGACAAATGCTGTTCGAAGTAAAAGTCCCCCTTCACCACAGTTCATCTGTTCCCGTCACTTCCTCAGGTACTTCGTATCCTCTAACACAATTTTTAAGTTATGAAATATTTACTGCTGGACACAGAAATTTTCTTGCATCTATCATTGCAGGTGTTGAGCCTACTTCATATCGCCAGGCCTCGCGAGATTCAGGCTGGCGCGCGGCTATACAAACTGAAATACAGGCTCTGGAAGATAATGGGACATGGAGTCTTGTCGATTTGCCTCCTGGGAAGCAAGCATTGGGAAGTAGATGGGTGTACAAAATAAAGTACAAATTCGACGACAGTGTTGAGCGCTTAAAGGCACGGCTGGTTGTGTTCGGTAATCATCAGGTTGAGGGGATCGACTATTCAGAGACATTTGCCCCGGTAGCTAAGATGTCTACAGTTCGGGCGTTCTTGGCTGTTGCAGCTGTGAGAGGATGGACTTTGCACCAGATGGATGTACACAATGCTTTTCTTCATGGAGATCTGACAGAAGAAGTGTATATGAAGTTGCCGCCAGATTTTTCGCATAGTGAACCCAACAAAGTGTATCACCTGCGTAAGTCTCTATATGGATTGAAACAGGCACCACGTTGTTGGTTTGCTAAACTTGCTACTTCTCTGATATCCTATGGATTTATTCAATCTCATTCCGATTATTCCTTTTTCTCTCTTTTAAAGGGAAGGTAGAGTTGTATGTTTTGATCTGTGTGGATGATATGGTTGTGTCTGGTAATGACACAGGTGCTTTAGATGCTTTCAAAAAGTACATTAGTTCTTGCTTTCACATGAAGGACCTTGGTGTGTTGAAGTACTTCCTTGGCATAGAGGTGGCTCGGACTGTCGAAGGAATTTCCTTGTGTCAAAGGAAGTATGCTTTGGACATCATTTCAGAATACGGCTTGATAGGGTCTCGACCTGCTGGCTTTCCCATGGAGCCCAATCACAAGCTGACAGAATCGACTAGTCCAAAGATGGCGGATGCAGAGTCTCATCGGAGGCTGGTTGGGAGGTTGATTTATCTATCGTTTACTCGCCCTGACTTAGCCTATGCTGTGCATATCTTGTCTCAATTCTTACAGGAGCCTCGACAATATCATTGGCATGCTGCTTTGAGAGTTGTCAGATATCTCAAACATGCACCGGGACAGGATATTCTTTTGAAAGCTGATTGTGATCGTCGCCTTTCTGGTTGGTGTGATTTCGACTTGGCCAGTTGTCCCTTGACTCGCCGCTCTGTTACAGGTTGGTTGGTGTTTCTAGGGGGGTCTCCTATTTCTTGGAAGACCAAGAAGCAATCAACTGTTTTTCGATCTTCCACTGAAGCTGAATATCGATCTCTTGCTGCGCTTGTTTGTGAGTTGAAATGGTTGAAGGAGTTATTGGTGTGTTTGGACGTTCGCTAGGAGTATGCTATGTCGGTGTATTATGACAGTCAGTCTGCCATGCACCTGGCTCAGAACCCGGTATTTCATGAGCGCAGTAAGCATATTGAGGTGGACTTGTATTTTGTTCGCGATGCTATTCAAGATGGCACCGTAATAGCCTCGCATGTTCCTACTTCTTCTCAACTGGCTGACATCTTCACCAAGCCCCTTGGAAAGCATGTGTTTGATTCTTTCCTTCCCAAGTTGGGCATTTTTGACTTGCATGCTCCAACTTGAGGGGGAGTGTTAGATTGTGTTTGTAAATGTAAAATATGGCCCATAAGCCCAAATGTAGACATTATATATATTGTAAAAACCCTAGCAATGAGAACAAGGCATTATTATTTCCTACATTCACCAATTCAATCATCAACTATATTGTCCAGAGTTTTAAGCATGTTCAAACCTGGCTACCCAGCTTCTTCGTTGGCGACATAATGAGCACAGCCGGGCGGGCCTCGCGGTATGTCCCATGCTGCGAAGATGGCAACTGATTCCTGAGAATGCTACTGATGATCGGGGAAGCAGAAGGCGCCCAGACCCGGTCTGGGTGCAGGCCATGAGGTCCCGTCCTACGAGCAATATCGGTATCGCGTGCCTCTAGACCGACGTAGGCCTGACATAGCCGCACCAGCCCACGTTTCAGCACAATGCCTCCCCGAGGTCGATCTCGACGAATGTCCCGGTCAGCAGGGAAACGTCTGAGCCGCTCATCTCGATCGGAATGTCCTCGTATGCATCGAAATTAATTCCTCCACCACCATCAAAACGAACACCAACCGTTGATGTCGAGATTAGAGAACGTCACGACCGGGACGGGGACCGGGGGATGCAATACGGTGCGCGGGGGCTGTAAGAGGCAACTAGAGTTAGGGTTTCAGGAGGATGGGGAGAACTCGACGGCGGAGGCTGACGAGGGCTTTAGAAGAGGAAAATTGGAAAACCAAAAATAACAAGTTATCACTATAAAACCCTACATAAAAGAAAGGAAATTTGGGGACTAGAATGGAGGGGAGTGAGAAGTGAGTGGTGTATGCCAAAGAGAACCAGCGATGCTGCTTGCAGGCTCATGAGAATGGAGGGGAGTGAGAAGTTAGTGGTGTGAAAGAAGAGAGAAGAGACTTATAGTATTTATAGATGCAGTGTCGGAGCATAAACCTAGGAGCTAACATATAATATATCACACGTAATAACATGTCATGGTGCTAGCATACTTTGTAAAGTAGTCCGTCTTTGTATAGTCGGGAAGGTAGCGTCAGTCAACCATTAAAACTATTAAAATCCCCAGTTAAAAAACAAAGTTCAGCCATTTTAAGTAGGCTTAGTACTTTATAAATAATAAAGAATGAGGATGAGAACCTCGGAAATTGACGCTCACTTTTAACCACCCACACTTACAAACACTATTTGTTGTAACCACCAACACTCCCGCATACATACCCGACTCCATTTGGCTATGCACAGTCCCACATTTTTCAATATGTTTATCATAAATATTTTCCAAAATAGTTTAATATATACTTTTATGGTTCATATTCCGGCTTAGGTCGTGTATTAGTCAAGCCAAAGATATTTCGTGTGTTAGTTATTTTGAATTGTTTAGATTTTGCTTTTTCACTTTTTCTTTTCTTTTTTTTTTCTTTCTTAATTTTTAGTTTTTAGTTTTCTATTTTCTATTTTTTATTTTCTATTTTCTATTTTCTAATTTCTATTTTATATTTTATATTTTATATTTCTATTTTCTATTTCTATTTTCTATTTATATTTTCTATTTTCTATTTTGTATTTTGTATTTTACATTTTGTATATTGTATATTGTATATTTTATTATTTATTTTGTATTTGTATTTTGTATATTGTATATTGTATTTTTTATTATTTATTTTGTATTTTGTATTTAGTATTTTATACTTTGTACTTTGTACTTCCTACTTTCTACTTTCTACTTTCTATTTTTATTTTTTATTTTTTATTTTTTATTTTTTATTTTTATTTTTTATTTTTTATATTTATTTTTTATTTTTTATTATTTATTTTCTATTTTAATTTTCTATTTTCTAATTATATTTTCTATTTTTTATTTTTAAAAATTTTCATCTAGGATAAGGAAAAGAAATAAAATGGAATTGTCCGGTGCATTAGATTAGATTATGTCGAATCAATAGAAGAAATGAGGATCCTCCACATTTTAATGAAAAGAATACTTGAGTGGAATATGCTAGAAATCTTTAGCCATTTTACCCATATGACTACTGAAATTGCATTTTTTGAATGAAAAAAAAAAAATGTAAGCGAGGTTCCGTTGTATGAATCTTTAAACAAGACATGCCTTATAGCAAACAAATTCTAAACTATGCGATTTGATTTGATCAAAAGAAATTCTCGTGTATTTTGTATTTTGTATTTTTTAGTTTTTAGTTTTTATTTTTTTATTTTGTATTTTGTATCTTCTATCTTCTATTTTTTCTATTTTTCATTTTTATTTTTTATTTTTTATTTTTTATTTTTATTTTTTATTTTTTATTTTTTTTATTTTTTTATTTTTATTTTTTATTTTTATTTTTTATTTTTTATTTTTATTTTTATTTTTTATTTTTTATTTTTTATTTTTATTTTTTATTTTTTAGTTTTTATTTTTTAGTTTTATTTTTTAGTTTTATTTTTTATTTTTATTTTATTTTTATTTTTATTTTTATTTTATTTTTATTTTTATTTTTTATTTTTTATTTTTTATTTTTTATTTTTTTATTTTTTATTTTTATTTTTATTTTTTATTTTTATTTTTTATTTTTTATTTTTTATTTTTTATTTTTTATTTTTTATTTTTTATAATTCATAATTTTTATTTTTTAATTTATAATTTATATTTTTATTTATTTTATTTTATTTTATTTATTTTTATTTCCTATTTTCTATTTTGTATTATTTATTTTATATTATTTATTTTTTTTGTTTTCTATCTTCTTTATTCTAGTTTCTATTCCCCATTCGACATAGCGATAGCACTTTCCCATTCGATGATTCATATGCCTGTTGTTTGATTCCTCTGATTGAGCAAATGAACTTTCAGATGACAATGGATTTAGTAGTTCCTTTTGCTGAATTTTATGAAGAACTATGAAGTAGAGTATGTGGTTATGAAAACCTTCTGGATGTTTTGTATGAAGAACTATGAAGTAGAGTATGTAGTTATGAAAACCTTCTGGATGTTGGTAATTATACATTAGCTTTACCTGAATTTTCATTATGGTTGGTTGACTACCAGAATAGTTCAATCTAGTGTGCTAGTTGTTTAATGTATTTTTAATGATTTTTCCAGGTTGACCATGCCATCTCATGTTATATGATTGTTTGTTGGTGTCTATTGGAGTTCTTGTTGTAATATTCCATGCTCCTTTAATATGAATTTTGTGGAGACAAGGTTTAATGTCTTTTTAACAGAGCCTAGAAGAATAGAAGGCGAGTTGGTGGTTGTGATTAAGAATGTCCATGACAATTGTTTTCATCCGTTTTATTATGTTGTTATTATTTTAGCCACTGTTTGAATTTTTTTTCCTGACATTTCCTACCTCAAATCTATATCGCTACAATTTTCAGTCGAGTGTTTGTTCAATATTTTTCTATACCAAATGAAGAAAATTAAGATTATATCTCTCAAGATCTTTCAAGTAATTCAGCAAATGGCTATTCTGTAACAATATATGGTTGGGACAAGGTCTTTAAGTAATTCAGCAATAAACGTGTCTAAAATTCTTTGGGACAACTTGAAACTTTTACACTGGTAGAAGATGACAGTCGATTCTTACACTTGTAGACAAAAAGAGCATTTTAGACTAACACTAGCTGGTACTCACATAAACTAGGATAAGAGCAAATATGCATGGCAAACTTATATACAAGGGCGGAACCAAGAATTTAAGCAATCCTGGGCTGAACTAAAAATATTATATACTTAGTACAAAAAAATCTTGTGCATATATAAGACAACATCAACTGATCAAAACATTCTTGTATGATATTGAAAAAAGATTAATTGCGCATACGAGAAAGATGCTTTCTATTGAAGTTGAAGATTAATTGTGCATAAAAGAAAGATGCTCTCCATTGAAGCTGGACTCGTCGATTCTTCCAACAATAAAATTCATCTATTATCGAATCTGAATCTATAGTTTTTGATATATCTTTTTCGATGAAGATAACCATTGAATCGGTTAAAAACACATCATCCATCTTACTACGAAGAGCACTCTTAACATGCTTCATTGCTGAAAATACTTGTTCACTAGTTGCCGTAGAAACATGCAAAGTCAAAATGAGTCGAATCAACCTGTCTATCAAATTGTAAGATTGAGCTTTGTATGTTTCAGCTAACCCATGACATAATCTAGTGATGGTGATCATATTCTGAAACTTTGTGTGGTTTAGTATATCAATTTTATAGTGCTCCAACTGACTTTTCAAATAATACATTTATTGGCTGCTTAAATCAGCTTATATGTAGCCATCACTAGAGACATACATTTTGTAGATTTTCCATTATTATTATTTTTTTATTTTTAAACAGAAACATAAAATAAGTAGCAAACAGAGACATACAACATGGAAAATTTGTAACTACAATGTAGAGACATAAGTATCAAACACCCAAAAAGTTGATTTGCTTCCCAGTATCAAACAAAGACATAAGTGTATCAAATGTTGACTTTATTAAGAAATATGTGTGCTGTGTGTGTGCATTTGTTCCCAAGGGGAAAGGGCATGAGTATCAAACAATGAACAAACATATGTAGAGACATAAGTATCAATTGTAACTACAATGTAGAGACATAACTATCAAACAGAGACATAAGTATAGCAAATCCATGTGTGCCTACACTAAGACATATTACTCCCCACAACAATGAATAAACATGTCAGCATTTGAAAACTTGAAAAACCCATGTACAGAGACATATTGCTCCCCACAACAAACATACAAATTCTTCACAGTTATGTCCCCACAGGCCACAACATTTTATAAATCATAAACATTGATAAACTGTTAAAAAATGGCAATTAATCGATCCTTGTAAAAACTGTACGTTTGTGACATTAAAACAAACAATTGGCATGCAAAGATTAAAATACCTAATATATGTGCGTTCTCCTCCGATCCAGAGTAGTTCGATGAAGATCAAGAGCAGCTCAGCGATGATAAGCCCTTTCTTGCAGCGTGCAAAGAGATTGAAACCAAATGTGAAGACGAAGAGAGGATAGAAGCTCTAAAGATGAGTTATAGAGAGAGGTTGAGTGAGAGAGAACATTCCGTATGCCAGATGGGATTGGGGCCACGGGGGGGAGGGCTCAAGGCGGGAGAAGGGGGTCTTCAAAAAGTTTTAAGGAATTGATTTGGTTTTTTCCCTGTGCTGTGTGTGCGTGTTTGCTCCTTGTGTGGGCTAAGAAATATGTTGTATTTCGGATGGGCTGGAGCCAGGGATTGGGTGGGCTAAGAAATTGATTCGGTTTTTTTTCCAAGTGTAAAAAAATAAAAGAAAAAAAAAACTTGAAAAATTTAGGGTGGGCTGGAGCCCACCCTAGCCTACAACACACTTCCGCCCATGCTTATATACATAGTACGACATTTTAGTTTTCTAACCGTATACTGTATAACATTTCTGTAACTATATGTTGTTGTCACCAATATATATATAAAAAAATAATCTATCTATAATCCAAATATGTACCTATGGCTAATAAAGTTATTTACACTCCACTAATTTAAAATTTAAAACTTAAAATTTAAAATTGATGGTAACCTCTTCTCACGTAAAATTGATGGTAACCTCTTCTCAAGTAAAATTGATGGTAACCTTTATATTTATATTTTATATATTTTATTTATTTATTTATTTATTTTACTTTTTTTTTATTTTACTTTTATTATTTTATATTTTATATTTTTTCTTACATTTTAGTTATAATTTTTAATTTATTTAATTTTTAATTTTTAATTATTTATTTTTAGTTTATTATTTGTTATTTCTATTATTATATTTCTTTTTATCTTTTATTTTTACTTATTTTTTAATCTTTTATTCTTTTATTTTATGTCTTTTATCTTTTATATTTTATTTTTTTACTTTTTGCTTTTATTTTTTATTTTTATTATATTTCTTGAGTCAAGGGAAGAGAGGGAGAGAAGTAGGACGAGTGGCATTCAACAATATTTTTTATTATATTGGAACCAGGTAAATTATTTCTGGAATCGCTCCCACTGGTATTCGAACTCCTGACCGCTCGGGCCGCATGCATCTCTCTTAACCACTAGGCTAGAGATCATTTGCACATATATATATATATATATATATATATATATATATATATATATATATATATATATATATATATATATATATATATATACTCTCTAAAATATATATATATATATATATATATATATATATATATATATATATATATATATATATATATATATATACTTTTTCTCTAATTTGTTACATTTCAACAAATTAGATGACAGTTGTGTCCCCAATTCAAATACCCGCACAACTCTATACATTTTCTCTAATTTGTCCAAGACAGTTGTGTCCCCCGCTTAGTAACCGCACAACTCTATATCTTTTCTCTAACGCACAATTGTATATCTTTTTTTTTCTAATTTACCAAAGATAAAAACAAAAAATTAAATGGTAACGTAAACAGACATGGTTATCCACAATATTGCTCTCTGTTTTTAAAGAGCAAATTAATGGTATATCAAAATCCCCCATTAATTTGAGGGTGGACTGTTAGGCCATCATAATTTGCAGAAAATCCAGGAATATCTGCACCAATTATTCACTCCATCCATTTTGTTCCTATTTCTAAATAATCCATGTAACCTTCTCCTACAAATGTGTCTTTAATTGTTTTCTTGCTCATATTTGTTTCTTTATTTTACTCTTTCAAGTTCAATTGTACATATATAAGTATAATTAATGGAAAACTACACGGCTCAGGTGGCGTGTTAGCCAAGCCAAAGATATTTCGTGTGTTCATTCTTTTGAATTATTTATATTATACTTTTTCACTTCTTTTCCTCTTTTTTTTTCTTTTTTTGATTTTTTGATTTTTAATTTTTTAATTTTTTAATTTTCTCTTTTCTCTTTCCTATTTTGTATTTGTATTTTGTATTTTTATTTTTTTATTTTGTATTTTCTATATTTTATTTTTTTATTTTGAACTTTGTATTCGTATTTGTATTTTGTATTTTGTAATTTTATTTTAGTTTTCTATTTTTAATTTTCTATTTTCTATTTTTACTTTTTTATTTTTTATTTTCTATTTTCTAATTTCTACTTAATTTTCTATTTTTTTATGTTTTTCATCTTTTATCTTTTTTCTATTTCCTATTTTCTATTTTCTATTTTTTATTTTTGTTTTCTATTTTATGTTTTCTTATTTTATATTTATATTTTTTATATTTTATTTTTAGTTTTTTATTTTGTATTTAATATTTTGTATTTTGTATTTTGTATTTTCTACTTTCTATTTTGTATTTGTATTTGTATTTTATTTTCTATTTTCTATTTTCTATTTTTTTATATTTCATATTTTTTATTTTCTATTTTTTATTTTCTAATTTCTAATTTCTATTGTCTATTTTATATATTATGTTTTCTATTTTTTTAATTTTTACTTTATTATTATATTTTTTATATTATTATATTTTTTATATTTTCTGTTTTCTATTTTCTATTTTCTAGTTTCTATTTTTTATTTTTTAGTTGTTAATTTTTAATTAGTGTTAAATCAGACAAATGCATACGTAATAGCCTATGAAGCTATAAATATTTATTATTTGCTTTCTGATGCTCCCTATAATCCTATATTGTACGGTAACAACCTAGTCTTAGTGCTCGACAACTGGTCTCTGGAAAAGCTGCAAAAAACTGTGGCTAGTTCCCTTATAATTTTGATACAAATGGTATCCGAGGCAGCACGATTTCTAACCATTGAGACACGAGTTATAAGCACCATTCTAGACAGGCGCACCCCAATAGTTTCATCCTGGTGTTGGCTTGGTGGATCTGGAGACTAACTGACAAACGCTCTCCACCGTAGTTCAGCAATCTATATTGGAGGTAACTTCTTGAGACCAATTACGTTACAGCTCAACTAACGTGAATTAATCGTTGTTGAAAATGTGACGACAAAAAAACAATTGCGGGTTAGCACTTCTGCTATACTGGCGCCAGAGAAGAGCATTGATGCCTATTTACGATTCTCTACATGAGATGGATGTGACTGAGGGTATTGGCTGAGATTGTATTTTTTTTCAATTTATGTTGATTTGGAATCATAAAACTTGTATGATCTTTTGTACAAGTTCTATATGAAAAAAAAATTATATATATTGCTTAGCATTCTAAATATGTTATTTCTTTTTCCATCACTAAAAGAAAATTATCCTTTTTTAACGCTTGCAAAAATATTAATATAATGGTTTATATATAAGCGTTATAGAGTTTTCGAAAAACCTCCACCAAATACAACTGTTTAGAAGAGTTTTGGGACTATTATAACATATTTTGTAGGTATAAGCATAATATGTACTTACGTACATTTACAACAGTTTTAGTTATACACAAGCATTATAAAAAAAGTCTAGAAACCAATTTTACCAAACAGAAGGTCTGCTCTCCACCTTCCCCCTTCGGCCCTTCTCATTTTCCTGTACCGATTCGCCCCTTCTGCCCGTCGCCATAGACACCGTCTCGTCCTCCTCCTCCTCATATCCTCCAGATATCCTCCTCTCTTGTTCTCGTCTATGAGCCGATCACAGAGCTCCACTACTCTGGTCATCTTCTCGTCGACTACCGGAGCCGACAGCAGAGCTTCCATCTTCTCGTTGACGATCGTCGGTGACAAAGCATCCATCATCACCCCTCTCGACAACAGAACACGACCGATCGTCTTCTCATCGATGATCGTCCATCGTCTACGACCAAAGCTTCCATTGTCACTCCCGTTTTTCGTTATACGTATTTTTAGTGTATGTGTACGGATTTCTAACATTTGTCAGTTAACCCGTATTTTGACTTGTCTTGCTCATGCCTTGTTTTGGTTTAATTTTGACTTGGTTTATTTTGGTTTGGTTCACTTTGGCTTGGCTTGGCTTGGTTTGGGTTGAGATGGTTGGCTTAATATATAAGTTAACTTCTCTCTCTCTCTCTTCCATTATTATTATTTACTTCTCCATCTTCTTCATCTTTTTCATTTACTCCTCCCACCAACCCAAGGCAAGTGCAACTTGCTCCATGTAGAACATGATGGATCTCCATTTGTGTTTGTTCTATTCTCTTGCTTGTATGATTCTAAGCATCTTTAGAACTGAAAATTTTTGGTTTGATGGTTACATTTTTGTAGATCTAAGTTTTAAGATTGTCTTCGTTTTTCTTAGTTTTGATCTCTTAAAGTTTGTTATTTCTGAAATCTGATGGTTCCATATTGTGGAGAATTTCATTCTACCCAATTTTGGCTTTTAAACCATTTGATTTCGACTTATTTTAAGGAATTTATGTCATTCCTTAAGTTCGTGGGTTCCCTATGCACTTCGGTACTGATTTAGGAAAGATGAACAGCATGCACTACGCACTTGCGTGCAACCTGCACACCTTTCTGTGCAAATTGCACAGCCCGTGCACCTTCGGTGCACCTTCCTGCGCAGACTACACATCATACGCACTTTCAGTGCACCTTCCTGCACAGCCTACGTACCTTCTGTGCAGCCTGCGTACCTTCGATGCATCTTCAGTACACAGCCTGCGCACCCTCAATGCAGCCTGCACACCTTCGGTGTACCTTCTTGCACAGCCTGCGAACCTTCAGTGTACAGCCTGCATACCTTCAGTGCACAGCCTGCACACCTTCAGTGCACAGCCTGCGCACCTTTAGTGCATCTTCCTGCACAGCCTACGTACTTTTAGTGGACATCCTGCGTACCTTCGGTACATCTTCCTACACAGCCTGTGCACCTTCAGTGCACAGCCTGCAGTTTGTTATATGTCTTCCTGCACACTTTCCTGCACACAGACTAACTTGCGACGACCCGACTTGATAACTTGTTAATATTGAGCTAATAATTTGAACTTGAGCATGATATAACTTGGCTAGAACTTGAACATGACATTATGATCCCATCTTGATAATCTTGATAGTGGTCCGTCGAGGCACACTTTTGACAAGTGACAAGTAAACCTGACATGACATGTATAATCTTGATAGTGGCTCGTCGAGGCGCACTCCTGGCAATTACTCTTGACAAGTGACAATTAAACCTGACATGACATGCACTACAACAAAAATTCTTTTTAATGACGGCTAAAAAGCGTCATTAATGACGAACCATGATGCTTTTTTTCAAAGCAACCGTTATGAAAACGGGTGTTATAAATATTTTCTAAAAGCGTTATAAAAAAACCGTCATGAATAGTTTCTAGAAAAGCGTTATGAATAGATAATTTGTATAAGCTCAATGGAGAACATTTATTACACTCAATATTACTGAACTCATCACATTTATAACGCTTAATACTGCACATTATATATTAATTACTTTCCAAAAACTTCTCAATTCAATCTTAAAACAACCACTTTGAACTATATTCACAAGAAAACATCAAAATGTTATATCACCATCTTCATTACATTATCTCAAAATAGGGTATCCAAATACATATATTTACAACTACTACTTAATTGGATCCTCAAAACAAGTAATTACTTTGGCTTCAACTTGAGCACATCAAAACTGTCAACATCACGTGTAGCAAATCCCTGAAAAAGATAAAAACATGGTTCAATATACTTTGTAATATTGCTCATGTACCAAAACATAAACTGAGGAACTGGCATTACCTTTCTAAATCAATCCCTTCCTAGAGTTTACAGGTTTCTAACAAAAGCTTCTAAATTAAATCAATATTAGACTAACTATTTTTTGCACTTTACTGAAAAAATAGAGTATAAACCTGTGCTCTATGTTAGTTCATCATTACCTTATATGCACTTTTCTCACTAGATGATTTCATCTTGTTGAAACTTAGATATAGGCACAGCTTCCTTAACTTGGTAATCAAATAAACATTTACATGTTAAAATAATGAGAAAATTGGGTTAACAAAGGTGAAAAGGATATTAAAATTTTATAAGACACAAAGCATGGTTGCAACACTTGCAAAAGATATGTACAACAGTTAAAGCAACTAAAATTTGAGTCAACTTTACAATACCATAGATGCAGACACATTAGACACATTAAATGTCTAATTCCCCTTCGATATTTTGATTCTGTTATTTTTCCAAGATGGAAGGACAAAGTTTTCGAGACAACATCCTTATTCAGGCCAATTTGCACAAAACTATGATTTGCACTCATTACATGTGCAAAAAATCTAAAACAACCACAAAGTTATTATTTATTGACATTGTTTGTCAGAACAAAGAACATTACCATGATTCCCTGTTTATATACAAATTTAAATTTTAAGTTGTAGCATCATTCACTAATTCATGTTGCATTAACTTTTAAGTGAAGTTCATAGCCAAATATCATAATGGAATCTTCTTCTTCAACTTATGCATACAAATTGCATGAAGGATTAATAAAGATTAATCCTTAACTACTTAAGTATAGCTTCAGAACAGGAAAACAAATTCATATTTGGTAAGGAAATTTCTAACTCCACCCGTGTTTTGCTAAATGTTATATATTTTTAGTGCAGGTTCCAAGATTGGAATTACAAGTCACGAGCAATAGGCAAAAGAAAAACTATTGCATTGAGAACTAGAGCAAGAATGATATTATTCAACAAATACCTCGGCCTGAGCCTTTTGAATGATTGAATATCTTATATCAAGCATTTGTTTGTACCATTGACCTTCTTCAACAGTTGCATAGTTTCTTGCAACATAGGACCGACTTCATGGCTTACATTCTTCATCCTACAAAGACAAGAAAAAAACATAAAAGGGCAATGCAACAGTTAAATACAAGAAAAAAACATAAAAGTAAAATGCACAAAAAGATGATAATTAATATATCAAAATTGGAACATGAATACAGAAAAATACAAATTAAAAGAATTTAGGAAAATGTGATTAGTCATAATATGAATATCTATATTTTTAACCCATGACCTAGAAACCATGAAAGCACCAGCAACATGGTTAAAAAGTTTACAAATACTAATGGTTTATAACAAATGGAGGTTTGGCATAGCATATGCACAAGGACATACATCACAATAATAACATGAATTGTCCAAGTGAACAATACATGCATATTTGACCAGAATAAGTTAATAGAAGAAATCAAACATGTTATCTTTGTTGTAACCTCGTCTAACAATATCCCTGATTTCCTGTTCATATTTTCTATTTCACATAAATTGTAGCAACAATGTTCATAAAGCAACCTTAAAGATATGTCAAAAAATTATATCCAACAAAATTACCATAGTCCCTCAATTGGCTCCTATTTGTGGTCATTTGGTTATAATGAACCTGCAAAGAGAGTGTATAGAATATATTTGTCTAATAATAAAAGTCAACGTTTAGTTTGGGCAAAAAGTCAGTATTTATATATACAAGAAGCCTAATAATGCTCACCCCTGTACACAAAAACATGGACTATATTTTGAAGACAGAGTAACTAGGGATGATGCTTTTCGAATTAATGTAAACTTATGAGAACTAGCTAGCACAAAGCAAATTGTACTAGAAGAAACAACTAATAAATGTTGTTATAGCAAAGAAAGAGGTGTAGAAGTTCTGTAAATGCTGAACTAATATCAAAATATGTTATTGATATATAGTTCTTTTAGGGCGCAACCAACATTGGATGAGCCTCACTAAATATTCGTGTTTCTTATGATTGATCATCATGAAGGAAACAAATTAAATAAATATATATATAGACATAGCTAGTTTGCTTCGCATGCATGCATGCCACAAGCATACCGGTACATAATTTGTTTTGTAATCTCTAGATGTCTACATTGGTTGTTTCCTATATATAACAAATTAGATGATCTAGCTACTCTCATTCTTTGGCAGAAAATCATGTATGGTACATTTGTTGTCTACTTGTTCTTTCTTTGACTTCTATCACATTCTTTGGACGGGCTGATGGGTCACGTTGCAAACATAGCTTTAAAAAGCTTTTTCCATCAGAAGAAAGGTGAACTAAGACAAAGACTACATACCCGAGTGTCACTCACAGACACGAACAGAAACTGTGTCACCAAGATTACAGTCAGTTAACGATCAATTTCTCGACACACAGCTTACTGAATCTACTCGATCAATAATCAAGAATAGGAAATAAGAAATGTTTTGAGATTTTGTCGACTCATAACCGTAAAAACACTGATCCTTGTATCCCCAGCCTGAAGTTTGACAAATTCGAACTCAGGAACCTCCTTTAAGATATTTCAAGAAACACTTGGTAACCGAATCGAACAAGAACAGTTCAGAGTTCAATTGATTTCAATGGATTGATGGAAAGAAACGAGTCTAAATTAAAAGAAAATGAATGCAAAATCGGGTCAAAATCAGGAAGGAAACATATGTGAACTTTTTATGATCCGAAGAGCCTCGGTCTGATCCCGTTGAATTGACAGAGCATAGGAACGATTACCGTCGTCCAAGAATCGATGATGAACTGGCTGAGCTTTGGTGAAGATCATGCGGCACCTCTTCCACGACGATGAACTTACAGAATTCCTAACCTTTGAGATCGAAGACACGTAGTGGCAACGAAAGCCCCTTACCGTTCCAACCTCCGGGAGAGAGAGAGAGAGAGATAGAGAGAGAGAAGAGAGAGAGAGAGAGAGAGAGAGAGGGAGAGTAAACGAAAAATTTCAAAAATGAGAAAAGAATCCAACGGCGGAGGATCGTTGGAGAGGGAGGGAGAGGCGGCAGGGGTGGGGTGAAAGAGAGAGAGGAAAATTTTAGGGTTTGGGGAGAGGAGACGCTGCCGAAGTGGTGGCTCTGCACCGATAGCTCATTCGCCGAAGGGTTGCTGTAACACCCAGTTTTCCAGACGAGGATAATTTTAAAATTTTGTAATTATAATTATTATTTATTGATATTTAAATCATGATATGATTTATGGTGATTTTTAATCATTTTAAAAACTATTTTTAAATCATGACTTATGATTTTGGTGTTTTGATAGTGTAACCATAGAGACTGTCTACCCTAGAGCCTAGCCATGTGAATAGGGTACTTCATTATTTTTAGCTTGAGGGTATTTTGGCCTTTTGAATTAATTGAATTTATTATATATTTACTTGGAATTTAATATAATTAATGGGGTGATGTGATTTTAAATATCATTTAATTGATTGCCTTGTGTTGTGTTTAGCCCAACCTAGATTGACCTAACCTAGATTAGTCATACCTAGACTTAGCTAGCCATGGATAGTGATGGTTAGTATTGATTAGTTTTGATTTAGTCATGATAGTTAGAGTTAACTAGGTTGCATTTAAGTCATGTGTGAAACCTAGACTCTAGGCCATTGAATAGGCTAGATGGAATGAGAGCCATTAGATTCACCCAAAACCCTAACCCTAGCATTTATGACCAGCCTAGGGATCCTCCCCCAACACTATAAAATCCCTCTCAAAGTTTGTGCCTCCTTTTTATTCATTCCTTCATTTTTCTAAGGAAAGGTTTGTTCTCCATTGAAACTTCTTCATAGTTTATTCAATAGTAGTCCATTTTCATTGCAACTTCTTCCATAGTGATCTAAATTTCCTTCCTCTACTGTTTATGGAGGTCATTCTCAAATTTGGGACAATTTGGAGCCTTGGGGTTAGCATGAAGGATCCCCCATTTTGAAGCTTCTTTAGGAGAAGAACACCAATAGGTAACTTCTCATTCTCTCCATGAAATTCCAGTTTTCTTGCATATTTGGACAGCCCTAGGAGTCCCCTAACAGTAGAAATTAGTTTTGTGTCTTGGTGGACCCATTTCGTATCCGTATCAGACACGTATCCAATAGGATACCTAACTGTTTGTAGAAATGCCTCTAAGGAATTTATTTTTTTGTTTTAGAAATCTGTTTGAATAGGAATGTTGATCTAGGGTTGCTCCGTGGTTTTTGTGTGGACACTTGGGTGTTTCGTGTCGTGTCCACACGAGGGACACGAACACGCTGTCTGTGCACTGTCCCTGTGTCCTGCATCACGAGGTCTGTTTCTCACGACACAGGACACGAGGACACACGAAATTTTGGGTGAGTGTTGGGGCAGTGACTGCCACCATGCTCCCAAATTTTGGGAGCCTCTCGTTTTGTGTGCGAGGAGTTCTTCTCCTCGTACTGGTCGCACTGGTCGCGGCGTGCGGGCTGTACACGCGAGCATTTTGGCCACTGACACGGCTCTAAAGCCGACACGACACACACCTAAGACACGGTGCAGGGCCATGGACACGTAGCCCTATATATGGCAAACACGTGGACGTGACCTTGGCATGTGTCGTACAACATGTCGTGTCCTGGAGTGACACACACGCGTGCACGACACTGTCTGTGCACAGTTTGGTGTCTGTGCACGAACAGTGTTTGGACACGACTGTGTCCACTTGGTTGGACATGAATGCTTGGGTTGACACATTTTTAGTGGTGGCCCATGCAGGTCGAGTTTGTGTAGTGGTATTCGAACTAGAGTACCACTACAGCCTGCAGTAGGATTAGGATTATTTTGATGTACTCAATCACATTAGGAAATACTCTAACTAGATTCCTGCCATCTAAATTCCTGATACTTCCTTGAATATTTGTCCTCCCATGAATTATCGTTTCTATCTCAGTATTGATTCCTTGTTTGATCTGTCTCCAGGATGGTGATTGAGACACGATCGCATCGCTCTGGCTCAGCAGACGCTGGTGAGAGGCCTACCACCCCTCACCCGATTATGGATGCTGGGACCACGACACCCCCTATTTCTTCTTATATAGGAGCTTTTGCAGCTTTTGGGAGTGCACCTCCACCTGTCCGGAGGTCTTCCTCCGTCATTCCAGATATGACTCAGCAGCAGTTACCTTCAGGGATAGTAGATGCGGCTCAGATGTTTACCCTCTTCCAGCGATTCATGGAGTTTCAGCAACAGATACAGCAGAGCCAGTCTGCTGATATCCGACAGAGCATACAAGATACTCACCAGTTGGTTAGGACGACAGTGGAGCTAGTGGCTGCTCAGCCACAGGGAGGCCAGATGCAGCCGTATCAGCCGAGGACTCCAGACATCCATTCCTTCAAGAAGATGGGACCTCGAGACTTCAAAGGTACAGAGGGCATCATATACGCTGACGATTGGATAGAGCACATTGAGGAGATATTCCGATTGGCATAGATACCAGCAGGATTACAGATCGAGGCAGCCGTCAGTTAGATGCAGGACTTGGCCCGTACCTGGTACCAGACGGACCCGAGGGTTGGTACAGCCGGTCAGACTTGGGCAGCGTTCAGGAAACTGTTCAAAGAGAAATTCTTTTCCGATATCGTACTCCGTGCTTTGGAGGAGCAGTTCGAGAGTTTGGTTCAGGGGAACCAGACCGTTGAGGAGTACGCTGGAGAGTTCAGCCGTTTGAGCAGATTCATCGAGGATCTTACCGAGATCGGGAAGGCGAGGAGGTTCCACAGGGGTTTGATCGAAAAGATCAAGTCATATACCAAGAGCAACCGTGACGCCACTTTCGAGCAGATTCTGGTAGGAGCCATGACAGCGGAGGACGATCTTGGGCTAAAGGAGAAGAGGATGCGAGATACTCAGGGAGCTAGTGGCAGTACGGGACCGGCTAAGAGGCCCCACCTACAGATTCAGCAGCAGGTGCCCCGTTTACAGATTCAGCAGCAGTTCCAGCAGCAGTATCAGCAGCCGAGGGTCTACCTTCAGCAGCGGCAGTTTCAGGACCGTGTACCCTTTCAGCAGACGCAGCAGCCACAGAGGCAGCAGCAGGCCCCGGAACAACAGCTAGTTATTATTTGCCCCTTCTGTAAGAGACCAGGGCATGGTTGGAGCAAATGCCGAAAGAGGCTGGGTAGATGTTTGCTTTACGGAGGATCTGATCATCGTCTGAGAGAGTGTCCCGAGTCATCGGGACAGACAGTTCAGGAAGCAGGAGCAAGGGCTCCGGTAGACCAGCAGACGGGATTACCCTTACCGACTCAGCAGCAGAGGTACATGCAGCATCAGCAGCAGGCCAGGGGAGGCCAGCAAGGGCGAGCTTTCGCCAGGACAGTCGAGGATGCTCAGGCCGTTGGAGATCTAGTTGCAGGTTCCGTTCTTTTGACTCAAATTCTGCAATTGCCTCTTATAACTGCCTTGAAATTTTGATTCCTTCTGTTCCTTGTTGATTTATCAATTTTGTCCTGTTGTTTTTGTGTTATGCTTAATTTTCTTCTGAGATGAATCATATGGGCTAGGTCACCCAGTTATGGAATCTAGAATCTTCGATGATCGTGTTTAGCTGGCATAGTGAGGACATATAGTCAGATTTATGACGTATTTCTCGGGTGTGGAAATTTAAGGTTTTCGCTGCCAAGCATGCGGTAATGCAAAAATTTTAAATACCATGATTCTAGAGGTATGTGCCTTAGTCGAGGACTCTGTGGTTATCGTAGCCTTGCTCACTAGCACGACGAAGAATTCTGAGTATCATGATTTTGGACAGACGCATATGATTATCTGACGAAATATTTGAGACTTTGATTGTGGGGTGTTTGACCTAGAAGGACAACTACCATTTTAATTTCGAGGACGAAATTTTTTATAAGGTGGGTAGGATTGTAACACCCAGTTTTCCAGACGAGGGTAATTTTGAAATTTTGTAATTATAATTATTATTTATTGATATTTAAATCATGAATCATTTTAAAACTATTTTTAAATCATGACTTATGATTTTGGTGTTTTGATAGTGTAACCATAGAGACTGTCTACCCTAGAGCCTAGCCATGTGAATAGGATACTTCATTATTTTTAGCTTGAGGGTATTTTGGCCTTTTGAATTAATTGAATTTATTATATATTTACTTGGAATTTAATATAATTAATAGGGTGATGTGATTTTAAATATCATTTAATTGATTGCCTTGTGTTGTGTTTAGCCCAACCTAGATTGACCTAACCTAGATTAGTCATACCTAGACTTAGCTAGCCATGGTTAGTGATGGTTAGTATTGATTAGTTTTGATTTAGTCATGATAGTTAGAGTTAACTAGGTTGCATTTAAGTCATGTGTGAAACCTAGACTCTAGGCTATTGAATAGGCTAGATGGAATGAGAGCCATTAGATTCACCCAAAACCCTAACCCTAGCATTTATGACCAGCCTAGGGATCCCCCTCAACATTATAAAATCCCTCTCAAAGTTTGTGCCTCCTTTTTATTCATTCCTTCATTTTTCTAAGAAAAGGTTTGTTCTCCATTGAAACTTCTTCATAGTTTATTCAATAGTAGTCCATTTTCATTGCAACTTCTTCCATAGTGATCTAAATTTCCTTCCCCTCCTGTTTATGGAGGTCATTCTCAAATTTGGGACAATTTGGAGCCTTGGGGTTAGCATGAAGGATCCCCCATTTTGAAGCTTCTTTAGGAGAAGTACACCAATAGGTAACTTCTCATTCTCTCCATGAAATTCCAGTTTTCTTGCATATTTGGACAGCCCTAGGAGTCCCCTAACAGTAGGAATTAGTTTTGTGTCTTGGTGGACCCATTTCGTGCTCGTATCGGACACGTATCCAATAGGATACCTAATTGTTTGTAGAAATGCCTCTAAGGAATTTATTTTGTTGTTTTAGAAATCTGTTTGAATAGGATTGTAGATCTAAGGTTGCTCTGTGATTTTTGTGTGGACACTTGGGTGTTTCGTGTCGTGTCGTGTCCACACGAGGGACACGAACACGCTGTCTGTGCACTGTCCCTGTGTCCTGCATCACGGGGTCTGTTTCTTACGACACAGGACACGAGGACACACGAAATTTTGGGTGAGTGTTGGGGCAGTGACTGCCACCATGCTCCCAAATTTTGGGAGCCTCTCGTTTGTGTGTGGGAAGTTCTTCTCCTCGCACTGGTCGTACTGGCCGCACGAACGGGCTGTACACGCGAGCGTTTTGGCCACTGACACGGCTCTAAATCCGACACGACACACACCTAGGACACGGTACAAGGCCATGGACACGTAGCCCTATATGTGGCAAACACGTGGACGTGACCTTGGCATGTGTCGTGCAACGTGTCGTGTCCTGGAGTGACACATACGCGTGCACGACGCTGTCTGTGCACAGTTTGGTGTCTGTGCACGAACAGTGTTTGGACACGGCTGTGTCCACTTGGTTGGACACGAATGCTTGGGTTGACACGTACACTTAATGTACTTTCATTACCAACCTCTGTATTTGGGTTTTAAATTAATTTT